>OY747116.1:13407833-14124333 GCA_963556455.1 Epiblema foenella | reverse complement strand
GGCTGCGAAACGTGGACGATGACGCAAAGGGACCGTGAAAGATTAGAAGCGTTTGAAATGTGGTGTTGGAGACGGATGGAAAGAATCAGCTGGACAGAGAAGAAAACTAACGAAGAAGTTTTAAACTTAGTTAAAGAGAAGAGGACTATTGAAAATAATAGAAAACAGAAGAGGAAAAATGATAGGACATCTCATACGCCATGACGAATGGATCAGAACAATAATAGAAGGAAAGACAGAGGGAAAAAGGAAAAGGGGAAGACCTAGAATGACGTACATGGAGCAAATAAAACATAAAATAAATGCTACGTCATACAAAGAAGTGAAGGACAAAGCTGAATGTAGAATAAGCTGGCAATTACTCCACCGACAAGAGCCAAGCTCTTAAATATTATGATGATGATGGACAGTTGGCTAACATGGACGATCTGCCCCATAGAAAAAAAAAATTTTTTTCGCGTCAAAAATTTTTTCTTCTATTTTTTCCTAATCATAACACAATACCGAATATGTCCTTAAACGGGTCCTCACCAGTTTTGTTACAGCCAATTTATCAATTCTCATACTGGTCCAGAATGACTATATGAGCGGTGAAAAATGTACGCTATGACGTCACTCCCGCCCTAGCTCTCACAGACATGCGATACTCGAGCAGGTGAATTTAAAACGCATTTCTGTGAGACCACTCACTCGTCACGACACGGACACGACACGACCACTGAACTGGCAACACTGCGCAACCCATGGAGCTCTGGCGACCTCATCGCGAGGAATACAACACCATATGATTTGACGACCGCTTTAGCCTAGTTGGTAGTGACCCTGCCTTCGAAGCTGGAGGTCCCGGGTTCGAATCCCGGTCAGGGCATGTATTTGTGTGATGAACACGAATATTTGTTCTTGAGTCTTGGATGTTTTCTATGTATTTAAGTATCTATTTATCTATATAAGTATGTATATCGTCACTTGGTACCCATAGCACAAGCTTCGCGTAGTTTGGGACTAGGTTGATTTGTGTAAGATTGTCCAAAAAAAAAACATCCAGTTAATGCTGTCATTATGGTTGCAATCTTAATCTGTAAGGTGGGTGCTTGGACTGTGCCGGCCGGTCTAAAAAATCTCCTTTTTAGGGTTCCGTACCTGAAAGGTCCAAACGGAACCCTATTGTTGTCACTCACGAGTCCGTCCGTCCGTCGTCTGTCACAGTCTTCAAGTATGGTGATAATGTTTATTATTAGGTAAATTTTATAAAAAATACTAAATTATTGATAAATCAGATTATCATTGAAATTTATTTATTTTTTCTATTAAGGCCCGCACATAGTAAGCGGTCACCATAGCTTATGAGCGCCTGCTAATCTATAGGACTGGCTTGCGATTGCCAAACCTTTAATAAATTGTACTGAACAGTTCTTATTTGAAGAATATCATACTGTAGTCCCTAGCGTCAAGGCGGAAGTTCATCTACAGCCGGAACTTTTTACTGGAAGAAATTCCTATAAAACTATGGTTCCGTACGCCACAATTTCGGTTCTGGTGTATAAAGTGGAACATCCTGCCAACGGTAAGCGCTGTGGTGGTTAAAAGTGGCTGCGGGCATCATGTCAAACTATTCTTCAGAACAAAACTATTTTTTTTTAACCTGACTGTGGCTTTACAGGCCGTGCCTAAAAAAGCGATAGGAGTGCGCGGTTGGAGAGTAGCCTGGCGAAAATCCAGAGGAAAACCTCCGACACGACCACGCGGGTTGTTCAAAACACTGGAATACTCTAAGAGTTTGCGCGCCAGTGAGATTGGTTGAGGGTTGAGCGGCTTCAACCAAATCTGAGATGTGAGTGGAATCGAGCTACTGGGAGTTTTGTCGCTGGTTCACTAAACCTAGCCTAGCTGAGAAGAGTCCAGCAAGAAACTCAGCTAGGCCCAGAACAAAATCCATTGTATAGTAAGTACGTATACGTATGAGTGACAGAACACGCATAAGGATTTACAATCAACATCGTTTATTGTTAGCCGATTTGTTAATAGAAATGTTGTTGCTTTTTGAATCCTCTATCATGCCAAATTAAGTCGCTTTTATACGGATTATTTGGACACAATTCGGCCAACTTAAATAATCTTAGTATATGTTAGTATTATTACGTAATTGCTATTGACATCGAAACTAATTAATTAATGATAAAACTGTATTTGTATGTAATGTAATGATTATGCAAAAATGGGCACACTTTGGACTATACCTATATTAAAAAAAACTAAGCCAGCTAATACTGACCATGTAAAAACTTACAGGACAAATGAAATGAAATCATTTATTCTTCAATTCAGGCATATTACATGCAAGTATGAATGTCAAAAAACTACCAACACAAAAAATAAAAGACTTTTTATTTAATTTAATTTATTTATATGTTACTATGTACATTGTTTTTGTATGTCTTTTCCGTTCACGGGACAATGGTATCCCGGACCTTTGGGAGGCGTGCGTGGAGCCGAAGTACCGAGGCACCGAAGTACCAAACGAGTACCACTTAGCCAACACGTAGAGGCCCTTTTGACACTAATGAAATGCAAGGGATACACCGAGCGGATGCTGTCCCTGCCCATGTCATCATAGGACGCACACAGAGGCAGCACCCGCCAGGATGTACAGGGACTATTTATGGTTGATGGAGTCCAAATGTACTGGGTAATTGGGTGAACTTTATGGATTAATGGCTGGGCTATTGCGTGAGACAACGGATGCCTGCCTAACTATGTATATAATTTATTATTATCATTCCTATGGCATGGATTCTCTAAGTATCATCGTGTAAACAAGCTCTTTACAAATAACAGCACATATGAAATATTATTCGTGCGATTGCAATGCCATTTTCTATTTCCATGTTTGGATCATCAATATAGCGGAGCTTGTCATACGTGAGCTTTAGAAAGCTTTCCACTGATTTGTTGAAGTGCTACTGATAGTGTTTTACAGTAAAATGTGTATTAGACTAGCTTCTGCCAAGTTGTCATCATCGTCATCAATCATGAAGTCCATCGATCTTTTAGATCAATATATATTTTCACTTCTCATGCTCTAAAAGTGTGTCATATTAGGCTTATCAAGCGGGGCTAAAGTAATATATTTAGCCCCTAGGGAAAATATGAATACATATTTATGATTTACAAAACATTCTAATTTGACCAATCAAAAAACTTCACCATATTAAATCCACCAATCAGAAAACACGTCGACAGCCAATGGGAACGTTGGGTTCTTTTCGGTACATACTTTGATTAACTAATTTAACTATTAAAAACATTAGGTCTTTTTTTGTTCCTATTTCAACTACTAGGTATGTATCTGAGTCAAAACAGTTAAAAAAGTTGCCGCCATATTCTAATTGTATTTTGTGTAATAGTGGATGGATAATCTTTGTTTATTTATTTTCTCGCAATCGAAGTGAAAAGTAGAGTGTATAACTCTGGTCTAAAAGCCATATTACCACGCGAACAATTTTCCCTCACTTCATTCGGGAAAATAACCATCTCGTGGTAATATGGCTCATTTTAGACCCTTGTCATACAACCTACTATTCTGTCTTTCGCTGTCGAAACCCTGGAGCTCAAGCGCACACAAACTTTTTGGACAAATTTCAAAATTACTAGTTGAAGTTTTCGGGGACAGTAGGGCTGACTCGTTCCTTGTCCAGAGAATCGGCATAACCATCCAACGGGGTACTCAGCCAGTCTTATGGGTACTTCAAATTCAAATTCAAACATTTATTCTGCAAATAGGCCACAAGGGCACTTTTACATGTCAAAATATTTAATTTACAATTCAAGAAAGTCTGACTATAATAAGTAATACATTTTTCATGTCAAAATATTAATTTACAGTTCATGAAGGAATAATAATTTCCAGTTTACAATTATAACAAAATTAATGTCATACAGTGAAGATAAACTTGCAAAGTTATCTATTACAAATATTAGAACATCAGTAAAGTTAGAGATGTATAAGGTCTTAAGATTAAACAAGGAGTATAATGAAATTAATATAATATCCCAGAGATGTACATTGTACATGGTCTCTAAGCGTCAAAATTAAAATTAATTTAATATTGTTAGAGATGTATATGGTCTCTAAGTCACAGATAATAAAAACGAATCCACAACAGGATGATGTCTCTCGTCAATCCCCTATAAAAGACACTAGTATTAACGTAGTCACTATGTCCTAGCAAGCATGAACAGAGCGGACTCCACAACTACTCTCAGGGTTCCGATCTGGGGGATCTAATTTAGTTTTGTTTTATTATAAAATTACTTGTAGTTGATGAAGAAATGGATCACTTTTCCAAAAGTTATAGATAATCATGAAGCCCATAATAAGTACTTATGTTGTTTCCTAACCTGAACACAGGCAGTATGAGAAAGGCGTTAAAAAAATCTGCCAAGTGCGTGTCGGAATCCGCACATTTAGAATTCCTAACCAACCGCAAAATTAAGTTGATTTTAATAGGAAAAAACAAGTTTATAGGTTAATGGGAATTAATAAATCCTGGGGAATAAAATCTTTAAATAAAAACTGCCTTTCATGGCTTCTCATTCCTTTATCAACATTTTAAATAAAAAGCCGGTCAAGTGTGTACCGGTTCCAACCCTGTTAATTCAGGAAAATCTCAACAACGTGGTGTAGAAATAGAACGCCATGGGTACAGCGCCATCTATCGGCGACTTTTGTTGTTAAACATTTGAGCGCCTGAATAACTTAGTATGTACGGTGGTTAAAATTTGAAGACTGTAGCTCCAACCGTTTGACTGTAAAACCTGTGTGTCAGATAACGGACGGACGCGTGAGTGACAATAGGGTTCCGTTAGGATCCTTCTACGGAACGCTAAGACCGCGATGTTTTTGTTGCACACCCCTTAACATTTTAGTAATACTGACTGGTTTGTCTGGACGACCGGTTTAGCCTAGTGGGTAGTGCACCTGCCTGTGAAGCTGACGGTCCTGGGTTCGAATCCCGGTCAGGGCAAATATTTGTGTGATGAGCATGAATATTTGTTTCTGAGTCTTGGATGTTTTCTATGTATTTAAGTATTTATA
Source organism: Epiblema foenella (assembly GCA_963556455.1). NCBI lineage: Eukaryota > Metazoa > Arthropoda > Insecta > Lepidoptera > Tortricidae > Epiblema > Epiblema foenella. The sequence goes on along the minus strand of OY747116.1, from coordinate 14,119,238 downwards.
TCTATTAAATATATCGTCGTCTAGTACCCATAACACAAGCCTTCTTGAGCTTACTGTGGGGCTAGTTCGATTTGTGTAAGATTGTCCTCTAATATTTATTTATTTATTTTTTTTTTTGTCTATGGCCGTCGCTTTAAAAAACAAGTAGAAGAGGGATAGCAGATATGAATTAATTACCTAGTCAATTATAATTTGTATAGCCTTGATTTCTGCAAAATTATATTGAAGCACTTTTAGTTTATTAAGTTATTAATTCTTAGCTAAAATGTCTTTGCTCATTTTAAGAGCCTTCATCATTTTAACTAATATTGTGAAGCTAATTGCACGTACTGTTGATGATTCCTTCGGAGTCAAAGATATCCATAGGTTACGGTGCCTGCTGAGCTTAACATCAGGAAGGCTAAATGTTTGTTTACCACCATCACAGCGTAAATAAGAAAATTCGTTCTGCAGATTTCGTGACCCAAATGTCAAACATACAAAAATTCTCAAATCATAATATTGTAGAGGTGCGAAATACCGGAACGAAGACGATAACGATTAGATACTTTGATTAAATACTTGAAATTATATGGGGTGTATCCTTTTTACCCGTTAATGTATGCTACTCTGTTTGTGTTAGGGATGGTAGGATACAAATTAGAAGTAAGAAGGGAATTGGGATTAGCCTCGTACATATTTAAATTATTGCGAGGCAAGTTGTTCAACCCTGGAGTTCTCGTGGAGGTGCGTCTAAATGCGCCGGAGCGGTACGTGTGGCGACGCCGGCGGCCGAGCCTGAGGCGCTACCGCGAACAGCAAACAAAGTCTTCGCTCTCTGTCGCACTTGCACCTTCGGACTTAAGTGCGACAGAGAGGGAAAACTTCGTTTGCTGTTCGCGGTAGCACCCCTGTTCGCCGAGCCCCGGGCTCGAACGCAGCTACTTCGCCAGGCTCCCTTCGCTAGATCGCTGCGAACACTTAATCGAGTAGCGGTCGAATTGGATCTTTTCTCTTGTTCGTTGAACGAATTCACAAAGGTTACGCTAGGCCTTTTATATTATAAATAAAAATAAAATAAATAAATATTCGAGGACAATCTTACACAAATCGAACTAGCCCCACAGTAAGCTCAAGAAGGCTTGTGTTATGGGTACTAGACGACGATATATTTAATAGACATAAATACTTAAATACATAGAAAACATCCAAGACTCAGAAACAAATATTCATGCCCATCACACAAATATTTGCCCTGACCGGGATTCGAACCCAGGACCGTCAGCTTCACAGGCAGGTGCACTACCCACTAGGCTAAACCGGTCGTCACATATTATAGCAATGTTGAACAGTGATCGCATATGTACCTATATTATTGCTGCTATGTATATTTGTATATTTTCTGATGCCAATATGTTTGTAAAATCCACACTGTCGAATTAGGATTATAGCCTGTAAGGACTGTTGTGTGTATGAAAAGTAAATAAATATAATAAAACCTGACCATTCATTCATATTCATTCATATATTTTTATTGCCATCATGTTCATTACATTGGTCTGTTAGTATTATTGGTTAGTCGGTACATGATACCCCGTTAGGGCATTGCAATTTTCTTACATACTAGGCAAGGGTGTAGCATATTCATTTCACGAAGGGAAAGTAATCTTACAGCCTTTATGGAATGAAATCGCTAACCTTAACACGTTACTAATTATATTATATTATCTTAGCTGAGCAATCGACTTACATGCAATAATCTTTTCACTTCTCATGCTCGAAAAGTGTGTCATATTAGACTTGTCAAGCGGGGCTAAAGTAGTACATTTAACCCCTAGGGAAAATATGAATACATATTTATGATTTACAAAACATTTGAATTTGACCAATAAAAATACTTCACCTATTAAATCCACCAATCACAGAACACTAATTTAACCCTTAAAAAAATATTTGGTATTGGGTATTAACCAACCAGAATACAGCTTTACTAAAATCGACCAATCTGGAAACATAATTATTTTTTCTAAAGAGTCTAAAGATTAAGTTTGTAGTAGTCCCTATTTCACAATAATTAAAAAAAGTGGTTAAATCGTTCGAGCAACACTTTGAAGCGCTCAATGGAAGGTCAGTTTAGCTTTTTTCGCGCGTCAATGTTGCGCGCGAACCGCATTGTCTATGTTTTGTGTGTCAAAGGAGTATAGAAAAAAAAACATGCTGCAAAAGTATATATCTTCGCCGTGGAATTTATTGTTAATTTTGGGTGTGTTAACCTTTGTTTATTTATTTTCTCGCAATCGAAGTGAAAAGTAGAGTGTATAACTCTGGTCTAAAAGCCATATTACCCCTCGAACTATTTTCCCTCACTTCGTTCGGGAAAATAACTATCTCGTGGTAATATGGCTCATTTTAGACCCTTGTCATACAATCTACTATTAGGTACATAATTGGAATCGATGTCAAATTATGAATTTAATAAATAATGTCAAGAAGTACATTCCTCATCGCTAACCATTAAAAATGAAGTGTTGGTCCCAGCACGGCTCCCCGGGGCACTCCGTTGTGAAACTTCAAGTCTGCTGAATAATTCCACGGCGAAAGTTGCCAGAATCTCAGTTTCCACTCGGCTCAATAATGCAGAGCCGAGTGAAGCTCTTCATTAGGGTAAATTGATATAATTTTAGGGATGGGAATAAAGAAGCGTAATTAGTTTTTTTATTTATTTTATGATATGGATGTCAAACAATATTAAAAAAACAATTGTGGCTCTTATTTATCACTACATAATATAAAACAAAGTCGCTTTCTCTGTCCCTAATCCCTATATCCCTTAAATCTTTAAAACTACGCAACGGATTTTGATACGGTTTTTTTTTAATAGATAGAGTGATTGAAAAGGAAGATTTATATGTATAATAACATCCATTAAATAGTGCACCTGTGCGAAGCCGGGGCGGGTCGCTAGTTTACTATATTTATTTCTTTAATAAGGCTCCCAAAATTAATTGTACCAAATGTTGGACTCGCAATTCATACATGCCTTCCGTCCGTCCGTATGTCACAGTCGATTTACTCGGAGACTATAAGCACTACAATTATGAAATTTGGTAGGAAGGTGTATTCTATGAACCCCTACATAAAAGTGATGTGAAAATAAACAAAAAAATTTAATTGGGGGTTGTACTCCGTACATGTAACTGGTGGATGAAAAAAAAAATTCCACGGCCATAGTCGTGTGGGGTATCGATGGATAGACCTTTAAAAATAATATGGAGGTTTTTTTTTATTCTTATGATATGTGCGCATATTCGAAATTTATATGGATTTTATCACAACTAGCCTGGGGTCCGAATAAATAAATTACCGTTTGAAATGTAAACTTGTGGCATATTTGCAAAATAATCGCCGGTAAACAACCAAAATTCACTAAAAAGTCTGTAATTACTCTTAGAAAACACGTACGAGTATGCCAGTACTATACTTTGTGATTTGTAACTTCAAACCGGACGACCGGTTTAGCCTAGTGGGTAGTGCACCTGCCTGTGAAGCTGACGGTCCTGGGTTCGAATCCCGGTCAGGGCAAATATTTGTGTGATGAGCATGAATATTTGTTTCTGAGTCTTGGATGTTTTCTATGTATTTAAGTATTTATATCTATTAAATATATCGTCGTCTAGTACCCATAACACAAGCCTTCTTGAGCTTACTGTGGGGCTAGTTCGATTTGTGTAAGATTGTCCTCTAATATTTATTTATTTATTATTTATTTAAATATTTGACATTTATGAATTGACGTTTGTAGTGATGAGGCTAAGACGATATTGTCTGTCAAATCAAGCCATTATTAACGAGTGGTTGATCGAATCGATTATCTAGCCTATTTTTTCTTTATAAAATATTGTATCAGTTACCTCAAACCAAAAATTATCATTTATTATACTATTTCTTCACATCGTAATTCATTTTATTTATTATTGATATTCGGTTTTGGTTATCAATTTAACGTTTATATACTTAATCGATTTTTGTCAAATCAAGGAAATGTTATCTGAATCGAAACGATAGACTTGGCCACAACACTGATTTTTAAAAAGAGAAGACCTAACACGTAACTGTTTCCGTGGTGAATTATTGCCGTAAAATACTCAACAGCTATGTACTGAAAAAAAATAACATAGGTTAAACAATGTTTAAGAAAAGCAAAGTATTGTTTTTAGGTACTTGAGAAGCCCTAATAATATTACGTGATTTTATTTATAATTTCGATGTGTCATGCATGTTTACGTTCTATAGGTGTTGAGATGTGTCAAATATTTGAAGTTATAAATCACAAAGTATAAAATGATGCTGAGAAAATTACGAACAAATGCTGCACAATGCTCTTCTTGACATAACTGGCCATAAAATTTTGTACTTACCACGGGCGGTAATAAAGAAAGCCTCAGCATATTTTACCGATTAATAGATAAAATGTGCTCTCTGGCATAAGGCCAAAAGTACGTTTGTATTAGGATTCCATAGTACACAAAGGAACCCTTATGGTATCGCCATGTCCGTCCGTCCGTCAGCGTGGTGCATTTTTTTTTCTTCCAAACCCCGTCGTGTGGAGTATCGTTGGATAGCTTTTTCAAAAATATTAAGTATAAGGTTTCGAAAAGCATTTTTTGATTCAAGAATCAGTTGGCGTGATATTAAGTTTTGAAGTGATAATTTTTGCTATGGTCAAGTGCCCCCCCCCCCCCCCCCTGCCAGCTAATCGGTGGCTACTAGGCATGTGAAAAAAATCATGATAGTAGTATATACGATGAATTTAAAAGGAAAACTATCACAGATAAGTAGACATTACAGTAAAGGGCAAAAATATGTATACAACACAACATCTCAAAAAAGTACATCATCAGTACTAAGATCAGTAAAAAACCTTCTATGGGTCCGTAATTCCGCATATGACCGGTGACGTGATGGACGGGCAACTACGGAACTTTACACTGTGCGTGGCCCGACACGCACTTGGCCGGTTTTTAATTCAGAAATCCGTAGCGTAATATTATGCTTAGTGATAATTTTTAGAGGTCGAGTATGCCCTCCCCCCACTGCCAGCTAAACGGTAGCTACTGAGAAATACAGCCCTATGTTACGACGTATGAGAGAGGTGGTATAAAAAATATTTTCAAGATTTTACTCTTGTCAAGCGGGGCGGGCTAAAAATCAAAATCAAAAATCAAAATTAAAACATTTATTCTGCAAATAGGCCTCAAGGGCACTTTTACAAGTCAAAATCTATGTAGGTACATCAAATAAAAATAATACAATAATCAAAGTATCATTAATTAAATGTAGTGTTACGCGTCAAAAATAAGACCAAGAAACTAATAACAATCGAGATTTGTTAGAGATGTATAAGGTCTCTAAGCGTCAAGATAAAAGGTAATAAAGTAGGTACACTAATCATAATAAAATATTTTGAGCTATATCTATAACACGTCAACATGAAAATAATAAAATGTAATAAATAAATATCCTCAGAGATGTAAAATAGTACATTTAGCCCCTAGGGAAAATATGAATACATATTTATGATTTAAAAAACATTTGAATTTGACCAATTAAAATACTTCACCGTTCATACCACAATTTCCGGCAATCACAGAACACTAATTTAACTCTTTATATTTGGTATTAGATATTAACCAACCAGAATACAGCTTTGCTAAAATCGACCAATCAGGAAATAGAATTCATTTCTCTAAAGAGTCTAAATATTAAGTTTGTAGTAGTCCCTATATGACAGAATAATTTAAAAAAGTCATTAAATCGTTCGGGCAACGCTTTGAAGCGCTCAATGAAAGGTCAGCTTCTTTTTCACGCGTGAATGTTGCGCGCGAACCGCAGTGTCTATGTTTTGTGTGTCAAAGCAGTTCAGAACAAAAATGCCGCCACTATACAGTCATAAGTTCGCCTTGGATCTTATTGTTATTTTCGGGTGTATAACCTTTGTTTATTTATTTACTCGCAATCGAAGTGAAAAGTAGTGTATAACTCTGGTCTAAAAGCCATATTACCCCTCGAACTATTTTCCCTCACTTCATTCGGAAAATTAACTCGTGGTAACATGGCCTTTGTCATACAATTGTTGGGTATTTATGTCCATATTGATTAATTTAACTATTTAATAGATTATTATATTGATTATTTAAGTGTTATTATAATGCACTTGTAATTTTAAACAGTCAACTGACTAGTTATGGGAGTCACGTTTAAAACACGTGACGTCAGACTTGTAGGAGGGGGTAGGACATAAAACAGGCCGGCTGTTTAAGTGGGGCAATTCGTTTGGAATGGTCGAAGAGGTCACACCTAAACTGATAGATTAATGTTGAGTGTTGCAATTGCTGAATAATAATTACGTATAATATAAATATAAAATAAATTGGTGTTGAGTAATTATAGTTATTGAAAATGAATAAAATGTAATTGAAACGTGAACTATGTGTTTGATTCCAAGCTGACGTCGTTAATAGGTCAGCAAGTGGGATCGAAAAGGTTAAAATAAAACCAAAATTGCCTTAACCTCGTCCACGGCTCGGAAAAACGTAAGTACAATACCTTATTTTGGAATTTAATGACGATATAAGTGCACCTGTTTATATATTCTTTTTTTGTTTTTCCACTATTACTGATTTTGCTTTCATTTACACGTAAACCGTAATTGATTTCACTGTATGACGGTATGATATTAAAGTTTTCCTGCATGGAAAGAGATGATAGATATACGTCGATTATCGACACGGAAATGACTACGGTAGTTATTATTTCTTACCAACCTGAAACTATCGGGAGTTGAGTTTTTTTTTTCTTTCTTTCCGTTTATGACAGTGTACTTTAATTTAACGTTACCTTATCGTGGAGTTTATATTCTTTTGTGTTGTTCTCTGTTCCTTGCCAGTCATTTTTTTTTTTTCTTCTTATCAAGTGCAGTGAGTGTTTCGAATGTTTCTAGTGTTACGAATGTTTCGAATGTTTCGAGTGTTTCGGATGTTTCGGATGTTTCGAATGTTTCGAATGTTTCGAATGTTTCGAATGTTTCGAATGTTTCGAATGTTCCGAATGTTCCGAATGTTTCGAATGTTCCGAATGTTTCGAATGTTCCGAATGTTTCAAATGTTTCGTATTTCAAATCAAGTCCTAATAATGATGGCATAGTATTTTTTTATATTTATTTTAAAAACCTTATTACGTGTGGACTGGATGAGATTTTTCATGGATGATTAAGCTTTTGTTTTTGTAAGTTCCAGAACACATTAAAATGAGCCACAACGGAACTGACCGAGGTGAAGGGTCCAGTACGTTGAATGAACAAGGAGATAATGTATTCAGTCGAGGGGAAGGACTGATACATGAAAGGCAACTTGGAATTAGCAATGGAACTGGCCGAGGGGAAGGGTCCAGTACATTGGTTGAACGTGTACATGATGTATTCAGTCGAGGGGAAGGACTAATACAAGCAAGGAACGAAGGAGATCCCGAGGCTGAGGGTGAAGGTCGGAATATACTGAGAGCAGTGCGCTCACGGATAAGGCAGACGGCACAAACAGTCACGGACAGGAATCCAAGGAGGGGCCGATCGAGTCGACGGCGGGTGAGTGACTCTTACAGTGAAGATGAAAGTATGAATAGAGGAAGGAACAGGTCGAATAGGAGCCGCCTACGACGACGCTCGTCGAGCGATTCATGTGATGACGAGAACAAGGACAGGAGAAGGAAAAGGACAAGGACTAGACGCTCCAGACGAAGAGACTACTCTTCGTCAGAGACAGATGAAGGCATGCCACCACCAAAAAGGCGACGGACAACAAGTAAGGGATCTGACGTCAATGATATGTTAGATAAGTTTTTAAATATTCTAGAGAAAGTCAGAGGTTCGGACAAGCAAAAATTAACCTTTAACACTAATGTCATACCCGAATTTGACCCGATGTCAAAAGAGCAGACCGTCTTGACTTGGCTAACGAAGGTGGAGGAATGTGCCGAAATATATGGGTGGGACGAAAAGGCGACTATCCATTATTCGTTACCCAAGCTAAGCGGGGTTGCCAAAACATGGTACCAGGGGCTATCAACCCTTTTGTTTACATGGACCGAGTGGAAACAAAAATTGATAGAATCCTTTCCGTGTCGCGAAGACTACGCCGAACTTCTGACTGAAATGCTTGCAAAGAAAGTTAAGTATGGCGAGTCTCTAGAACATTATTATTATGCAAAGATAAACTTGTTAAACCGGTGCAAAATTACTGGTAAACAAGCAGTAGACTGCTTGTTGTATGGAGTGGAAGATCGGGCTGTTAAGGTAGGAGCACAGGCAGCACAATTTAAAGAACCTGAACATGTACTAAAATATTTTAGAACTGTCAAAGTGGGTCAAGTTCGTAATAATAGTGACACTTTTCAAAAGAGGTCCAATGATCGTGGTAGTACACCCGCGTCTAGCCGTCCTGGGGCAAGTAGGGCCGGTCCTAGCAACTCCAATATAAGGTGTTTTAACTGCAACGAAATTGGACACCCCAGTTATAAATGCGAAAAACCATTAATTAAATGCACAGTGTGTGACAGGTTAGGTCATCAGTCCTCCAACTGCTACCGAAACAAATCCAATAATAAAAATGATGGCCAAACCACCGCTAAAGACAGTACCGTCAAAACCGTTTCTAAAATTGACACTGTTGATAGGATTGACGACAACGATAAATACATCTTGGATGTAACAATTAATAACACTATAGTAAAATGTCATATTGACTTGGGTAGCCAGTGTTCATTGCTTAGGCTCAGTACTGCAAAAATTTTAGATCTTACAATTGAGTCTCGAGAGGATTTGCCGTTGTTGAAAGGCATAGGTGGAAATTTGACGTGTCCTATAGGCGTTTCTACCGTAAGCGTTGAGGTTCAAGGGTTGCGTGAGACAATTGAAATGTACATTGTAGACGATTACGTTCTTAATCACCCCGCTTTACTCGGGCATTCCTTTACCGAAAAGCCGGATATCATAATCACCAAAACACCCGAGGAAATAATTTTCCAAAGACTTACGCAAAACCGCCTCCACCTTATAGTAGAACAGGACACCAAAATAAACAGTCATGTCTTACGACCGGTAACTGTCACTACAGACTTACATGTTAATTGCAATGTGTATGTGAATGGGTCACTGAGGAACGAAAAGTCATCTAAGCAGTATTACCTTCTTCCTGGTACTTACGAGATTAAGAACGGACACGGTGCTCTCCTGGTTTACAACATGTCTCCAGACGATATCTCTTTGGAGAAGGGAACTTTACTGACCTGCGGGGTAATCACGTAACTTTTTTACTACCGTTAGGTAGATTTTAATGTCAAATTTTAATTGTCACCTCATACATTTATACTTCAAAATTGACAGTAAAATCTATCTACCGTTAGTACATAAAGTTACGTGATTCGCCTGCAGGTCTCTACCTGAGCATGTCCCAGATCAAGTAAGTACATTAGATTCTTGTAGCGTTCAAATCGCGGGCACTGACGTTGATGCTATAAATTGCAATCCGGCACTAACAGGGAATCAACGCGCTGAATTGGAAGAGGTGCTGGTACAGTATAAAGACTGCTTTTCAAGTGGCCTTAAAGATCTGGGGTTCACAAATGCGACCGAAATGGTGATTGAACTTGAAGATTCCGTTCCAGTCGTATACCGACCTTACCGTATGTCACATTCAGAGCGGTTACTAGTAAGAGGTATGGTACAGGATATGGTCGATAGCGGTATCGTCAGGGAATCGTCATCACCTTATGCCAGCCCAATTGTTTTGGTGCAAAAAAAGACTGGCGAAAAACGCTTATGCGTTGACTACAGGGCGCTCAACAGAAAGACAAAGAAGGAACATTATCCATTGCCGCGAGTTGAAGACCAGTTGGATTTACTAGCAGGTAATAATATGTTTACTTCACTGGACCTTGCTTCCGGCTACTACCAGATACCCGTGTCTGAGTCCTCTCGTGATAAAACTGCCTTCGTGACACCCGACGGGCAGTTCGAGTACAACCGCATGCCGTTCGGACTGGTCAACGCGCCGTCTGTGTTTCAGAGGACAATTCACAAGATACTTAGGGAGGCACAGGTAAAATACGCAATTGTGTACATGGACGACGTACTAATTCCATCAAAGGACTTTGCCCAAGGTATCCAGAGACTTACAGAAGTACTACAACTTTTGAGAAAAGGTGGCCTCACTCTCAAATTGAGCAAGTGTAATTTCTTCTTGGACACGATCGACTTCTTAGGATTTGAAGTAAGTGCTCACGGGATCAGACCAGGCAGCAGAAAAACCGATGCAGTTTCAAGGTTTCCAGAACCTACCAGCCAGCATGAACTACGGCAGTTCCTTGGCTTATCGGGGTTCTTCAGGCGCTTTATAAAAGGGTATGCAACAATAACATCCCCATTGACAGATCTTTTAAAAAAGAACGCGCGTTGGGCTTGGGGTCCTCAACAACAACGAGCGTTTAACAGTATTAAGCAACTTCTCGTGGATCGTCCGGTTCTAGCCCTGTACGACCCCAATGCGGAAACCGAGTTGCACACAGATGCGAGCCAGGAAGGTCTGGCAGGTATTCTGTTGCAACGTAACTCAAGTAGAGTATTGCAGCCAGTTTCATACTTCAGTCGCAAGACTAGTGCCGATGAACGAAAACTACACTCGTATGAACTCGAGACGTTAGCGGTAATAGCTTCACTGAATCGTTTTCGAGTGTATCTGGTGGGGATACCATTTAAAATCCTTACCGACTGCAATGCGCTCAGATCTACACTGACGAAGCGTGACCTGATCTCTCGCATCGCACGATGGTGGGTGCAGTTACAAGAGTACGACTGCACTATTGAATACCGACCTGGAGCACGCATGTCCCACGCGGACGCGCTAAGTAGAAACCCCGTCGATACAACGCCAAGTGAGTCGCATGTTTTAGACGTATTACAGCTAGAGTCGTCAGAACAGGACTGGATCACAACGGTACAAACTGCAGACGAAGAGGTAAGGAACATCAAAAGCATTCTATCCGATGCTAAATCTGCCACAGTAGCAGATGTACATAAAAACTATCAGCTTAAGAACAATCGTGTATACCGAGTGGTTGAAGGGGACTTAAAGTGGTTAGTTCCGAAGTGCGTCCGTTGGCAGATACTAAAGATGAACCATGACGATGTTGGTCATTGTGGTTTCGAGAAAACGTTACAACGGATCAGGAACCATTATTGGTTTGCGAAGATGCGCAGGTTTGTGAAGAAGTATGTATCTTCATGTTTAGAATGCGCACATCATAAAGCTCCTGGGGGCAGAAAGGAAGGGGAACTACACCCGATTGAAAAAGTGAGTATCCCTTTTCACACAATCCACGCAGATCATTTGGGCCCTTTTGTGAGGAGCAAAAGAGGTAACTGTTATTTATTAGTCTTGGTCGACGGATTCACCAAATATGTGAACATAGCTGCTGTTAAGGACACGAAGTCGACGACAACTATACGTGTTCTTGAAGAACAACACATGAAATTCTTTGGCACCCCGACCCGCCTTATTACTGATAAAGGTACGAGCTTCACGAGTAAGGCTTTTCGTGACTTTGTTACATCTGTAGGTATTAAGCATATCGTCAACGCAGTAGCCACTCCGAGAGCTAATGGACAGGTGGAGAGGTTCAATAGAACTATTCTAGATGCATTATCAACGTCCAATCATGGTGGTGACGAGAGAACATGGGATAAGCACATTGCCAATATTCAGGTAGGCATCAATACAACTAAGCATAAGACTACCCAGAAAAGCCCTTCAGAACTCTTATTTGGATTTAACGTGACTAGCAGAACAGAAGGTATATTGAGTTCAGTTATCAGCGATACACCAAATAAAACCCCGGTCGAAGAATTGCCAGACGTTAGAGAGGCTGCTAGTGACCGAATTAGGGAACAACAGGTGAAAGATATTACCAATTTTAACAAGCGTAGGAAAGCCTCTACACAATACAAGGAAGGCGATTTAGTACGTGTAGAAAGGCAGGTCCCGCATGATGGCAAATCACAAAAACTCGTTGTCAAGTTCCAAGGTCCCTATCGAGTTATGAAAGTACTACCTAACGACAGGTTCCTAGTCGAAGACACCCCAATGACTCGAAAAAACGGCAGACGATATGAAGCCATCATATCTATTGATAAAATGCAACCGTGGATGACATTTTCTAGGGATATAGAATCTGATATGTCTCATCATAGTGCTAGCGAAAGCGAATAGGCATAGAGAAAAAATAACACTATTGTTACAATAACTTTTACTTTTGTTATTGGTTAATTTGGTATCAATAATAGTAAATTTATTTTTACTTGATTATATTACGCATGTTGTGATGAACAATGTACTGAGTAGACGTTCATTTTTATGATCTTGTGATTTATAATTATAGTGCTATTTATTGTAATTATGTAATTGTGACAAGCGAAGGGACTCGCTTAAACAGGATGGCCGAGCTGTTGGGTATTTATGTCCATATTGATTAATTTAACTATTTAATAGATTATTATATTGATTATTTAAGTGTTATTATAATGCACTTGTAATTTTAAACAGTCAACTGACTAGTTATGGGAGTCACGTTTAAAACACGTGACGTCAGACTTGTAGGAGGGGGTAGGACATAAAACAGGCCGGCTGTTTAAGTGGGGCAATTCGTTTGGAATGGTCGAAGAGGTCACACCTAAACTGATAGATTAATGTTGAGTGTTGCAATTGCTGAATAATAATTACGTATAATATAAATATAAAATAAATTGGTGTTGAGTAATTATAGTTATTGAAAATGAATAAAATGTAATTGAAACGTGAACTATGTGTTTGATTCCAAGCTGACGTCGTTAATACAATCTACTATTATTGCACCGTTTTGTTATGTGTATTAATGCAAAGTACAGCTTTCTAGTACTAGCGGTTACTGAGCTAAACCGCGGACGGACGAACGGACGGACATAGCGAAATTATAAGGGTTCCTACGGAACCCTAAAACGCCATAAATTGAGTCGTAATCTCAGACCTTATTCCTGGTTCATCAAATACAGCCAAAGGTTGTTACCGTACGATATTTTCCCTTACCGAGAAGCTACCTACTGTTAAAAATTAACCGGTGTGAAGTTAGCGGCCAAAAGTTGGCGGCTGATTGGCTGCCAACATTTGGCCGCCAACTTCACAGATAGCCGCCAACTTTTAGCCGCTAACTTCACAATAATATTAATCGACCAAATAAAGAAGTCTCCAATTAATTATCCAATGTTATATAAGCTACATTTAAAATTAAAACAAATTATAACTAAAGCTGTTTCGATCAGCTTTCAGTAGAATATCTCGTTTGTTTCGGCGTTATGACACAACTCGAAGTTTCTGAGGACTACAACTATTTTGAATATTTGTCGTCACTATTTCTAGAAGGATGAATAAGACATAACTATGATCATGTTACTGTTTCAGTAGAACTTTACCTCGTTTAGTCTCGGGTTTATGTCTCATTGGCCGAATATAATGTGGTCAACTATTTCAAATTGTATTTTTGGACACTATTTCTACATCGATGAATGGGATCTCACTATGCGCGTGTCAATTAGCATCCAAAAGGCTGTTCGAATAAGCTTTCAGTAGAACTTTACCTCGTTTAGTTTCGGCGTAATGACTCATCGGCCGAATCCACTGTGGTCAACAATTTAAAATTTTATTTTTTTGACACTATTTCTAGATCGATGAATGGGATCTCACTAAGCGCCTGTTAATGTGCATCTAAAAGGCTATTCGAATCAGCTTTCAGTAGAACTTTACCTCGTTTAGTTTCGGCGTAATGACTCATCGGCCGAATTTACTGTGGTCAACAATTTCAAATTTTATTTTTTTGACACTATTTCTAGATCGATGAATGGGATCTAACTAAGCGCCTGTTAATGTCCATCTAAAAGGCTATTCGAATCAGCTTTCAGTAGAACTTTACCTCATTTAGTTTCGGCGTTGTAATTGTGAATCACCAGACGAAGCTACCGAGGTCCACGATTACAATTATGATTTTTTGACACTACTTCTAGATCGATGAATGAGATCTCACTATGCGCATATTAATAAAAATTCAAAAGGCTATTCAAATCAGCTTTCAGTAGAACTTTACCTCATTTAGTTTGGGCGTAATGACTCATCGGCCGAATCTAATGTGATGTGGTCAACAATTTCAAATTTTATTTTTTTTACACTATTTCTAAATCGATGAATGAGATCTCACTAAGCGCCTGTTAATGTCCATCTAAAAGGCTATTCTAATCAGCTTTCAGTAGAACTTTACCTCATTTAGTTTGGGCGTAATGACTCATCGGCCGAATCTACTGTGGTCAACACTTACAAATTTTATTTTTTTGTCACTATTTCTAGATCGATGAATGGGATCTCACTATGCGCGTGTAAATTGACATCCAAAAGGCTATTCAAATTAGCTTTCAGTAGAACTTTACCTCGTTTAGTTTCGGCTTTATGACTCACTGGCCTAATCTACTGTGGTCAATTATTTCAAACTTTATTTTTTTGACACTATTTCTAGATCGATGAATGGGATCTCACTATGCGCGTGTTAATTGACATCCAAAAGGCTATTCAAATCAGTTTTCAGTAGAACTTTACCTCGTTTAGTTTCGGCGTTGTGATTGTGAATCAGCAGACGAAGCTACCGAGGTCCACGCTTACAATTATGTTTTTTTTGACACTACTTCTAGATCGATGAATGGGATCTCACTATGCGGATGTTAATTTAAATCCAAAAGGCTATTCAAATCAGATTTCAAAAGAACTTTACCTCATTTAGTTTGGGCGTAATGACTCATCGGCCGAATCTACTGTGATCAATAATTACAAATTTTATTTTTTTGACACTATTTCTAGATCGATGAATGGGATCTCACTATGCGCCTGTTAATTGACATCCAAAAGGCTATTCAAATCAGCTTTCAGTAGAACTTTACCTCGTTTAGTTTGGGCGTAATGACTCATCGGCCGAATCTGCTGTGGTCAACAATTACAAATTTTAATTTTTTGGCACTATTTCCAGATCGATGAATGGGATCTCACTATGCGCGTGTCAATTAGCATCCAAAAGGCTGTTCGAATAAGCTTTCAGTAGAACTTTACCTCGTTTAGTTTCGGCGTAATGACTTATCGGCCGAATCCACTGTGGTCAACAATTTCAAATTTTATTTTTTTGACACTATTTCTAGATCGATGAATGGGATCTCACTAAGCGCCTGTTAATGTGCATCTAAAAGGCTATTCGAATCAGCTTTCAGTAGAACTTTACCTCGTTTAGTTTCGGCGTAATGACTCATCGGCCGAATTTACTGTGGTCAACAATTTCAAATTTTATTTTTTTGACACTATTTCTAGATCGATGAATGGGATCTAACTAAGCGCCTGTTAATGTCCATCTAAAAGGCTATTCGAATCAGCTTTCAGTAGAACTTTACCTCATTTAGTTTCGGCGTTGTGATTGTGAATCACCAGACGAAGCTACCGAGGTCCACGGTTACAATTATGATTTTTTTGATACTATTTCTAGATCGATGAATGAGATCTCACTATGCGCATATTAATTAAAATTCAAAAGGCTATTCAAATCAGCTTTCAGTAGAACTTTACCTCATTTAGTTTGGGCGTAATGACTCATCGGCCGAATCTAATGTGATGTGGTCAACAATTTCAAATTTTATTTTTTTTACACTATTTCTAAATCGATGAATGGGATCTCACTAAGCGCCTGTTAATGTCCATCTAAAGGGCTATTCTAATCAGCTTTCAGTAGAACTTTACCTCATTTAGTTTGGGCGTAATGACTCATCGGCCGAATCTACTGTGGTCAACACTTACAAATTTTATTTTTTTGTCACTATTTCTAGATCGATGAATGGGATCTCACTATGCGCGTGTAAATTGAAATCCAAAAGGCTATTCAAATTAGCTTTCAGTAGAACTTTACCTTGTTTAGTCTCGGGTTTATGTCTCATTGGCCGAATATAATGTGGTCAACTATTTCAAATTGTATTTTTGGACACTATTTCTACATCGATGAATGGGATCTCACTATGCGCGTGTCAATTAGCATCCAAAAGGCTGTTCGAATAAGCTTTCAGTAGAACTTTACCTCGTTTAGTTTCGGCGTAATGACTCATCGGCCGAATCCACTGTGGTCAACAATTTAAAATTTTATTTTTTTGACACTATTTCTAGATCGATGAATGGGATCTCACTAAGCGCCTGTTAATGTGCATCTAAAAGGCTATTCGAATCAGCTTTCAGTAGAACTTTACCTCGTTTAGTTTCGGCTTTATGACTCACTGCCCGAATCTACTGTGGTCAATTATTTCAAACCTTATTTTTTTGACACTATTTCTAGATCGATGAATGGAATCTCACTATGCGCGTGTTAATTGACATCCAAAAAGCTATTCAAATCAGCTTTCAGTAGAACTTTACCTCGTTTAGTTTCGGCGTTGTGATTGTGAATCAGCAGACGAAGCTACCGAGGTCCACTATTACAATTATGATTTTTTTGACACTACTTCTAGATCGATGAATGGGATCTCACTATGGGGATGTTAATTGAAATCCAAAAGGCTATTCAAATCAGCTTTCAAAAGAACTTTACTTCGTTTAATTTCGGCTTTATGCCTCACTGGCCTAATGTTCTGTGGTCAATTATTTCAAACTTTATTTTTGCGACACTATTTCTAGATCGATGAATGGGATCTCACTATACGCGTGTTAATTGACATCCAAAAGGCTATTCAAATCAGCTTTCAGTAGAACTTTACCTCGTTTAGTTTCGGCTTTATGACTCACTGGCCTAATCTACTGTGGTCAATTATTTCAAACTTTATTTTTTTGACACTATTTCTAGATCGATGAATGGAATCTCACTATGCGCGTGTTATTTGACATCCAAAAGGCTATTCAAATCAGTTTTCAGTAGAACTTTACCTCGTTTAGTTTCGGCGTTGTGATTGTGAATCAGCAGACGAAGCTACCGAGGTCCACGCTTACAATTATGTTTTTTTTTACACTACTTCTAGATGGATGAATGGGATCTCACTATGCGGATGTTAATTTAAATCCAAAAGGCTATTCAAATCAGATTTCAAAAGAACTTTACCTCATTTAGTTTGGGCGTAATGACTCATCGGCCGAATCTAATGTGATGTGGTCAACAATTTCAAATTTTATTTTTTTTACACTATTTCTAAATCGATGAATGGGATCTCACTAAGCGCCTGTTAATTTCCATCTAAAAGGCTATTCTATTCAGCTTTCAGTAGAACTTTACCTCATTTAGTTTGGGCGTAATGACTCATCGGCCGAATCTACTGTGGTCAACACTTACAAATTTTATTTTTTTGTCACTATTTCTAGATCGATGAATGGGATCTCACTATGCGCGTGTTAATTGACATCCAAAAAGCTATTCAAATCAGTTTTCAGTATAACTTTACCTCGTTTAGTTTCGGCGTTGTGATTGTGAATCAGCAGACGAAGCTACCGAGGTCCAAGCTTACAATTATGTTTTTTTTGACACTACTTCTAGATCGATGAATGGGATCTCACTATGCGGATGTTAATTTAAATCCAAAAGGCTATTCAAATCAGATTTCAAAAGAACTTTACCTCATTTAGTTTGGGCGTAATGACTCATCGGCCGAATCTACTGTGATCAATAATTACAAATTTTATTTTTTTGACACTATTTCTAGATCGATGAATGGGATCTCACTATGCGCCTGTTAATTGACATCCAAAAGGCTATTCAAATCAGCTTTCAGTAGAACTTTACCTCGTTTAGTTTGGGCGTAATGACTCATCGGCCGAATCTGCTGTGGTCAACAATTACAAATTTTAATTTCTTGGCACTATTTCCAGATCGATGAATGGGATCTCACTATGCGCGTGTTAATTGACATCCAAAAGGCTATTTAAATTAGCCCTCAGTAGAACTTTACCTCGATTAGTTTGCGCGTAATGAATCATTGGCCGACAAATTTTATTTTTTTGTCACTATTTCTATTTCTATTTTCGGCCAATGATTCATTACGCCAAAACTAAACGAGGTAAAGTTCTACTGAGAGCTAATTTGAATAGCCTTTTGGATGTCAATTAACACGCGCATAGTGAGATCCCATTCATCGATCTAGAAATAGTGACAAAAAAATAAAATTTGTAATTATTGATCACAGTAGATTCGGCCGATGAGTCATTACGCCCAAACTAAACGAGGTAAAGTTCTACTGAAAGCTGATTTGAATAGCCTTTTGGATGTCAATTAACACACGCATAGTGAGATCCCATTCATCGTTCTAGAAATAGTGTCAAAAAAATTGTAATTGTTGACCACAGTAGATTCAGCCAATGATTCATTACGCCCAAACTAAACGAGGTAAAGTTCTACTGAGGGCTAATTTGAATAGCCTTTTGGATGTCAATTAAAACGCGCATAGTTAGATCCCATTCATCGATATAGAAATAGTGACAAAAAAATAAAATTTGTAATTATTGATCACAGTAGATTCGGCCGATGAGTCATTACGCCCAAACTAAATGAGGTAAAGTTCTTTTGAAATCTGATTTGAATAGCCTTTTGGATTTAAATTAACATCCGCATAGTGTGATCCCATTCATCGATCTAGAAGTAGTGTCAAAAAAAACATAATTGTAATCGTGGACCTCGGTAGCTTCGTCTGCTGATTCACAACCACAACGCCGAAACTAAACGAAGTAAAGTTCTTCTGAAAACTGATTTGAATAGCCTATTGGATGTCAATTAACACGCGCATAGTGAGATCCCATTCATCGATCTAGAAATAGTGTCAAAAAAATAAAGTTTGAAATAATTGACCAAAGTAGATTAGGCCAGTGAGTCATAAAGCCGAAACTAAACGAGGTAAAGTTCTACTGAAAGCTAATTTGAATAGCCTTTTGGATGTCAATTTACACGCGCATAGTGAGATCCCATTCATCGATCTAGAAATAGTGTCAAAAAAATAAAATTTGTAATTATTGATCACAGTAGATTCGGCCGATGAGTCATTACGCCCAAACTAAATGAGGTAAAGTTCTTTTGAAATCCGATTTGAATAGCCTTTTGGATTTAAATTAACATCCGCATAGTGAGATCCCATTCATCGATCTAGAAGTAGTGTCAAAAAAAACACAATTGTAATCGTGGACCTCGGTAGCTTCGTCTGCTGATTCACAATCACAACGCCGAAACTAAACGAGGTAAAGTTCTTCTGAAAACTGATTTGAATAGCCTTTTGGATGTCAATTAACACGCGCATAGTGAGATCCCATTCATCGATCTAGAAATAGTGTCAAAAAAATAAAGTTTGAAATAATTGACCACAGTAGATTAGGCCAGTGAGTCATAAAGCCGAAACTAAACGAGGTAAAGTTCTACTGAAAGCTAATTTGAATAGCCTTTTGGATGTCAATTTACACGCGCATAGTGAGATCCCATTCATCGATCTAGAAATAGTGTCAAAAAAATAAAATTTGTAATTATTGATCACAGTAGATTAGGCCGATGAGTCATTACGCCCAAACTAAATGAGATAAAGTTCTTTTGAAATCTGATTTGAATAGCCTTTTGGATTTAAATTAACATCCGCATAGTGAGATCCCATTCATCGATCTAGAAGTAGTGTCAAAAAAAACATAATTGTAATCGTGGACCTCGGTAGCTTCGTCTGCTGATTCACAATCACAACGCCGAAACTAAACGAGGTAAAGTTCTACTGAAAACTGATTTGAATAGCCTTGTGGATGTCAATTAACACGCGCATAGTGAGATCCCATTCATCGATCTAGAAATAGTGTCAAAAAAATAAAGTTTGAAATTGTTGATCACAGTAGATTCGGCCGATGAGTCATTACGCCCAAACTAAACGAGGTAAAGTTCTACTGAAAGCTGATTTGAATAGCCTTTTGGATGTCAATTAACAGGCGCATAGTGAGATCCCATTCATCGATCTAGAAATAGTGTCAAAAAAATAAAATTTGTAATTATTGATCACAGTAGATTCGGCCGATGAGTCATTACGCCCAAACTAAATGAGGTAAAGTTCTTTTGAAATCTGATTTGAATAGCCTTTTGGATTTAAATTAACATCCGCATAGTGAGATCCCATTCATCGATCTAGAAGTAGTGTCAAAAAAAACATAATTGTAATCGTGGACCTCGGTAGCTTCGTCTGCTGATTCACAATCACAACGCCGAAACTAAACGAGGTAAAGTTCTACTGAAAACTGATTTGAATAGCCTTTTGGATGTCAATTAACACGCGCATAGTGAGATCTCATTCATCGATCTAGAAATAGTGTCAAAAAAATAAAATTTGTAATTATTGATCACAGTAGATTCGGCCGATGAGTCATTACGCCCAAACTAAATGAGGTAAAGTTCTTTTGAAATCTGATTTGAATAGCCTTTTGGATTTAAATTAACATCCGCATAGTGAGATCCCATTCATCGATCTAAAAGTAGTGTCAAAAAAAACATAATTGTAATCGTGGACCTCGGTAGCTTCGTCTGCTGATTCACAATCACAACGCCGAAACTAAACGAGGTAAAGTTCTTCTGAAAACTGATTTGAATAGCCTTTTGGATGTCAATTAACACGCGCATAGTGAGATCCCATTCATCGATCTAGAAATAGTGTCAAAAAAATAAAGTTTGAAATAATTGACCACAGTAGATTAGGCCAGTGAGTCATAAAGCCGAAACTAAACGAGGTAAAGTTCTACTGAAAGCTAATTTGAATAGCCTTTTGGATGTCAATTTACACGCGCATAGTGAGATCCCATTCATCGATCTAGAAATAGTGTCAAAAAAATAAAATTTGTAATTATTGATCACAGTAGATTCGGCCGATGAGTCATTACGCCCAAACTAAATGAGGTAAAGTTCTTTTGAAATCTGATTTGAATAGCCTTTTGGATTTAAATTAACATCCGCATAGTGAGATCCCATTCATCGATCTAGAAGTAGTGTCAAAAAAAACATAATTGTAATCGTGGACCTCGGTAGCTTCGTCTGCTGATTCACAATCACAACGCCGAAACTAAACGAGGTAAAGTTCTACTGAAAACTGATTTGAATAGCCTTTTGGATGTCAATTAACACGCGCATAGTGAGATCTCATTCATCGATCTAGAAATAGTGTCAAAAAAATAAAATTTGTAATTATTGATCACAGTAGATTCGGCCGATGAGTCATTACGCCCAAACTAAATGAGGTAAAGTTCTTTTGAAATCTGATTTGAATAGCCTTTTGGATTTAAATTAACATCCGCATAGTGAGATCCCATTCATCGATCTAAAAGTAGTGTCAAAAAAAACATAATTGTAATCGTGGACCTCGGTAGCTTCGTCTGCTGATTCACAATCACAACGCCGAAACTAAACGAGGTAAAGTTCTTCTGAAAACTGATTTGAATAGCCTTTTGGATGTCAATTAACACGCGCATAGTGAGATCCCATTCATCGATCTAGAAATAGTGTCAAAAAAATAAAGTTTGAAATAATTGACCACAGTAGATTAGGCCAGTGAGTCATAAAGCCGAAACTAAACGAGGTAAAGTTCTACTGAAAGCTAATTTGAATAGCCTTTTGGATGTCAATTAACACGCGCATAGTTAGATCCCATTCATCGATATAGAAATAGTGACAAAAAAATAAAATTTGAAATTGTTGACCACAGTGGATTCGGCCGATAAGTCATTACGCCGAAACTAGACGAGGTAAAGTTCTACTGAAAGCTTATTCGAACAGCCTTTTGGATGCTAATTGACACGCGCATAGTGAGATCCCATTCATCGATCTGGAAATAGTGCCAAAAAATTAAAATTTGTAATTGTTGACCACAGCAGATTCGGCCGATGAGTCATTACGCCCAAACTAAACGAGGTAAAGTTCTACTGAAAGCTGATTTGAATAGCCTTTTGGATGTCAATTAACAGGCGCATAGTGAGATCCCATTCATCGATCTAGAAATAGTGTCAAAAAAATAAAATTTGTAATTATTGATCACAGTAGATTCGGCCGATGAGTCATTACGCCCAAACTAAATGAGGTAAAGTTCTTTTGAAATCTGATTTGAATAGCCTTTTGGATTTAAATTAACATCCGCATAGTGAGATCCCATTCATCGATCTAGAAGTAGTGTCAAAAAAAACATAATTGTAATCGTGGACCTCGGTAGCTTCGTCTGCTGATTCACAATCACAACGCCGAAACTAAACGAGGTAAAGTTCTACTGAAAACTGATTTGAATAGCCTTGTGGATGTCAATTAACACGCGCATAGTGAGATCCCATTCATCGATCTAGAAATAGTGTCAAAAAAATAAAGTTTGAAATTGTTGACGACAGTAGATTCGGCCGATGAGTCATTACGCCGAAACTAAACGAGGTAAAGTTCTACTGAGAGCTAATTTGAATAGCCTTTTGGATGTCAATTAACACGCGCATAGTGAGATCCCATTCATCGATCTGGAAATAGTGCCAAAAAATTAAAATTTGTAATTGTTGACCACAGCAGATTCGGCCGATGAGTCATTACGCCCAAACTAAACGAGGTAAAGTTCTACTGAAAGCTGATTTGAATAGCCTTTTGGATGTCAATTAACAGGCGCATAGTGAGATCCCATTCATCGATCTAGAAATAGTGTCAAAAAAATAAAATTTGTAATTATTGATCACAGTAGATTCGGCCGATGAGTCATTACGCCCAAACTAAATGAGGTAAAGTTCTTTTGAAATCTGTTTTGAATAGCCTTTTGGATTTAAATTAACATCCGCATAGTGAGATCCCATTCATCGATCTAGAAGTAGTGTCAAAAAAAACATAATTGTAATCGTGGACCTCGGTAGCTTCGTCTGCTGATTCACAATCACAACGCCGAAACTAAACGAGGTAAAGTTCTACTGAAAACTGATTTGAATAGCCTTGTGGATGTCAATTAACACGCGCATAGTGAGATCCCATTCATCGATCTAGAAATAGTGTCAAAAAAATAAAATTTGTAATTATTGATCACAGTAGATTCGGCCGATGAGTCATTACGCCCAAACTAAACGAGGTAAAGTTCTACTGAGGGCTAGTTTGAATAGCCTTTTGGATGTCAATTAACACGCGCATAGTGAGATCCCATTCATCGATCTGGAAATAGTGCCAAAAAATTAAAATTTGTAATTGTTGACCACAGCAGATTCGGCCGATGAGTCATTACGCCCAAACTAAACGAGGTAAAGTTCTACTGAAAGCTGATTTGAATAGCCTTTTGGATGTCAATTAACAGGCGCATAGTGAGATCCCATTCATCGATCTAGAAATAGTGTCAAAAAAATAAAATTTGTAATTATTGATCACAGTAGATTCGGCCGATGAGTCATTACGCCCAAACTAAATGAGGTAAAGTTCTTTTGAAATCTGATTTGAACAGCCTTTTGGATTTAAATTAACATCCGCATAGTGAGATCCCATTCATCGATCTAGAAGTAGTGTCAAAAAAACATAATTTTAATCGTGGACCTCGGTAGCTTCGTCTGCTGATTCACAATCACAACGCCGAAACTAAACGAGGTAAAGTTCTACTGAAAACTGATTTGAATAGCCTTTTGGATGTCAATTAACACGCGCATAGTGAGATCCCATTCATCGATCTAGAAATAGTGTCAAAAAAATAAAGTTTGAAATAATTGACCACAGTAGATTAGGCCAGTGAGTCATAAAGCCGAAACTAAACGAGGTAAAGTTCTACTGAAAGCTGATTTGAATAGCCTTTTGGATGTCAATTAACACGCGTATAGTGAGATCCCATTCATCGATCTAGAAATAGTGTCGCAAAAATAAAGTTTGAAATAATTGACCACAGTACATTAGGCCAGTGAGGCATAAAGCCGAAACTAAACGAGGTAAAGTTCTTTTGAAAGCTGATTTGAGTAGCCTTTTGGATTTAAATTAACATCCCCATAGTGAGATCCCATTCATCGATCTAGAAGTAGTGTCAAAAAAATCATAATTGTAATAGTGGACCTCGGTAGCTTCGTCTGCTGATTCACAATCACAACGCCGAAACTAAACGAGGTAAAGTTCTACTGAAAGCTGATTTGAATAGCTTTTTGGATGTCAATTAACACGCGCATAGTGAGATTCCATTCATCGATCTAGAAAGTGTCAAAAAAATAAGGTTTGAAATAATTGACCACAGTAGATTCGGGCAGTGAGTCATAAAGCCGAAACTAAACGAGGTAAAGTTCTACTGAAAGCTGATTCGAATAGCCTTTTAGATGCACATTAACATGCGCTTAGTGAGATCCCATTCATCGATCTAGAAATAGTGTCAAAAAAATAAAATTTGAAATTGTTGACGACAGTAGATTCGGCCGATGAGTCATTACGCCGAAACTAAACGAGGTAAAGTTCTACTGAAAGCTGATTCGAATAGCTTGTTGGATGTCAATTAACACGCGCATAGTGAAATCCCATTCATCGATCTAGAAATAGTGTCAAAAAAAATTGTAATTGTTGACCACAGTAGATTCGGCCAATGATTCATTACGCCCAAACTAAACGAGGTAAAGTTCTACTGAGAGCTAATTTGAATAGCCTTTTGGATGTCAATTAACACGCGCATAGTGAGATCCCATTCATCGATCTAGAAATAGTGACAAAAAAATAAAATTTGTAATTATTGATCACAGTAGATTCGGCCGATGAGTCATTACGCCCAAACTAAACGAGGTAAAGTTCTACTGAAAGCTGATTGGAATAGCCTTTTGGATGTCAATTAACACACGCATAGTGAGATCCCATTCATCGTTCTAGAAATAGTGTCAAAAAAATTGTAATTGTTGACCACAGTAGATTCGGCCAATGATTCATTACGCCCAAACTAAACGAGGTAAAGTTCTACTGAGGGCTAATTTGAATAGCCTTTTGGATGTCAATTAACACGCGCATAGTGAGATCCCATTCATCGATCTGGAAATAGTGCCAAAAAATTAAAATTTGTAATTGTTGACCACAGCAGATTCGGCCGATGAGTCATTACGCCCAAACTAAACGAGGTAAAGTTCTACTGAAAGCTGATTTGAATAGCCTTTTGGATGTCAATTAACAGGCGCATAGTGAGATCCCATTCATCGATCTAGAAATAGTGTCAAAAAAATAAAATTTGTAATTATTGATCACAGTTGATTCGGCCGATGAGTCATTACGCCCAAACTAAATGAGGTAAAGTTCTTTTGAAATCTGATTTGAATAGCCTTTTGGATTTAAATTAACATCCGCATAGTGAGATCCCATTCATCGATCTAGAAGTAGTGTCAAAAAAAACATAATTGTAATCGTGGACCTCGGTAGCTTCGTCTGCTGATTCACAATCACAACGCCGAAACTAAACGAGGTAAAGTTCTACTGAAAACTGATTTGAATAGCCTTTTGTATGTCAATTAACACGCGCATAGTGAGATCCCATTCATCGATCTAGAAATAGTGTCAAAAAAATAAAGTTTGAAATAATTGACCACAGTAGATTAGGCCAGTGGGTCATAAAGCCGAAACTAAACGAGGTAAAGTTCTACTGAAAGCTAATTTGAATAGGCTTTTGGATGTCAATTTACACGCGCATAGTGAGATCTCATTCATCGATCTAGAAATAGTGACAAAAAAGTAAAATTTGTAATTATTGATCACAGTAGATTCGGCCGATGAGTCATTACGCCCAAACTAAATGAGGTAAAGTTCTACTGAAAGCTGATTTGAATAGCCTTTTGGATTTCAATTAACATCCCCATAGTGAGATCCCATTCATCGATCTAGAAGTAGTGTCAAAAAAATCATAATTGTAATAGTGGACCTCGGTAGCTTCGTCTGCTGATTCACAATCGCAACGCCGAAACTAAACGAGTTAAAGTTCTACTGAAAACTGATTTGAATAGCCTTTTGTATGTCAATTAACACGCGCATAGTGAGATTCCATTCATCGATCTAGAAATAGTGTCAAAAAAATAAGGTTTGAAATAATTGACCACAGTAGATTCGGGCAGTGAGTCATAAAGCCGAAACTAAATGAGGTAAAGTTCTACTGAAAGCTGATTCGAATAGCCTTTTAGATGCACATTAACATGCGCTTAGTGAGATCCCATTCATCGATCTAGAAATAGTGACAAAAAAATAAAATTTGTAATTGTTGACCACAGTAGATTCGGCCAATGATTCATTACGCCCAAACTAAACGAGGTAAAGTTCTACTGAGAGCTAATTTGAATAGCCTTTTGGATGTCAATTAACACGCGCATAGTGAGATCCCATTCATCGATCTAGAAATAGTGACAAAAAAATAAAATTTGTAATTATTGATCACAGTAGATTCGGCCGATGAGTCATTACGCCCAAACTAAACGAGGTAAAGTTCTACTGAGGGCTAGTTTGAATAGCCTTTTGGATGTCAATTAACACGCGCATAGTGAGATCCCATTCATCGATCTGGAAATAGTGCCAAAAAATTAAAATTTGTAATTGTTGACCACAGCAGATTCGGCCGATGAGTCATTACGCCCAAACTAAACGAGGTAAAGTTCTACTGAGGGCTAGTTTGAATAGCCTTTTGGATGTCAATTAACACGCGCATAGTGAGATCCCATTCATCGATCTGGAAATAGTGCCAAAAAATTAAAATTTGTAATTGTTGACCACAGCAGATTCGGCCGATGAGTCATTACGCCCAAACTAAACGAGGTAAAGTTCTACTGAAAGCTGATTTGAATAGCCTTTTGGATGTCAATTAACAGGCGCATAGTGAGATCCCATTCATCGATCTAGAAATAGTGTCAAAAAAATAAAATTTGTAATTATTGATCACAGTAGATTCGGCCGATGAGTCATTACGCCCAAACTAAATGAGGTAAAGTTCTTTTGAAATCTGATTTGAATAGCCTTTTGGATTTAAATTAACATCCGCATAGTGAGATCCCATTCATCGATCTAGAAGTAGTGTCAAAAAAACATAATTTTAATCGTGGACCTCGATAGCTTCGTCTGCTGATTCACAATCACAACGCCGAAACTAAACGAGGTAAAGTTCTACTGAAAACTGATTTGAATAGCCTTTTGGATGTCAATTAACACGCGCATAGTGAGATCCCATTCATCGATCTAGAAATAGTGTCAAAAAAATAAAGTTTGAAATAATTGACCACAGTAGATTAGGCCAGTGAGTCATAAAGCCGAAACTAAACGAGGTAAAGTTCTACTGAAAGCTGATTTGAATAGCCTTTTGGATGTCAATTAACACGCGTACAGTGAGATCCCATTCATCGATCTAGAAATAGTGTCAAAAAAATAAAATTTGTAATTATTGATCACAGTAGATTCGGCCGATGAGTCATTACGCCCAAACTAAATGAGGTAAAGTTCTTTTGAAATCTGATTTGAATAGCCTTTTGGATTTAAATTAACATCCGCATAGTGAGATCCCATTCATCGATCTAAAAGTAGTGTCAAAAAAAACATAATTGTAATCGTGGACCTCGGTAGCTTCGTCTGCTGATTCACAATCACAACGCCGAAACTAAACGAGGTAAAGTTCTTCTGAAAACTGATTTGAATAGCCTTTTGGATGTCAATTAACACGCGCATAGTGAGATCCCATTCATCGATCTAGAAATAGTGTCAAAAAAATAAAATTTGTAATTATTGATCACAGTAGATTCGGCCGATGAGTCATTACGCCCAAACTAAATGAGGTAAAGTTCTTTTGAAATCTGATTTGAATAGCCTTTTGGATGTCAATTAACACGCGCATAGTGAGATCTCATTCATCGATCTAGAAATAGTGTCAAAAAAATAAAATTTGTAATTATTGATCACAGTAGATTCGGCCGATGAGTCATTACGCCCAAACTAAATGAGGTAAAGTTCTTTTGAAATCTGATTTGAATAGCCTTTTGGATTTAAATTAACATCCGCATAGTGAGATCCCATTCATCGATCTAAAAGTAGTGTCAAAAAAAACATAATTGTAATCGTGGACCTCGGTAGCTTCGTCTGCTGATTCACAATCACAACGCCGAAACTAAACGAGGTAAAGTTCTTCTGAAAACTGATTTGAATAGCCTTTTGGATGTCAATTAACACGCGCATAGTGAGATCCCATTCATCGATCTAGAAATAGTGTCAAAAAAATAAAGTTTGAAATAATTGACCACAGTAGATTAGGCCAGTGAGTCATAAAGCCGAAACTAAACGAGGTAAAGTTCTACTGAAAGCTAATTTGAATAGCCTTTTGGATGTCAATTTACACGCGCATAGTGAGATCCCATTCATCGATCTAGAAATAGTGTCAAAAAAATAAAATTTGTAATTATTGATCACAGTAGATTCGGCCGATGAGTCATTACGCCCAAACTAAATGAGGTAAAGTTCTTTTGAAATCTGATTTGAATAGCCTTTTGGATTTAAATTAACATCCGCATAGTGAGATCCCATTCATCGATCTAGAAGTAGTGTCAAAAAAAACATAATTGTAATCGTGGACCTCGGTAGCTTCGTCTGCTGATTCACAATCACAACGCCGAAACTAAACGAGGTAAAGTTCTACTGAAAACTGATTTGAATAGCCTTTTGGATGTCAATTAACACGCGCATAGTGAGATCTCATTCATCGATCTAGAAATAGTGTCAAAAAAATAAAATTTGTAATTATTGATCACAGTAGATTCGGCCGATGAGTCATTACGCCCAAACTAAATGAGGTAAAGTTCTTTTGAAATCTGATTTGAATAGCCTTTTGGATTTAAATTAACATCCGCATAGTGAGATCCCATTCATCGATCTAAAAGTAGTGTCAAAAAAAACATAATTGTAATCGTGGACCTCGGTAGCTTCGTCTGCTGATTCACAATCACAACGCCGAAACTAAACGAGGTAAAGTTCTTCTGAAAACTGATTTGAATAGCCTTTTGGATGTCAATTAACACGCGCATAGTGAGATCCCATTCATCGATCTAGAAATAGTGTCAAAAAAATAAAGTTTGAAATAATTGACCACAGTAGATTAGGCCAGTGAGTCATAAAGCCGAAACTAAACGAGGTAAAGTTCTACTGAAAGCTAATTTGAATAGCCTTTTGGATGTCAATTAACACGCGCATAGTTAGATCCCATTCATCGATATAGAAATAGTGACAAAAAAATAAAATTTGAAATTGTTGACCACAGTGGATTCGGCCGATAAGTCATTACGCCGAAACTAGACGAGGTAAAGTTCTACTGAAAGCTTATTCGAACAGCCTTTTGGATGCTTATTGACACGCGCATAGTGAGATCCCATTCATCGATCTGGAAATAGTGCCAAAAAATTAAAATTTGTAATTGTTGACCACAGCAGATTCGGCCGATGAGTCATTACGCCCAAACTAAACGAGGTAAAGTTCTACTGAAAGCTGATTTGAATAGCCTTTTGGATGTCAATTAACAGGCGCATAGTGAGATCCCATTCATCGATCTAGAAATAGTGTCAAAAAAATAAAATTTGTAATTATTGATCACAGTAGATTCGGCCGATGAGTCATTACGCCCAAACTAAATGAGGTAAAGTTCTTTTGAAATCTGATTTGAATAGCCTTTTGGATTTAAATTAACATCCGCATAGTGAGATCCCATTCATCGATCTAGAAGTAGTGTCAAAAAAAACATAATTGTAATCGTGGACCTCGGTAGCTTCGTCTGCTGATTCACAATCACAACGCCGAAACTAAACGAGGTAAAGTTCTACTGAAAACTGATTTGAATAGCCTTGTGGATGTCAATTAACACGCGCATAGTGAGATCCCATTCATCGATCTAGAAATAGTGTCAAAAAAATAAAGTTTGAAATTGTTGACGACAGTAGATTCGGCCGATGAGTCATTACGCCGAAACTAAACGAGGTAAAGTTCTACTGAGAGCTAATTTGAATAGCCTTTTGGATGTCAATTAACACGCGCATAGTGAGATCCCATTCATCGATCTGGAAATAGTGCCAAAAAATTAAAATTTGTAATTGTTGACCACAGCAGATTCGGCCGATGAGTCATTACGCCCAAACTAAACGAGGTAAAGTTCTACTGAAAGCTGATTTGAATAGCCTTTTGGATGTCAATTAACAGGCGCATAGTGAGATCCCATTCATCGATCTAGAAATAGTGTCAAAAAAATAAAATTTGTAATTATTGATCACAGTAGATTCGGCCGATGAGTCATTACGCCCAAACTAAATGAGGTAAAGTTCTTTTGAAATCTGATTTGAATAGCCTTTTGGATTTAAATTAACATCCGCATAGTGAGATCCCATTCATCGATCTAGAAGTAGTGTCAAAAAAAACATAATTGTAATCGTGGACCTCGGTAGCTTCGTCTGCTGATTCACAATCACAACGCCGAAACTAAACGAGGTAAAGTTCTACTGAAAACTGATTTGAATAGCCTTGTGGATGTCAATTAACACGCGCATAGTGAGATCCCATTCATCGATCTAGAAATAGTGTCAAAAAAATAAAATTTGTAATTATTGATCACAGTAGATTCGGCCGATGAGTCATTACGCCCAAACTAAACGAGGTAAAGTTCTACTGAGGGCTAGTTTGAATAACCTTTTGGATGTCAATTAACACGCGCATAGTGAGATCCCATTCATCGATCTGGAAATAGTGCCAAAAAATTAAAATTTGTAATTGTTGACCACAGCAGATTCGGCCGATGAGTCATTACGCCCAAACTAAACGAGGTAAAGTTCTACTGAAAGCTGATTTGAATAGCCTTTTGGATGTCAATTAACAGGCGCATAGTGAGATCCCATTCATCGATCTAGAAATAGTGTCAAAAAAATAAAATTTGTAATTATTGATCACAGTAGATTCGGCCGATGAGTCATTACGCCCAAACTAAATGAGGTAAAGTTCTTTTGAAATCTGATTTGAATAGCCTTTTGGATTTAAATTAACATCCGCATAGTGAGATCCCATTCATCGATCTAGAAGTAGTGTCAAAAAAACATAATTTTAATCGTGGACCTCGATAGCTTCGTCTGCTGATTCACAATCACAACGCCGAAACTAAACGAGGTAAAGTTCTACTGAAAACTGATTTGAATAGCCTTTTGGATGTCAATTAACACGCGCATAGTGAGATCCCATTCATCGATCTAGAAATAGTGTCAAAAAAATAAAGTTTGAAATAATTGACCACAGTAGATTAGGCCAGTGAGTCATAAAGCCGAAACTAAACGAGGTAAAGTTCTACTGAAAGCTGATTTGAATAGCCTTTTGGATGTCAATTAACACGCGTATAGTGAGATCCCATTCATCGATCTAGAGATAGTGTCGCAAAAATAAAGTTTGAAATAATTGACCACAGTACATTAGGCCAGTGAGGCATAAAGCCGAAACTAAACGAGGTAAAGTTCTTTTGAAAGCTGATTTGAGTAGCCTTTTGGATTTAAATTAACATCCCCATAGTGAGATCCCATTCATCGATCTAGAAGTAGTGTCAAAAAAATCATAATTGTAATAGTGGACCTCGGTAGCTTCGTCTGCTGATTCACAATCACAACGCCGAAACTAAACGAGGTAAAGTTCTACTGAAAGCTGATTTGAATAGCTTTTTGGATGTCAATTAACACGCGCATAGTGAGATTCCATTCATCGATCTAGAAATAGTGTCAAAAAAATAAGGTTTGAAATAATTGACCACAGTAGATTCGGGCAGTGAGTCATAAAGCCGAAACTAAACGAGGTAAAGTTCTACTGAAAGCTGATTCGAATAGCCTTTTAGATGCACATTAACATGCGCTTAGTGAGATCCCATTCATCGATCTAGAAATAGTGTCAAAAAAATAAAATTTGAAATTGTTGACGACAGTAGATTGGGCCGATGAGTCATTACGCCGAAACTAAACGAGGTAAAGTTCTACTGAAAGCTGATTCGAATAGCTTGTTGGATGTCAATTAACACGCGCATAGTGAAATCCCATTCATCGATCTAGAAATAGTGTCAAAAAAAATTGTAATTGTTGACCACAGTAGGTTCGGCCAATGATTCATTACGCCCAAACTAAACGAGGTAAAGTTCTACTGAGAGCTAATTTGAATAGCCTTTTGGATGTCAATTAACACGCGCATAGTGAGATCCCATTCATCGATCTAGAAATAGTGACAAAAAAATAAAATTTGTAATTATTGATCACAGTAGATTCGGCCGATGAGTCATTACGCCCAAACTAAACGAGGTAAAGTTCTACTGAAAGCTGATTTGAATAGCCTTTTGGATGTCAATTAACACACGCATAGTGAGATTCCATTCATCGTTCTAGAAATAGTGTCAAAAAAATTGTAATTGTTGATCACAGTAGATTCAGCCAATGATTCATTACGCCCAAACTAAACGAGGTAAAGTTCTACTGAGGGCTAATTTGAATAGCATTTTGGATGTCAATTAACACGCGCATAGTGAGATCCCATTCATCTATCTGGAAATAGTGCCAAAAAATTAAAATTTGTAATTGTTGACCACAGCAGATTCGGCCGATGAGTCATTACGCCCAAACTAAACGAGGTAAAGTTCTACTGAAAGCTGATTTGAATAGCCTTTTGGATGTCAATTAACAGGCGCATAGTGAGATCCCATTCATCGATCTAGAAATAGTGTCAAAAAAATAAAATTTGTAATTATTGATCACAGTAGATTCGGCCGATGAGTCATTACGCCCAAACTAAATGAGGTAAAGTTCTTTTGAAATCTGATTTGAATAGCCTTTTGGATTTAAATTAACATCCGCATAGTGAGATCCCATTCATCGATCTAGAAGTAGTGTCAAAAAAAACATAATTGTAATCGTGGACCTCGGTAGCTTCGTCTGCTGATTCACAATCACAACGCCGAAACTAAACGAGGTAAAGTTCTACTGAAAACTGATTTGAATAGCCTTTTGGATGTCAATTAACACGCGCATAGTGAGATCCCATTCATCGATCTAGAAATAGTGTCAAAAAAATAAAGTTTGAAATAATTGACCACAGTAGATTAGGCCAGTGAGTCATAAAGCCGAAACTAAACGAGGTAAAGTTCTACTGAAAGCTAATTTGAATAGCCTTTTGGATGTCAATTTACACGCGCATAGTGAGATCCCATTCATCGATCTAGAAATAGTGACAAAAAAATAAAATTTTAAGTGTTGACCACAGTAGATTCGGCCGATGAGTCATTACGCCCAAACTAAATGAGGTAAAGTTCTACTGAAAGCTGATTAGAATAGCCCTTTAGATGGACATTAACAGGCGCTTAGTGAGATCCCATTCATCGATTTAGAAATAGTGTAAAAAAAATAAAATTTGAAATTGTTGACCACATCACATTAGATTCGGCCGATGAGTCATTACGCCCAAACTAAATGAGGTAAAGTTCTACTGAAAGCTGATTTGAATAGCCTTTTGAATTTTAATTAATATGCGCATAGTGAGATCTCATTCATCGATCTAGAAATAGTGTCAAAAAAATCATAATTGTAATCGTGGACCTCGGTAGCTTCGTCTGGTGATTCACAATCACAACGCCGAAACTAAATGAGGTAAAGTTCTACTGAAAGCTGATTCGAATAGCCTTTTAGATGGACATTAACAGGCACTTAGTTAGATCCCATTCATTGATCTAGAAATAGTGTCAAAAAAATAAAATTTGAAATTGTTGACCACAGTAAATTCGGCCGATGAGTCATTACGCCGAAACTAAACGAGGTAAAGTTCTACTGAAAGCTGATTCGAATAGCCTTTTAGATGCACATTAACAGGCGCTTAGTGAGATCCCATTCATCGATCTATAAATAGTGTCAAAAAAATAAAATTTTAAATTGTTGACCACAGTGGATTCGGCCGATGAGTCATTACGCCGAAACTAAACGAGGTAAAGTTCTACTGAAAGCTTATTCGAACAGCCTTTTGGATGCTAATTGACACGCGCATAGTGAGATCCCATTCATCGATGTAGAAATAGTGTCCAAAAATACAATTTGAAATAGTTGACCACATTATATTCGGCCAATGAGACATAAACCCGAGACTAAACGAGGTAAAGTTCTACTGAAACAGTAACATGATCATAGTTATGTCTTATTCATCCTTCTAGAAATAGTGACGACAAATATTCAAAATAGTTGTAGTCCTCAGAAACTTCGAGTTGTGTCATAACGCCGAAACAAACGAGATATTCTACTGAAAGCTGATCGAAACAGCTTTAGTTATAATTTGTTTTAATTTTAAATGTAGCTTATATAACATTGGATAATTAATTGGAGACTTCTTTATTTGGTCGATTAATATTATTGTGAAGTTAGCGGCTAAAAGTTGGCGGCTAGCTGTGAAGTTGGCGGCCAAATGTTGGCAGCCAATCAGCCGCCAACTTTTGGCCGCTAACTTCACACCGGTTAAAAATTAAATGATATCATATTCGATTGTACCTAACTAACTCACCCAGTGTCCACATTTTCTACGTTCCTTAGTACGGCGCTCAAAGATCCTATGACTATTGAATGGAAGCACATTGAAGCTAGCAGCTGCGTACACTCAATAGAAAATGCAGGTATTTGCGAAAATCGACTCGCTTTCCCAATGCTATGTAACTAAATCACTTTAAACCATCTTAAACCTTATGTTGACGAGATTATGGTTGCTTCTTGAATCGTGTATATTGTGTTAGACAGGAGGTTGGGAGAGTAATCTGAAATTCACTTCCATTGCTACTGTTAAGAATACGTATACATTCATGTTATGTGGATACTGGGTATGTAACGGTTGAAAGCAAAGATAATTTTAGAAGGTATAGGATAATTGTATACCTACTGTTTAGGGTTCCGTACCCGAAGGGTCCGAACGGACCCCTATTGCTGTCACTTACGCGTCCGTCTGTCAGTCCGTTCATCCATCTTCTGTCACACAGGATTTACAGCCAAATGATTGGCGGTCTTCAAATTTTCACCGTATAAGCTTCAAAACTGTTTTTAAATATGGGTGCTCATATACAGCCAAAGGGGGCGAAAATATTTTAACCTACCTCACCGAGTGTGATATCTTTTGCACAAAAGAATGAGAAACCACCAATATCAGCTTTCTTACAAAATATTGTTCCGAAGAATTTTTGAATTTCCCATTGACCTATAAACATGAAATTTTAGGATAAAGTTTATTATTACGTATATTTACAAACAAATACTGACATATTGACATTTCTTTATTTTTCCTATAAAAACCAACTTAATTTTGCCATGGACCCCAAAACGCTGGCGGCGTTACCCCTCTGAACCGCAAGAGCAATCCGTTGGGAGCACGCGCCAGCTCTAGGGTTTCCTGAGGCGTGGAATAGCCGTGACGACAAGGCCTTCATGAAGGACATGAAGGTCTTCATGTCGGCTGATCAGGGTCCCATGGTTTCCACCGCAAACTCAAGCTTGAGTATTTGGGCCTGATCAGCCGCTGCGCTGGCCTGGGAACGGGTTGCCTGAATGTGGGACAGAGCGAACGTATCGACGCACGTTGCATCCCACACTAGGGTCGTACCCAGTTTCCACGGCACCAAAGTTACCCCGTCAGAGCGCTTGCCATCGTCCCTTGTCATACCCGCCGGTTCTAATGACACGGGTATGGAGGCGGTGGCGAGCACCCGACGTACCAGGTCGTTTATGGTGCTGTGACGGTACATTAGAATTACGATTTGAAACGGGATATTTACCATGTATATTTGCATTTTTGAGTTCCCGATATTTCGGCACTGTTGCAAGCGCCATTATCAAGGATTAACTGACGTGCTGCGAGTTTTAGTTTGATACTGTGAGGGTGGTGTGTCGTGACAGTAATCGAGTTTCAAGTGACAAGGCGGACGGTGGTAGTGACGGTGACACTGTGCGAAAAAAGCGAACCAGGAAGAGGGTAGATCGCTATGGTGTGTGGGTAGACCACAACTAAAACTCGCAGCACGTCAGTTAATCCTTGATAATGGCGCTTGCAACAGTGCCGAACTATCGGGAACTCAAAAAATACAAATATCCATGGTAAATATCCCGTTTCAAATCGTAATTCTAATGTAAATTACCATGTAAGCTTGAAATCTTATATTGTGACGGTACAGGCGACCGGCGCTTCTATTACATGAAAGACCATGTCAGCCCAGTTGGTCCACAGCTTTGCCACAAACATCTTAGTAACCCAATATCATATAAAAGATATTTTTTAAATGAAATATTTCATCCAGCTAAAACTTAAAAAATGCTCTTAAAAATATCCTTCCTTAGCATCAATAGTTTTTAAGTATATAACGTGGTCCTAAAGTATATTACGTGATACCAACTTACATCAAAATGGTCAACAACCCCAACACTTTTACAAAAAAGTTAAAAAAAACTGGTTAATTGGTAATGCGTTCTACAATTTAAATTATTTTTATAACGCTTAACTTTACATGTATTAATTATAATGACTGATGACATGATAACACGCAATGGATTACATAACTGACATTTATAATGATTAACAACAATACTCTGTTTGCAGTGTAATCTATATTTATGATAATAATTTAACTAAAATAATGTTACCTTTTTATATGTGTATATAATATTTATAAAGTATATATAAAATTTCAATATGACATGTAATATTTAACAATATTATCAATATAGAATGAGTATAAGTATGAGTAAAGAGTATCAATACCTAATTTTAATATATATTCGCGGCATGGGGGCGCGGTGGCGGTGGCGGCGGCATGGCGGAAAGAAAGCCGGCATGAAACATGCACCGCCAATCTCTGGAGGACCGTTTCTGCGCCAGAGATTGTAACACATTCAGTAGGGAGTATAACATCCTTCAGGGATAGAGCCGATACCAATCTTTTCTTCCATTTGTGTCACTTGTAGTGTGATACCTATCTGTCATTGTGTTTTGTAAGACCGTATCCACACGCCGCGAAGGTAGTTAATATAGTAAAATGCAATGTGAAAACTACGTTAAGGATAGCTGGAAGAAATCCCTTACAGGGATAATTTATGTTATGTTTTACTCATGTACAATAAAGAATTTTACATACATACATACATACTACGAAATTGAGGAGATTTTGTGCGACCCACCTGTATATATTTATACGACCTACGATTTAGTAGACAAAAGTATATGCAGTAGGATAGAAACCCCAGAAATCGACTTGCTTCTATGAAAAATTCTAAGAAAATGTTGTTAGATAGCAGTAATAAAAACATGCTACCGTGCCATGCGGTAGCATGTTAAATGAATAAATATATTATACATACATTATTATTTGGCAACAAGGGCCATATTTACAAAAGACCTTACAGACTAACATACATATCAATAAAAATAAAAACAGCGTCGTCAGCTCTGATGTAAGGGAGATTGCTCTGGAACCGCCGAAACATAACACCCTTCGGCCAAAAGTCAGCACACGCGATGGTGTCCTGCAGCTGCTGCGGCATGCTCACTACAAACGAGCTGAAGTGCACGTAGTGGTGCAAACGCAGCTGGACATCCTCCGAGTAGCCAGCCTTCTGGTGAACATACTTTACTACGTCATCAGCCGTGGCGTGGCGTGTTTAAATTGTGTTATGTTGTTTGTGACTTTAGTGTTTTTTGTCTTTCGTGGCTTCTCGTGGTCCCAAAGGAAGACCAGCGCTAGCCAATGGTTAGCACTATGCCGATTTGGGGCCATTTCGTGGCTATTTTCTGTATTTTGGTGTTATGTTAATTTGTACTGTGTCTGTGAACGAATAAATGTTTTTTCTTTCTTTCTTTCTTTCTGGCGGTGTAATGCAGGCGCGACACTTAGAACGCTTTACTCGGTGTGGCAATCCGCAGAACGAAATTAACCGGCTCAGCCGTACCACTCTGACTCTTAGGCGGCTTGCGCTTTCTTGACGCTAGTATCAACCCTCCTTATCCATAACGGTGTCAGAGGGCTTCTCATTTGGAGAGACATGATGTTCACGCATTCTTGTTGGCACATTTTGCCGGTCAGCTGCAGGTTGACCGACAACGATGTCATCATAACGACTGACGTGACTTTAAGAAGGCGGGGTTAGCGTGGGCAGAATAACTGACTCGACACTAGACGTTGATACATTGACGCCAGAACAAAGACAGTCACAGAACTTGAAATTTGACGCCTCTGATCGACTTACAGAGGCGCTCCATCACAAACTTATAACTTAATTGCGTAACTCAACGATAGTCAAAAATCAAAATCAAACATTTATTGTGCAAATAGGCCACAAGGGCATTTTTACGTGTCAAAATATTAATTTATAATTTAAGAAAGTCTGACTATAAAAAGTAA
Source organism: Epiblema foenella (assembly GCA_963556455.1). Classification (NCBI taxonomy): domain Eukaryota; kingdom Metazoa; phylum Arthropoda; class Insecta; order Lepidoptera; family Tortricidae; genus Epiblema; species Epiblema foenella. The sequence continues at coordinate 14,080,747 of OY747116.1, read as the reverse complement.
TACATTTTTCATGCCAAAATACTAATTTACAGTTCAAGAAGGAATAATAATTTCGAGTTTACAATTATAACAAAATTAATTTCATACAGTGAAGATAAACTTGCAAACTTATCTATTACAAATATTACAACATCAGTAAAGTTAGAGATGTATAAGGTCTCAAGATTAAACAAGGAGTATAATGAAAAGTAGTTTGCCAGGCCTCAAATTTTATCACAATTTCATCCAAATTTACTCTAAGAGTAATTTGGTTATAGGACCTGTGAATTCACGTAACTCGATAACGATGGCTTTGGCATTATGCGATCATTCGCGAACGTAAGTTCAACTCGTCCAAGTCTATGTCTGACAAAAATCGATTTTTATCTCCTGCATAGCAATAAATAACAATCCATTCAAAACACCTCAGTGACCCCATTATAAAACCAATATACCTTAGTCGATTTGCGAACAAACAGGCGGTGCTATCTGGCGGGGAAGCTAGCGACCTAACAAGAATATAGTTGTAGTTAGCCCGAGTAGTTTGTATACAATTTTAATAAGCGCACCGCCTTGTGCCGCTTTTATGATTTTAGGACTCTTTATACGCGGATTAGACGGTAAAATACATAGTCTGTGCTTGCTGGGTACATAACTTAGCTTTACTACTTTGTATGAATGTAAGGGAGACATATTTACATGTTGTGATAAATATAAATGGCTGCAATTTGATAATTGTGCACTTGTCAGGGCTAGTTAGTAGAACTAACTACATACAATAGTGACTATGTGGATTTAAAACCTTCAACACCTGACATTATATTATGGCAGTCCCAATTACACGCACTGTGGCGCATAGAAGTTCGCCAGCTGTACGCGCTCTGCGACTGCTAGTGCTGAACTCGCTTCTGTCACGGGCACCAGAATGTGATATATTTGAAAGTCGATGGACGGTTGTGTATCGAATATGTCTGCGGTACTGTGGATGAGAGTTGATTGATATTTGAATTTTCCTATTGTGAATTATGTGTTTTATAACCTAAATTATACATTTACATTACATTTATTAGTGCCTTGGTTTCGACTGTAATGTTGTATATGTTTTTTTTGCAATAAATAAATAAAATAAATTATATTTAACCGACATCAAAAAAGGAAGAAGTTCTCAATTCGGTTATTTTTATGTCTGTTACCCCAGAACTCCGTCATTCATGAGCCGATTTGGAAAATTATTTCTGTCGTTGAAAGCATATGCTTCAAGGTTGGTCCCGTTGTTACCAGAATCTAGTTCTGATGATGGGATCCATGAAAAAATGAGGAAACTCTTCAAAAATTTAAGGAAAACATATACCGATTATAGTAATAAAAAAATAACGTTCCCCCCCTTATCTCCGAAGTTTGCCCAAAAAAATATATAAAATTATTACATTACATTGATATCAATGTATATTTTACAGGAAAATTATAACTGTAGCTCTATCTAGATTTTCTTTTTTTTTATCGTCAAAAATTATTTCTATACTAAGTTTATAATTTAATCACCTTTGCATTTGTTTTTGTTTTATAAATTCCTACGAGATTATGCTGAAAGTACCTTCTTTAAAATAAAGAAAAAAAAAATTTAATCGGTTTACGTGATAAAGAATTATCCTTGAAAAACTACCATACATACGAAGTTATTCAGTCGCTCAAATTTGTAACAAAAGTCGCCGATAGATGGCGCTGTACCCATGGCGTCCAATTTCCACACCATGTTGTTGAGATTTTCCCGATTTAATAGGGTTGGAACCGATACACATCTGTATACGGAACCCTCGGTGCGCGAGTCCGACTCGCACTTGACTGGTTTTTTGTTTATTTGAAATTTCTTTATTTTTCCTATTAAGAGGCCTTATAAGTTTGAGCGTTCATCATTTTCATAAAATCTTAGTCGATAGATGGCGTTAGCGCTCGGCACACGAGCGCACTGCTCTACAGCACACTACTGCACATATGTGTGCGTTTTAACCCGGACGCAAAAAATCTTGATCGTTTTGACAATTTCCCAGTTGAAGGATACAGTTGGTTGGTTGGGGATACAGTTTTTTAATGTAATTAAAAATGTAAATGATATTTTGAAAGCAGTACTTTAATACTACATTTCAAGAAAATATACTCATACAAATAATAAAAAGTTACAACTCATAATTTTGTTTCGTTGCGTAATTTCAATCTACCTTTGACATTACGTAAATTTTAGCCTAGTTGGTAGTAACCCTGCCAAAGAAGGTGGTGGTCCTGAGGGCCTACTCAGAACATCGAAATCCGAACTTCGTATCGTGCCGTTCCTTTCACTCTTGTGTTATACACAATATGAGTGAAAGGGACGGCACGATACGAAGTTCGGATTTCGATTTTCGGAGTAGGCCCTCTGGGTTCGAATACCGCGATTAGTACATTACTGCAGAGGCCGCGAAATAGGGGACTGTCGGCCGAGTAGTTATAGATGGCCGAGTGTTATCGAGGCCGATAATCCTTGTTAACGCCAAGGTTTGTATTATAGTGCTGTTCTCAAAAAATTCAATGTAATTTGTAAATTATAAGCTAGAAAAGCACCTCGGAAACAAAAGACGATCTCTTTGCCTGCCGAGGCCGGCAAGTTTGATAAAAGGTAATTTATTTGCCTTTTCTAAGGTTTGTATGTAGTATGTAATCACTTTATTGTACTGTACACAATAACAGGTTAAAAATAATAAATAGAGGAAAATGTTTCGTATTTCATTATTAAAATTTATCTTATAGTGTGTAAATGAATATAGCATATGAGGAGTTCCTGTGACCACCTCGTGACTCTACCATAAGACTCTTGGACCATATCTAGGTTGATAGTATTTGTCAAGACACTAACAAGCTCAAACACGGATGTGAGAGATGGAGTGATGAGCATATGAGGAGTTCCGGTGACCATCTCCTGACTCCATCATGAGATCCTGGACCTTATCTATTTCGTTGGTACTCATCAAGACAAATACAACGAGCCCAAACACTGCGGTACTGTGATGAGCATATGAGGAGTTCCGGTGACCATCTCCTGACTCCATCATGAGGACCTGGACCTTATCTATTTCGTTGGTACTCATCAAGACAAATACAACGAGCCCAAACACGGCGGTACTGTGATGAGCATATGAGGAGTTCCGGTGACCATCTCCTGACTCCATCATGAGGACCTGGACCTTATCTATTTCGTTGAAACTCATCAAGACAAATCCAACGAGCCCAAACACGGCGGTACTGTGATGAGCATATGAGGAGTTCCGGTGACCATCTCCTGACTCCATCATGAGGACCTGGACCTTATCTATTTCGTTGGTACTCATCAAGACCAATACAACGAGTCCAAACACGGCGGTACTGTGATGAGCATATGAAGAGTTCCGGTGACCATCTCCTGACTCCATCATGAGGACCTGGACCTTATCTATTTCGTTGGTACTCATCAAGACCAATACAACGAGTCCAAACACGGCGGTACTGTGATGAGCATATGACGAGTTCCGGTGACCATCTCCTCACTCCATCATGAGGACCTGGACCTTATCTATTTCGTTGGTACTCATCAAGATCAATACAACGAGTCCAAACACGGCGGTACTGTGATGAGCATATGAAGAGTTCCGGTGACCATCTCCTCACTCCATCATGAGGACCTGGACCTTATCTATTTCGTTGGTACTCATCAAGACAAATCCAACGAGCCCAAACACGGCGGTACTGTGATGAGCATATGAGAAGTTCCGGTGACCATCTCCTGACTCCATCATGAGGACCTGGACCTTATCTATTTCGTTGGTACTCATCAAGACAAATCCAACGAGCCCAAACACGGCGGTACTGTGATGAGCATATGAGGAGCTCCGGTGACCATCTCCTGACTCCATCATGAGACCCTGGACCTTATCTATTTCGTTGGTACTCATCAAGACGAATACAACGAGCCCAAACACGGCGGTACTGTGATGAGCATATGAGGAGTTCCGGTGACCATCTCCTGACTCCATCATGAGGACCTGGACCTTATCTATTTCATTGGTACTCATCAAGACAAATACAACGAGCCCAAACACGGCGGTACTGTGATGAGCATATGAGGAGTTCCGGTGACCATCTCCTGACTCCATCATGAGACCCTGGACCTTATCTATTTCGTTGGTACTCATCAAGACAAATACAACGAGCCCAAACACGGCGGTACTGTGATGAGCATATGAGGAGTTCCGGTGACCATCTCCTGACTCCATCATGAGACCCTGGACCTTATCTATTTCGTTGGTACTCATCAAGACAAATACAACGAGCCCAAGCACGGCGGTACTGTGATGAGCATATGAGGAGTTCCGGTGACCATCTCCTGACTCCATCATGAGACCCTGGACCTTATCTATTTCGTTGGTACTCATCAGACAAATCCAACGAGCCCGAACACGGTGGTGTTATGATGAGATGAGTATATGAGGAACAGAGTGTAAATCACTAAATATTATAAAATATATACTTACAGGATCTTGATCATTCAATCGCTGTATACGAGTACAGCTTGTCTTGGAATTCTGTGAATCCTATTCGCTATGCTTGTAACGAGGCGCGATCAATAAAAGCGACATAGGTCCGACCTCTGAGAGCGCTCGGCTGGGACTGAGCGCGCGGCATCGGTGCAGCGTAATTTATGGGTAAATTGGGTAATATTTAAAAATGGTTACCGAGTTGAATTTTTAAGCCGATTACGCTAAAAAAAATATCTGAGACAAAAAAAGAGTTGCACTTTACTACACTTTTATCTTTAGAGCAAAATATTAATGCGTTTTGCCAGAAAAAAATAAAGTGTAACCCTATTTTTATCAAAAAACTCGGCAACATTCGGATGCTACTTAAGCCTAAATTTTAGATGAATCTGAACTTTTTAACAACGTTACTATCTAGTTTATGATATGTCGAATTGAATTGTGTTCATTTTGTACCAAAATCAGTCGTTTTTGTGTCTAAATTGACAATCGAAACGTCTCGCCTAGCCGCAAATATTGAAGAAACGCTGCCATGAGAATGCCTTTTTACCAGGTTTAGCACTAAAAAAACAAAGATTAAGCAACGTTACTATCTAGATTAAGAAACGAACTATCAAATACTTTAGGAATTTCTTCAATATTATGGATATTAACGCCAGAATCGTTAATGAAAAACTAAGCATTTTGCGAAATACGCTAATAGGGCCTCTTAAAACCAACTTCATTTTGCGGTTGGTTCGAAACCCTAAATGTGCGGAGTCCGACACGCACTTGCCCGGTTTATATGTTCTTTTTAGAGTCAGTTTTTAGGGTTCCGTAGCCAAAATGGCAAAACGGAACCCTTATAGATTCGTCATGTCTGTCCGTCCGTCCGTCCGTATGTCACAGCCGATTTACTCGGAGACTATAAGCACTACAATTATGAAATTTGGTAGGAAGGTGTATTCTATGAAGCGCTACGTAAAAATTATGTTAAATTACAAAAAAATATTAAATTAGGGGGCCACTCCATACATGTATACGGTGGATGAAAAAAAAAATTTCAACGCACATAGTTGTGTGGGGTATCGATGGATAGGCCTTAAAAGTGATATGGAGTTTTCTAAAAAACTGGTCCATTTAAGTTAACCGTTGGTGAGATATTAGCTGTCAAAGTCATAGAAAGTGTCCCTCCCCACCTCTAATTTCCAAACTATAATGTTTAAAATTCTGATAAAAATTGAGGTGGTGTGCATTAGTAAACACTTTCAACGATTTTTGGTTTGAACAATATAGGTTTTACGGTTTTTGAATTTTCGCTTAAAAACTGTCTTGCCCAAACAAAAGGTCGTAAGTGCCGTGAGTTCCCTATGAAGATACGGCTTTTTTAGATTCAATGTATTGGATAGTGATTTTAAATGTGGACTAGTAGGTGTTGGTACGGAACACTTCATTGTGCGTGGTCCGACACGCACTTGGGCAGTTTTTTATTTTGATATACGTTTTTCTTTAGCTAACCTATATTACAGCCACATTTACCCCCGTATTCATAAACGTCAATCAAACCTATATTAGTTAACTAGCCGCTAAAGTTCGTTTGTCCTTATCTGTCACTTTGATACACGTGCTTGTGAGACAGTGACAACAGACATTTTAGTTAGCAGAGGTTTGTTAAGTTTTATGAATAAAGGGGTAGGTGTGGTATCTCTGCGGCGGCGACTGCTGGTGGCGATTTACTGAATCGCAATTCAATACCGATTATTGTCTTAAGCGGTTCCTATACCATTTTTGTACCACCTTGTATACTTATAAATAATGCCATCACATCACAATAATGTATTCTGCCAGCCTGCGCTCATGATGAATCCCCATTTGTATTCTGATTACCCTGGATCATGCATAGGCAACGCTTATGGCGGTTAGATGACGTGTTTGGGCACACCTGGCCGGTACCCCGATCAACGAAGACTCACCCTAATATCAATACGAATACATTTCTCAAACATGCAATGAAATATTGAAGTTATGTTCGTTAAGTCTGCGAAGTATCAAGTTTCGGGTGCGGCGCAACGAGTGGCCCGTAATGGTATTTCATACAACATTTAAGACCTAGGCCGACAATGTGGTTGTCTTTTATTTCGGCGGCGCGGCAGCGAGCTCCGAAAACAAAACTCGGCGCCGGCCGCCCGCTGCCGTCGCGCGTGTTTTTATTATTACTGAGTTCTTAGTATTTCATGATTTCTTACAATTTTCAAATTTCATTGCAGTTTTTGAAAAAAGAACTATACAAACCTCGGCGCGAACAGGAGTTGTCTATTTTGCGGCCTTTGCTGCTAGTATTATTGCTAACAAGAACACAATACATACCGCCGCACACCGGGTAGAGTCAGTCCGACCCAGTTCGGGCCTAGCTGAGTTTCTTGCTGGACTCTTCTCAGCTAGGCTAGGTTTAGTGAACCGGCGACAAAACTCCCAGTAGCTCGATTCCACTCACACCTCAGATTCGGTTGAAACCGCTCAACCAATCTCACTGGAGCGCAAACTCTTAGAGTATTCCAGTGTTCCAAACCACACGCGTGGTCGTGCTGGAGGTTTTCCCCTGGATTTTCCCCAGGCTACTCCAACCGCGCAATCCTATCGCTTTATTGGGCCCGGCCTATAAAGCCACAGTCAGGTTCAAAAAAAAACAAAAAATACAATACAGAACATTAGGTTTAAAGTAGAGGTAAACGCGCGTGCCATCTCAACGCTCTTTCAAATCAATCCTCTGTATTTAAAACCATCGCAAATTCCGTTTCCAAAGGCGACAGAATAAATTTTAAATTCTAGAAACTCAATCCAATACTTTTCGCTTTAGATGCCAAAGTAAATTTTAGATGAATGTTTTCGCGCATCGGCTGTGGGAGTGTTTCATAAATATTTGACGACACGAGTGCGCTAGGTTTGCTTTTTATTCGTGAAACGTGCTCACATTTGTCTACATACCTATCACAAGTGCCACAGTCTACAGCAATACACAGAAAAAGTTTATAAGCTGTAGTTCGAAGGCGTTTGAGTAAATAGGTTTTCTTAGTCTGTGGTGACACATTGGGTTTAAGACAGTAACCAAGCTTCATCAATCAGCAGTCAATATGAAAGTAGTTCGATTTAAAAAGGAGTAGGATGCGTGTATAAATGAGCTAGACGTGTCATATTTGTCAATGTCGCAGGAACATTGGCTCGGCATTTGTCGAGAAATTTGTCGGGAATTTGTTTTTCGTTACCCGTGCGAATGCCATGCGGGGAGCGAGCGATCGGTAATAAATTTACTCGTGCTGGAATGAGTGATACTGGGAATATTCGTTTTGTGACTTAAGTCGTCCCGCTAATATCAATATTAATAGTACATTACAGAGGCCGCGATGTAAGGGGTTGCCCGCCGAGTACATATAGACGGCCGAGCGCATAGCGAGGCCGGATAGTTACGAGGTTGGCAATCCCTTTTCACGCTGAGGTATGTATAGTGCTTTTCTCAAACATGCAATGAAATAAAGAAACTTCAGGAAATCAAACTTTAATTTCTAAAGAAACTAAAGGTAAATAAGACAAAAAATCCAATTACAGAATGAAAAAAATTCAATTCTACCTCGAAAATAGTTTAAAAAAAACCTTCAAGGTTTGAGTAGACATTTTTACCACTAATATTTAGACGACATTTTAAATGTGTATTTTTGTATTTAAATGTGAGACTACTTCTCTAATATCGGTGCTGTATTAGTAACCTGCCAGCTGTCAACTGTCAGTCGAGTCAATGCGGATTATTTACTGAATCCCTGAATCTCTCTGTTTGCTACAGCGGTACAGCCACCAGCGTATTTAAGAGTCGGTTGCACCAACATACGATCACAGGCCGGTTATCGTCAAATATGGCGCCGGCAGCTCTGTCATCCCACAGAAACTTGTCAAACTTTTCATACAATCAGATTTTAACGAACATTGCTTACGATTACAGACGGTTTGGTGCAACCCACCCTTAATCTGCCAAAACTAAGGCGGGCAATGTAGTTATGAGTGTTATGACACATCCTAACGGCCCTAAATATAGTCATCCCAAAATATACTTTACCGATCCCGCCCCGCCACAGAAGCCTATTAGGCATAGAGAGACACCCCAAAGTATCATATAGGATACATTTTATCGCGAAAATTATATCCCAAAGGCTTCAAATTGGGGGTAACAGTTGATTTAAATCTGTCGTGAAACAGACACTTATTTCAAAAGCATATTATAAGATAAACGATTACATCATGGATAGGGATGTTTGGCAGTGATAGCGTCCCGCACAAGTAATCTAACACAGAAATATTTTGTCCTTAATATTAAAAAATTTGTATGTATACTGTAGCATTTGAATTTTGTACTATTTTTACTGTTATTTTATATACATTGTATATTGTTTTGAAAAAATGACACCTCGCCGAGTTTCTTACGCCGGTTCTTCTCGAGGCAGAGGTTTATTTTATGAACCGCAGGCGAATCACGTAACTTTATGTACTAACGGTAGATAGATTTTACTGTCAATTTTGAAGTATGAATGTATGAGCTGACAGTTAAAATTTGACATTAAAATCTATCTAACGGTAGTAAAAAAGTTACGTGATTACCCCGCAGGTGGTAGTTTTTTGACATTCATAAGTGCATGTTTGTTTTGTTTGTGTGTGTTTTTTTTTTATGTAACATGCCTAAATTGAAGAATAAATAATTTCATTTCATTTAATTTCGATACAGAGTTCACGCCGATGAAGACTAAATACCTAAATATAAATATATACCCGCTATGGTAACTATGCAAAACAAACTCTTGCTTGATAAGATAAAATAATGACGGATAAAATTGTGATACTAATTGACTTTGACTATTTTATTTGCGAGATAGCTCGGTCAACTAGTTTTAGGGTTCCGTACCAAAATGGTAAAAAAGGAACCCTTATGGTCTCACTTTGTCTGTCATATCGCTAAATATCTCAAGAACTAATTATGCTATCGATTTGAAATTTGGAATAGTCATAAAGAAGGCTTACCTACATCCATGGAACATGACTTTTTTAAATGTTTTTTTTTTCTGTGAAAAATGACAGATAATAGTTGGTTCAAAATTTGAAAATCTAGTTAATATGTCAAGTAGGGTATCACATGAAAGAGCTTGGGTTGCACATTCTGAAACAACTTATTATTTTTTTTAAGTTGAGTCATTTTTGATTTATGAGGGAAAATGTAAAAGAAATACCGCCCCCGTCCCCCCTTATCTTCGAAGTTTACCAAGGAAAAAATATAAAATTAGCTCTATCTAGTTTTTCTTTTTTTTTCGTCAAAGAACATTTCTGTACTAAACTTGTTATAATATTCACCTTTGCATGTATTTTTGTTTTATAAATTCCTACGAGGTTATGCTGAAAGTACCTTCTTTCAAATAAAGAAAAAAAAAATGAAATCGGTTTACGTGATAAAGAATTATCCTTGAAAAACCACCATACATACAAAGTTATTCAGCCGCTCAAATTTGTAACAAGAGTCGCCGATAGATGGCGCTGTGCCCATGGCGTCTAATTTCCGTACCATGTTGTTGAGATTTTCCTGATTTAATAGGGTTGGAACCGGTAGGTACACATCTGTATACGGAACCCTCGGTGCACGAGTCCGACTCGCACTTGACCGGTTTTGTTAATATTCCCAGAGTTATGAAGATAAGATGCGCAATTAAATACCCCATAAAACAAAGCGGTCATGTGAATAGATAAAACGTTCTTTTTAAGCATAAAATTGTTAAGTGTGAAGTGGACATAAATCTTTAAATTTTGACTAAACGAATCCTAATCATCATATCAATAAAAGGTCGGCAAAGCACTTTTCTTCTCTAAAGTCCCTGGCGTCCATAGCAGTATGTTTCATATCTTTCTTTCACCATATCAATAAGACAGACAGATCAGTTGTAAATACCTAAAAGGTCTATTGAAGTCACTCAATAATATTTAACGTTTCCAATATTTTATTAATATGTAATTAGTCTACCGTTAGCAGCATTACTTGACTACGGCGGGAGCTCTCATTAAACGCTCATTACTTAAACAAACTCATTAGCGACGTATATAAACGACGTCGCATATCTACGCCCGCACTGTCCGAACAACATGCGCCGTTTACTGGTGAGTCTTGTTTACTTAATTAAATAAACATTCGACAAACGAATGATCGCTGATATGAAGTCCCGTCTTGTGATCATCCTAGAATTAGTAAGTAACCGTCGCTTATAGGGCCTATATGTTGCAAGCAACTTTGAAGAAGCGTACCCAGCTGTGGTACTATGTATGGTATGGTATTTTGTCACCAAGCCTGACATAAAGTTCGCAATTGGTACGTGAATTACAAGTTTTTTTGGGTTCCGTAGCCAAAATGGCCAAAACGGAAATCTTATAGTTTCGTCTTAGGTCCGTCCGTATGTCTAAGCTGATTTACTCGGAGACTATATAAGCACTACATTTATGAAATTTGGTAGGAAGGTGTATTCTATAAACTGCTACATAAAAGTAATATCAAAAAAAATATTAAATTAGGGGGTGTAGGGGGGGGGGGGGGGGGGTCGCCCCATACATATAACCGGTAGATGAAAACAAAAATTGAAAGCATAGTCCTGTGGGATATCGATATGCCTTTAAAAAATATATGGAGGTTTCTAAAAAACTATTCCATTTAAGTCAACCGTTGGTGAGATATTAGCTGTCAAAGTCATAAAAAGTGTGTCCACCCCTTCGTGAATTGAACAACCAATCTTTAACCATTTTTGAGATACCAAATTAATTTATAAAGTCCATGTATATATACAGTAATAAGGGCCATTCAATTGCCCGTACGATGATCTAATTAAAGGTTTGTGCCCTATATCGTGCGATGAAGACAAGTCTCTTTATGTCTTGTGTTTGTTAAATGATAAACGTGACAATTTAAGCGATTAAGAAACGTTATGATACAAGTTTACATTTATTTCAGATCTTCGTATGCCTGATGCTGGCCGCTCAGGCTTTGCCATTGGCATTAGAGACAACCACTGCGTTACCAGAAGTTACAACAGCTCATCCTTCTCTGAGTGCTGATCAGATCAGCCATCATATGCTGATGGGTTTGTCACTACCTCAATCAGGTCCGGGCCCTAGACCCGCTCGCGAGGCTGTCGTTCTATCAGACTCCCCTCAAACACTACCTACTTCGTTCAGCGCTGACCTGCTCAAGAAACATACTCTAATGGGTTGGTCACTACCTCAACCAGCCGCCGGTCCACGTCCTACCCAAGAAGCACCAGCAGCCTCTATGGAAACTACTACAGCACATCCGTTTCTAAGCGCTGAACAAATGGGATTTTCGCCACCTCAACCTGGTCTGGGCCCTAGACCTACTCCCGAAGCAGAAATGCTATCAATTGTCCCTCAAACACCACCCTCTTCGTTCAAGAAACATACTCTGATGGACTGGCCGCTACCTCAACCGGGCACCGCCCCACGTCCTACCGTTGACGCATCAGCAGAACCAACCACAACACCCAAGCTTTCTCTGTTCAGCTCTGAGCCTGAATCTGGCCAGCCTGGCGCTGAGAGTCGTCCTACTCGTAACGCTCCCCAAACAACCTCAGGGTTTTCATTGAGCCCAGCGCAGCACGGAGGGCATAGACAGATGGGCTGGGCTCTGCCCACGCCAGGCGCTAAGCAGCGCACCATCAGAGCCGCGCCAAGAGCGCTTCCCGCTCATAAGGCCCATGGACCGCGTTCCCCATTCTTAATGCTCACTGGTCCTCAGAAAACTAAAGTTCGTGCTACTGTAAACTGAATTTTGAAATGTTTAATTTCAACGCGGCGATAAATACCTTTAAGAACAGTTTAATAAAAAAACCGACAAAACCACCATGAAACTATTTTTCACGGTGTGTAAATAACACTTGAGGTAAACATCCCTATTCTCGACACTGACCCAATACATAGCACTTTCAATCAAATGTCACAATGACAGAGGAGATTAATAGGTGTTATCTATTGAGTACTAAGTTGTCGAGCACTGCGAAGTTTACGTTATTTGATTTTTGCAAAACTGAAGTCAGTTTTACTAAGATATGTGACTAGGAGTTTAGCAATACTTAAGTCGAATTGAAAGCTATATAATTCCTTTTTAGGGTTCCGTACCCAAAGGGTCAACAAGGACCCTATTACTAAAAGTCCACTGTACGTCTGTCTGTCCGTCCATCTGTCTATCTATCACCAGGCTGCCATGAACCGTGATAATTAGACAGTTGAAATTTTCACAGATGATGTATTTTTGTTGCCGATATCACAACAAATACTAAAAAACACAATAACAGTAAGTAGATAGAATTACAAGGGTCTAAAATGCACCATATTACCACGAAAATAGTTCGAGGGGTAATATGCCTTTTAGACCAGAGTTACCCTCTACTTTTCACTTCGATTGTGAGAAACTAAATAAACAAAGATCATCCCACCCAAAATTGACAAAAATTCCACGGCGAACTTATGTGTTGGCGGCATGTTTTTAGGGTTTCGTAGCCAAAATGGCAAAAGCGGAACCCTTATAGATTCGTCATGTCTGTCCGTCCGTCCGTCCGTCCGTCTGTCCGTCCGTATGTCACAGCCGATTTACTCGGAGACTATAAGCACTACAATTATAAAATTTGGTAGGACGGTGTATTCTATAAACCGCTACATAAAAATGATGTGAAATTACAAAAAATATATTAAATTAGGGGGGCACTCCATATATGTAACCGGTGGATGAAAAAAAAAATTCAACGCACATAGTCGTGTGCGGTATCGATAGGGCTTAAAAATGATATGGAGTTTTCTAAAAAACTTGTCCATTTAAGTCAACCGTTGGTGGATATTAGCTGTCAAAGTCATTGAAAGTGTGTCCCCCCCCCTCTAATTTCCAAACAATAATGTTTAAAATTCTGAAAAAAATTGAGGTGGTATGCATTAGTAAATACTTTCAACAATTTTTGGTTTGAACAATATAGGTTTTACGCTTTTTGAATTTTCGCTTAAAAACTGTCTTGCCCAAACAAAAGGTCGTGAGTGACGTGAGTTCCCTATAAAGATACGACTTTTTTAGATTCAATGTATTGGATAGTGATTTTAAATGTGGACTAGTAGGTGTTGGTACGGAACCCTTCATTGTGCATGGCCCGACACGCACTTGGCCGGTTTTTTAATTATTGTGCAATCAGGACTACTACAAACTTACCCCCGTATTCATAAAACTTAACAAACCTCTGCTAACTAAAAAGTTCTTTGTCCCATTCTCACAAGTCAATGTCAAAGTGACAGAGAAGGATAAACGAACTTTAGCGGCTAGGTAACTAATATAGGTTTGACAGACGTTTATGAATAAGGGCGTTAATCTTTAGAGAAATGAATTCTTGTCTGATTGGTCGCTTTTAGTAAAGCTGTATTCTGATTGGTTAATACTCAATACGAAATATTTTTTATAAAGTTAAATTAGTGTTCTGTGATTGGTGGATTTAATAGGTTGGTATTTTGATTGATCAAATTAAAATCTTTTGTAAATCATATATATGTATTCATATTTTCCCTAGGGGTTAAATGTACTACTTTAGCCCCGCTTGACAAGTCTAATATGACGCACTTTTCGAGCATGACAAGTGAAAAATAAATATTTAAGTGAGCTCTCATACAACAAACGTGATTTATTTGCCATTTTTAGGGTTCCGTAGTAAACAAGGAACCCTTATAGTTTCGCCATGTCCGTCCGTCCGCCCCTCGCTTTTCTCAGTAACCGTTAGTACTATAAAGCTGTAATTTGGCATAAAAAAAAATTAAAATTTTAATATTTAAACTGTTTATTTCAAATTAAAGTTAATTACATTTTAAGTTAATTACTTAGCTAAATCTTTACATTTTAAGATTGTGATGCTAAGCTTATATTTTATTTAAGTGAGTATACATATCAATGACGCCGACAAAACGGTAGAAAAAAATCATAAAAAAAAATTTTTTAGAGTACCTTCCCTACATGTAAAGTGGTGGTGCAATTTTTTTTCCTTCCAAACCCCATCGTGTGGGGTATCGTTGGATAGCTCTTTCAAAAATATTATAAGATTTCTAAAAGTATTTTTTGATTCAAGAATCAGTTAGCGTGATATTCAGCTTTGAAGTGATAATTTTTGCTACGGTCAAGTGTCCCCCCCTGCCAGCTAAACGGTGGCTACTAGGCATATGAAAAAATCATGGTAGTAGTACATATACGATGAATTTAAAAGGAAAACTATCACAGCTAAGTAGACATTACCGTAAAGGGCAAAAATATGTATACAACACAACATCTCAAAAAAGTACATCATCAGTACTAAGATCAGTAAAAACCCTTCTACGGGTCCGTAATTCCGCATATGACCGGTGACGTGATGGACGGGCAACTACGGAACCCTATACTGTGCGTGGCCCGACACGCACTTGGCCGGTTTTATAGATAATGTTACGGAAACCTTCGTCCGCGAGTCCGACTCGCACTTGTTATTACTTGCTTACCTTATAAATAATATGAGAGACTGCGATGGTTTCCTTCATCATGGCTTGGACGTGACTGTCAGACTTACAGAACACATTTAATTATTCAGCCGTCGCTTCCCAGCGAAAAAAAAATAACAGCATTCCTTTGTAATAAGCCCTGGGATCCCAGGGACCGGTAGTCGACGTGTTTAACTACGCGGAATGCAGTGAGTACATTCTTCACGTGATCCATCTAAAAAGAAACCCAGCTTATCGCCCTAATGAGCCCAGTTCATAAAATTACGGTAACACTTTTTCCCATCAACAAGAAACGCCATACATTATACCGGCAGACGTGCGCGAAACAATCGGTTATTTTCCTCACTGGAGCACAAAAACCAACATCACACCACGGGTGGCAGAATGAGGAACTTCATGGTTTCCCACTGGTTCTAGAAAAGCTGCATAGACGGTGGCGCCGCGTGTCTGCTCGGTATTATAGCGGTTGCGTAAATGCCGTTTTTAAGACGTCTAATGTGCGCAAAAACCTGTGTGCGCCAGACAAATGACTGGAGAGAAAAAATATATTACAAGGTAGCGGCTACCTGGGTTACCTACTAAACCGGTATATCGCGTTATGAAGCATACATCGACGGGTTTTCTTTACAGGCCTTAAAAACTTTTCACACCCAGCAAGCAATGAATAGGGGTCATCATATAAGGTTACAAGTAAAATCGACTTAAGATTGTGTCCTAAAACTTGCTTCGATTTCAAATATATTTACTCAGGAGGACATAAAATGAAGAGAATGGCCTTTTTATACTCTATTAAAGGACAAAGTGCCGTGGAAGTGTTTTACGAAATAACTGTGGGGGTACTGGAGTTATTTGATAGGGCGAACGCGTATTATCGTGATTTGACAAATCGGTTAACGGTAAAACGATTACCAATTTGTTTTTTCTAGTACAGTCAGCGTCAAAAATAAAGACGCAAATGAAGAGGTCTAAAGGTCTTATTCCATTGCAATAAATACTATTGGACTCTTCGCATGCGTAGTAGTGCGCTGCTGACTACTACCGGTGGCCGACAATTATGATTGTTTTTAACCGACTTCAAAAAAGGAGGTTCTTTTTTTTTGTTAATGTGTGTTACCTCAGCACTCCGTCGCTTATGAAACGATTTGATTTTTTTTTTGTTTCAAAGTATATGCTTCAAGGCTGGTCCCGTTGTTACCAGAATTTAGTTCTGATGATGGGATCCATGAGGAATTGGGGAAACTCCTCAAAAATTCTAGGGAAACAGCGATTTTAGTTTTTCGTTAATAAATCAAGCATTTGCATTCAGAAAATAGCATTTGGTGAACGAAAACTGATGAAGAAGACCACGGATGGTCATCCAAAACTCCTAGTTTCATGTCTGTTTCATGGGTGGTATTAAGATATTTCGATCAAGATACGGAAGCGACTATGACGAAGTCAATTTAAATGGTACTGATGTAATGTTACTATCAACCTGATCTGGTAATTGAATTCCGGCTTCAATTACCAGGTCAGGTTCATGGTGACATCGTAAAAGGTACTACTCCAGCTATGTAGCAGGGTATTAGGTACCCACATGGCGTTAAAAGGGTAAACCACGAGTACAGGCTATAAAACACTACGATAAAGCCTCATCTTTTTAGTTATCTACTATAAATAATTACATATTTAAATCTGATATAAAAAAACCGGCCAAGTGCGAGTCGGACTCGCGCACAAAGGGTTCCGTACCATCTAAATATATAAAAGAAGGAACTGACTTACTGATTGACTGACTGACTGACTGACTGACTGAATGACATATCAACGCACAGCCCAAACCGCTGGTTCTAGAGATTCCAAATTTGGCACGTAGGTTCCTTATAAGGTCTAGGGGTGCACTAAGAAAGAATTTTTCAAAATTCACCCCCTAAAGGGGTGAAACGGGGGTCCAAAGTTTGTATGAAAAACCGTATTTATTAAAGTGAGAGGCATGAAATTTTGTATATAGAGTCTGTGTTTAAATATATTAATGGCGTATTTCAGCGTTTTTCTAAATTGCTCCACTAAAGGGGTAAAAAGGGGGTTCAAAGTTTGTACGGGGAGAAAATCTTTTTTAAAGGCAGATATTTGAAAATTCGTATATAGACTCTCTGTTTAAATACAACAAAACATATATAAGCGTATTTCGAAATTGCTCCCCTAAAAGGGTGAAAAGGGGGTTTCAAGTATGTACGGGGAGCAAATCTTTTTTGAAGTGAGAGATTTAAAACTTCGTACATAGACTCTATGTTTAAATACAACAAAACATATTTAAGCGTTTTTTGAAATTGCTCCCCTAAAGGGTTCAAAAGGGGGTTCCAAGTTTGTACGGAGAGCAAATCTTTTTTGAAGTGAGAGATTTAAAACTTCGTATATAGACTCTTTGTTTAAATACAACAAAAGATGTTTCAGCGTTTTTCGAAATTGCTCCCTTTAAGGGGTGAAAAGAGGGTTCTAAGTTTGAGCGGGGAGCAAATTTTTCCTTTTTTTAAAAATCGATATGGGTGTCATTTTCGAGATTCCTCGGGGTGCCGATTACGAAAATGACATTCATTTTCAAATTAAAGATGGCGGACATTTATTTTTCTTAAAAATCAATATGGGTGTCATCTTCGAGGTTCCTCGGGGTGCAAATTACAAAAATGACATCCATTTTCAAATCCAAGATGGCGGACATTTATTTTTCTTAAAAATCAATATGGGTGTCATTTTCGAGGTTCCTCTGGGTGCCGATTACGAAAATGACGTTCATTTCCAAGTTAAAGATGGCGGACATTTATTTTTCTTAAAAATCAATATGGGTGTCATCTTCGAGGTTCCTCGGGGTGCAAATTACAAAAATGACATCCATTTTCAAATCCAAGATGGCGGACATTTATTTTTCTTAAAAATCAATATGGGTGTCATTTTCGAGGTTCCTCTGGGTGCCGATTACGAAAATGACACTCATTTTCAGATCAAAGATGGCGGATATTTATTTATATAAAAATCGAACTGGGTGTCATCTTCGAGGTTCCTCGTGGTGCCGATTACGAAAATCTCATGCATTTCCAAATCAAAGATGGCGGAGATTTATTTGTCTTAAAAATCAATATGGGTGTCATTTTCGAGGTTCCTCGGGGTGCAAATTACAAAAATGACACTCATTTTGAGATCAAAGATGGCGGACATTTATTTTTATAAAAATCGATATGGGTGTCGTGTTCGAGGTTCCTCGTCGTGCCGATTACGAAAATGGTATGCATTTTCAAATCAAAGATGGCGGAGATTTATTTTTCTTAAAAATCAATATGGGTGTCATCTTCGAGGTTCCTCGGGGTGCAGATTACAAAAATGACATCAATTTTCAAATCCAAGATGGCAGACATTTATTTTTCTTAAAAATCGATATGGGTTTCATCTTTGTGGTTCCTCGGGGTGCCGATTACGAAAATGACATCCAATACATATCTGCATGCAGGTCAAACTGAGAACCTCCTTTTTTGTAGACGGTTAAAAATTACTCTTAGTACGCGGGAGAAGCCGCGGGAAAAAGCGTTGAAACTTTGTATAAAGACTCTTTGTTTAAATACATTAATGGCGTATTTCAGCGTTTTTCTAAATTACTCCCCTAAAGGGATGAAAAGGGGGTTCCAAGTTTGTACGGGGAGCAAATATTTTTTGAAGGGAGAGATTTAAAACTTCGTATATAGACTTTCTGTTTAAATACAACAAAAAATTACTCGTCATTTTTCGAAATTACTCCCCTGAAGGTATGAAAAGGTGGTTCCATGTGGTTTTTGTACGGAGAGCACATCTTTTTTGAAGTGAGAGATTTAAAACTTCGTATATATTATAGACTCTGTTAAAATACAACAAACCGTATTTCAGCGTTTTTTGAAATTTCTTCCCTAAAGGGGTGAAAAGGGGTTCCAAATTTGTACGGGAAGCAAATCTTTTTGAAATGAGAGATTTAAAACTTTGTATATGGATTCTGTTTAAATACAACAAAACACGTTTCAGCGTTTTTCGGAATTGCTCCCCTAAAGGGGTGAAAAAGGTGTTTCAAGTTTAGCAGTAATATGGGTGTCATATTCGAGGTTCTTCGGGGTGCCGATTACGAAAATGGCATGCATTTTCAAATCCAAGATGGCGGACATTTCTTTTTCTTAAAAATCGATATGGGTGTCATTTTTGTTGTTCCTCGAGGTGCCGATTACGAAAATGACAACCATTTTCAAATATGATGACGTTATTTGATTGATATACGGTCATTTTTTTTTCCTAAAAATCGATATGGGTGTCATCTCCGAGGTTCCTCGGGGTGCGAATTACGAAAATGACATGCATTTTCAAATCCAAGATGGCGGACATTTATTTTTCTTATTAATCGATATGGTTGTCATCTTCGAGGTTCCTCGGGGTGCCAACTATGAAAATGACATCCATTTTCAAATCCAAGATGGCGGAAATTAATATATCTTAAAAAAATATATAGGTGTCGTCTTTATGGTTCCACGGGGTGCCGATTACGGAAATGACATCCATACGTATCTACATACATACATACAAACATACGGATCAAACTGAGAACCTCCTTTTTTGTAGACGGTTAAAAATTACTTTTATTACGCGGGCGAAGCCGCGGGTAAAAGCTAGTTATCTATAAAATCGACAAAAAAATCACGTTTGTTGTATGGGCTCCCCTAAATATTTATTTATTCTGTTTTTTAGTATTTGCTGTTACAGCGGCAACAGAAATACATCTCTGAAAATTACAACTGTCTAACTATCACGGTTCATGAGAGCCTGGTGACAGACGGACGGACTGAGGAACAGCGGAGTCTTAGTAATAGGGTCCCGTTTTACCCTTTGGGTACGGAACCCTAATTATTAACCGGTTAGATACGTCACAACAATACAATACAATACAAATATTCTTTATCTACACCGTAAGGACCAGCTTTACAATATCGCGCCGGCCCAGGGCGGAGATGGCCATAATAACATCGACAATGGTATCGTTATGGCCATCTCCGCCCATAACGATACAGGCTCGTGCTCAAAAGACTTCAACGGGCTCACGCTCAACCTCACTACACTTGCAACGCAACGGTTCCTGAACACATGAAAGAGGATTTAATAACGCATGTAGATAAAGTAGTGTATGCAACTGTGCCTTAAAACACTCGTGTGATCCTATTATGAAACTCGCTGATCCTCGTTTCATAAAACCACACTCGTGTTTTAAGACCTCTCATTATGTATCAGTTGCATAAACTACTATTATTATTCACTAGAAAATACATTGAAAATAAAATTAAAATTAAACGTGTCAAACAACAACCTCAACACTCGCACTGGTATGTGATAAACAAGCATAATTAAATCATCTGCAAAATTTCATCAAGTTGAAATATGTAGGCTGACAAATTGTCAATTTTCATGTGAAAACTGTTTCACCAACTACAATTGTAATGTTTTTTGACAATTGTCGCACCTGTCAGCTTTGGTGAAATAGGGGCCCGTTGGTAACTGTAACCCTTGAACGCTTGCAACTCCAAAATATTCCCGAGCGTGTAGCCGACCCTCATAACATAAATAAATATATGCAAATGACTTAAACTCCCATAAGCTATAATTCTTTTCGCAAACTGCACGACAAGTAATGTTTCGAGCAAAACAAAAATTTGAATTATTCGTTCACGCGACAGCGGGGTTCCTGGCTCTGTCGCTGCCTGAGGATTTCCGTTTAGCTCTCTCCTATTATAACATTTCGAGAGTTCTAGGTTTTGATGCACCATAAGCAAAGGGTTTATCTATTTATTTATTTAATACTTTCGGAAAAAAGCAGGCAAATATCACTACATAGTATAAAACAAAGTCGCTTTCTCTGTCCCTATATCCCTATGTATGCTTAAATCTTTAAAATTACGCAACGTATTTTGATGCGGTTTTTTTTAATAGATAGAGTGATTGAAGAGGACAGTTTACGTATATGTTATGTGTTATAGGTTTGAAGGTTAATTTTGTTATAATTGTAAACTCGAAATTATTATTCCTTCTTGAACTGTAAATTAATATTTTGACATGAAATAGTACATTACTTACCAAGGGCGGTAAAACAAAGAATGTCTCAGATCGCAGGTATTTCACGCCCGAGCCGAAGGCAAGGACGATAATTATGCGATCTGAGGCTTTCTTAATTAACGCCCGAGGTAAGTACAAAATTTTATGTCACCCCCTGGCCAGGAAGTGGGATTTTCCGCGCGCGGAGTGTGCGGTAATTGCCACTTTATGGCCAGGTGTGACATAAGATGTATTACTTATTATAGTTAGACTTTCTTAAATTGTAAATTAATATTTTAACATGTAAAAGTGCCCTTGTGGCCTATTAGCAGAATAAATGTTTGATTTTGATTGATTTTGATTTTGATGTACATCCATTAAATAGTGCACCCGTGCGAAGCCGGGGCGGGTCGCTAGTAACAAATATAGTTAAACGTGACACGAACGTGAACTTGAATAAATCCTTCCAACTAAGATTTAAGTCTGAGACTAAGTCTGCTTACCATCAAGCAGGTCGTACTTGTTTACCATCATCGAAGTAAAAACAAGCTAGATGACAACGATTATACTAGTGGCTCTGTGAGCTGTAGACCTCGTGAGTGATTTTTTTTATCATTTCCAAAATCTGACATTTAAAAAAAGATAAATTATGAATATCGAACCTGCTTACAAAATCTCATGAGAAGTGGTTGAAAAATGCGACCTGTAGAGGAGAACAAAACCGAAATTCAGACGCAGAAACTTACAAAATCATTGATAAAAAAATTGTTTTCAGAAATTTCCAAAAACCGTCTTGACAAAAAAATTCTACGTAATTACCGGACCTGCCTACAAAATTTCACGAGAAATGTTTGCGAAATGCGACCTGTAGAGGAGAACTTGTAATATATGAATATATGAGGTTGTAATAATAGAAAAATGTTGTAATATATAATTTTTTTATTAACTCAATCATCATCATTATCATCCCAGCATTATCCCGGTACAGTTGCATCCTGAAGGATGCCCAGGGTCCGCTACCTAATCCCAAGATTTGGCGTGGGCACTAGTTTTTAAGGAAGCGACTGCCATCTGACCTTCCAACCAGAGGGGCAATCAGATCATATTGCAATTGGGCGTGTCAAGTGAGTGGGCAACTTGACTGTTAGAAGTTCTCAAGCCGCCCGAAGGCCTCTAACTTGGCTTAACGACTGCTGCCATAGACAGCAGCCGGGAAAGCAAGGGAGAGCTCAGTTAATAACCACTCAAAGCGGTCACCCATCCAGTAACTGACATAGGCCGACGTCGCTTAACCTCGCATACCGCATGCGGTACGCGGGCGCCGCTGGGCCACGAGTGTTCTTTTTTATGAAATAAAAGGATTATAATAATATATATGATTAAGTTACTTTTAAGTTAGTTACTTATTTTATTTTCTAATTATTATTCTTTTGATAATATAATGTACTCTAAATAATAAAAAATCGATCAAGACCGAGTCAGACTCGCGCACCGAGGGTTCCGTATACAGATGTGTACCGGTTCCAACCCTATCAAATCATGAAAATCTCAACAACATGGTGTGGAAATTGGACGCCATGGGTACAGCGCCATCTATCGGCGACTTTTGTTACAAATTTGAGCCATTGAATAACTTAGTATGTATGGTAATTTTTCAAAGATAATTCTTTAACACGTAAACCGACCAATTTTTTCTTTACTTGAAAGAAGGTATTTTCGGCATAATCTCGTAGGAATTTATTAAAAAAAATGCATGCATTTTTTTTTTATCGTCAAAGAAATGTTTTTTGACGATAAAAAAAAGAAAAACTAGATTGAGCTATAGTTATATTTTTCTTGTAAAATATACATTGATATCAATGTTATGTAATAATTTTATATTTTTCTTTTGTAAAATTCGGAGATATGGGGGGGGGGACGGTATTTTTAGGCTTCCGTAGTAAACAGGGAGCCCTTATAGTTTCGCCATGTCCGTCCGTCCGTCCCCCGCTTTTCTCAGTAACCGTTAGTACTAGAAAGCTGTAATTTGGCATGAGTATACATATCAATGACGCCGACAAAACGGTAGAATAAAATCATAAAAAATATTTTTAACACAACATCTCAAAAGATTACATCATCAGTACTAAGATCAGTGAAAACCCTTCTACGGGTCCGTAATTCCGCATATGACCGGTGACGTGATGGACGGGCAACTACGGAACCCTACACTGTGCATGGCCCGACACAAACTTGGCCGGTTCTTGTTTGAAATATTCCCTCATAATACAAAAATGACTCAATGTAAAAAAAATTGTTTCAGAATGTGCAACCCAAGCCCTTTCATATGACACCCCACTCGACATATTAACTAGACTTTCAAATTTTGAACCACCTATTATCTGTTATTTTTCACAGAAAATAAAAGAAATATTTAAAAAAGTCATGTTCTATGTATGTAGTTAAGCCTTCTTTATAACTATTCCAAATTTCAAATCGATAGCATAAGTAGTTCTTGAGATAATTAGCGATGTGACAGACAGACAGACAAAGTGAAACCATAAGGGTTTCTTTTTTACCATTTTGGTACAGAACCCTAAAAATATATAACATTCTATTATCAAATAGCACTTTTGAATCATAACTTTAGTTCGTCCGCTGGTCTAAGGCTGAACAGCCATAAAGATAAGCTAATTAGTTAATCTTTTTCAAAAGGTCGCAAGTGATTTCTTGTACATAGCAAAAGTAAACTTAACAGTTTGCCTTAAAGTTCTAACTCACTAAGAATTGTAATGCGACAATAGTTATTTGTTATACAAGGGTGCAAAGTTGTATTTTAACAGCGAGTGTGGAATTGAAACACGAGCTAGCGAATGGATTCTAGGATTGAACTACGAGCTAGGGAATGGATGCCATGGTTGAAGCGCGAGCGAAGCGAGTGGTTTCAAAATAGAATCCTGAGCGAAGCGAGTGGTTCAAAAGTAGAATCCTGAGCGTAGTGAGTGTTACAACACACGAAACGTAAAATAACTTTGCAGCCGTGTATAACACAAATCTTTTCACCTCACTAGAGCGAGGAATTGCTCCTCCTCGTCCTAGCGTTATTCCTGTACAGTTGCATCCTAAATATAGTTGGACGCTCGGGGTCCACTACCTAATCTCGAGATTTGGCGTAGGTACCAGTTTTTTAACACAACAGCACAATATAAAATTTGTTGCTAGACTGTCTGGACTGGCCTTTACATGTTATAAAAAAAGTTACAAATAGCACGTTCGGATTTCAAATATTCTTTGCACTCTTGTGGATAAAATGCAGTTTTGCTATCTGTTTTTAAAGAATAAAAGAGGGCTTTCCGAGCTAGTGAGGTGAAAAAACTATTAATTGACTCTAGTTTTGTAATATACACGATTTTCATAATTACTCCATTGTCGACGTTATACCAATGCATCTCAATTATTATTCTCCTTTAAATATATTGGATGCTATTATAAATATGTGAAGCGTACGATATAGTAGTCTATGCAACTGATACATAATGAGAGGTCTTCACACTCGTGTGATCCTATTATGAAACTCGCTGACGCTCGTTTCATAAAACCACACTCGAATTTTAAGGCCTAATTATGTACAGTTGTATACACTACTTTATCTATATCCATACATTAAATCCTCTTTCATGTGTTGAGGCACCATTGCGTTGAAAGTGCAGGAGTTCGAGTTCGTGAGCTCGTTAAGTCTTTTTGAGCACGAGCCTGTATCGTAATGGGCGGAGATGGCCATAACGATACCGTTTTTTATGCTGTTATGGCCATCTCCGCTCCGGACCGGCGCGATATTGTAAAGTTGGTCCTTACCTACACTTTTTGAGCACATGAAAGAGGATTTACTGTATGGGTGTAGATAAAATGTGATAATCCACATCGAATGGGACCTTATGGCGGCAGGCGCTTACGCCTTTATTGCTGTTCCAATACAATAGTGAATAGGTGTAACGTAAGCGCCTGCCGCCATAAGGTCCCTTTCGATGTGGATTATCACAAATAGTATAATAACGTGAAACAAAATTCAATATTTAACGGACATTTTGAACCCAAGGCTACTCCTAACTAAGATATGTGTCGGGCACGTCTCGATGCGCTCTCGAGTGTCTCCGAGCCGTGGCAGGGCGCCAGCCTCCGCATTCAAGTGAACGATATCGCTACAACTGTGTACATTTACTTTTAATCGCCTTTCTTCAGTAGATACTCTCTTTAGGCGTAAACTCGTATCGAAAGCATATTATAGCATATTATAAGCATATTAAACGACTACGTGAATGATAAAACACCGTGGGTATAATTGTGGTTGAAATACTAATTAATAATTTTAATAATTATGACATTACATCTTAATGACTATTTTCATAACTATGACATTAGATGTTGACGTTAAATTTTCCTCTTGACATTCAGATTTTATTCTGGAAACTGTCTAGATTATACAATTTTTTATGTTTTTATTTTACATATTGACGATCTTTTTGTGAATTTATTATACTCTCTTTTGCCATACATTACAGCAATTCATGTCTTTTTTTAAATTTCATATGCATCAATAAATTGCTCTGAATAATTAGATTCAATTTATGTAATATATAACTGACGATTCAAAAGTGCTTGTTGCTAGGCCTATTTGAATAAAGAATATTTTGAGTTTGAGTTTTGAGTTAGGTACCTAAGTATTTATTTACCTTTGTTACCGATCGGTTGCACCGAATAGAACCGTTTAAACAAACCATTTATCTACGCCCATATAGTAAATCCTCTTTTCACAGAAATATTAACGTTATGTTCGTTATAACAGGCTTCAAAGTATCACGTTACGGGCGAAACAACTCGAGGGAACTGTAAAGGAATTTCGTACAAAATTGAAGGCCTAGGCCGGGAAGTACTTTTTTATAATTTTAATGTAAACATGGCGTGTGTGTTCATGAACACGGCTGCGACCGCGAAAGTACTATTGTATTTTTTTTATCCCTGTCGCTCAAATGACATTTCTCATTGGAGCGATAGAGAGAGAAAATACGAAGGTGCTTTCGCGGTAGTGCCCCAGGCTAAACAGCAGAATTATATATATAACATAACTAATATTAAGAAAACTAAAATCTGTATGATTCAATGTGTTGATTAATAAATTTAAAATATTGTCTATACGTAAGTCACCGGAGATCATAGACAATATTCCTCCTCTCTAATCCTATGCATTATTTTATTTATTATAGAAATTAAGATTCTTATTATCAGGTTGTGTATAATGGCCCTAATAGGGCCTATTTGAACAATAATTCGTAAAAAAACATTATGGTGGGACTGGAGGGAAAATTAAAATTTGTTTTTTGTGAGATGTATTTTTTTATTTCATTGCATATGTTTGAGAATAGCACTATACTTGCCTTGCCGTGAAAAGGGCTTGCCGGCTTCGTTTACTATCCGGCCTCTCTACGGTCGGCCGTCTATACCTACTCTCCCGGCAAGCCTTTCTTTCCCGGCGTCTGCAGTAATGTACTATTAATGTGCTCAGTACGCTTACCATGAGTTGGCATCGAAAACTCTTGTTACGTTACTACAGTCGCTAGCGTATTAACGCGTTTCGAATAGTTTTCTATTGTACTCGCACCATGAGTCAAGTACACGTTTACTACACTCGCTAACGTTAACTCGATCCATCGTGTAGTAATCATTACGTCATGGAGTGACGTGCCTAACTTCACAGCTAACAAAGCAGGGGCGCTACCGCGACAGCAAACGAAGTTTTCCCTCTCTGTCGCACTTGCACGTTCGGACGTAAATGCGACAGAGAGAGAAAACTTCGTTTGTGGTCGCGGTAGCCCCTCAGGGGCGCTACCGCGACAACAAATGAAGTTTTCTCTCTCTGTCGCATTTACGTCCGAACGTGCAAGTGCGACAGAGATAGTGATAAGACACAGGGCCTACCGCTAACCTAAAACGAAATATGTGCCTCTCTGTCGCACTAGTGAATCCGAGCGATAGAGAGGGAGATACATCGTTTCCGGTTCGTGGTTCGCAGAAAATACTTCTGAGGAAAATACAGCTAGTCATCCTCCATTCGCCAGTTCTTTAGCTAGCCATCCATCGATCATCTTCCATTAACATTAATTAAGCCGGTGACAGACACCCGATTAAGTCTTCGTTTTTACGGCTCTTAGTACCCGTACTTAAAAACCGCCGAGTAAGTTCGCCGGCGATCCAACAGGTAAACAAACAACAACAACAACAGGAGAAATAAAATTAATAACAAGTTAACACACATTTGGAGCTAAACTCAAAAAGATTCTATTTAAATAGTGTTTTCATGTAGTGGAGGAGTTTATGACACTTGACAGGTGAACAGAGGGACTACTCCGAAATTCGTCCCTTTCACTCATATAGTGAAATCACGGGAGTGAAAGGAACGCCATGATACGAAGTTCTGATTTCGAAGTATAGGCCCAGTGGCGCTACCGCGACAGCAAACGAAGTTTTCTCTCTCTGTCGCACTTGCAAGTTTGCATATAAGTGAGACAGAGAAGGAAAACTTCGTTTGCTGTTCGCGGTAGCGCCCCAGACTCTTAGTCTTTGACAGTAAGTACATTATTTTATATTAAGTGTATACCTTAATCTAGATGATATTGTGCATTATTGTAGTGTATTTATGTAAATGAATGTAAACTTATTATTAATTACCTAGCATGACATGAATTTTTGACATCTTTCCTAGATTGTTTTTATTTATATTTAATCCTAATCTATTTGTCTTATTTGTTGCCTATTATTTCAAACACAATTAATGCATTGTTTATGAATAAAATAAAATAAAAAAATTAAAACTCGTGTACCAGTTAAGGGGCGCTACCGCGAACAGCAAACGAAGTTTTCCCTCTCTGTCGCACTTATGTCCGAACGTGCAAGTGCGACAGACAGGGAAAACTTCGTTTGCTGTTCGCGGTAGCACCCCTGGGCCTGTGGCGCTACCGGGATCAGCAAACGAAGTATTCCCTCTCTGTCGCACTTGCAAGTTTGCACATAAGTGAGACAGAGAGAAAAAACTTCGGCAGCCCCTCTGGGGCGCTCCGCGAACAGCAAACGAAGTTTTCGCTCTCTGTCGCACTTGCACGTTCGGACGTAAGGGCGACAGAGAGGGAAAACCCCTGGGAACTGCAAACGAACGAAGTTCGAATATCTCCATATATAATAACAGAGAGGGAGATTATTCGAACTTCGTTCGTTTTCTGTTCGCGGTAGCCCTACTGGGCCTGTCCTCTGAACTTTGTATCGTGCCGTCCCTTTCAGTCTCGTGTTATACACTATATGAGTGAACGAGACGGCACTATACGAAGTTAGGATTTAGAAGTTCTTATTAGCCCCTCTGTACTCCTAACTTTGAAATCCGAACTTCGTATCGTGCCATCCCTTTCACTCTCGTGTTATACAATATACGAGTGATAGGGACGGCACTATACAAAGTTCTGAGTAGCCCCTCTGGTCTGTCACCCACTTTAATTCATTCGGCTGTCCACTCGTTGAAATGATTTTTATCGTTCACAATTCCTGAACGCACCCGCCATCAATGTCAATAAATAAAATCATAAATTTTCTGAACGCATCCGTCAATGGCAACAAACAAGTATGGCCACAATATGGCCGATCGTTTTTGTCATTATTTAGTATACAAATACGCGACAATCCGAGTTTTGCCGATATATGTTGTCGATTCAAAACTCTTATTTTTTTACGTTCTTCAATTGAAGATGGGTCTCGATGTACAGTTACCATGACTTGCTATAGAAAAATGACATTATTTTACTACAGTCGCTAGCGTGTTAACGCGGTTCGAATAGATTTCGATTGAACTGGCACCATGAGTCAATTAGACGCTTACTACGCTCGCTCACGTAAGCTCGATCCATCGTGTAGTAAAAGTTACGACGAGTGACGTACCTAACTTCACAGCAAACAAAGCTATCTCTCTTTCTAACTATACTAAAAAGACAGAGCACGGACGATATTAGGCAAAAATCTAAGAATCCATCCCTTTTAAAAATATAGGTGGCAGTCGTTTGTTTTTGTTATGATCTGAGGTTATGATTTATAAAAACGCGTACAAGTGCCTCGTAATTCCAGTTACTGGTTAATTAAATATGCAGCAGTAAGTATCTATTTTGGACGAACATCTTAATAATGTTAATTGCTACCATCAACTGTTAAAGGTGGAAATTATTTATGTCTGCGTCCTTGTTTAGCGGGCCGAACATAAGGCTCCCTAGACAAGGTCTATACAGACAATAATGTCTTTATTTAAACCTGTCGTTTACCGGTCCCTGGGATCCCCGTGATCATAATAAAATAATGCTATTGTTTATTTTTTTTCGTCGGGAGACGACGGCTTAAGACAGTGTGATTTATATTTAATTTGTATCCTCCAGACAACAGAGAACACAAACAGAGTGAGACTGGCCTGTTGATTTATATTTTGTTTGTATTTTCCAGACTTGAGTGAGACGGGTCTGAATGGCCTAATACACGGCGACGAACTTGCGCCTCGGCTCTCGAGAATATTTATCCAGCTACTGGTGCCAGACAGCATGTGCCGCAGTCACACGGCCTTACCGCCAATGCAGCGTCAGTGGGGAAGATGTCCAATGCAAAACCTCTCATCTGCCCACAGAAGGACTTACACAAGCACTTTTATTGAGTGTTGTCAAGAGATATCCTGTTCTGGATTAGCTTGGTTGGCATTGTCTTTGGAGACCACGTATATCTATAACAATATTAAGCCGTTGTCTACCCATCTTGGAGATCTCCGGACACATGACAAAAGAATGCTATTGTTGATTTTTTACATTGGTCGAGGACAGGTTAGATTACTCTTCAAGTTTATTTTCACTATACGAGTTAAACCGTCATCTCCTAGTGAAAAAATAAACAATAGCACTTTTTGTTATGATCCCTGGGATCCCAGGGACTTGTAGACGACGAGACTTGGCCTACTGTTACCTGGAATGTTTTTATGGGATCTCACTTCTTTTTGTAGGTAAACGTGTGAATACAAATTTATGAAGGCATCTAGAACCAAAAACTTATCATAGATGCAAGAACTGCAAAATTATAACTCATGTATTTGTATAGTATTACAAACTTACTTATGCAGTTTGTATATATCTAAGATGTGACTGAAATTGTAATATTTTTAGGTTTTTTATACTTGGTAGGCTAAAATAGAATTATGTTTAAAATTAGAAGCTTGTGGGTCCTTAGAATAAAGATGATCGGTCAGCCAGTTAGTGTGTCAGTGACAAAACTGAGGAACTTTGACTGGCAATACTTAGTTCCTAAGCTACATGTTTAAATTTAATAATATTGAGAATACATCTAAGTTATATTATACCCTATATGTTACTAATATTTGTGGGTTCTAATCAGCCTTAAAGATAGTGGAACAATGGTTAGATTTGTTTGTACAATTTTTGGCATTAGGAAATAGAAATGAATATATTTTAATAAACTTTTTTTTAACGGTTATGCATACTCTTTATTTTTCCTATTCAATAAAAAACAGAAAAGTAGGTATTTGCAAACAATACATTTCTAAAACAAGAATATACTGTGGCCGCCTTGATTCAAGTCTTCTAGCTAATTGATTCTGTAGAGCACTCCCATTAATAAGACACTGGCATCAACATTTTCCAGCACCAAATTCTGTTGATGAATCTGAAAATAGTAAGAACAAATTGACATCTATAGATTTATGAACAGGTAATTGTTTGTTGCCTGCGAGGCAGGTTCGAATCCCAGTCAGGGCATTTATTTTGTGTGATGGGAATGAATATTTGTTCCCGAGTTTTGGATGTTATTTAAGTATATATTTATCTATATAAAGTATGTATATCGTCCCCTAGTACCCATAATACAAGCTTCGGCCTCAGGCGTTGGCGTAGGCCTACTAGGTTGATTTTGTAAGATTGTCCACAAATATTTATTTTTAAGTTATCTTCTGAACTACCAATCCAATTTCATAAATCCAGTATATAAATTGAAATAGACATAAGCTACATCTCGTCCCATCCCGCGGGTCCGCCTACGTTCTCGGTACTTAGTATATTATGAAGGCGCAGCTAGTTTATATTATTTTCTATTATAGAATAGGTAGGGTCGGTAGGTGAGTTTACGGCCTGTTAATTTGATGCGCCAGTTTAGGGCCACTTGGATGAGTTGGTGAACTGAAAGGATATTTTTTTGCTACTATTTCTTTAGGGCATGTAAAAATGTTATCTTTAATTGACAAAATCTCGTTCTTCAAAAGGCCACAAACTGACGCAGGCCGCGTAACTGGCCTAGCGACCCTACCTTGATTTTGTTCAGGTACTTACACCATCCAGATCATAACAGCTTGAAATTTTCTCTGTTCACGTCGTTCGTCTTCATATGCAGCCTTTCGGTAACATATCCCACACTAAGTAATGCCTTGCAGACATTATTTGTATAAATAGTGCTTCAAATTTCTTCAAATCACTTTTTGGTTCCCAAGATACAGGCACGGCCTAGTTTGGGATCCACTGACTATCTTTCCGTGTAAAATGTGTTCAAGTTAAATAAATTATTATTATAAATAATTTATAACCTAAGTATTCCAATGTTTTCACGGCCCAATTTGCTAGTGAAATAGTTTACTATAGTCGATATCGTATTGTTCGATAGCATCTGTCAAGTTTGTAACTTATGGTACCGATTTTCTATGGAATCAGCTACAAAACGTCAGTCGCTAGCGTTTAGTTTTCGATAGGTAGTTTACCGTAGAACTGATCCTTAGTTCTATGAGTGACCGCCAGAGGCGCTGTACTAATGTACATACAAATCGTTTACGCAGACGCTAGCGAGTACGGTCACTGTCGACTTATGGTAGCGTTATAGTGAAATAGTTACTACACTCGATAGCGTATTGTTCGATAGCATCTGTCAAGTTTGTAACTCATGGTGCCTATTTTCTACGGTAACAGCCATTTGACAGCTACAAAACGTCAGTCGCTAGCGTTTAGTTTTCGATGGGTAATTTACCGAAGAACTCATACTACCGATCCTTAGTTCTATGAGTGACCGCCAGAGGCGCTGTACTTTTGTGCATACAAATCGTTTACGCAGACGCTAGCGAATACGGTCATTGTAAACTCATGGTAGTGCTACAGAGAGTGTGGGTAAGGACCAGCTTTACTATATATCATGGCCCGCGCCCAAACACATAGTGTTTAGTATATAGATGTAGATAAAGTAGAGTATGCAACTATATATAATTAACGTTAAAAGACGACTGTCGGGCCTAGCTGAGTTTCTTGCTGGACTCTTCTGAGCTAGGCTAGGTTTAGTGAACCGGCGACAAAACTCCCAGTAGCTCGATTCCACTCACACCTCAGATTCGGTTGAAACCGCTCAACTAATCTCACTGGAGCGCAAACTCTTAGAGTATTCCAGTGTTCCAAACCACACGCGTGGTCGTGCCGGAGGTTTTCCCCTGGATTTTCCCCAGGCTACTCTCCAACCGCGCACTTCTATCGCTTTATTGGGCCCGGCCTATAAAGCCACAGTCAGGTTCAAAAAAAAAGAAAAAAAAAGACGACTGTAGTTTTATGAAACGAGCCGAATGCGAGTATCATAATAAGATAACATGAGTGTAGCAGTTGCATAAACTACTATTAAGTATCTGTACCAAACTCTTTAGGTAGGTATGTAGTGTTGTCTTCCTGGTGGTTAGTAATCGTCAGAACTCCCGAGGATGCACTCTGTTGAGAGTGAGTGACCTACATAATAATATGTCAAACTGTCAACACAACGAATCGTCAAGTGAACGGGGCGGCAATGCTTGTGTTTATTAGAATAGAATAGAATAGAAAACTTTATTGTATAAACTGTGTAAGTAGTATAGATGGTGAAGATGTTTTAGTACATGTTTCAACAGTTACCCTTGCGGGCATACAATGTTTAATGATCTTACAAATAATTCACAATTTACTAGCATAAAATTCGTTTGAGTTATAATAGGCTTTATCTATTAGCCATTTTTTTAGTGTTCGTTTAAAAAAGTTATCATTTATACTTTTTATATCAGCGGGAAGATGATTAAATACACGAATGGCTGATATTAAAGTACTTTTTTTAAATAATGAGTTATTGATCTCGAAAAGTTTAAGATCATATTTATATTGAAATCGTACATTAAATTTACAAGATCTCTTTGGATAGTGTTCTGGTTGATTTCTAACAAACAAACATAACTCCAGGATGTATGTATGTCGGAGTTAAGAAGTGTTTTTTTCGAAAAATGTCTTTGGAGACTGTACGATTTGGGTTGGACGGCTGTTTGCCAAATTCAGTGTTACATAAAACTCACGTGTCACAGTAGTCACAGCACATAAACCCGCGCTCCGGGGGGCCGCGTCAGTCGCAAAAATGTAACTGGTGATGGGCTGTTGCCAGTATTCATATTCCTGAGGATACCGCTAACAGGCTAAAAGTAAGAAAAAACTTTGGTAAATGAAAAATATTTTGCAAAACTCATAATAAATACATTAGAGATATTTTTCACCACACTGCTCGGAAATGTGGCCATAGATGAACAAAATCGAGTATACAAAACTGTTCATATATGTACATTAAAAATCTGTACATCTATGAGCCTCAAAACACGCAAACAATGTAGCATGTTACCGTAACAGGTCCTATCTAATACATGGATTTCATAGTAAGATACGACTTTTTCAAAATTATTTTATAATAATTTTGTCTGCCGGGTTTTTTAACAATTTGGACCAATCAAAACTAATCGTCTGCTGCATGTGAAATGAAAGTAACCAATGAGAATGCGTCATTATGAGGTATATTTCGTTCTTAACCGCATAATATACACAAACGCTTCAATGTTTTTAAGTATGAAAAAACGCCTCAGCATTAACTTTTCAAGCCTGTAGCGGACTGTACTGCACCTGCTGACTAGTGCGCGCGAGACAGCGCTATGCAAGTCTATAGCGGTGTCCCGCTCGCATCGCGAAAACCATCCTGCAACTGCATCAGGACTGGTTTAAAAGATATAAAAAAAAAAACAAAATCAGGCGGGAACAATGAAATAGTAGATTGTATGACAAGGGTCTAAAATGAGCCATATTACCACGAGATAGTTATTTTCCCGAACGAAGTGAGGGAAAATAGTTCGAGGGGTAATATGGCTTTTAGACCAGAGTTATACACTCTACTTTTCACTTCGATTGCGAGAAAATAAATAAACAAAGGTTAACCCATCCAAAATTAACAATAAATTCCACGGCGAAGATATATACTTTTGCAGCATGTTTTTTTTTCTATACTCCTTTGACACACAAAACATAGACAATGCGGTTCGCGCGCAACATTAACGCGCGAAAAAAGCTAAACTGACCTTCCATTGAGCGCTTCAAAGTGTTGCTCGAACGATTTAACCACTTTTTTTAATTATTGTGAAATAGGGACTACTACAAACTTAATCTTCAGACTCTTTAGAAAAAATAATTATGTTTCCAGATTGGTCGATTTTAGTAAAGCTGTATTCTGGTTGGTTAATACCCAATACCAAATATTTTTTTAAGGGTTAAATTAGTGTTCTGTGATTGGTGGATTTAATAGGTGAAGTATTTTTATTGGTCAAATTCAAATGTTTTGTAAATCATAAATATGTATTCATATTTTCCCTAGGGGTTAAATGTACTACTTTAGCCCCGCTTGACAAGTCTAATATGACACACTTTTCGAGCATGAGAAGTGAAAAATACATCATTGGGCGGGAACTACACACTATCTTAAGATTGTTTTGACACTGATAACTGTTGTTTGTGAAAAATAATTACCTAAACGCAGTGATAAGTATACG
This sequence comes from Epiblema foenella, assembly GCA_963556455.1. Lineage (NCBI taxonomy): Eukaryota > Metazoa > Arthropoda > Insecta > Lepidoptera > Tortricidae > Epiblema > Epiblema foenella. Next base: position 14,045,689 of record OY747116.1, on the reverse strand, counting down.
TAAAATGGATTCTTGCAGCGGCGACAGTGATATGGATGCTACGCCTTCAGAAATAGAAGAGGCAGCGAAGGCGATTGTAAACAATTTGTTGCCTGAAAAATCCCGGGAGAAATATTTATTATAAGAATATGTTTTTTATTTCCTCGCAGTAGTCGTGAAAAGCACAATGTTTAGTCTCGGCCGAAAGTGCAATAGATGAACTCGTTTTATCGAAAGCCTCCCCTGCGGGTCGGCTTTCGAACTAACTCGTTCATCTATTGCTTACTTTCCGGCCTGTACAACAATGTACTATTATTTCAGGCACCTTTGGCCCATATTACAAATACCTTAAAAATTAACATAAGTACATATTGTTTTTTTTATACAACGCCGGTGGCAAACAAGCGTATGGTCCACCTGATGATAAGCGGCCACCGCAGCCATTAGACGCCCGCAACTCCAAAGGAGTCACCTACGCGTTGCCCTTTATGAAATTTGAGAATTCACTGCGTTGACAGCAGAAGGGACAAATTGAGGTCCCTCGCTCTCAACACAGTGCATCTTCGGGAGCTCTGGCAACCTTGCTCACCTCCAGGAACACAACACTACATACTTGTATAGTAGATAATGTTGTTGTTGTTATTTCTTAAAACTAAATAATTTCTCGTAGAGACGATGACGCAAGGCGCTTACTCTGGGTGTCGCGAAACCGTCGGAATACGACACCTTTCGGCCAGAACTCCTCCTTCATAATGGTCAACAGCTTGTCGGTTGGTACTCTCACCACAAATGAATTGAAGTTCACATTGCGGCGGGACCCCAATCGCTCGACCGTCAGGATGATGGTCTTGGCGCGCAAATACTGGACAAGCTAGCCAAGCCGGGCTGGCTGGCTGGGTGAGCTGGCTGTTGTCTATGGCCATCGTTAAGCCAAATTTGAAGCCTTCGAGCGGGGTTTCCGAAATTCTAACTGTGAAATTGACAAGTTTAATCGCAATAATGGTTAGCTTCCCTTTGGATTGAAACGTCAGATGGCAGTCTAAAAAAACCGGTCAAGTGCGAGTCGGACTCGCACACCGAGGGTACCGTATACAGATGTGTACCGGTTCCAACCCTATTAAATCAGGAAAATCTCAACAACATGGTGTGGAAATTGGACACCATGGGTAACGCGCCATCTATAGGCGACTTTTGTTACAAATTTGAGCGACTGAATGACTTTGTATGTATGGTGCTTTTTCAAGGATAATTATTTATCACGTAAACTGATTTAATTTTTTCTCTTATTTGAAAGAAGGTACTTTCAACATAATCTCGTAGAAATTTATAAAACAAAAACACATGCAAAGGTGATTAAATTACAAACTCAGTATAGAAATATTTTTTGACGATAAAATAAAGAAAAACTAGATAGAGCTACAGTTATATTTATCCTGTAAAATATACATTGATATATATATTTCGTCCACTTACATTGATAACATAGTATTGAAATAACATTCAAGAAAAATGGCCGCAAGAGACAAAGAAACTTCACCAAGTCCCACAAATCATAAATTAGGAAAACGTCCACTCTAAAAAGATATAAACGCCGTGGATTTTCGAAGAATTCAGTTTCTTTTGTAGGTGAAATAGTTTGGGAAAAACGCGACAACCGACGCGCCATCCCGCGACGGACATTATCATAAATCGCGAGATATCGCGCGTTCGAGTTAGCGATATACTGGCTGGTCAAGGAGAACTCTTGCTGTCTTTTCTTGATATTTTTTGAATGCCTTAATATTAAAATCGCTATATGTTTCCCTTGAAACTTTTGAGGAGTTCCCTCAATTCCTCATAGATCCCATCATCAGAACTAGATTCTGGTAACACCGGGACCAACCTTGAAGTATATGCTTTCAAACAAAGAAAAAAATGTTCAAATCGGTTCATAAACGACGGATTTCTGAGGTAACACACATCACTACATAGTATAAAAGTCGCTTTCTCTGTCCCTATATCCCTATGTATCCTTAAATCTTTAAAACTACGCAACGGATTTTGATGCGATATTTTTTATTAGGGTTCCGTAGCCAAAATGGCAAAAACGGAACCCTTATAGTTTCGTCATGTCCGTCTGTCCGTCTGTCCGTCTGTCCGTCTGTCCGTCTGTCACAGCCGATTTACTCGGAAACTATAAGTACTACAGTGATGAAATTTGATGGGAATATGTGTTGTATGAACCGCTACAAAATTATGACACTAAATAGTAAAAAAAAGAATTGGGGGTGGGGCCCCCCATACATGTAACTGAGGGATGAAAATTTTTTTTTCGATGTACATACCCGTGTGGGGTATCAATGGAAAGGTCTTTTAAAATGATATAAAGTTTTCTAAAAAACATTTTTCTTAAAGTGAACGGTTTTTGAGATATCAGCTCTCAAAGTCGTAAAAAGTATGTCCCCCCCCCTCTATTTTTATAACTACGGGGTATAAAATTCTAAAAAAAATAGAGGTGATGCATGCTAATTAACTCTTTCAACGATTTTTGGTTTGATCAAAGTATCTCTTATAGTTTTTGAGATAGGTTGATTTAACTGTAATTTTGGTTAAGTTATTTTTGCTGTTTTATAGATACTAGTACGGAACCCTTCGTGCGCGAGTCCAACTCGCCCTTGGCCGGTTTTTAATAGATAGAGTGATTGAAGAGGAAGGTTTATATGTATAATAACATCTATTAAATAGTGCACCCGTGCGAAGCCGGGGCGGGTCGCTAGTTAAAAAAAAAAATAACAAAAAAAAAACCGAATTCGAACCTCCTCCTTTTTTTTGAAGTGGGTTAAGAATAGAAAATACAGGGAAATCCGAATAGCTGCTCAGCATAAAGAATCGGCCCCAACCAATAAACCGCTGTAGTATAATCTGTAGTTGGACTATATAAAAAACCACTATTTATCAATTCTCCTCACGTTATCCCAGTGCAGTTGTATCCTGAAGGATGCCTGGGGCCCGCTACCTAATCCCAAGATTTGGCTTAGGCAATAGTTTCTACTTACGCGACTGCTATCTGACCTTCCAACCCAAGGGGAAACTAGACCTTATTGGAATTAGGCTTGTCAAATGAGTGAGCGACTTGACTTGGACTTCTTTTTATAGGGGATTGACGAAGGACATCATCCTGTTGTGGATTCGTTTTTATTATCAGTGACTTAGAGACCATATACATCTCTAACAATATTAAATCAATTTTAATTTTGACGCTCAGAGACCATGTACATCTCTGGGATATTATATTAATTTCATCATACTCCTTGTTTAATCTTGAGACCTTATACATCTCTAACTTTACTGATATTGTAATATTTGTAATAGATAACTTTGCAAGTTTATCTTCACCGTATGACATTAATTTTGTTATTAATTGTAAACTCGAAATTATTATTCCTTCTTGAACTGTAAATTAATATTTTGACATGAAAAATGTATTACTTATTATAGTCAGACTTTCTTAAGTTGTAAATTAATATTTTGACATGTTAAAGTGCCCTTGTGGCCTATTTGCAGAATAAATGTTTGATTTTGATTTTGACTGTTATAAGTTCTCAAACCGCCCGAAGGCCTCTAACTTGGCTTAACGGCTGCTGCCATAGACATTAGACAGGATCAACGGCTTAACTTGCCTTCTAAAGCACGATCATTATAAATTACTTTTAATAAAACACTACTGTAGTTAAGAAACCGGCCAAGTGCGAGTCAGACTCGCCCACGAAAGGTTTCGCACCATCACTACATAGTATAAAACAAAGTCGCTTTCTCTGTCCCTATATCCCTATGTATGCTTAAATCTTTAAAACTACGCAACGGATTTTGATGCGGTTTTTTTAATAGATAGAATGATTGAAGAGGAAGGTTTATATGTATAATAACATCCATTAAATAGTGCACCCGTGCGAAGCCGGGGCGGGTCGCTAGTTATCTATAAAAACGGCAAACAAATCACGTTTGTGGTATGGGAGCCCCCTTATATATTCATTTCATTCTAATTTTTAGTATTTGTTGTTATAGTGGCAACATAAATACATCATCTGTGAAAATTTCAACTGTTTAACTATGACGGTTCATCAGATACAGCCTGGCGACAGACGAACAGACAGACGGACGGCGGAGTCTTAGGAATATAAGGTCCCGTTTTACCTCTTGGGTACGAAACCCTAAAAACATGATTTTTTCCACAAGCTGGTAATTTGTAATTGATAACATTGATCCCCAATAAAAATACCCCGGACCATCCTGACAGATTTCATACAAAGTCCCGTCCACGCACACACACGCAGCGCACATACATCAGCGACTTTGATACAATTTGCCGCGGCAAGTCGCCGCTTTGATGTATTACCGGAAAAATAACAGTTCCAGATTAAACGGCGACTTACATCCTGCGATGGCATCAAGCTGAACTAAACCTTCATATAACGGTATAAAGTCAAGAATCACTTTATATGATGAGGCATGACCTCATGATTTTACGAGTTGCAGCCAAGCGATAAGAAACTTTGAAATGTAGGGGAAAAGTTTGTATTCGCTCGGGATGGATCTCTGATCAGAAAATTCTGCCATTACTCCCTCGGATGACTTTTCGTGAAATTTACTATTGCGAGGTTTTGTTCCCGCGATTGTTTATGGCAGATTAAAGCGAGAGCCGATATGCTTTAGCCTCTTTTATGTTCTCCTGGTAACTGTGTTTACGGATTTCTTGCTTAAGCCGGTAAAAATATGTTAGAGGCAAAAAAAATATGAATTCTATAATCTGAGAATATGTCCGAAGGCAAGTGACTTTGAGGAGGGCTTAAGGCCTGCGGCTGGTGAGGATTACTCGTAGATTCGGAGTGAATTTAAACATAAAAGGTGCTTTTTGAATATATTGGGAATATTGGGCCTTGGGTATTGTGACTACAGCTATGGAGGAAAGTTTATTCTGTTGAGGATTAGTTCCGTGTACTATTTGTTTGTACAAAAGCGAACATGTGATCAACGTTTAGTATTAGTAATTTCCGAAAATGTACTATAATGCCTTAACAATAAAGTGGTGACATATATTTAAGTACTAGTGGCTCTGTGAGCTGTAGACCTCGCGAGTCACATTTCTCTACCGATTCTCGTGAAATTTTGTAAGCATCCATAATTATATAGAATTTTGGTCAAGTCAGTTTTTGGCGCTGTTCAATAAAAAAACACTCACAGGTCCACTAGTACCGTTTTGGTCATCGATATACTGAATTCCAAGTGCCATGTAAAGTGATGAACACAAATAGACCTCTTGATGAAGTGGCGGTGATGGGTGACCGCTGCGTCTTAAATTAGCAAGTGAAAAATGTTTACTGCAGCGCCTCCTGGCGAGTTATCGTCGTAACTCCTAGCTAAATTTCTGCCCGTCTAAACTACAAACATATTGCAGAAAAACCGTTTCTAAATCGGTCAAGCCGTTTCGAAGATATTGATGTGCACACACAAACAAACAACCTCTCACCCTAAACGCATATACCTTCTCCGTTCCGTCGTGGGTAATAATCAACCTCGCCGGGCATGCTCTGCGATTGACAGCGGATGACATTCCGTCACCGGAATTTGCTTACCAAGTATAGTACTTAATTACATCTGAGAAGTTGTAATGTAGTTAAATGCTTGCTGGAGCTGACATCGTCATCTTGACGAAAGCTTCGAAATAAATAAAGATTTAAAAAAAGTATAGTACAGTCAGTAGAATTATCGTAACAAATGCTAAGGCCCGTGGAGCTCCCAATTTTTGTTTTGCTCTCTAGCTGCTAGTTCTATGTAGGTACAGTCAGCCAAGAAAGAGGTCCACTTTTGAACATTAACGTTGAAATAAAAGTGTTGAAAAGTGGTCGACCATATTCCTGGCTTACTGTATTGTTCTCAACGCCCACGCTCGTACCAACTTGCGAAATTGTCAAAACAAGTGGTGTTAGCTGACTGGCTGGACAGTCAGCTCCTCACAAGTTGGACAAAAACACATTCAAATGCATTTTATTAGGGTTCCGTAGCCAAAATGGCAAAAACGGAACCCTTATAGTTTCGTCATGTCCGTCTGTCCGTCTGTCCGTCTGTCCGTCTGTCCGTCTGTCACAGCCGATTTACTCGGAAACTATAAGTACTACAGTGATGAAATTTGATGGGAATATGTGTTGTATGAACCGCTACAAAATTATGACACTAAATAGTAAAAAAAAGAATTGGGGGTGGGGCCCCCCATACATGTAACTGAGGGATGAAAATTTTTTTTTCGATGTACATACCCGTGTGGGGTATCAATGGAAAGGTCTTTTAAAATGATATAAAGTTTTCTAAAAAACATTTTTCTTAAAGTGAACGGTTTTTGAGATATCAGCTCTCAAAGTCGTAAAAAGTATGTCCCCCCCCCTCTATTTTTATAACTACGGGGTATAAAATTCTAAAAAAAATAGAGGTGATGCATGCTAATTAACTCTTTCAACGATTTTTGGTTTGATCAAAGTATCTCTTATAGTTTTTGAGATAGGTTGATTTAACTGTAATTTTGGTTAAGTTATTTTTGCTGTTTTATAGATACTAGTACGGAACCCTTCGTGCGCGAGTCCAACTCGCCCTTGGCCGGTTTTTTTTTTTAGATATATTTCGGAGTATCTAACGTTGAGATTTAAGACATATTAATTATATTGCCAACATTATTTTGAAAAACCGGCCAAGTGCGTGTCGGACCACGCACAATGAAGGGTTCCGTATCAACACCTTGAATCTAAAAAAGTCGTATCTTCATAGGGAACTCACGGCAATTTCGACCTTTTGTTTGGGCAAGACAGTTTTTAAGCGAAAACTCAAAAACCGTAAAACCTATATTGTTCAAACCAAAAGTCGTTGAAAGTATTTACAAATGCACACTCCCTCAATTTTTTCAAAATTTTAAATTATATAGTTTGGAAATTAGAGGGGGACACACACACACACACTTTCTATGACTTTGACACTGTGTTAGAAAAAGTTTAGAAATAATTATATTAACTGCGCTTTATTCCGTAAACTAGCGACCCGCCCCGGCTTCGCACGGGTGCACTATTTAATGGATGTTATTATACATATAAACCTTCCTCTTCAATCACTCAATCTATTAAAAAAAACTGCATCAAAATCTGTTGCGTAGTTTAAAGATTTAAGCATACATAATGATATAGAGACAGAGAAAGCGAGTTTGTTTTATACTATGTAGTGATAACACGTACTGTGATAGCAAAATAAAGTATGAAATATGAATATTGTGAAATTAAAAGACCAATATACTTGTATGTACTGTGAAGTATTATATGACTTTCTTTATACGGTGCTGTGTAGTGGCGGACAATTGAAATAGTCAATAAATGTACGTTTGACTTTTAAAACCAACATGGCATACATTTTGCACTCTCACAACACAGATTCGGTTGAAACCGCTCAATTAATCTCACTGGAGCGCACTCTTGGAGTATTCCAGTGTTCCAAACCACACGCGTGGTCATGTCGGAGGTTTTCCCCTGGATATTCCCCAGTTACTCTCCAACCGCGCACTCCTATCGCTTTATTGGGTCCGGCCTATAAAGCCAGAGTCAGGTTAAAAAATACTTTTTCACTTCTCATGCTCGAAAAGTGTGTCATATTAGACTTGTCAAGCGGGGCTAAAGTAGTACATTTAACCCCTAGGGAAAATATGAATACATATTTATGATTTACAAACCATTTGAATTTGACCAATCAAAATACTTCACCTATTAAATCCACCAATCACAGAACACTAATTTAACTCTTAAAAAAATATTTGGTATTGGGTATTAACCAACCAGAATACAGCTTTACTAAAATCGACCAATCTGGAAACATAATAATTTTTTCTAAAGAGTCTAAAGATTAAGTTTATAGTAGTCTCTATTTCCCAATAATTAAAAAAGTGGTTAAATCGTTCGAGCAACACTTTGAAGCGCTTAATGGAAGGTCAGTTAGCTTTTTTCGCGCGTGAATGTTGCGCGCGAACTGCAGTGTCTATGTTTTGTGTGTCAAAGGAGTATAGAAAAAAAATCATGCTGCAAAAGTATATATATTCGCCGTGGAATTTATTGTTAATTTTGGGTGGGTTAACCTTTGTTTATTTATTTTCTCGCAATCAAAGTGAAAAGTAGAGTGTATAACTCTGGTCTAAAAGCCATATTACCCCTCGAACTATTTTCCCTCACTTCGTTCGGGAAAATAACTATCTCGTGGTAATATGGCTCGTTTTAGACCCTTGTCATACAATCTACTATTTGCAATAAACACATGTTGATGTCATGTGACTGATCGTGGTACTGTCAATACAAATTTTCGACACATAATCAGCAGTGGTGTATATAGAGTACTTTATATAGCCAGCCACAAAAGTGATCTACCACTTTTAGACCTAACTAATATACAAATAATATGCTATTATGTGGATAGGAGCGCTCGTGGCCCAAGCGGCATCCGCGTATCGCGTGCGGTATGGGAGTTTAAGCAACGTCGGCCCAGGGCAGTTATTGGATGGGTGACCGCTTTGAGTGGTTATTAACTGAGCGCTCCCGTGCTTTGAAAGGCACGATAAGCCGTTGATCCCGACTGCTGTCTATGATAGTAGTCGTTAAGCCAATTTAGAGGCCTTCGGGCGGCTGGACAACTTCTAACAGTCAATGCCCACTCACTTGACAAGCCCAATTACAATAAGGTCTGGTTTCTCCTCGGGTTGGAGGGTCAGATGGCAATCGCTTCCGTAAAAACTAGTGCCTACGCCAAATCTTGGGATTAGGTAGCGGACCCCGGGCATCCTTCAGGATGCAACAGTACGGGATAACGCTAGGATGATGATGATGATGTTATTATGTGGATGGTTTCATTTCTGTTACGATCACGAAGAGAAACTCCCAGTTTTTTTTTAAGTTATAGGGGGCAAACGAGCAGGCGGATCGCCTGATGGTAAGCAATTACCGTCGCCCATAAACACCTGCAACACCAGAGGAATCGCAAGTGCGTTCCTAGTTGTTGTTTTCTGTATCAAATGAAGTCTTGGTAATCTTATACCGTTATTAACCAAATACATAATAGCGTAAAGAGTCATGTATAATATTTTCATTGTATCTAGTTGACACATTTAAAACGCAGGAACGCATATAAAACGATTCGACATGTTTTGTTTTCTTGTGTAACTACACATTGTAAATACCTACTGTTATTTTTTCCTCGTTTTTCTTTCAATTCTCTTTTGTTGTTTACCACTTACTTTTTTTTTTTTTTAACCTGACTGTGGCTTCATAGGCCGGGTCCAATAAAGCGATAGGAGTGCGCGGTTGGAGAGTAGCCTGGGGAAAATCCAGGGGAAAACCTCCGGCACGACCACGCGTGTGGTTTGGAACACTGGAATACTCTAAGAGTTTGCGCTCCAGTGAGATTGGTTGAGCGGTTTCAACCGAATCTGAGGTGTGAGTGGAATCGAGCTACTGGGAGTTTTGTTGCTGGTTCACTAAACCTTTACCACTTGTAAAAGTGCCTTTGCGGCCTACTTGCAGAATAAAGTTCATTTATTTCATTTATTTATTTCATTTATTTCATATATTTTTGCCAGCTAGTGTATTTCGGAACTGCTCAGAGCTGCAAGTATTCCAATATATGCGCCCGCGGGTGCACTCCGATGCCAATAAGCTTGTAGCTTGATATTTTTCATTAATTTCGAGCTCATCTCTCTCGGTTGACTGCATTCTGTTACTTTGTTTGCCTGCATACTGACTGATATTTTGCAGACTATCAACAATGTTGCATTACAATGCAAACGTGCCTGAAACCCACGCGACGTACTATCCACAATGAAATGAAATCATTTATTCTTCAATTTAGGCATGTTACATGCACTTATGAATGTCAAAAAAATACCACCGGTTCATAAAATAAACCTCTGCCTGGAGAAGAACCGGCGTAAGAAACTCGGCGAGGTGTCATTTTTCAAAACAATATACAATGTATATAAAATAACAGTATACTACAGAATTCAAATGCTACAATATAAACATACATACATATTTTTTAATATTAAGGACAAAATATTTCTGATTCTGTGTTAGATTACTTGTGCGAGACGCTATCACTGCCAAACATCCATATTCATGATATCATCATCATCATCATCATTTCAGCCGAAAGACGTCCACTGCTGAACATAGGCCTCCCCCAATTATGGGAATTATTATTCATGATATCCATGATATAAATGTATATTAATATTGGTGATAACCCTATGGCTATTGTTTATTACGTATTTAAGTGTTTACATTTTCGAGGTGACATATTTAAGTACAAAATTGTTTGATAAATTATCGCAAAATTTGATTGAATTACCTCTTAAGAAATAAAAATGATTGTTAAAAAATGCTTAGTAAAAAAAGCATATTATAAAATAGAAAATTACATTAGAGATAAAAATGTATGGACACAATAGGTAACTTGCTCTGCGGCACTTAACTGCGAGGAATTTTATTTTAAGACTCACATTATTTTACTTTTATATTATTTTTTGACATTAGGAGACCTTTTACATCTCTATTATATTGGCATATTATTATTCGGTTAATTTAGTTTTGTTTCCAATATTTTTTTTCGTATTTCATATTTTTAGATAACAGGTGACATTTTACATCTCTAGTAAAATGGAAACAGTTTTTAAAGGTTTATATATTGTTTATCTACACCCATACAGTAAATCCTCTTTTATGTGCTCAAAAAGTGTAGGTAAGGACCGACTTTACAATATCGTGCCGGTCCGGGCGGAGATGGCCATAACAGCATCAAAAACGGTATCGTCATGGCCATCTCCGCCCATAACGATACAGGCTCGTGCTCAAAAGACTTCAACGGGATCACGCTCGACCTCACTACACTTGCAACGCAATAGTTCCTGAACACATGAAAGAGGATTTAATATACGGATGTAGGTAAAGTAGTGTATGCAACTGTACATAATTAGGCCTTAAAACACTCGTGTGATCCTATTATGAAACTCGCTGACGGTCGTTTCATAAAACCACACTCGTGTTTTAAGACCTCTCATTATGTATCAGTTGCATAAACTACTAGTATGTACTATTTATTGTCTGACATTTAACAGCGCCCGAGGGACTTACTTGGAGAATAAATTATTTCATTTAATTTCATATATTTCTAACCTGCTGTTTATTAATGGATGTTTATGAAGCTATAACTCGAAAACGGTTACGAATATTAGCATCGATTTGACAATAGTATAAATCTAAGTCTAACCAATTCCCTGCTTGCAAGAAAGTCCCTCCTTCTATTCCATCCTGTCTATCAATTAACAGCCAAGTACTTGTGCTAACGCCCATTGAATTTTAATGACGAAAAGATTTGAATTCGCCCATTAATTGATACCGGATCGGAACAGAAATAGACATCAAATAGAATGTCGATTTATTGTAATGAACCTCCCCACCACCCTGATTGAGACGTTGAGTTAAGCTACAAATAAGGAACAGTCGTGTGATTCTAGACTTTAGGATACAAGATTATAGAGCTTACATTCGCTGATTTTGCTAATATTCTTCTAACGTATAAAACACTCCCCAAAAAATACTTAAAAACCGATCAAGTGCGATCACGCACAATGAAGGGTTCCGTACCAACACCTAGTCCACATTTAAAACCACTATTCAATACATTGAATCTAAAAAAGTCGTATCTTCTAAGTAACTCACGGTACTTACGACCTTTTGTTTGGGCAAGACAGTTTTAAGCGAAAACTCAAAAACCGTTAATTTTAATTGTTGAAAGTATTTACTAATGCACACCACCTCAATTTTTTTCCCAATTTGAAACGTCATAGTTTGAAAATTAGAGGGGTGGACACACTTTTTATGACTTTGACAGCTAATATCTCACCAACGGTTAACTTAAGGTGAAAATTCACGGGTCCCTGCCGAGGTTCTGCTAATAGATGGCGGCACTGAGATTATTTGGTGGTTTTTCATAATTTTCCTCAAAACTGCTACAGTACATACGATGATTTTCAAACTGCGGAAGAAGCAAAAAATCCTACATTTGAATCGCAATCTATCTGCACTAAACAGTGTTTATTTTTAATGTTTACTCCGATTGAATGTGAAATATTGCAATTTCGCCTATTCACGCCCACATGCGTACCTAATGTCAGTGAGAAAGTCAGTTATTGTCAAACATTACGCAAAAATGAATATAGAGGGCGCAGTAATAAATCAAGGAAGTAGCTTCTTGTGTAAGCAACATCAGATCTATGACATACGTAAATAAGGCGGAAATTAATAGAATTAAATTTTCGTTGCCTTCTTGATGACATACGATGGTCCTGTGGAATTCAGTTTTGCTTGAATCTCCTAGTAACGCTAGAGTCATACTCGCGTTCGATTCTAGGTAACCGTCATCTTTTTGGGTTTTGATTTTTCTTCGAAGTGCATTTATTATTTTTGTAATAAGTGTATTTAGTGTTATTGTCAATTTATTTCACATAAACAATAAAAATTACATTTAGAAATCTTACTTTAAATAACTAAAATTTAATTATTTTATATCTAAAAAGGGCCTCCGCGGCATCGTCCCAAAGACGCTGGCAGCTTTCCCTCGCCGAACGGCTATGGTGAAGCACTATAGTTATTTTTTAAATTATTTTGACTGTGGTGTCGCTTCCGTAAAAACTAGTGCCTACGCCAAATCTTGGGATTAGTTAGCGGACCCCGGGCATCCCTCAGGATACAACTGTACTGGAATGCGATGTTATTTTAACTAAGGCTGATTTGTATTGCAATTTATGTTACGAAATAAAAATCTAATCTATCGCTATGAGTTATTCCTACATTTTTTAACCATATAAGTTCTGGCAGAAACGATCGAGTAAAATACGAAACGTAAATATTTATGATCTTTGAAAAAACTAATATAATACCTAGTTGATATAAATGAACGAATAATAAGTATATCTGAGCGAAGTACCTATAGCGTTTCCGGTCAAATATGTTTCTTATATTAATAAATAGTTGTCCGGATATTTATTTCAAATTTCAGTACAAAAACAATATAACGACATGCATGTATTGTAAGGTAAAATATAACATTTACAAAGTGCTTTGTATTCGCCCGTGAACTCAAGCCTAAAACAATTTGACCCGAACATCGTAACTATTATGTTACAAACGTAAAATAGAACACCAGTTCGCTTGGAGCGAATTGATAAGGTAGCGTAGCGTTGGCGTTGTGAATAAACAGCCTTGTTTGTGATTTCTAATTCATTAGTGGCCAGTCTTAAAAATTGATATGAATCCTCTTCAGATTGGCTGAACTGGAAAGTGATAAATAATCAATTTGACAGAACGGTACTCTTTTCGTGAAGTGTCAATTTTTAAATTTCGAAGACTACTAATGGGTTGAGATGAGAGATTGCATGCAAAGTTATTGAATGCGTTCGTGCGTCGCTGCCAGGTTGCACTCCCCACATATCAATGCAACGTTGCCATTTCGGTTCTGCGTATTATAATATTATGTATACCGTCGCCTAATACAAGCGCAAAGCTTCACTTACTTTGGGACGATTTGTGTTAAGATTGGCGTCTATTTATCTTAATATTCCCAAAATGCATGCTTGGATGATGACACTGATGTCAGATCTAGAAAATACAACACATTGAGAAGGACAACACGCTATTGATTTGTTTGGCGACACAATCGTCCATAGGCTACAGTGTCTACTTACCGTCATGCAAATCATATGCTTGTTTGCCACCGTCGTTGTATAAAAAAATGCTCGTTTGTCTACTCAAGGCACGGTGGAAGGTACGGGCAACCAATTTGATTTCTAGGCCACTTCGTACCTTGTCACAGTGAAAATCTATACGAGAGCCTCTAGAAATCTCATATTGATGTTACTGTGACAAGGTACGAAGTGGCTAAGAAATCAAATTGGTTGACCTTACGTCCACAGAAGCTTCAAACTTGTAAGTACGGGATTAGAGAAGTAGTTACTAATGTTGTTATATCCAACTGTCACCATAGCCTATGGACGCTGTTAAATCCTATTAACACCGTAGCCTGTAGACAATTCCAATGCATTTCGTAGCCTTCGTTGCTTACAAAATTATTGAATGCGTTCGTGTTCGTGCGATGTTGCCAGTTCGCCCCTGATGCGACGTTGTCGGTAAGAGCCGTGTTAGGGGTCCATGGTACGAATTGCGATCTTTTTGTGGCTTACGGCCCGGCCACGACTTCGAGCGGCACCGGCAGCGGATTTCCCAATACATCATTTGACGACCGGTTTAGCCTAGTGGGTAGTGCATCTGCCTGTGAAGCTGACGGTCCTGGGTTCGAATCCCGGTCAGTGCAAATATTTGTGTTATGAGCATGAATATTTGTTTCTGAGTCTTGAATATTTTCAATGTATTTAAGTATTTATATCTATTAAATATATCGTCGTCTAGTACTCATAACACAAGCCTTCTTGAGCTTACTGTGGGGCTAGTTCGATTTGTGTAAGATTGTCCTCTAATATTTATTTATTTATTTATTGCGTAAGATCCCAACTCGGCAGTGCATTACGCGTCTCGACCGTGTAATCTAAATATATGAAAGAAGAAACTGACTGACTGACATATCAACGCACAGCCCAAACCGCTGGTTCTAGAGATTGGCACGTAGGTTCCTTATAAGGGCTTGAGGTGCACTAAGAAAGGATTTTTCAAAATTCATCCCCTAAAGGGGTGAAACGGGGGTCTTAAATTTGTATGAAAAACCGTATTTATTGAAGTGAGAGACATGAAACCTTGTATATAGACTGTGTTTAAATATATTAATGGCGTATTTCAGCGTTTTTCTAATTTGTTCCACTAAAGGGGTGAAAAGGGGGCTCAGTTTGTACGGGGAGAAAACCTTTTTTGTAGGCATATTTGCAAATTTATTTTTTCCTATAACTTGCTTAGTACATTTGCCACTCTGATAGTTTAAAAAAAAATGTTGGTAGTAACATTTCTGGGACGCAATTTCTGATACGCTTTGACAATATTTAGGTATTCTCCACAAATTACAAACTTTCGTTCCTTGTTTGTTTTTGTATAAGGCAAATTGCTAGCCTGCAATGTAGTATTTGTTTCGACATCTTGTACGGTTATATTAGCGAGCTCCATTCCTCTGCATGCGCCGCTGATTCCAAAAATCAGTGCAACCTGTAAAGAATGGACATTTTATATCATTATTAAGTTGAGTTTTACTGGCGAAATTGTGTCAAAAATCAACCTTTTTATATTATATACCTATTAATAAATATATATACTAAAATAATAATGTAAGTAAAATTCATAAGTTAGTCCTCTTGTATATAGTTGTGGCCTATCCAAATAAAATCATAAAAAAATATATTTTAGGGTACCTCCCCTACATGTACAGTGGTGGTGCAATTTTTTCCGCATTATTAGCGTTGGATAGCTCTTTCAAAAATATTAAGGTTTCTAAAAGCATTTTTTGATTCAAGAATCGGTTGGCGTGATATTAAGCTTTGAAGTGATAATTTTTGCTAAGGTCAAGTGTCCCCCCCCCTGCCAGCTAAACGGTGGCTACTAGGTATGTGAAAATAATCATGGCAGTAGCATATACGATGAATTTAAAAGGAAAACTATCACAGCTAAGTAGACATACCGTAAAGGGCAAAAATATGTACCTATACAACACAACATCTCAAAAAAGTACATCATCAGTCCTAAGATCAGTAAAAACCCTTCTACGGGTCCGTAATTCCGCATATGACCGGCGACGTGATGGACGGGCAACTACGGAACCCTACACTGTGCGTGGCCCGACACGCACTTGGCCGGTTTTTTATTTTCCCATACTTACTCAAAACCTCTCCGTTTGTTGGCGGATAATAGATAAAAAGAAAGAAAAAGTGGTCGACCAAAGTACACAACTGTGGATGCAGCGAATAAATGAATATAAATATCTGAACATGGAATAAGCAATAACACAAATTAGTTTGTTGACATTTTTGGCACATACGAGTGACCCATAATCCACACTTTGCTTCTTGTTGTTTTATAGTGCTTTGATAGCAGTGTGAATCAAATTGCAATTGCAAGGATCGTAAACCGGACGGGTGCCAAAAAATAGATTGGACTGAAACAGACCTAGCATTGAGTAATGTGAGACAGCGGCTGGCGCGAGCGATATGCCAGTCGATCCGCGCTTTCAAGTTACTCGCTAAAGAGTCTGGAGGCAATTCCTATGGCCGTTTCGCATCGCAATGTGGAAGCAGTGTGTTGCACGAGCTCACTTTAAAACCAAAATTTCGATTCGAAATACACGTTATGCATTTTAGAAAACATTATTTTTCAGTAAAAAGGACTTTGAATGGAGCTCCATAAACCGTTATGGAGCTCCATTCAAAGTCATTTTTGGAGGACCAAATCACTGGATTGAGCTCCATAACTGAAAGTTCTTTCTACAGAACGTCATTTGTACAGTAGAAAAGAACGTAAAGCCGTTGAAATAAAAAGAAACATCATAATTTCAATTGGAATGACGGTTTTAAGATTTCATCTTTGTGAAATCTAGTTATTAGTAATTGCAAGCATAAAAATACCTTTATCTACACCCATACAGTAAACCGTCTTTTATGTGCTCAAAAATATAGGTAAGGACCAACTTTACAATATCGCGCCGGTCCGGGGCGGAGATGGCCATAACAGCATCAAAACGGTATCGTTATGGCCAACTCCGCCCATTACGATACAGGCTCGTGCTCAAAAAGACTTCAACGAGCTCACGAACTCGAACTCCTGCACTTTCAACGCAATGGTGCCTCAACACATGAGAGGATTTAATGTATGGATGTAGATAAAGTAGTGTACATAATTAGGCCTTAAAACACTCGTGTGATCCTATTATAAAACTCGCTGACGCTCGTCTCATAAAACCACACTCGTGTTTTAAGACCTCTCATTATGTGTGCTTAAACTACTATTGTCCATTACATCAACGGACATTGTTAGTGTTGTGTGTCGGGCGCGTGACATCCCTAGTGCAAAAGTGGTTAATGAAAAACCAGTTGCGGATAGTTCGAAAAACCCGTACGGCTAGAAGATATGTGCACGCCAATCAGTGCCTTTACCATGAGTTTACATGACCGTACTCGCTAGCGACTGCGTAAAAAATTGTATGGGCAAAAGTACAGCGCCTCCGGAGGTTACGCAATAGAACTAAGAATCAGCACACTAAATCGTTTACGCAGTCGCTAGCGAGTACGGTCATACAAACTCATGGTAAAGGCACAGCTCGCTACCATGTTGTGATACATTCGAAAAGTCGAATGAACCTTATACAATGTAAATAAATTACAACTGTACGCGATTAAACGATTAAATCCAGTTTCCCAATAATGATTTTGTACGAAGACGAAATATACCTTCAAAGCACGATGTTAATGCAATATATCAAGTCAAATTGATGTTCGATGCATAGACGGGCAAATGAATGCACGAGTGGACAAAAAGAATAAAACTTGCAATGCGTAGGTTTAAGTCTTTGTCGAGTGGAATTGGATTGACTTAACGTTTGTTTTATGTCTGCTGCGTTTGGCGCATTCTGTTTAATTCTATATAGAGTTATCGGTTGTTAAGCTGAGTCACTGGGAGACAAGTTTTAGGGAGGTGGGGCAATGCATCTATGAGAATTTTCTAAAATTGAGAAATATGGAAACAAACCTGCTCAAAAAATATCATGAATACTCTTGTACGGTTGAGAAATGTGACCTGTGAAGATGGCAAGAAAACATGGAAGATTTTTTTTATTTTCAAAAAACCGGCCAAGTGCGTGTCGGACCACGCACAATGAAGGGTTCCGTACCAACACCTACTAGTCCACATTTAAAATCACTATCCAATACATTGAATCTAAAAAAGTATCTTCATAGGGAACTCACGGCACTTACAACCTTCTGTTTGGGCAAGACAGGTTTTAAGCGAAAACTCAAAAACCGTAAAACCCATATTGTTGAAACCAAAAATCGTTGAAAGTATTTACTAATGCACACCATCTCAATTTTTTCCAGAATTTTGAACTTTATAGTTTGGAAATCAGAGGGGGCGGGGGCCCACTTTCTATGACTTTGACAGCTAATGTCTCATCAACGGTTGACTTAAATGGACAAGTTTTTTAAAAACCTCCATATCATTTTTAAAGGCCTATCCATCGATACCCCACACGACTATGTGCGTTGAAATTTGTTTTTTCATCCACCGGTTACATGTATGGAGTGCCCCCCCTAATTAAATTTTTTTGTAATTTCACATCACTTTTATGTAGCGATTCATAGAATACACCTTCGTACCAAATTTTATAATTGTAGTGCTTATAGTCTCCGAGTAAATCGGCTGTGACATACGGACGGATGGACGGACGGACGGACAGACATGACGAATCTATAAGGGTTCCGTTTTTGCCATCTTGGCTACGGAACCCTAAAAACTGACACATAAAATTGTACATCATTATTGAACATGCTCACAAAATTTCACGAGGATAGGTCAAAAAATACGACTTGTAGAGGATAACAACCGGAAATCCGGAAATGTGGAAATACGGACATACGAAAGCATTTTTGTCGAAGCTAAAAAATGTGGGTATTAGGCGACGATATAAAAATTTAGATAGATAAATGTATACTCAAATGGATAGAAAACATCCAAGACTCAGGAACAAATATTCGTGCTCATCACACAAATAAATGCTCTGACCGAGATTCGAACCCGGGACCTCCAGCTTCGTAGGCAGGGTTACTACCAACTAGTCTAAAGAGGCCGTCCAGCGAGCAAACAACAAATGTGATTAGAATTGAAAGAGACCAACAAAAACAAATCTAATAAGAATACGTAAACGCATAAGCAAACATTTTCCGTTTATTATCATAGATATGTAGATGCCCTCTTGTTTATGGGCAAACATAGAGATTAGCCGCACACATACAAATATTGTACAAATATTATATGTGTGGGTGGCGCCGTTGAGTCTGTCGAGTGGATTCAGTACCAACCTACAGTTATCTTAAGTATTTTTCTACTCCGGTACTTTTATCTGTCAATTATATGGTCCCGCAAACGAATATAAAAGCATGTGTTATGGAATTTCAAAAAAGTTTATCTAGTATATTCTTCATAAAGAAGGTATTATTATGTGATATAATGCAACTGCTAATAGTGCCCTGTGAACCCAACAAATAAAAAAAACACTAAATTTACAACGAAAATCAAAACTGCCAACTTAACAAACAACTGTATTCGTATGGTTTGAAACAATAACAAAACTAAAATAATTACTGCCAACATAAGGAAAAACGCAAGTTGAAAAAAAATTACCGTGTCTATGATTAGGTACGTTCTGTGCACTGTCATTTGTCACTATCCAACTTACCGCTCTTTCTTATGCTGTATTGCTGTTTAATTTTGTGTTTTATTATTTAATCCCTAGTCATATAGAAAAAGTGTATAAGTAGGTTAAAAAAGGCTCATGGCGTCTTTATTAACAATTCTCCGCTTCGCCTCAAATAGTTACACACGCCACTCACCTTTTTTGAACCCTCTTATACAACTATTGCATAATAGTAGATTGTATGACAAGGGTCTAAAATGAGCCATATTACCACGAGATACTCACTTTGTTCGGGAAAATAGTTCGAGGGGTAATATGGCTTTTACACCAAAGTTATACACTACTTTTCACTTCGATTGCGAGAAATTAAATAAACAAAGGTTAGCCATCCAAAATTAACAATTAATTCCATGGCGAACTTATATGTAATTTGACAGCATGTTTTTTTTTCTAAACTGCTTTCATGCTTTGACACACAAAATAGACACCGCGGTTCGCGCGCAACATTCACGCGCAAAAAAGCTAACTCACCTTCCATTGAGCCCCTCACTTTGTTCGGGAAAATACTATCTCGTGGTAATATGGCTTTTAGACCAAAGTTATACACTACTTTTCACTTCGATTGCGAGAAATTAAATAAACAAAGGTTAGCCATCCAAAATTAACAATTAATTCCATGGCGAACTTATATGTAATTTGACAGCATGTTTTTTTTTCTAAACTGCTTTCATGCTTTGACACACAAAATAGACACCGCGGTTCGCGCGCAACATTCACGCGCAAAAAAGCTAACTCACCTTCCATTGAGCGCTTCAAAGCGTTGCTCGAACGAACTAATCACTTTTTTAATTATTGTGAAATAGGGACTACTACAAACTTAATCTTTAGACTCTTTAGAGAAATTACTTCTGTTTTCTGATTGGTCTGAATGTTTTGTAAATCATAAATATGTATTCATATTTTCCCTAGGGGTTAAATGTACTACTTTAGCCCCGCTTGACAATTCTAATATGACACACTTTTCGAGCATAAGAAGTGAAAAATACTATAACTATGTATGATAGCAATATTATCATCGTCACTTAGCGTTTTAATACCAGTTGTATTTTAATGAAGCCCGGGAAATGACTTAGCGTAGGCCCTAGTTTTAGGAAAGCGACTGCCAGCATCCAACTTTCCACTTCAGAAATAAAACTAATCCATAAATTTTAAAAATAACGGAAAAATTTAAAAATTTAGGGAGTTCGCAGGTTCAAATTCTGCTCGGTGCTTAAATTTTTCAATCTTTCCTTTATTTCTAAAATTTGTAGTTTACGTTAGCAGCGGTATTGCTTAATATAAAATTAAATTAAACCATGCTTGGAATTATACTGATTTCCTCGCAATGTTTTCCTTTAGTTAAAAGCCATATGTTATTTCTTACGTACAAAAGTCGCACAACTTAAGGTTCAATTTGGTATGTCCGGCTCTCAATCTACGTGTAGTAAATATAAAGTTGTGGACATTATAAGTAAGCCCTCCTATTGACTGAGTGAAACGAAGGTCTCTGCTTCAGCTTCGACAAAAATGCATTAGTATGTCGGGATTACCAGATTTCCAGATTTTTGTTCTCCTCGACAGATCGCGTTTCTCAACCGATTCTCGTGAAATTTTGTGAGCAGGTTCGGTAATTATATTAAAATTTATTTTCACTTCTCATGCTCGAAAAGTGTGTCATATTAGACTTGTCAAGCGGGGCTAAAGTAGTACATTTAACCCCTAGGGAAAATATGAATACATATTTATGATTTACAAAATATTTGAATTTGACCAATCAAAATACTTCACCTATTAAATCCACCAATCACAGAACACTAATGTAACTCTTAAAAAAATATTTGGTATTGGTTATTAACCAACCAGAATACAGCTTTACTAAAATCGACCAATCAGGAAATATAATTATTTTTTCTATAGAGTCTAAAGATTAAGTTTGTAGTAGTCCCTATTTCACAATAATTAAAAAAGTGGTTAAATCGTTCGAGCAACACTTTGAAGCACTCAATAGAAGGTCAGTTAGCTTTTTTCGCACGTGAATGTTGCGCGCGAACCGCAGTGTCTATGTTTTGTGTCAAAGGAGTATAGAAAAAAAAATCATCTGTCAAATAGAAAAAAAAATCAATCTGCAAAAGTATATATCTTCGCCGTGGAATTTATTGTTAATTTTGGGTGGGTTAACCTTTGTTTATTTATTTTCTCGCAATCGAAGTGAAAAGTAGAGTGTATAACTCTGGTCTAAAAGCCATATTACCCCTCGAACTATTTTCCCTCACTTCGTTCGGGAAAATAACTATCTCGTGGTAATATGGCTCATTTTAGACCCTTGTCATACAATCTACTATTGTATAGTCAATTTTTGGAATTTTTCAAAAACAATACAATACAAATACTCTTTATTGCACACCTCAATTAAAGGACATAGTACAGTACAAAAACACAATGAGTAGAGGCAAACAACAGGCAGACTTATCGCCAAAAAGCGAATTCTTCCAGACAACCTTAGGGTAGCGAAAATGAAATCTAATCATAACAAAACTTTTTTTTTTTAACGATTTTGTAATTTTCTGCGGATGAATTACGCTTTGTTCCCCTCTACAGGTCGCATTTCTAAACCGATTCTTATGAAATTTTGTGAGCTGGTTCTATAACTATATAGTTTCTTTTCGTGTCATTTTTTTGGTAAATTTAATTAAAAAGAAAACTCGCTAGTACAGTTCACAGAGCCACTAGTTACGTATCGCCAACTTGACCAGTTTGCCTCCAACTTTACGTATATTCTCAGTCAAGCACAAGTGCTTGTGTAAATATTCCACTCGAAAACTCTCGAGACGAGTCCCTTCAATGGTTTTAGCATCAGCTATTATATGTATAGTTCATAGTATTTATGTTGTACTAGCAGCGCCCTGCGGTGTTACCCGCGGATAAAAGGTAGCCTATGTCCTATTCGGATGTGTAAGCTACGATACTGGAAAGTTTCATAGAGATCCGTTCAGTCGTTTTTGAGATTAAGCGGAACGTACATCCATCCGCAAAAACTTTCACGTTTTTAATATTATTAGGATTACATTATGTAAATTATATATCATATGGCCTGATAGGAGAGCTCGTGGTCCAGCGGCGCCCGCGTACCGCGTGCGGTATGCAAGGTTAAGCAACGTCGGCCCAGGTCGGTTACTGGATGGGTGACCGCTTTGAATGGTTATTAACTGAGCGCTCCCGTGCTTTGGAAGGCACGTTAAGCCCTTGATCCCGGCTGCTGTCTATGATAGCAGTCGTCAATCCAAGTTAGAGGCCTTCGGGAGGCTCGAGAACTTCTAACAGTCAAGTTGACAAGCGTAATTCCAATAAGTTCTGGTTTTGCCTCGGGTTGGAAGGTCAGATGGCAGTCAGTTCCGTAACAACTAGTGCCAACGCCAACTCTTGGGATTAGGTAGCGGATCCCGGGCATCTTTTAGGATGCAACTGTACCGGGATAACGCTAGGATGATGATGATGATGATGATATTATATGGCCGGGTGATAGTTGCACCTATTTAGCTCAGTTGGCTAGAGCGATTACGAGCGCCAGGAGGTCGCTTCAAATCCTGCTCGGTGCCTAAATTTTTTAATTTATCCTTTATTTCTAAATTTGTAGATACTATCAGCAGTTTAATCCAATTCAGAACTACGTTAACAATTTAACCTAACTTAATTATCTGTACTAAATTCATTGAAATTGTAGAAACATCTTATATACCTTCTAGTGACTTAATCCATTCTGGTAAATCCTATTCATATTACGAATGCGAAAGTTCAGATGTTTATATAGGATACTTTTAATCCCGAATATGAGCCTTCGAAGGTATGATTTAAAGACTAGAATACGCCGAATATTTTTTTTTGAACCTGACTGCGGATTTGTAAGCTGGTCCCAATAACCCGATAGGAGTGCGCGGTTGGAGAGTAGCGGGAAAAATTCAGGGAATACCTCCAACACGAGCACGCGTGTGGTTTGGAACACTGGAATACTTTAAGAGTTTGCGCTCCAGTGAGATTGGTTGAACGCTTTCAACCGAATCTGAGGTGTGCCGAAGATACGTCGCAGGTTCTCATTTAGCTTAATATTATCCTGGTTAGTTGACCGAGTGAAACGAAGGTCTCTGATTCAGCTTCAATAAAAATGCTTTCGTTTGTTCAAATTCCGGATTTCCATATCGAGTCAGTTTTTGTAAAATAAAAAAAAATCGCGAGATCTCCAGCTCACATACCCACTAGTACTAGTATGCATTAGTATGTATGTATGTAAATCAGGGACCGATACCGGTATTTAAAAAAAATCCTGAATTAGCCCAATATTTTGGATTACTTTTTGCTTTTTACGTAGGGCTTAATCATGTATTTAGGTAACAACGTCGTATTATTAGATTGTCCCATTAAAAACGAAATAATGAACCGGTGACTGTAATAATACCGGTATTTTTCTATGGAGAAAATACCGGTATCCGATCCCTGATGTAAATACTTTATTGTACACAAGACAAGTAAAATAAATTATACAGAAAAAAACAGATCAATCATGTACAAAGGCGAACTTATCCCTATAAGGGATCTCTTCCAGTTAACCTTTGAGCAATTGAGTGAAGAATAGGAACTAAACGATAGACATTTAGTATGATTGTATTGTTTCGTGCTTAACCACAGACACGACACATTAGGGATGTCAAAAAATAATTATTAAAAACACGATTATTATTTTTAAAATAAACGATTTTTTAATCTATTTAGATTTTGCAATAAATCGATTTTAAAAAATCGCTTATGATTTTCACAGCCGATTAATCGTAACGTAATTTATCAAATAATATTGTAAGCTACCATCTTGGACTATGAGAATATTAGACGTCTACAAAGTCCTAGTTAAGACCCTGGCATTATGAGGACATTTCTAGCAATGAAGCTAATATTGATGTCACGCCGCTTAGGTATCCCGGATTTCAAAATATCTAGATTTGCTCAGATATTATCACGATACTGCAATACACGTCAACATTCTTGTGATACTGATCAAGATAAATAAATAAATAAATATTAGAGGACAATCTTACACAAATCGAACTAGCCCCACAGTAAGCTCAAGAAGGCTTGTGTTATGGGTACTAGACGGCGATATATTTAATAGATATAAATACTTAAATAAATAGAAAACATCCAAGACTCAAGATATGAGTGTATCGTACGACAAAAATCATCCCGTAGGAAAAATAAATAAAAACTCGATTATTGATAAAATCGATTATTATTTCTTTAAAAATCGATTGTTTTTTAATCGATTTTATTTGGAGAAAAATAATCGATTATTTAATAATCGATTTTTCAAGGCGGAAGTGACATCCCTACGACACAATACATGCTGTAATGTATCGGCACAAAGCACTGTGAATCAGTGCCTGCTCCCTACACTTGGTCCCTATATATGTACTGTAGGACAATATATTAGTAGCTGTCAAAGGAATTCATTGTTCCGTGTTAATGAGAATCTGCATTCTGGAATTAATTTGACAAACATTTCGAATTTCAATGTGTGTCGCTCGGGATACAACGCCAGTTAAGGCTACTTATTTGGCATTATAAATTCGGTGAGATAGTAAGCAAGCAGTTGTATAATTGTATACATTTAAGCCGTCGTCTCCCGGCGAAAAAATATAAACAATAGCATCATCATCATCATCATCATCATCATATCAGCCGAGAGACGTCCACTGCTGGACATAGGCCTCCCCCAAAGAGTGCCATAATAACCGGTCCTGGGCCACCCGCATCCTGCGACCTTTAGTCTTTTGTCAGCAACAGCAGTCCACTTTGTGCCTACCCACGCTGCGCCTCCCGTTCCTGGGTCCACTCGAGAACCTTCCGGCCCCAACGGCTATCGGTTCCTAGTGCAATGTGCCCCGCCCACTGCCACTTAAGTTTAGCGATTCGAAAGGCTATATAGGTTACTTTGGTTCTGCTACGGATGGCTTCATTTCTGACAACACAACAAACAATAGCATTCTTTTGTTACGATCACTGGGATCCCAGGGACCGGTAGACGATTATGGGAGGGGGTTTCAGTGATGTCCCGCTTATGTGCAAGAATTATACAATAGAATAGAATAGAAAGGTATTTATTTAGCACACATTATTAAAAAAGTATACAATTTAATTGTAAAACAACTTGTACATCTTATGTGCTAAATAGGACACCCACTCAGCATGTTGTCACGGAAACCGTGACGCTGGTTTTCAGTGAGTGCCCCAAAACTAGGAATAAAATAAAATAAACTAAACAATAAATAAACAAAACTTTTATAATTTTTAGGCAACTTATTACCTAAAAACTTTAAAAGTGGACTTAACACTAGCGGCTGACATCACAAGTCCAATCGTTTCTAAGCTGGCAATACTAAACTAAACTAATAAGCAGCTATAATACGGTGAACAGAATTTTTCATACAACCTCACGTCGCGGCATACCTCAATTTACAAAATCACAACACACATTATGATAACCAAAGACGATCGAAACCGAAAAAGATAAGAGCAAATGCATAACACGATGTGTGTGACTTAACTCTATTAGGTCACGGTTTAATAGCAACTTTTTTAGTTTTTTAAGATCACCGAGGGGATCCAATTTTGATACACATTTTTAATGGTCAGTTTTTAGTTAGATATAGTCGTTTTTAAGGTTTCGTAGTATACAAGGAACCCTTATAGTTTCTTCATGTCCGTCCGTCCGTCCCCCGCTTTTCTGAGTAACCGTTAGTACTAGAAAGCTGTAATTTGGCATGAGTATACATATCAATGACGCCGACAAAACGGTAGAATAAAAACATTTTTTTTTATTGTACTTCCCCTACATGTAAAGTGATGGTGCAATTTTTTTTTCTTCCAAACCCCATCGTGTGGGTTATCGTTGGATAGCTCTTTCAAAAATATTAAAAGCATTTTTTTTAGGGTTCCGTAGCCAAAATGGCAAAAACGGAACCCTTATAGTTTCGTCATGTCCGTCTGTCCGTCTGTCCGTCTGTCCGTCTGTCCGTCTGTCACAGCCGATTTACTCGGAAACTATAAGTACTACAGTGATGAAATTTGATGGGAATATGTGTTGTATGAACCGCTACAAAATTATGACACTAAATAGTAAAAAAAAGAATTGGGGGTGGGGCCCCCCATACATGTAACTGAGGGATGAAAATTTTTTTTTCGATGTACATACCCGTGTGGGGTATCAATGGAAAGGTCTTTTAAAATGATATAAAGTTTTCTAAAAAACATTTTTCTTAAAGTGAACGGTTTTTGAGATATCAGCTCTCAAAGTCGTAAAAAGTATGTCCCCCCCCCTCTATTTTTATAACTACGGGGTATAAAATTCTAAAAAAAATAGAGGTGATGCATGCTAATTAACTCTTTCAACGATTTTTGGTTTGATCAAAGTATCTCTTATAGTTTTTGAGATAGGTTGATTTAACTGTAATTTTGGTTAAGTTATTTGATTCAATGTATTGGATAGTGATTTTAAATGTGGACTAGTAGGTGTTGGTACGGAACCCTTCATTGTGCGTGGTCCGACACGCACTTGGCCGGTTTTTTGATATAGCATCATATAGCAAACACGTCTTCAAAGCTAAATTGAAAAAATTGCTAATAGATGCCCTCTAAATACATATTTTATTTTAGGTTTTAAGGTAGATAGGTACATTAATTTGTTAAGAGCACGAGTGCATTACTGGCCAATAAACGTTGTGTTTGGCGAACGGATGTTAATGTAAAACTGTATCTATATTTTTTGGTAAATAAATTTAAAAAAAAATTTCAAGAATCGGTTGGCGTGATATTAAGCTTTGAAGTGATAATGTTTGCTATGGTCAAGTGTCCCCGTCCCCCCCCCTGCCAGCTAAACGGTGGCTACTAGGCATGTGAAAAAAATCATGGTAGTAGTAATATACTACTACCATGATTTTTTTATTTTATACGATTATATACGATGAATTTAAAAGGAAAACTATCACAGCTAAGTAGACATTTACCGTAAAGGGCAAAAATATGTATACAACACAACATCTCAAAAAAGTACATCAACAGTACTAAGATCAGTAAAAAGCCTTCTGCGGGTCCGTAATTCCGCATATGACCAGTGACGTGATGGACGGGCAACTACGGAACCCTACACTGTGCGTGGCCCGACACGCACTTGGCCGGTTTTTATTTTTAATTAAAGGAAATAATTTATTTCATAATATAAATATACAATATAAATTATCCTGAGTCAATTTACACGTAAGTACATAATAAAACAAATAACCTAATTAAAATTAGAAATAAAAAATTTGGCCCAAATCGCTGTCAATTGGTAGGGTGCCCAGAAGGCTGGCTGTATTTCCTCGCTGCACGGCAATACTTATTCGCTGAGCGAAATAGAGGCCAGCCCTCTGGTCACCAAAAGCCTCTATTAGGCGCTCAGTTATTATTAAAGTGTGTTAATGTTAATAAAATATCCCTGTATACACATTGAAATTCCGAAAACGACAGAAATTGAAAACTAATACGATTTCAAGTTGAAGGCGGCTCAAACTCAACGGCTTTAAACTTGAGACCCACCGTACCAAGCAAAGCCTGGCAGTGAATAACTGATCGACGCAACCAACATAATATTATCTAGACTATCTAGTGGATATAAAAATAAAAGATTTATTGATTTACAACCGGTAATAATAGTTAAATAACAATAACTTAAATAATTTTTCACTTCTCATGCTCGAAAAGTGTGTCTTATTAGACTTGTCAAGCGGGGCTAAAGTAGTACATTTAACCCCTAGGGAAAATATGAATACATATTTATGATTTACAAAACATTTGAATTTGACCAATGAAAATACTTCACCTATTAAATTCACCAATCACAGAACACTAATTTAACCCTTAAAAAAATATTTGGTATTGGGTATTAACCAACCAGAATACAGCTTTACTAAAATCGACCAATCTGGAAACATAATGATTTTTTCTAAAGAGTCTAAAGATTAAGTTTGTAGTAGTCCCTATTTCACAATAATTAAAAAAAGTGGTTAAATCGTTCGAGCAACACTTTGAAGCGCTCAATGGAAGGTCAGTTTAGCTTTTTTCGCGCGTTAATGTTGCGCGCGAACCGCATTGTCTATGTTTTGTGTGTCAAAGGAGTATAGAAAAAAAAACATGCTGCCAAAGTATATATCTTCGCCGTGGAATTTATTGTTAATTTTGGGTGGGTTAACCTTTGTTTATTTATTTTCTCGCAATCGAAGTGAAAAGTAGAGTGTATAACTCTGGTCTAAAAGCCATATTACCCCTCGAACTATTTTCCCTCACTTCGTTCGGGAAAATAACTATCTCGTGGTAATATGGCTCATTTTAGACCCTTGTCATACAATCTACTATTACAAGTAACTTAAATCTAAAACAGGCCCTTGGGGCATTGTACCGAGGCTGCTGGCGGCATTTCCTGGCTGTATCGCAATGCTGATACGTTGTGCGAGGAAGTCGCCAGCTCTTCGGTCACCAGTTACGTCAACCAAACGCTTCGCGATTTCAAATTTAAATATAAATAAATAAATATTTGGGGACAATTTTACACGAAATCAACTTAGTCCCAAACTAAGCAAAGCTTTTACTATAGGTAATATGCGACGTACGTACGTACGACGTATACGTACTTATATATACATAGAAAATGACTGTTCATATTTTTATATCGCTTTGATACCAATTTTGTTGATACGATGCGTTTTGTTCAGTTCTATAGTACGACCTACCTACATAACAAAAGATTTCACAGTCAAAGTACCCACTGTAATTGATTTATTTGCAATTATTTAAAATATCAACCATCTAATAAAACTATTTATTTATTCTGTATTGCACAAAAAGGAACCTTAACGTACAAAAGGCGGACTTAGTGCCCTGAGGCATTCTCCACCCCACTCTACCACTCAGCCTACAGGCAAAGCAGAAAGATTGTAGGCGGTACTTACAAAAATAAATAAATAACCAATGATAGTATATCATTATTGATAAATAATAATGATATACTATCATTCGATATTGAATCTTCTTGCTTGGACGAAGCGACCAATGTAGATTGATATGATGAAGAAGTTGCGAGCAAAAGCGAATATAGTAAAAGCTCCAGTGAGTGACACTGTCGCAATGCTAGACAATATCAATTTTAAATCATAACAGTATATGTGATATGTGTCAACTATTAAGAATTAAATTTTCAAACATTTTAGGGCAGGTGGACCATTCTACTTTTTCATGTACATAATTTTCAGACACTTTTTTAAATGCAGATTTTGTAATACTTTGCCCTCACTTCATATTTTTGTATTGTTATTTAGAAAGCGGTATAATTGCAGTATCACTTCCGATAGTTTAAGTAATTAACGAACCGCAGCTAATATCCATAAATCGAGTAACTCAGTGGTCCTTGGATGTTGAACCATTTGTATGAAAAATGGTTTTTACCACTGTGTTACCCACCTTTTACAGCAATATATTAATATTTAAGTATTTTTACCTATAAATTCCTTTTATTAGGTTCAGATACTATTTCGAAATCCTATTTTTATGCACTAATTCTATTTATATCAGAGATTTTTTTTGTAATAGGAAACTGGTCATGAAAAAGTAGAATGACCCAGATATCCTAGAACAAGCATATATTTTCATTAAATTACTAAACGCAAAAACCTAACCTAAACATCAAGCAGCGGACAAAAAACCTAAAAAGGGCAGGTTCATAATGCGCAAGGGGCCATCAATATACACGCGGGATTTCACAAATCCCCATTGAAAACATCCTATATTCAATAACCGGGCGTACCCGGGTATCCGGATACCCGGGTACGGTCAGCACAACGAATTCTATTAGAGATAAGCCGATGCTGACGTTGGTTTTGACAGTGTTACATAAATAAATAGTGGACAATGAGGAAAAGATTCTTGGGTTTTTGCGAAGGCAGAGCTAAGCGTGGATCATCAATCTGTTAGTCCGTAGTTTGATTTATTTTATAGTATTTAAGCTTTATGTTCTGTATTGTATTCTTTTATTAACCGACTTCAAAAAAGGAGGTTCTTAAGCCTCCTCCATGGGCTCCAGTCATTAATAATGGATTGCTGTTAAGATTTTTAATATAGGTTTTTATGATCTTGATGTATTTTAAATTAGTAACTATGAAGTAATTTCTCACAGCCGAATCGAGCCCAATAAGGTAGTAGGAAACGTAATATTATTAGGAACAAATACCTCATAATTAAGTACAATCACTACATAGTATAAAACAAAGTCGCTTTCTCTGTCCCTATATCCCTGTGTATGCTTAAATCTTTAAAACTACGCAACGGATTTTGATGCGGTTTTTTTTAATAGATAGAGTGATTGAAAAGGAAGGTTCATATGTATAATAACATCCATTAAATAGTGCACCCGTGCGAAGCCGGGGCGGGTCGCTAGTCTACTATAAAAAATATTTTCTTTCAAAGCATACTATGCTTCCAGATAGGTTCCGTTGTTATCATTCGCTTCGTTCACTTCCGAAGATGAGAACCATGAGGAATTGAGTTAACTCCTCAAAAATTTAAAGGAAACGTAGTGATTTTAGTATTTTAGGTAACAAACTGGGCATTTGCATTCAGAAAGTAGCATTTGGTGGACGAGAACTGATGAAGGAGGCCACGGATGGTCATCCAAAACTCCTAGCGTTTCATTGTTAGCGTAAAGATATTTTAATCAAGATACTGAAGCAACTGTGACAAAGCGAATTTAAATGGTCCTGATGTAATGTTCCCATCAACCATGCATCAACCTGATCTTGTAATCGAAGCCGGAAAGTATGCAACGGATCTCTGTAATAAAACAGTGTAGCATGGTCGTGTTTGAGCTAATTGGAATTGTCATGAGATGCACTCTGGTAATGTTTCACTAAATTGTGCGAAAAAAGTAAAAATAAAGACAAAATATAAAAATCGACTTCAAAGAATGCACTACGAAGAAAATTAACTGCCAAAAAAGGCCTTTTTAAGCTACTAAGTGTACTCGTATATATATACGTGAACAGTGTATATATACGTATGTATTGTACGGTCGGCTTCACAAGGAGCTTAAGAGGCCTTATAAGTTTTAAAAAGTTTTGATTTCAAATTATAACAAAAGTATTGATAATACGATTAAAGTGATTAAAGGATACGATAATATTATTAAGGTTTTAGATAGTAACATGGCCATTTTTTGATTTTATTGTGCATATTAGAATTTAAGCGGAAACACAGTTTTTAGCTTGAAAATGGTCGATTTGGAGTGATGTTTGAAACGATATTTAAAAAAAAAACATCCTAAAAATACACTTCAAATTTATGACATTAGGTCGCAATAGTCCTAGATAGTAACACAGAGAAAATGTCAAGATATATGTCAATTGAATCAGAAAATCATCTAAATAAATGAGCGTTTTTTAACTGACAAGGACCCTTAACACCTTTGTACCTTATCGCTTTACCGTCATGTTTAAACTGTCATAAATTTCCCTCAGGTGAATAACGCCGACTGTACTTCATCTGAGTCGCTCGCCACAACTACACTACCATTTACTGTCTGCTTCAAAAATCTGTTAGAGTTATGGAAATCTCTAGGTTTTAAAATATTCCCTTTTATTCAGAGTATGACTGAAGCAAATGGTCGGTCGCGAGCGTCGCCCTACGACAAATGCAATTTTATACTTCACTTTAAACGATCTTCATTATCATAATATTCTCGAAATATATGAAATTGTAATAAGGTTCACTGTTTCGTTATAAAGTTTCGCTTATTTAAAACTTATGTTCAACTTAGATGCACAATTTCCAAACGGTTAAATAATTTTGAAAATATGCGTACCTACCTAACTAGTGGCTCTGTGAGCTGTAGACCTCGTGAGTTTTTTTATCATTTCCAAAATATGATATTATAAAAAAGATCAATTATGAATATCGAGCCTGCTAACAAAACTTCACGAGAAGCGGTTGAGAAATGCGACCTGTCTAGAACAAACGGAAATCCGGAAATCCGGACATACGAAAGCATTTTTGTCGAAGCTGAAGCAGAGACCTTCGTTTCACTCGGTCAATAATGACTGTACTAAATTTAATTTTTAGGAATCCGTAACCAAATGGTAAAACGGGGCTTTACTACTAAGGCTCAGTTTTATAAAGATCCGTTAGACCTTATGTCGGTTTGTTATGTCAAAAAATGTACTGATTTACTGAAATTTGATCTGACATTTGGTCTAACGGAGCTTTATAAAACCCGGCCTAAGACTTCGCTTTCCGTCTAACCGTCCGTCTCTGTCCGTCTATCACCAGGCTGTATCTCATGAACCCTGATAATTGGACAGTTGACATTTTCATACATAATACAATAAAATACAAATAATCTTTATTGTACACCTCAGAAAAAACACAGTACATTAGTATAGTGTATTTCTGTTACCGCTATAACAACGAATACTAAAATAACCGGTCAAGTGCGAGTCGGACTTGCGAGGGTTCCGTATACTCTCAACAACACGGTGTGGAAATTGGCCGCCATGGGTATAGCGCCATCTATCGGCGACTTTTGTTACAAATTTGAGGGACTGAATAACTTTGTATGTATCGTAGTTTTTCAAGGATAATTCTTTATCACGTAAACCGATTTCAACTTTTTTATCTATTTGAAATAAGGTACTTTCAGCATAATCTGTTTTCAGCATAAGGTGACTAAATTACAAACTTAGTATAGAAATGTTTTTTGGAGATAAAAAAAAGAAAAACTAGATAGAGCTACAGTTATATTTTTCCTGTAAAACATACATTGATATCAATGTTATGTAATAATTTTATATTTTTTCTTTGGTAAACTTCGGAAATTTATAGGTTATAATTTACATTGCTCGATACGTCAACGCCAACGGAAGGCATATTTAGAGTTTATTTATAGATCAATATTTCAATCTAAAATGATTAACGTTTAATGAAGCATTCATACTTATATACCTTTCATAAGAATTTAAATCTATAATTGACTGATTTCTAAAACTTTTCTCAAATAACAAACTCTGTTTGCTTCGGACTGACGACGAAGATAAAAATAAAAAAAAAATAGAAAAGTAAAAAGCCCTAGAGCGGAAATGTAGTACTTTCAGCACAGTTTGGCTGCTTAGAAAACGTACTTTTCGAGCACATGCATTATGAATAACAAAATCATCGTATCGTCACGAAAAGGCCTCAGCATAATGTCTTCTCAGAGAGTCGGCATGTTGAGTAAAGTATCAAACACTGGCAGGTTTACCCTATTCCATTTAAGCTATGATGTTACTGCATCGTAATCGATTCGCTTGTCTACCAGATTGAAGGACAGATTCAAAAAACAGAGCAAAGTGTGTGCGAGCGCGACTATGTTTAGTCGCGGTTCGAAACGAGAAACGAGGTTTGGCACACAACACACATCTACAAGTAGACAGCTACACCACTCAAAATTCGGCTTCAATTACCAGATCAAGTTGATGGTGACATTCAGGACCATTTAAATTGACTTCGTCATAGTCGCTTCCGTATCTTGATCGAAATATCTTATTACCACCCATGAAACACTAAGAGTTTTGGATGACCATCCGTGGTCTTCTTCATTAGTTCTCGTTCACCAAATGCTACTTTCTGAATGAAAATGCTTGATTTATTACCGAAAATACTAAAATTGCTATGTTTCCCTTGAATTTTTGAGGAGTTCCCTAAATTCCTCTGGATCCCATCATCAGAACTAGATTCTGGTAACAACGGGATCAACCTTTAAGCATATGCTTTCAAAAAAGTTTTTTTTTTTAAATCGGTTAATAACGACGGAGTTCTGAGGCAACACACATTAAAAAAGAACATACAACCGAATTGAGAACCTCCTCCTTATTTTGGAGTCGGTTAAAAAGCGTTTGCATTTACACATTAAGTGCCAGGAATCCGCCTAGCGGGTGCTCTGCTCGTAGACGCACGGCCGATACGGAAATTGCGACGTCTACGACAAGCTTGACAACGAAAGTGTTATGACCACTTCCGAATTTGTCGGTGTATGTTTGGTTTAATTGCAGTAGCAATACTAGATGCCTAGATGCTCATTCTTGATCATTAAGGCTCATGAGTCAATAATTAATTGTGTAAATCGTAATTATAGTAAACCGATTTGTAAGAAAATCTAGAAGAGGTTAGTAAACTGTCGTGAGTAGAAAATACAGCAATGTGTAAGCGGTATTTTTACGCACATATAATGACAAAAAAGTTACAATTTAGAATGAAGAAAAAATTGAAAAATTTAGGCACCGAGCAGGATTGGAACCTGCGACCTCCCGGCACTCACGGCCAGTCGCTCTAGCCAACTGAGCTATAGGTGCAATCGCTACCCAGTTCCAAATTCATCAACCTTTGTATTAAGCAGTACCGCTGCTAACGTAAACTATTTTTTAAGTTACTTTTAAGTTACAATTTATTCATTTGACACAACGATTTTTACGATTTGAAAACTTTTTTTTTAGAATAGTATTTTAGTGGGTTAGCTGCCCCAATTTGGCTGGGCAGTGCTTGTTTGTCGCCAGTGATTGGGAATTTGATTAAAACTAACGAAAAACGCGGAATGCGACGTGTCACCAGCAGCAGCCACACCACGGCAACAACCTGTACACACACTTGATTCCACTTTTTTGATTACGGCGGTAAATAAACAAGCATACGGCTGACTTACCCTATTTCAGCAAAGCTGACAGGCGCGACCATTGTCAAAAAACATTACAATTGTAATTGGTGAAACAGTTTTCACATGAAAATTGACGATTTGTCAGCCTACATAATGTCAACTTGGTGAAATAGGGGCCTGATGGTAAGCAGACCGACCACGTAGCCTGTGGACGCTTGCAACTCCAGAAGAATCACAAGCGCGTTACCGAATCTTTATTGACTCGAGGATTCGTTGCTATCTAGAAACATAATGCGCTCTCAACACAAGGACTCTCACAATATAGCACACACCTGAAAAGCAAAAAAGCCGATCAAGTCCCTGTCGGATCACGCCCAATGAAGGGTTCCGTACCAACACCTACTAGTCCACATTTAAAACCTCTATCCAATACATTGGATCTAAAAAGGTCGTATCTTGATAGGGAACTCCCGGCACTTACGACCTTTTGTTTGGGCAAGAAACCCTGCGCTCCATCGGAGTATCATGTAACTCTTAAAAGTACTTAATGGCATAAATCTATGAATATGAATATGACAGTCTTACAGCGAAAACTCAAAAACCATGAAGCCTATCATGTTCAAACCAACAATCGTTGAAAGTATTTATTACTACACACTACCACAATTTTTTTCAGAATTATAAACTTCATAGTTTGAAAATCAGAGGGGTGTCATTTTTAAAGGCCTATCACACCACATCCACTTGTTATATGTATGGAGTGCCCCCCCAATTAAATATTTTTTTCTCCTCACCCGCTCTGAAAGGCTTACTTTATCGTTTCAAATCTGCGTGCAAAAGTCCATTTTATCCGCTAGCGGATAAAGTGATTTTGAAATTCAAACATGACGTAGTACCGCGCTACCCAATTTTTTTTTGGATGCGTTCAGAATCATGGTTCGGCCATGCGGTCTTAAGACGGTTTCTACACTGATGCGGTTTCCGCACGACGGTGCGGTGTGCGAGTGAGACAGCGCTATACATGTATATACGACGCGATATAGCGACGGCCCGCTCGCACAAGGAATTTGTCATCCGATGAAACATTTTATTTTAGGTACTAACATTAAATTGAAAGTCATTCAATTTTAGTTTTATATCATTATTTTACCTACTTATTTAATTTATAGAAATACAAAAATAAGGAATATATTCAAATAATATTCGTATTGCAATTTTATTTAATAATACTTGAATTGTTTTCTTGTACCTACGTTTCCTCGCTAGGGTGAGGTGAAAAGTTGTGTGTTTCGCTTGGCAGCAAAGTTATTTGGCTTCTCGTGTCTTGAAACCCTCGCTACGCTCGTGGTTCAATTCTAAAATCCTTCGCTGACTCGGCTTTCAATTCAAGCACTGGCGCCGAACAACAACTTTGCAGCCTTGCATAATATATGTTTGAGACAAATGATATTCCTATATAAATCTGTCATTAATCGCAGTTTATGAATCTCATTATCGTATAATTAGTTAATTAGTAAATTATGCTAATTTTCTAACCCGCCAGTGCCTGATAATGTCGATAATGAAATTGTAAGTAATTTATGCAATGACGTCATATGCCCGGATTTCAGACCTAATGGTTGCTTCATTTGAGCTCGATTTTGCCAGTTACATTTATATCTTGACCAAGAATTTAGTCACACAATAAAAAATACACCTCTCATTTAACAAATTTTAGTTTTCCCTCCAACCCCTTCATAATGTTTTTTTTACGGAAGTCGTCGGTATTACGCGTGTGTAGTGTACGAATAGGCCCTATTAGGGCCATTATACACAACCTGATAATATGAATCTTAATTTCTATAACAAATAAAATAAATGCAGAGGAGTTCAAATATTGTCTATGGTCTCCGGTGAGTTACGTATTCAAATAGACAATATTTTAAATTTATTCATCAACCATTTGAATTATAAAGAGCAGCGACTTGGGCGACCCATGCCCATTCAGTTTAGGCCTTTAGTTTAAGTTAGGTTTAGGTAGTTAGTAAGATCTTGTTTTGTTTTTATTCTATATTTTAATTATTTTTATACCAATAAAATAAAGCACATTATAAAGATTTATGTTTAATATCAGTTCGTGAGTAATAGGCATTAACGTGGAAATTTTTGGTCCGATAGCCATTCAGCCACTAAAAAAAATGTAATTCAGCTGTTTAGCCTGCGAAATTATCGCGAAAGCACCATCGTATTTTCTCTCTATATCGCTCCAATGTAAAATATCATGAGCGACAGAGAGAAAAAATACGGCAGTGTTTTCGCGGTCGTAGCCCTGTTCATGAACACAAACGCCATGTCTATAATATTAAAATTAAAATGAAAACTTCCCGGCCTAGGCCTTCAATTTTGTATGAAATTTCTTTACAGTTCTCTCGAGTTGTTCCACCCGAAACGTGATACTTTGAAGCCTGTTATAACGAACATAATGTCAACATTTCATTGCATGTTTGAAAAAAAAATATTTCTAAATCAAAATCAAAAATCAAAATCAAACATTTATTCTGCAAATAGGCCACAAGGGCACTTTTACATGTCAAAATATTAATTTACAATTTAAGAAAGTCTGAGTGTAATAAGTAATACATTTTTCATGTCAAAATATTAATTTACAGTTCAAGAAGGAATAATAATTTCGAGTTTACAATTATAACAAAATTAATGTTATACAGTGAAGATAAACTTGCAAAGTTGTGTGGCTCTCATGACCTGTATTTTTGGGTTAGTACAGCCCTAATACCACGACAAAGGGAGAAATGCTCACTTCGTCAGCGACACGCATTGCTTTCCCACAGTATTACTAAAAAGAGTACAGTATTCCTGAGGGGCTACTCCCAACTTCGAAACCCGAACTTGGTGTCGCGCCGTTCCTCTCACTCATACAGTGAATAACACGAGAGTGAAAGGGACGGCACGATACGAAGTTCTGATTACAGGCTCTGGTCGCCTGAGCTATATTAAGAGGCCTTATAAGTTTTAAAATGTTTTGATTTCAAATTTTGACAAAAGTATTGTAGTACCAATAAAGTGATTAAAGGATACGATGACTTTATACAAGTTTTAGATAGTGACATGGCTATTTCTTGATTATATTGTGCGTAGTAGAATTTAATCGATAAACAGAAGTTTTCAGTTTGAAAATGGTCGTTTTGGAGTGATGTTTGATGCGATATTTCTTAATGAAATATATAAAAACCCATTAAAAATTTTAGCCATTAGGTCGCAATAGTCCTGCTTTAGATAGTAACACTGATAAAATGTCAAGGTACTTGTAAATTCAAACACAAAATGGCCTATATAGATAAGCGTTTTTAACTTATAAGGGTTCTTAACAACGTCGCTGCCAAGCTTTTTGTAGCGCTATGGTATTTCCTCTACACACGGGGACACACATGTTTTCGGGCGTCTACGAGCAGAGAAGTCCCTGTAAGAGTTCTTGGCACAAAAGTTTTTTAGAAAACTCCATAGCATTTTTAAAGATTTCTCCACGGACACACCACACGATTATATGCGTTGAAATAGTAGATTGTGTCTCAAGGGAGCAAAATGATATATTTACGGCGAGGGCGGTATATTGAATTCTGAGTGAAGCGAAAGATTCTACAATAGAATCCTGAGCGTAGCGAGGGATTCTAAAGTAGAATCTTGAGCGTAGCTAGGAATTCAAGTGTTTACGCCCAAGACGGAAATAATTTTGCTACCGTGTGACACATACTGCTTTTCACACCGCCTATGAGGCCCGTCGCTAAAAACATGAAATATCTTACAAATGATTTTACTACAGAGTATCACATACTGTTTTTCGCACCTTCTATGAGGAAAGAGTCATTGTTGCCCTCAAATGAGGGAAGAAAAGTACTACTTTGATCCCTCATTCGAAGGCAACAATAACTCTTTTCTGAATAGCAGGTGTGTAAATATTTTTTTTCATACACCGGTTACATGTATGGAGTGCCCCCTAATTTAATATTTTATTTACTTTTATAGGTTCATAGAATACACCTTCCTACCAAATTTCATAATTGTAGTGCTTATAGTCTCCGAGTAAATCGGCTGTGACATACGGTCGGACGGATGAACGGGGAGACATGACGAAACTATAGGGGTTCCATTTTCGCCATTTTGACTACGGAACCCGAACACACACTTGACCATAGCAAAAATTATCACTTCAAAGCTTAATATCACGCCAACCGATTCTTGAATCAAAAAATGCTATTAGACACCTATAATATTTTTAAAAGAGCTATCCAACAATACCCCACACGATGGAGTTTGGAAGAAAAAAAAATTGCACCACCACTTTACACGTAGCGGAGCTACCGTAAAAAAAAAAAAAATTATTCTACCGTTTTGGCGGCGTCACTGATATGTATACTCATGCCAAATTACAGCTTTCTAGTACTAACGGTTACTGAGAAAAACGGGGGACGGACGGACGGACATGGCGAAACTATAAGGGTTCCTTGTTTACTAGGTACCCTAAATATTACAATACAAACAGGGCTCACTGTAGTTAGAATTTGTACTCATTGTACTCTGACCAAAGCGAAACAGCATTACCAAGCAGCAACAAGGCCAGTATTACGCAACTAAAACTACAATTTTAATTGGATACCAATATCTTCTTCTTATATAGCCCTTTCGCTCACACACATTCAGCCATGCACATGATAGAAAAGGAGCACATGAATCCATACGATTGACATAAAATTCCAATATATTAAAAACAAGTCCCGGAATTGTGCTCCAGGACATTTATACACCCTTTCTGATCACGTTAATTTGCGATCAGACAACCAAAACGTCGTAACAGCGACCAGCCATTGAATTTCCAATTCTGTTCGATGAGTAATAGAATCGATTCTTCAGCGACGTAAGTTCAGTGTCAGCTCTTCAATATTCGTACAATCGGTTGCAGTATGGGCCCCGTTTGATTAGCTTTGACTAGCGATGGTGCCTGGCCAATGCTTAGAGAGCTCCAGTGTAACATGACCCCTTATTACAAAGAGTGGTTATGAGTCTAGGGACCACGTTATAGTGGATGTTTCATTGATTCAGGTTGGGAATCGCATAGGTCAATCAACGCACGTTACGCGCTAGGAAGATTTATTTGCGCTGAGTCGAACTTCGTTTTCTCGAATTTTGGATTGAGGATTTGTAATTATGAAAATTTATGTCACACCTGGCCATAAAGTGACAATTACAGCACGCGCCGCGCGCGGAAAATCCCACTTCCTGGCCAGAGGGTGACATAAAATTTTGTACTTACCTCGGGCGGTAATTAAGAAAGCCTCAGATCGCATAATTATCGCCCTTGCCTTCGGCTCGGGTGTCAAATACCTGCGATCTGAGACATTCTTTGTTTTACCGCCCTTGGTAAGTAATGTATTATTAAACGATAATTGATGGGTTAATTACAAGTTATCTAGAACTTTTTACGGCAGAGGGGTTTAAAACTACTGGTAAATTAGGTCACACCCTTTTATTTCCTGAAATTTAGTTTGTAATGTTTTCTGTGGTATTAAAAATATCATCATCACTTCACCATGATGGAAAACATTGTTACAAGCATCCTGAAACCTCGTACCATCATGAAAGTGACGTAACCATATTCGCAGTAAAACAAATATTAAAAAAAAAAATCCCAAAAACCGTTTTTTTTTTATTAAAAAAAAATATTCACACTTTTCAGTGAATCATCACCAGAGAACATGTCATAACGATCCCAATAAGCTCAAACACGACTAGGCTACACTGTTTTATTACGGAGTTCCGTTACCTACCTTCCGGTTTCAATTACCAGATCACGTTGATGGTGACATTACATCAGGACCATTTAAATTGACTTCGTCATAGTCGCTTCCGTATCTTGATCGAAATATCTTTTATCTACACCCATACAGTAAATCCTCTTTTATGTGCTCAAAAAGTGTAGGTAAGGATCAACTTTACAATATCGCGCCGGCCCAGGGCGGAGATGGCCATAATAACATCGACAACGGTATCGTTATGGCCATCTCCGCACATAACGATACAGGCTCGTGCTCAAAAGACTTCAACGGGCTCACGCTCGACCTCACTACTCTTGCAACGCAATGGTTCCTGTATACATGAAAGAGGATTTAGTATACGGATGTAGATAAAGTAGTGTATGCAACTGTACATAATTAGGCCTTAAAACACTCGTGTGATCCTATTATGAAACTCGTTAACGCTCGTGTCATAAAACCACACTCGTGTTTTAAGACCTCTCATTATGTATCAGTTGCATAAACTACTGTAATGCCCCCATGAAACACTAGAAGATTTAGATTGACATTCGTGATCTTCTTCATCAGCTCCCGTTCAACAAATGCTACTTTTTGAATGGAAATGCTTGACTTATTACCGGAAATACTAAAATCGCTATATGTTTCCCTTGAATTTTTGAAGAGTTCCCTCAATTCCTCATGGATCCCATCATCAGAACTTGATTCTGGTTACAGCGAAACCAACCTTGAACCATATGCTTTCAAACAAAAAATAATCCAAGTCGGTTTATAAACGACTGAGTTCTGAGGTAACACACAGTAAAAAATAAAAAAAATAATAAAATAAATATTTGGGGACAATCTTACACAAGTCGACCTAGTCCCAAACTAAGCAAAACTTGTACTATGGGTACTAGGCAACGAGATACATACTTATATAGAGAAATATATACTTAAATACATAAAAAACATTCAAGACTCAGGAACAAATATTCATGCTCATCACACAAATAAATGCCCTGACCAGGATTCGAACCCGGGACCTC
This sequence comes from Epiblema foenella, assembly GCA_963556455.1. Classification (NCBI taxonomy): domain Eukaryota; kingdom Metazoa; phylum Arthropoda; class Insecta; order Lepidoptera; family Tortricidae; genus Epiblema; species Epiblema foenella. The sequence goes on along the minus strand of OY747116.1, from coordinate 14,003,645 downwards.
CAGCTTCGTAGGCAGCGTCACTACCAATGCGGCCGTCAAAAAAATAATAATAAAAAAAATCGAAAAATCGTCAAAAAATCATATTGAGAAATATAATCGAATTGAAAACCTCCTCCTTTTTTGAATTCAGTTGAAAACCAAACAACTTGAATTATAATTCAGGTGGGAGATGGATGAGCACGGAAATGAGACGCCTAAAAACGCAGATTGAGTCCCATTCATTTCCGTGCCAATCGAATTCGGCCCTCGTCTGAATTTTTAAACTGACGATATTTGTTTAAAGGCGTTAGCTATGTTTACGAAATGAGTTTAGCTCTTTTACTTTAAGTGTTGAGAAAAGTGGTTTGCAATTGTATGGCAGGGATCGATACCGGTATTTTTTTAAATTCCGAAATAGCCAAATATTTTGGTTTATTTTATGCCCTTTACTTTTTATGTAGCAACTTCGTATTATTAGATAGTTCTATTAAAAATTAAATAATGAACCAAAGAACGAAAAGAATAATTATAATGATACTCGTATTTTTAATATACCGGTATCCGATCCGCGCTGTATAGTTGACCGAGTGAAACGAAGGTCCCTGCATCAGCTTCGATGGAAATGCTTTCGTATGTCCGGATTTCCGTTTGTTCTCTACAGGTCGCAATTCTCAACCGATCCTCGTGAAATTTCGTGAGCAGGTTCGATGTCATATAGAATATTTTTGTCGAGTCAGTTTTTGGAAATTTTCAAAAACAATTTTTATTTCAAAGATTTTGTAAGGTTCTGCGTCCGAATTTCGGTTTGTTCTCCTCTACGGGTAGCATTTCTCAACCGCTTCTCGTGAAATTTTGTTAACAGGTTCGATATTCATAATTGATCTTTTTTATAATGTCAGATTTTGGAAATGATAAAAGAAACTCACTCACGAGGTCTACAGCTCACAGAGCCACTAGTTTGTAGTGGTACATATTATGTAGTGAACTTTCTGATGTGTACCTATTTGTACCTGTAATGTTGTGGTTTATTCTTGGATGGAGGACCTTGCATTTGATAACCCACTCGATATGTTTATGAAGAAAACTTTTATTTTTTTTTATAAAAAATAATTGATGGCAGCATAGCTGAAAAATGTACCAGATGACAGACGTCCACCTAAGTGTAAAATACATACTTAGAATCCTACTACGCTTTCCTGAAAGCAAAATTCTCCATACGCGAACTTCCTTATAGGTCAGTAAAAGTAGTATAAGTCAGATAAAGGACTATTTATATGGACCCATCCGAATCAGTTTGGTAGTAACTAGCAATTAAGGGTCGGTTGCACCAACATACGATCACAGGCCGGTCATCGTCAAATATGGCGCCGGCAGCTGTCCCATAGAAACTTGTCAAACTTTCCATACAATCAGATTTTAACGAACACCGCTTACAATTACAGACGGTTTGATGCAACCCACCCTAAGGCTCGGTTTTATAAAGATCCGTTAGACCTTACGTCGGTTTGTTATGTCAAAAAATGTACTGAGTTGCTGAAATTTCATCTGACATTTGGTCTAACGGATCTTTATAAAACCCGGCCTAAAACTCTCGTTACTTTTAAAAACCTCGTATCTCAGTATACTGATATACGAGCTTTAAGTAGATACTTCATTGCTGTTTTTCCGTGATTTTTTTTTTGAATAGTGTAGTTTTCGACATGTAACCAGTGCCTTTACCGTGAGTTTGCATGACCGTACTCGCTAGCGACTGCGTAAACGATTTAGTATGGTGATTCTTAGTTCTACTGCGTAACCGCCAGAGGCGCTGTACTATTGCCCATACAATTTTTTACGCAGTCGCTAGCGAGTACGGTCATGTAAACTCAAGGTAAAGGCACTGAGTAGAAAACTAGAATTTCCCAAAAAGGGCAACTATATGACGTCGGTAGTCGAAAAGCTCGCAGTGCAGATAGTGAAATACGGCCGTCACGAGCAGGACGGATTTATGGCCGGGGACCTGCGCGATTTATCCAACCGTTGGCTTCCCGTCGGCCCAATCATGCTAAGATCAGTTGTCCCATTCACAATTAGTTTAAAAACCTCACCTCAACGCACAGCCAGACTCGACGCTGAACTAAAAACTCAAACTCAAAATATTCTTTTTCTACTTGTCGACTTCAATGTTTGAATTACGATATAGTAGACAAAACTAAAATCACATACATTTCTCTATTGGTTCCCTTCAAGTGAACTCTTATGAAATAGACCAATCACGTGTCGCCTTTTACAGTACTCTTATGAAATTGGCCAATCACGTGTGACCATTACAGTACTCTTATGAAATTGACAAATCACGTGACGCCGCGGACATAGAACAAAAGACCAACGAGCGCCCGACCCATGTGCCTAATGTTCATTGCCGCAGGACTAGTTTGTTTGATAGTTTCGGTTTGTTTAATTAATTTCCGTTGACTCGTAGAAAAAGTAGTGTATGCAATAGTTATATAATTAGCTTTTTAAGTCTCGAACTTTAATTAGACCACTCGGCAAGCCTCGTGGTCTAAACGCAGTTCTCGACTAAAAAAGCATACATTATATAACGATTGCATAAACTACTATTTCACTTCTCATGCTCGAAAAGTGTGTCATATTAGACTTGTCAAGCGGGGCTAAAGTAGTACATTTAACCCCTAGGGAAAATATGAATACATATTTATGATTTACAAAACACTTGAATTTGACCAATCAAAATACTTCACCTATTAAATCCACCAATCACAGACCGCTAATTTAACTCTTAAAAAAAATTTGGTATTGGGTATTAACCAAGCAGAATATATAGAGCTTTACCAAAATCGACCAATCTGGAAACATAATTAATTTTTCTAAAGAGTCTAAAGATTAAGTTTGTAGTAGTCCCTATTTCACAATAATTAAAAAAGTGGTTAAATCGTTCGAGCAACACTTTGAAGCGCTCAATGGAAGGTCAGTTAGCTTTATTCGCGCGTGAATGTTGCGCGCAAACCGCAGTGTCTGTTTTGTGTGTCAAAGGAGTATAGAAAAAAAATTATGCTGCAAAAGTATATATCTTCGCCGTGGAATTTATTGTTGATTTGGGTGGGTTAACCTTTGTTTATTTATTTTTTCGCAATCGAAGTGAGAAGTAGAGTGTATAACTCTGGTCTAAAAGCCATATTACCCCTCGAACTATCTCGTGGTAATACGGCTCATTTTAGACCCTTGTCATACAATCTACTATTATTCAAATAGGCCTAGCAACAAGGACTTTTGAATCTGAGATTCGTAATAACAAAACACGTAATCGGAGTTCTAACGCTAGTTCAGCAGTACCACCGCGCGAGACAGGTTATCCGTCTCTTTCCGTGTGAACTAATTAGAAAATATCCGGACAAGTGCGAGTCCGACTCGCGCACCGAGGGTTCCGTACACAGATGTGTACCGGTCCCGACCCAATTAATTCAGGAGAATCTCAACAACATGCTGTAAAAATTGAACGCCATGGGTACAGCGCCATCTATCGGCGAATTTTGTTATAAATTTGAGCGACTGAACTGAATAACTTAGTATGTACAGTGATTTTTCAATTATTTTTTCTTTATTTGAAATAAGTTACTTCCAGCATAATCGCATAGGAATTTATAAAACAAAATACATGAATTACAAACTTAGTGTAGAAATGTTTTTTGACGAAAAAAAAGAAAAACTAGGTAGAGCTATTATTATATTTTTCCTGTGTAGGTATTTTATTTCCATTATACATTGATATTAATGGTATGTACTAATTCCATATTTTTTCCTTGGTAAACTTCGGAGATAAGGGGGGACCGTATTTTTTATACATTTTCCCGCATAAATCCATAATTGTTTCAGAATGTGTAACTTAAGCCCTTTCATATGACACCTCACTTGACTTATTCACAAGATTTTTAAATTTAACCCACAAAAATTCAAAATATGTTTTAAAAAATCATGCTCTATGCATGTAGGTTACTCTTCGTTAATAACTATTTCAAATTTCAAATCAGTAACATAAGTGACAGACAGACAAAGTGAAACCATAGCGGTTCCTTTTTTACCATTTTTGTACGGAACCCTAAAAACGTATAAAGCGTGTCACACACTAAGCAGATACGATAAGATATCTGTATCTGAACGCATATCTGTCAATATCGCTCCCTATACAATTCAATGAGCTAAGACACACAGCGCAGATAACATATTTTATCGTGAAGTATCTGTGGGCACCGACATATATCGAAAGATAAATAAGATCGATATATCGATTATCTGCGTATATAAATTGATCTGCGTATAATATCTGCCGATATAAATGTGGTATAGTATTTTATCAGCAGATAGATACAGGTTACACGTTGATGTTAGACTGAATGTGTCGTCTCGTATATTATCGTATCTGCGTAGTGTGTGATAGTTTCAGATCACTAAGTTATTATACGCAGATAAAATATTATCGTATCTGCGTAGTGTGTGACACGCTTAACGCGTGAGAAACGCGCGCGAGATGATAGCTCAATGCGCGTTCTTCCGCCAGCCAAGCTGAGCTAGGGTGAGGTGCGCTGTTGCGAAAAGGCTTTGAATAACCTCCCGATATTCACAAACACTAAGGGTCGGTTGCACCAACATACGATCACAGGCCGGTCATCGTCAAATATGGCGCCGGTAGCTGTCATCCCATACAAACTTGTCAAACTTTCCATACAATCAGATTTTAACGAACACCGCTTACGATTGCAGACGGTTTGGTGCAACCCACCCTGAGTAACTAAATCTAATCTTCCAGCCCAAAGGGAAAACTAGGTCTTTTTCGCTTAAAAACTGTCTTGCCCAAACAAAAGGTCGTAAGTGCCGTGAGTTCCCTATGAAGATACGACTTTTTTAGATTCAATGTATTGGATAGTGATTTTAAATATGGACTAGTGGGTGTTGTTACGGAACCCTTCATTGTGCGTGGTCCGACACGCACTTGGCTGGTTTTTAAATTAATTAAAAAGACATACGCCAGGTTTACAACTCCCAGAGTCACTAGTAATATCAATCTTTAGGTATTGAAATCATATTTCGCTTACTGAACAAACATGAGAAGTGAGTGAATTTCCTTGAGCCTACTGAAACAACCATGAGTTAGTATGCATATATGCCTGATATTTCTTCGCCGGTATACAGACAATGAGACATTCGCATGAAAAATATTTTTCCTGAACTATATTATTATTATTAGGATGGAAAGGATCAGCTGGACGGAAAGAAAGACGAATGAAGAGATTTTGAGTATGGTAGGAGATACGGCACGACAGCTTCTTCTTAAACATCTTAGAGGGCAAAATTGAAGGCAGGAGAGGAAGAGGAAGACCTAGACTGACTTACTTTAACCAAGTGAGGGAGGGAGTTGCCGACTCGTATGGGGAAGTCAAGAAACTGGCAATGAATAGAGAAGAGTGGCGGTTACTCCACCGACAAGAGCGAAGCTCTTGAGTTTTGATGATGGTGATGATATTATATGGTATTATATTCCTTTATAGATTTATACAATAATACTCTATTGCGTAGATTTAACAGCTCTATTCACACAAAATAAATTCTACAAAAATATGAATAAAACTGTATGTACTAATCTGCACAAAGGTCCCTCTGCTATACTGGCGGAGTTTTCTCGTTGTATGGCCTCGATGTATAGGGATATTCTTTGCACAAGATACTCACCGGAACAGATTAATTAGTATAACTACTATATCGAGTACTTACGGTCGTAAGTCGCTGCGAACTCAAATAATAAATAAATAAATATTAAAGGACAATCTTACACAAATCGAACTAGCTCCACAGTAAGCTCAAGAAGGCTTGTGTTATGGGTACTAGACGACGATATATTTAATAGATATAAATACTTAAATACATAGAAAACATCCAAGACTCAGAAACAAATATTCTTGCTCATCACACAAATATTTGCCCTGACCGGGATTCGAACCCAGGACCTTCAGCTTCACAGGCAGGTGCACTACCCACTAGGCTAAACCGGTCGTCAAAGGAAATTAACCAAGGCCCCGAATTCAATATCGCAAACATCAAACAGGCTTACCAAAAAGCTACTCTATTCTGATTTATCACATCGTCATAAAGTCCACTTTACTCCACTAGCATTTAGGGCATTATGCCATCGTGCGCTTTTATTTATCGCTTATAATGAAAAAGTGTAATTTTTTGATAAGCGGCAATTTGTCTTGTTGTTTGCGCACGTTAATTTCCCGCTACAAACAGAATTTAATGGAACCGACAGCTTCCTGAGATGGTATCGCCCGGTGAAGTCGGGGCATCTTCTAATATAAACACTGAGGACGTCTATGAGCAATTTTTTTTATCATTTATCATCACAACATTTTGTTTCTGCAATCAAACAAAAAAAAATTAAAAAAAAAGAAAATTAAAATGTGCCTTAAAACATTAAGGCAGATAATAGTTTAATATAATTATCCCAGATTATCTTTAAATACATACAATAAAATAAAAAATTATAACAATACCTAACTTAAAGTAGAACTAATAAATAATAAAAACTAATAAAAATCTAAAAAAGGTCCCTGCGGCATGGTTCCTAGAATGCTGGCAGCATTTCCTCGCTGTATGGCGATAGCAAGGCGTTGTGCGAGGAAACTGCCAGCTCTCTTGTCCCCTGTGACAAACAAAGAAAATAAATAATAATAATTAAAAGCAATAAAAAACTAACAATTTAAGTGTTATGTCTTGAATGATGCTCTGTAGGTATCGTAACTCTTTAAAAACATGCATAAACTCTTGTGTCACATTGTGAAGATTATCAATTCCTAGCATAATTGTGTTATTTTGAAGTTTCGTTTTTTGGTCTGAGCAACAGAGTTTGTATTAGTCAGTAGTGGAAACTGTTTGGCTAATGTTATGTTTATTATGATTAACTTGATCTAATATTTTTGCCTGTTTGTTTCCCAAATAAATAAATAAAAAATTTTTACCTCACTAGCTAGAAAAGCCTTTTTAGGGTTCCGCAGCCAAAATGGCAAAAACGAAACCCTTATAGATTCGTCATGTCTGTCCGTCCGTCCGTCCGTATGTCACAGCCGATTTACTCGGAGACTGTAAGCACTACAATTATGAAATTAGGTAAGAAGGTGTATTCTATGAACCGCTATATAAAAGTGATGTGAAATTACAAAAAATATTACATTAGAGGGGGCACTCCATACATGTAACCGGTGGATGAAAAAAAAAATTAAACACACATAGTCGTGTGGGGTATCGATGGATAGGCCTTTAAAAATGATATGCAGGTTTGTAAAAAACTTGTCCATTTAAGTCAACCGTTGGTGAGATATTACCTGTCAAAGTCATAGAAAGTGTGTGTGTGTGTCCCTCTAATTTCCAAACTATGAAGTTTAAGATTCTGAAAAAAATTGAGGTGGTGTGCATTAGTAAATACATTCAACGATTTTTGGTTTGTACAATATAGGTTTTACGGATTTTGAGTTTTCGCTTAAAAACTGTCTTGCACAAACAAAAGGTCGTAAGTGACGTGAGTTCCCTATGAAGATACGACTTTTTTAGATTTTAAATGTGGGCTGGTAGGTGTTGGTACGGGAGCCTTCATTTTGCGTGGTCCGAAACGCACTTGGCCGGTTTTTTTATTTTTTAAAAAAAGATAGCAAAACTGCATTTTATCCAAAAGAGTGCAAAGAATATTTGAAATCTGAACATGTTATTTGTAACTTTTTAAATATAATAACATGTAAAGGCCAGTCCAGACAGCCCAGCAACAATAATTTTATTTTGTTCTGGTGTGTTATAAAAATAAATACCTACGCCAAATCTCGCGATTAGGTAGTAGACCCCGGGCATCTAACTATATTTAGGATGCAACTGTACTGGCATAACGCTAGGATGAGGAGGAGCACAAAAAATGTTACTCGCTTTAGTGAGGTGAAAAGATTCGTGTTACACACGGCTGCAATAGTAGATTGTGTCTCAAGGGAGCAAAATTATATATTTACGGCGAGGGCGGTATATTGAATTCTGAGTGAAGCGAAAGATTCTACAATAGAATCCTGAGCGTAGCGAGGGATTCTAAAGTAGAATCTTGAGCGTAGCGAGGGATTCCAGTGTTTACGCCCAAGACGGAAATAATTTTGCTACCGTGTGACACATACTGCTTTTCACACCGTCTATGAGGCCCGCTGCTAAAAACATGAAATATCTTACAAATGATTTTACTACAGTATCACATACTGCTTTTCACACCTTCTAGGAGGAAAAGAGTCATTGTTGCCCTCAAATGAGGGAAGAAAAGTACAACTTTGATCCCTCATTCGAAGGCAACAATAACTCTTTTCTGAATAGCAGGTGTGAAATAGTTATTTTCATTACTCATACTCTGAAAGGGGGTCATTGTTCATCCAGGCACCGTGCTGAAAGTGGTACATGCCTGCTCTAGAGCAGAAAAGTATTAAAAAAAATATATATGAATCGTAGTTTATATTGAACAACGCAATGGTAGTAACCTATACAGCCATAAAACGATTAATTCTTCATTTATTACAGTTTTGTTGACATTTAAAATCTTTTTGATGTTTATAATTAATATAATGTACTTTATGTATTTATTAGTCACTTTCAAGGCGAGATGTGATTTGCGAAATAAATTAAAATATTGTTTAAGACACAGATAAAACCACCAAATACGCAAATTCAAAATGGCCGTCTTCGCGGTCGCGCGCCATCTTGCGAATTGTAATGTACGGCTAGCACAAGTTGGCGCGCGAGCTAGACCATCCGTCTGTTTCGGCGTGATTTCCTTAAGTTTTATATTTTAAACTTGTTTTTATCTTTTAGTGATTAACATTAATAATTAATTTATATTATTTAATTTTTTAAATACTAATTAAAAAAAATAATTTGAGCAGTCGTTTAAAAGGGCGGATAGTTTATCTCTCGGCGAGTTAGCTCACGCGCCGACTTGTGCTAGCCGTGCAGGGTGTACGTTGGTATTAAAAGAGTAAACTGGCGGGAAACCTTAAATAAAAAAGTGCAATTTTTTCTATGGAAGTTCCATTAGACTGTGTTTGTGATATTCGAAATTGAGTTTAATATAACAAAATGAGTTCTAGCGGTTCTGAAATTGAATTAACACCTGATTTTATAAGAGAAGAGGCTCAAGCTGTCGTAGAAAATCTTTTGCCAACGATATCTAAGGAACGATATATGAAATCGTATAATGATTTCATAAAGTGGCGGGCCGAGAAAAGGGTGAAATCTCTATCGGAAAGTGTTTTCCTTACGTATTTCAGTGAACTATCAAAGAAACTTCAGCCTTCAACTTTATGGAGCATATTTTCTATGCTGAGATCGGTAATAAATACAAAACACGACGTCAATATAAAAAACTACACTAAGCTCATATCATTTTTGAAGAGGCAATCGGATGGATTTAAATGCAAAAAGTCGAAGGTTTTTACTGCAAAAGAAGTAGAAACCTTCTTAAATCAAGCCCCCCGATGAAATATATTTGGCAACAAAGGTAAGAGAAAGATTACAACTATAGTTAACTTGACGTATGTACCCCACATAACGTAATCTAATTGAATTTGGGCTCGTCGTAATATTCTTGTCGTAAGGTATATTTAATGTTATCGTATTTTTTTGCAGGTTGCACTCATTTTGGGCATCAGCGGCGCTTGTAGGTGCATCGAGCTTACAAATCTCACCATAGAAAACATGGAAAAACACGGCCAATTACACTTAATAAAACTTCCAAATACCAAAACAAAGATTGACAGAACATTTGTGGTGCGTGAAGAATTCGCTCTGGTGGTGGAAAAAAATATTTCTCTAGCGCTCAATAACTGTACAAACGTTAATATTAATTTCAAGTGACTTTGTTTTTTAATAAAATAATTTTGATTTGAAGTGACTGTTTTTTAATAAAATAATTTTGATTTTAACTGGCTTGTGTTTACTTTCCTCGTATTCGTAATGAAAAGTAGAGTGTTTTACTCGGGTGATAGCACCCATTTTTGCCTCGAACTATTGGCGCTCTCACTTCGTTCGAGCGCCAAAACATCTCGTCAGAAATGGGTGCCTTTCAGCCCTCGGTTAACAATCTACTATTGTTATACAAGGGTGCAAAGTTGTATTTTAACCGCGAGTGTGGATTGAACCACGAGCCAGCGAGATCCATTCGGATTCTATAGTTGAACCGCGAGCGAAGCGAGTGGTTCGAAAATAGAATCCTGAGCGAAGCGAGTGGTTAAAAAATAGAATCCTTAGCGTAGCGAGTGTTGCAGAGGATGAAATTGCGGGCAAAAGCTAGTGATTTTTATAAACCAAGTCAATATTTAAATAACGTATCGCACATTCTCATTCGATGTTTTTTAGCTTGAAACTGTGCATACTGCTTTGTTTACCGAGTGAGCGAAGCGATCGAAGGTGTTAGCTTGGGCAAAATGCTCTTAAGCCCGGTTTTCGGCTGTTTTCCTTCCTTCCTCTTCTCGATCATTATATGGATTATTTTTGCCGATTCAGGGTTTGAAAATTTTTATACCACGTCAGTGGCAAACAAGCGTACGGCCCGTCTGATGTTAAGCGGTCACCGTAGCCTATGGACGCTTGCAACTCCTGGGGTGTCACATGGATTTTGAAAACTTGAAAAATATCATCATCATCATATCAGCCGAAAGACGTCCACTGCTGGACTTAGGCCTCCAAAGAGTGCCATAATGACCGGTCCTGCGCCACCCGCATGCAGCGGACTCCGAATAAAAATATCACTTGCCAAAAAAATATATATATTAGAGGACAATCTTACACAAATCGAACTAGCCCCACAGTAAGCTCAAGAAGGCTTGTGTTATGGGTACTAGACGAGGATATATTTAATAGATATAAATACTTAAATACATAGAAAACATCCAAGACTCAGAAACAAATATTCATGCTCATCACACAAATATTTGCCCTGACCGGGATTCGAACCCAGAACCGTCAGCTTCACAGGCAGGTACGCTACCCACTAGGCTAAACCGGTCGTCAAAAAAATGAATCACAATATTTCCATTCCTCATTACCTTGCCTAACAAGAGGATGCTCGTTATGTGGAAGCACGCGCGTGGGGTGTTAGGGGGGCGATCGAGTTTGTTTAGCGATGCTTGGACGAGACTGGACATGGGGATAAGTGCTTCTAAATTCATGTTATACTCGAACCAGGGGAACAAATAAAAACAGAACTAAAGTGAGTTACTTTTTATAAAAACAAATAACGGCGTAGCGTCGTTGGTGCACACACTACGTATCTTAGGTAGTTATTGTTAGATTTGTTACTGTCATTAGCATTGCATGATTTAGTTTATAGGAAAGAAGTAGGTGTAAGTTCCGAACCTGTAAGTGAGAGAACGCAACACTCGCCAACAAACTGCATATACAGTTTATAAATAAATAAAAATAAATATTAGAGGACAATCTTACACAAATCGAACTAGCCCCACAGTAAGCTCAAGAAGGCTTGTGTTATGGGTACTAGACGACGATATATTTAATAGATATAAATACTTAAATACATAGAAAACATCCAAGACTCAGAAACAAATATTCATGCTCATCACACAAATATTTGTCCTGACCGGGATTCGAACCCAGGACCGTCAGCTTCACAGGCAGGTGCACTGCCCACTAGGCTAAACCGGTCGTCATAAGTTTGGCGAGGTAAAATCATATGCATACTGTAATTTATATTTTTGAGTTAAATAAATTTAAAAAAAAATACGTAGTGAAGCTACTTTGAAGCTTGTGAACAAGTAAGCATGAATTACTTAAAAGTAATGTTACATATGCTCAAAATTAGCACATAGACACACATGCTAGTAGGTAGCATTTGCACAATGGTAACATGTTTTCGTTTTAATTTTGAGCTATCCAGGCGCGGATACAGGGGGGGGGGGGGGCAACAGGGGCAATTGCCCCCCCCTGAAGCCTGTGTCAGGGGAGGGCAATTGTCTATGTTCTGACGTAGGAAATATGTTCTGACAATAAATAAGTTATCAAAAGTCAGTTTTATTTTCGGAAAGTTCGAAAGTGCCCCCCCTGAACAAAATCCTGGATCCGCGCCTGATAGTATAACAGTAAGATTGACTTTAGATTTTTTGACGACCGCCTTAGCCTAGTTGGTAGTGACCCTGCCTACGAAGCTGGAGGTCCCGGGTTCGAATCCCGGTCAGGGCATTTATATGTGTGATTAGCACGAGTATTTGTTCCTGAGTCTTGGATGTTTTCTTTATATTTAAGTATCTATTTATTTATATAAGTATGAGTATCGTCTCCTAGTACCCATAGTACAAGCTTTGCTTAGTTTGGGACTAGGTAGATTTGTGTAAAATTGTCCCCAAATATTTTTTTTTCTCTAAAAAATGGACATGAACTTTACATGTACATATCTCAACAGTCAATCTGCCACTTTCCAATTATTGCATTGTTGGATTTCGAGGTGAGAGCATTAATTCGGTTCATCTATCACTTTCCAATCACAATCGATACTAATAACAAATATTTTAAATACGGAAATAAACAATATTTGTCTCTCTGTTTATTGACAGATTCCATTCCTGTATGTCTGTCAATAGACAGGCAGACAAGACTAACTATGGATAGTAATCTTGTCACTATTAACCGCTAAAATGATTAAGATGTTTGGCATGTACATTGAGACCCCTGGGAATAACATATCTATGATACAACAGAATAAAATAAATATATAAGGGGTATCACATACAACAAACGTGGTTTTTGTGCCGTTTGTATAGATAATGGTACGGAACCCTCCGTGCGCGAGTCCGACTCCCACTTGGCTGGTTTTATTTGATTTTGTGCCTGCAATGCGAAGCAACGCAAAAAATAGACCTCCTTTCCATTATCGCAATCATTTGCGCGTAAAGCCTCACATCATGTACACTTTGATTCAATTTACTTCACAACTGAATAATTGCATTTATTTCCGCACCCCCAAAGACTAAGGGATTAAAAAACTTTTGTGCGATTCTGGAATCTAAGACTGTATCAATAAGGGGCATAAAAGAGTGTATATGGGATGGAATTAAGTCGCTCTGCGATTAAATAATAAGTAGGGAACGAAGTGATTTTCAACGATTTTGTTTAAAGCCGTATTAAAAGGTGAACATTATTGTTATTTAATTGATAGTCTTCGATGGCAATAATGTAGCTATTATTGTTCAGTTAGTCATCATCATAAGTAGCTGAACACTTTAGTAAAGTAAAAAACCGGTCATGTGCGAGTCGGACTCGCGCACCGGGGGTTCCGTATACAGATGTGTACCAGTTCCAACCCTATTAAATCAGGAAAATCTCAACAACACGGTGTGAAAATTGGACCCCATGGGTACAGCGCCATCTATCGGCAACTTTTGTTACAAATTTAAGCGACTTTGTATGTATGGTAGTTCTTCAAGGATAATTCTTTAACACGTAAACCGATTTCAATTTTTTTTCTGTATTTGAAAGAAGGTACTTTCAGCATAATCTCGTAGGAATTTATAAAATAAAAATACATGCAAAGGTGATTAAATTACAAACTTACTATAGAAATGTTATTTGACGATAACGAAAAAGAAAAACTAGATAGAGTTACAGTTATATTTTTTCCTGTAAAATATACATTAATATCAATTTTACGTAATAATTTTATATTTTTTTGGGTAAACTTCGAAGATAAGGGCCTCCCCCTATCATTTAAAAATATACAAGTAAATATAATTTTGAATATCAATATATTATTATAAAGTAAGCATGAAATAATAGATTTAATATTGATTTGAGATTTGTCACTTTTACCCCAGAACGTGCCTGATAAAAAACCTCGTAAGTCGATAATAATAGTACATTGTTGCCCAGGTATAGAAAGTAAGCAATAGATGGACGAGTTAGTTCGCGGGCCGAGCCGCAGGTGAGGCCCGCGAAGATGCGAGTCCATCTATTGCACTTTCTACCGAGGCATTTATTATGTGCTTTTCACGCCTAATGTAAGGAAATAAAACAGGTTGAGTACACAGTATAATACACAGTTTAATTAAAAGTAATATTGTTGCTAGAAACACTTCATCAGGTGCATCTCTTAAGAAACTTTCAACATTTTCCGCTGTCAAGACTTTTGATTTTTTTGATTGAAAGCCTTCTGATAGCCTTTTCAATAGAGTTAGTAACTTGTTGTAGTTTTTGATACTGATGTTGTGCTCCGTATTAAGCGTTGCCTTTAGCATTGAATAAATGCCCCATAAAGTGGAGGATTTATATTTTTTCGAGAGTTCATCAAAATACGTCAGCATTATACTTTCAGAAAAAGAGTTTGTTTTTTTATTTATTTGCCATGTCTTGAAATTTTCATACACTTATATTTATCTCGGGATTTAATGGGCAATAAATTTCGAATCACTGACTTTGCAGTGTTTTGAATTTCCGGCGGTGTAAGATCCATGTCCGTACTCGTGTCACTCATTGTTATTTATTTTTATTTCAAATCGTACAGAATTATACACAATTATCTGAATGTTTTATAAAGAACAGACAGAAGAAATTTTCCTTCCCGCCTTTTCAAATTTTTTATTTATACTTTTTTTAAGCATGCAAAGGTGTTTTTCACATACTTAAATAAAAAACGCTTAGAATCGCAAAAGTACACATTCATTGAGCGAATTTGACGTTTTAATTTTTTAATTAAACGCACAAATGTAATGTTGCTCTAATAATTTTGTTATTTTCTGAACGAGTTACTAATGTCAAAAATAATCGACCAATAGCAGAGTAGAAAGTAAAAAAGGCCGCTAAACACTACACTTTACTTTGCAAATCTACATTGTTTGACTGTTTTTGAATTGTACTACTAAGAACTACTTTCTACTCTCATTTCAATCCATCTTTGGCCATATTTCCGAGTTACATTTTTTTATTCATTAAAAAAATGTAAAATGTCACTTGTACGTTGTAATAGTACATTACTTACCGAGGGCGGTAAAACTAAGAATGTCTCAGATCGCAGGGATTTGACCGAGCCGAAGGCAAAGGCGATAATTCTTTTTTTATAAGGGCGATAAATATTAACCACATAACCTGGAAATTTAGAAAACGCTGAACGCAGCGTGCCTATTTGTAAGTTCTTCGCTTCTATAATATGTGAGTTTCTATTGGTACTATTACTGAGGGCAGGGACCGATATCGGTATTTTTAAAAAACCCTGAATTTTAGCCCAACATTTTGGATTATTTTTTGTTCTTTACGTAGGGCTGAATCATGTATTTAGGTAACAACGTCGTATTATTAGATTGTCCCATTAAAAACGAAATAATGAACCGGTAACCGTGATAATGACTTGTTGTGGTTTGTTTTCTTCTGTTGTTGTTTTTTTTTTGTAATATGTGTGTCTTCTGTGTCTGTGAATAAAAGTTTCTTTCTTTCTTTCTTTCTTTCTATAATACCGGTATTTTTCTATGGAGAAAATACCGGTATCCTATCCCTGACTGAGGGTCGTTCAGTTTTCACATTACTATTTTACTATACCCAAGTATCGTATCTAGATACGGGTGGCGCAGGGCCGGTCACTGTGGCACTTTGGGGGCGGCCTAAGTTCAGAAGTGGACGTCTTTTGGCTGATATGGTTATGGTATTCATTATTTCGTTTATAGTTTATTTTTATTTAAATGTGTTACCTTCTGGAAAATCACTTAATAGTTCTGTCGGAAGATTAGCGCTGGTAATCGCGCCAGCACTACGCTGAGACAGAACCATTTCGTGCAATACCTTGTTCTTCTGTTTTTTTTTCTTGTTCTTTTTGTGTTTTGCACGAATAAATATTTCTGATTTCTGATTTCTGATGATGATTATTTTATTTCCTGTGCAAGTTCGCCAGAACGCGTACAATAAATGTATACTCGTATCATATGAGACAGCAAAACGTTGAGCCAGATTTGCCGTTAACTGATGATTAACGTCCCATACAAACTAACCGCGTAATTTAGAATCAAGAGTTTCCGAGTTCGTATTTTAATGAAGACTTTATCCAATTTGCGGGATTCTTCACTAGTTGGGGGTAGTCTGTACTCCCGTAGTTAGCTTATTGGAATTGGAAATCGAATTATATGTGAATTAACACCGCCAGGGAACTTTACGTTCGAACAAATGTAGAGGTCGATTTTGGTCCGTCACTCCCGATTTTAATAACATTCCACTCAAAACTCAAAAAAAACTCAAAATCATTCATTAAAATAGGCCTTCAGATAGCACTTTTGCAAGTCACAACGAATTACCTTTATATAAAATTTTTAGGGTTCCGTCGAGAAAATGACAAAAACGGAACCATTATAATTTTGTCATGTCTGTCCGTCTGTCCGTCCGTCCATCGATATATCACAGCCGATTTACTCGGAGACTAAAGGCACTACAATTATGAAATTTGGTAGGAGAGTATATTCTATGAACCGGTATATAAAAGTGATGTGTAATTACAAAAAAAATTATCGGGTACTTCATACATGTAAACGGGGGATGAAAAAAAAAATACAATGCGAATCGGCGTGTGTGGGGATAGATACCCACGCCGATGTGCATTGAATTTTTTTGCCCCTTTAATTATTTTTTTTCCGTAATTATCATTACTGTTATGTAGCGGTTCATAGAATACACCTTCCTACCAAATTTCATAATTGTAGTGCTTATAGTCTCCGAGTAAATCGGCTGTGACATACGGACAGACAGAATCGAAAAGATTCGACGCCTTTATATTGCCTTATAAATAAATAAATAAATATTAGAGGACAATCTTACACAAATCGAACTAGCCCCACAGTAAGCTCAAGAAGGCTTGTGTTATGGGTACTAGACGACAATATATTTAATAGATATAAATACTTAAATACATAGAAAACATCCAAGACTCAGAAACAAATATTCATGCTCATCACACAAATATTTTCCCTGACCGAGATTCGAACCCAGGGCCGTCAGCTTCACAGGCAGGTGCACTACCCACTAGGCTAAACCGGTCGTCAATAGAATTATGAATATGATTATTCAAAAATGTACAATTCTAATGTGTTTTTTCGATGCACGTGGACACAAATAATAAAATAGCAACTAATCTCTACATTTGTATTGATTATGATTGGAGTAAAATCATTGGAGCGCCAATCCTATATAATATCCGTCATTAAATTCATAACCAAACTGCAACTTATTACATTGCAATAATGAATCTCGTAGAGCCACTCGTATCTACTACGCCGTAGAGACGTAGCACAGCCTCCGACCGCTACGCCAGTAGCCACGGAGCGCGCGCCGCGGCCGGACGCGCCGCCACGCGTAGTGAAGTGTCCAGTGAGAAATAAACTAGTCTTGTGAAAGAAACTAGTGTGAAATTTGTCATCATGAAGCGGATTGGTATCCTGTTTAGACTTCTGTTCCTGTTAGACGGTAAGATTTTTTAAACTTAGAATCAAGAACTTTTCACACAATAAATAATAAAAAAGTGTACAAAAAAAATAATATTACAAACCAAAAAAAAATAAATTAAAGAAGTAATTACAGAAAAAGTGTACTTTACAAAAAAAATATTGAAAATTCTGTACGAAAATGAGCGTTTAAGTTTTACTACGTTATATAAACAAGACTTGGGTTCACGGATTAAACTTTTAAATTTAATCCGATCCGATTAAAGCTTTGATTTGTTGAAAATTTGCGATCCAAATCTTAATAAATTCACGTCTAATCGTGCATTTTCAAAATTCGTCACAGGTTTTAATGTTGCAAAAAATGCTTAGTGAAAGAGGAGTTAATTAATTGCGATGTTAAGCGTCTGGTTGCTAATAGCGTTTTAAGAAGAGTAATTCTCATAGTAGGGTGAGTTTTTATTTAAAAAAATTGTCCGTTTTTTTAAAGTCTGTTTAAATAAATGTTCACAACACGGAATCTTTGACAGTTGTCTACATTTTTACATCTTATTGCGGGCAGACAATTTTGGTGTTTAAGAAAACAGATATAACAACATTACCTACTATACAAGTATGTAGTGTTGTGTTCCTGGAGGTGAGCAAGGTTGCCAGAGCTCCCCGAGAATGCACTGTGTTGAGAGCGAGGGACCTAAATTTGTCCCTTCTGTTGTCAACACAGTACATCCTCAAATTTTATAAAGGGTCGGCTTCACGTACGTGACTCCTTTGGAGATGTGGGCGTCTATAGGCTGCGGTGACCGCTTACTATCAGGTGGACCGTAAGCTTGTTTGCCACCGGCGTCGTATAAAAAAAAAGATATAAGGAAATAATTTACATCTCCGCTTATATCTACAATTGACGACAGACTCTTTACATTTCTGTATTATAAAATAACTTCAGTAAACATGTGTCCAGGTATTTATCTGTTGGTTGATGTTGCTTTGTATAGATGTTACTAAAAGATATCATTTTAATTTTATTGTACTTTGTGACGTGTAAAAGAGCCCTTGAGGCCTACTTGCAGAATAAATGTTTGAATATTGAATTAATTAATCTTTTGCGAACAAAAAATACTTCTGTAAAGTTAAAGGCAATGAAGTATTTTTTTGGTAAGGTAATATTAGTAGGTACCTAGCAGTGGCGGCGCGTCAAGAATATTCTTAGGGAAGCCGGAAATAATATGCTTTTCTTATTTTTCATGAGCTGTAGTAAAAGAACTGGATTGGAGCCTGTACTCCGAACTTCGAAATCTGAACTTCTTATCGTACCGTCCCTTTCACTCTCGTGTTATTCTCTATATGCGTGAGAGGGACGACACGATACGTAGTTCGGAGTAGCCCCTCTGTCTGGAAATTAGGCAAGCCGATGGGAATCGAGTTGTATGGACGCTTCGCCACTGGTACCTAGTTCTATTCTATTGTACTTTAATGTTTATTTTTAATGGCATTGGTTTAGAGGAGTTCAGGTACGGCGCACATAAGAGTTAAAAAGAGTATTCGCTTTTCAACTTCTCTAGTCTCAGGTCAACTAATTGTCAACAAAAGCCAACTGTCATATAAATTCAGGTGAAACTGTCCGGCGATGATATAACGAAGCTGCGGATCTCCCGAGAGACAAAACCACCTTGTTACTGGCCGCGGGTCTAGGATGAGGTTCAAATACGCGCTTCTATGTTATATGAGGTTTAGCTACATCGCCATAACCTAGTTCTTACTCATACTAACTAGTGGCTCTGTGAGCTGTAGACCACGTGAGTGAGTTAAATTATCGTTTCCAAAATTTGACATTATAAAAAAGATCACTTATGAATATCGAACCTGCTAACTAAATTTCACGAGAAGCGGTTGAGAAATGCGACCTGTAGAGGACAACTAACCGAAATTCGGAAGCAGAAACTTACGAAATCTTTGAAATAAAAATTGTTTTTGAAAATTTCCAAAAACTGACTCGACAAGAAATATATATATAATTACCGGACTTCCTCACAAAATTTCACGAGAATCGTTTGCGAAATGCGACCTGTAGAGGAGAACAAACCGTTGAACAAATATTTTTTTTAATTTCCAAAAACTTATTCGACAAAAAAAATCTGTATATTTATCCAACTTGCTCACAAAATTTCACGAGAATCGGTTGGGAAATGCGACCTGTAGAGGAGAACAAACGGAAATTCATCATTGATAAAAAAATTGTTTTCGGAAATTTCCAAAAACCGTCTCGACAATAAAAATCTATGTAGCTATCAAACCGGTTCACGAAATTTCACGAGAATCGGTTGAGAATTGCGACCTGTAGACGAGAACAAACGGAAATCCCGACATACGAAAGTATTTTTGTCGAAGCTGAAGCAGAGACCTTCGTTTCACTCGGTCAATTACGGGGGAATATATAGTGTAATTAGGTCTTTATATATCGTACTAATTACACGAAAATGTTTTCCGTAATTGGTGCTGTGAATTGGGGTATCGATGTGTACAGTAGATGTTGATACAGGATGGGCAATTTGAAGGCTTTGTAATTCATCATCAACCTGTATAGCGTTATATCTCAGTACAGTTAGAGTACAAGGAGGAAACTAGACCTTACTGAGATTAGGGTTGTCAAGGTTTAGGAAGTTTAAGGCTTTGCAATTATACATCCACGCGTTATAGGACCAACGTATTACGAACATCTACCCACCAAATTAAAAAATGAAACATCTGACGAAGCATTTAAACGCCAACTTAGAATCTTTTTATTGGAAAATTCTTTTTATTCTGTAAATGACTTCATGGAAATGAAAATTGTTTGACATTGAATTTTTAAATTATAGTTTTGTGTGATTTTAATTTTAATGTATTGTGACTGATGATTATTTAAGTTTCTGACATTACACTATTGACGCGGATTTTTATTGTTATAAATGATGTGATTTTAGTAGTATGATCATTATTTAAAAAATTTTGATAATTGTTGTATAATTTAATGTTATTATTATTATCTCTTTATTTATTTTATCGCTTAAGTTAGGTTTTTACAATATCTTTATAAAAAGTAAAACATAAAAATACACTTACAAAACATAAAATCATTATAAAAACCTAACCTAGTGTGCCGCCGGCAGCGAGGCGGGGCCTAAGCTACCGGTGGTTAGGGCGACAGAGAGAGGAACCTCCTGACTATTATCCTGATCATTATTATTATCATTATCATTTTTGACATTTCATAATTTTTTTTTGACGATCATAACATAAAGTCGTATAAATTGACTTAGGATAATTTATATTGTATTGTTATATTATGAAATAAATAAATCTAAATCTAAATCTAATCTAAATCATCAAAATAATCGACAAAACACATTCTCTGTTTTTACTCGTAACTACAGGGTTTGACATTTTAAACTCTCGCGCTTTGTAAACATACTTAAAGATTTGTTTAAACGGGTCTAACGCGATATTTATGTATTTACCTTTGTTACCGACGTTTCGACACGGGTCGCACCGGTCTTGGTCGCGGTTAAACGTCGGTACAGGAGAACACAATTAATATGGCGCGCGTCAAAGCTCTTAAGTAGTTGACTGAGAGACTATTATTGCTTAATCCACATGCCTTATTACTTGGGTCGTGCTATAACAAAGGTAAATACATAAATATCGCGTTAGACCCGTTTGAACAAATTTTTAAGTATGTTTACAGGGTTTGATGTAAACATAAGTACGTATTTTTAGGGATCCGTACCAAAGTAGTAAAAAAAAGGCCAAGTGCGTGTCGGGCCACGCACAGTGTAGGGTTCCGTAGTTGCCCGTCCATCACGTCACTGGTCATATGCGGAATTACGGAACCGTAGAAGGGTTTTTACTGATCTTAGAACTGATGATGTACTTTTTTGAGATGTTGGGTTGTATACATATTTTTGCCCTTTGCGGTAATGTCTACTTAGCTGTGATAGTTTTCCTTTTAAATTCATCATATATACTACTACTACCATGATTTTTTTCACATGCCTAGTAGCCACCGTTTAGCTGGCAGGGGGGGGATTATAGCAAAAATTATCACTTCAAAGCTTAATATCACGCCAACCGATTCTTGAATCAAAAAATGCTTTTAGAAACCTTATAATATTTTTGAAAGAGCTATCCAACGATACCCCACACGATGGAGAAAAAATTGCACCTCCACTGTACATGTAGGGGAGGTACCCTAAAATATTTTTTTCACTTCTCATGCTCGAAAAGTGTGTCATATTAGACTTGTCAAGCGGGGCTAAAGTAGTACATTTAACCCCTAGGGAAAATATGAATACATATTTATGATTTACAAAACATTTGAATTTGACCAATAAAAATACTTCACCTATTAAATTCACCAATCACAGAACACTAATTTAACCCTTAAAAAAATATTTGGTATTGGGTATTAACCAACCAGAATACAGCTTTACTAAAATCGACCAATCTGGAAACATAATTATTTTTTCTAAAGAGTCTAAAGATTAAGTTTGTAGTAGTCCCTATTTCACAATAATTAAAAAAAGTGGTTAAATCGTTCGAGCAACACTTTGAAGCGCTCAATGGAAGGTCAGTTTAGCTTTTTTCGCGCGTTAATGTTGCGCGCGAACCGCATTGTCTATGTTTTGTGTGTCAAAGGAGTATAGAAAAAAAAACATGCTGCCAAAGTATATATCTTCGCCGTGGAATTTATTGTTAATTTTGGGTGGGTTAACCTTTGTTTATTTATTTTCTCGCAATCGAAGTGAAAAGTAGAGTGTATAACTCTGGTCTAAAAGCCATATTACCCCTCGAACTATTTTCCCTCACTTCGTTCGGGAAAATGACTATCTCGTGGTAATGTGGCTCATTTTAGACCCTTGTCATACAATCTACTATTTATGATTTTATCCTACCATTTTGTCGGCGTCATTGATATGTATACTCATGCCAAATTACAGCTTTCTAGTATTAACGTTTACTGAGAAAAGCGGGGGATGGACAGACGGACATGGCGAAACTATAAGGGTTCCTTGTTTACAAGGAACCCTAAAAAGGAACCCTTATGGTTTCACTTTGTCTGTCTGTCACATCGCTAAATATTTCAAGCACTACTTATGCTATCGATTTTAAATTTGGAATTGTTTTCTAGTATTAACGTTTACTGAGAAAAGCGGGGGATGGACAGACGGACATGGCGAAACTATAAGGGTTCCTTGTTTACAAGGAACCCTAAAAAGGAACCCTTATGGTTTCACTTTGTCTGTCTGTCACATCGCTAAATATTTCAAGCACTACTTATGCTATCGATTTTAAATTTGGAATTGTTATAAAGAAGGCTTACTTCCATTACCTATGTACATAGAACATGACTTTTTTAAATACATATTTTTTTATTTCCTGTGAAAAATGACTGATAATAGGTGGTTCAAAATTTGAAAGTCTAGTGAATATGTCGAGTGAGATGTCATATGAAAGGGCTTGGGTTGCACATTTGTGATTTTTCTTTTTTTTTTAAGTTGAGTCATTTTTGTTCTATGAGGGAATATTTAAAAAAAATACCGCACCCCCCCCCCCCCCCCCTTATATCCGAAGTGTACCAAGGAAAAAAATATAAAATTATTACATAACATTGATATCAATGCATATTTTTACAGGAAAAACATAACTATAACTCTATCTACTTTTTCTTTTTTTTTATCGTCAAATAACATTTCTATACTAAGTTTGTAATTTAATCACCTTTGTACGTATTTTTGTTTCATAAATTCTTACGAAATTATGCTAAAAGTACCTACTTTCAAATAAAGAAAAAAAAATGAAATCGGTTTACGTGATAAAGAATTATCCTTGGAAAACCACCATACATACTAAGTTATTCAGTCGCTCAAATTTGTAACAAAAGTCGCCTATAGATGGCGCTGTACCCATAGCATTCTATTTCTACACCATGTTGTTGAGATTTTCCTGATTTAATAGGGTTGGAACCGGTACACATCTGTATACGAAACCCTCGGTGCGCGAGTCCGACTCGCACTTGAGCGGTTTTATTTTATCTGTGTTAGATGAAAGTTTAATACAAGTTCTGTCCTAACTGTCAGGGAAATAATGAAGCTGTGGAAATCCCGAGGGACGAAACCACCTCGTTACCGGCCGCAGGTCCTCCTACATTCAAATACACGCTTGAATGCGAGATTAACATGTGTAGGGGGAAATTTTGAGGTTAGAATTATACATCAAAATAAGTAGATAAGAGTTTACTGTAGTGACTTTTTTAATTCCTATATAAACTAGTTTTAAATTAGTGAATCCTTCTTCTTAGCAAAACTGTACTTGTAAAGTAATTGTTTCACTTTGATTATGTATCTGTAAACTGGCTTTTAGAGCATTGTTTTTACAGCGTAAAGGCGTATCTCGAATACCAGCATTATAATTAGTAATATTTAGTTGTATAATTGTTATTATTTTATGATTTTATTGTGGCTCTTTGACTGTGATATGACTATTATGTTCATTTTACTAGTATTTCAATTTGACTTCCTATATTTATTTCAATTATTTTTATTTTTATTTTAACATTTTAATGGACTGTAACTTTTGACAATTTTTCTACTCCTGTACTTTTTTTCGCGACAAACGCAATCATGAACTCTAATATAAATACATACTTTATTTATTCTGTAAAAAGTCTATCTAGCCTATTGCCCAAAACACACTCCTTACCCTACTTTAATGAAAAATAAAAGCAGAGTTAGGTGCCACACACTACTACAAATACTATGTTTAGTAGTCATTCTGTGGTGCGTTCAAGTGAAACTTTTATGATTAAAATCAGTGCTGCCAACTTAACGCAACATTGCTATAATATTTATGTATTAATTAATACATAATCTATTGTTTACAAATCTAAATACATACATTTATCATATTTTTTGTGTTATTTAACAAGTCTTATATATTTTCGGATATATTTATGAAAAAGAAACAGTTGAGATTCGATCCGGATTTGAATTCAGTTTAGGTCGGATGCTAAGTCTAGCAAATTAAAAAAAAAACAAACCATAAACAAAGTGTCTTATTTTTGCTTTCCCACCAAATTACCTACGCAATTTCTTCAGTAATGCTATATAACTTCTTCGTGGAATTTTAAAAAAATCAACGTACTTACACATTTTCTTCATGAACACAAAAAAATCGTTTTATTTAAGTAATATAATCATTTATCAGCTTGAGTGTTTTTATTTTTTTGTGTTTATGAAGAAAATGTGTAGGTACGTTGATTCTTTTAAAAATCCACGAAGAAGATATAGCATTACTGAAGAAATTGCGTAGGTAAGTTGCACAATTACTAAGGGAAAATATGGCACATGAAAAGTAGAAAAAGTATTGTATGCAACGGTGTATAACTGGTATAAAAAGGCTCGTGGTGTCTTTACTTGCGATGTTCACTAAGGCTCACATCGCAACCCACACCACTCGCCTTTTTATACCCTTCTTATACACCAGTTGCATAATATACTATTATGTATTTGCACGCTTGCACGCAGGCTAGATACATGAAACAAAATGTATTGTAACATCCCTATACCTACTGTATCTATGCCAATAAATAATTTCTGATTTCTGATATGGAAAACAGTCGGTATGGAAAGTATAGCGACTACACATCCAATAAACTGAAGTGGACGCCCATGGTTGCGCAATAGGTTGCCGTGTTGGTTTCAGGCTAAAGTGTGTCTGTCTGTTTGTTACCTCTTCATGCTTAAACCGCTACACCGATTTTAATGAAATTTGGTGTGGAAATAGTTTGAGTTCCTGGGAAGGACATAGGATACCTTCTATCCCGGAAAGAAGCCCTTACCCTTAAGAAGTGTAACTTTGTATAGAAATCATAGAAGAGTGATATCTAGGTAACAGTGGCGGCGCGTTAAAAATATTCTTAGGGAAGCCGGAAATAATTTGCGTTTCTCATTCTTCCTGAGCCACAGTAAAAGAACTGGACTGGCTGAAAATTAGGCAAGCCGGTGGGAATCGAATTGTATGGACGCTCCGCCACTGCTAGGTAAGCGCCTGAAGTACAATAATAAAAATTAAATTCTTAAGTGATGAACGTGTTCTACGTGAACAAACTCGCGGGTAAAAGCTAATGCATAATAAATTACAGGTGTGCAATAAAGAGTACTTGTATTGTATAATATTACAGTGAATTGATTGGCAGGTTTTTGGATCCCGAACCCAAAGGGTAAAACGGCGGGGTAATCACGTACCTTTTATACTACCATTAGGTAGATTTTATGTTAATTTTAATTGTCAGCTCATACTTCAAAATTGACAGTAAAATCTATCTACCGTTAGTACATAAAGTTCGTGAATCGCCTGCTGACTCTATTACCAAGACTCCGCTGACCGTCTGTCTTTTTTTTATTAATAAACAGAAAGATACATTTTATTACACTACAATAAAACTCGCCTAACTGTGACGTTTGATGGCGAGATACGCTCATTTTTAGTACTTTTAACTTAACCTATTTACTTAAACCTAACATGTAACAAATGTCTGTCTGTCTATCCGTCTATCACGAGGCTGTATCTTATGAATCGTGATAGACAATTGAAATTTTCACACATCATATTTCTGTTGCTGTTATAATAAAAAATACTAAAAAAGAGAATGAACGCGATTTTTTGCCGTTTTTATAGATAATGGTACGGAACCCTTCGTGCACGAGTCCGGCTCGCACTTGGCCATTTTTTGTATTGATACGGGAATACAATTTACTTCTTCTTTCGTTTAAGCACTTTGATTTCTGAAAGCATAATTAATGTAGGAAAACATTTTATAATTAATTCTGTATAGCGTAATTTTTGTATAATATCAAAATGTTGATCATCGTGTGGAAACTCTAAATTCGTCCTGTAAATTTGTGAAATTTGATTTATAATTTATCTATAACTAGCGACCCGCCCCGGCTCCGCACGGGTGCAATGCTGATGCATGTATTATACATATAAACCTTCCCCTTGAGTCACTCTATCTAATAAAAAAAATCAAAATACGTTGCGTAGTTTTAAAGATTTAAGCATACATAGGGATATAGGGACATAGGGACAGAGAAAGCGTCTTTGTTTTATACTATGTAGTGATATCAAAATATTGATCATTGTGTACTACTGTAAACTCTAAATTCGTCCTGTAAATTTGTGAAAATTGATTTATAATTTATCTATAAACAAAACGAAACATTATCGCCCGTTTGTAACTGCGCTTGATTCAATTTTAATTCAATCCGTACTTAATATAGTTATTAATCCGTCGTCTACCGGTTTCTGGGATCTCAGGGATCATAACAAAAGATTGCTATTGTTTATTTTTTTCGCCGGAACACGACGGCTTTTAATATTGCTAATCGCCATCAATATTAAGAACGCCCGGTCCTCTGTCGTTCCAGCATTCTCCATTCCAATCTATTCTTATTGCTATTGTAAAATGCAAATCACAGTGTAGTCTATGAAACTCACTTAGAATTTGCATTAAATTTAAAAAATATAACTTACTTTTTACCACTCAAACATAAACTTAGAAGCGCCAGAACACACACTCATTTTACTCCCCTGTCTCCTCGACTATTACGAGAGACGGCTGCGGCTTCTCATATATATCTTTAAAACGACAAGGTACCTACTCGCAACAACGCTCCGTGCAAAATAATACCATCTTAGAACCTTTTAATACTTTTTAAAAGAAAACAGAGCTCGTTTTTCGTTGCGGTACTCTGGGGAGAAGCCATTCCAGGCTTGAAATAACCTGGGACTGTTATGCAGAGATAGCTTTTAAAATATATGAAAAGTAGTATAAATCTCTTTAATCTCGACGTTCATTAAAGATTATTTGAAATCAACAGTGATTTTAAATGTAACTGCCATGAGTTTCAGACATTGAAATAGAAACGGGTCACTCACGACTTTAAGGTCGAATATCGCTCGACATGTTTCGGCCCACGTGGCGTGGTGTTGTGCTACATGCGCGGCCGTCGCGACTGGTTCTCATTAAGGGCCACGTCCGAAAAATGTCGAGCGATATTCTACCTTAAATACCTGAGAGGCTACTCCGAATTTCGAAATCCGAACTTCGTATCGAGCCGTCCCTTTCATTCATATAGTGTATAACACGAGAGGGAAAGGGACGGCACGATATGTAGTTCGAATTTCAATGTTGGGAGTATAGATAGGCTCTGATTATTATACTTCAATATGTCAATAGTACGAGTATAAATTATATGCAGTAGATATTCCTGAAATGCATAGTTATGTTGTGACACCCCAAAGTTGCATTATAGGGGTTCGTCTTTTATTTTTGGGTACAGAACCCTTTTATCCTTTTTTTTTTACGTTGGGAAATAGTTATTTGTTATACAAGGGTGTAAAGTTGTATTTTAATCGCGAGTGTGGAATTGAAACACGAGCTAGCGAATGGATTCTAGGATTGAACCATGAGCTAGCGAATGCATTCTATGGTTGAACCGCGAGCGAAGCGAGTGGTTCGAAAATAGAATTCTGAGCGAAGCGAGTGGTTCAAAAATAGAATCCTGAGCGTAGCGAGTGTTGCAACACACGAGACGTAAAATAACTTTGCAGCCGTGTATAACACAAATCTTTTCACCTCACTAGAGCGAGGATTTTTTTTTTCCTCCTCGTCCTAACGTTGACAGTTGCGTCCTAAATATAGTTCTCCACTACCTAATCCCGAGATTTGGCGTAGGTACTAGTTTTGTAACACAACAGCACAATATAAAATTATTGTTGCTGGACTGTCTGGACTGGCCTTTACATGTTATTGTGTTTAAAAAAGTTACAAATAGCGCGTTCGGATTTCAAATATTCTTTGCACTCTTGTGGATAAAATGCAGTTTTGCTATCTGTTTTTAAAGAATAAAAACCGGCCAAGGGCGAGTTGGACTCGCGCACGAAGGGTTCCGTACTAGTATCTATAAAACAGCAAAAATAACTTAACCAAAATTACAGTTAAATCAACCTATCTCAAAAACTATAAGAGATACTTTGATCAAACCAAAAATCGTTGAAAGAGTTAATTAGCATGCATCACCTCTATTTTTTTTAGAATTTTATACCCCGTAGTTATAAAAATAGAGGGGGGGGGGACATACTTTTTACGACTTTGAGAGCTGATATCTCAAAAACCGTTCACTTTAAGAAAAATGTTTTTTAGAAAACTTTATATCATTTTAAAAGACCTTTCCATTGATACCCCACACGGGTATGTACATCGAAAAAAAAATTTTCATCCCTCAGTTACATGTATGGGGGGCCCCACCCCCAATTCTTTTTTTTACTATTTAGTGTCATAATTTTGTAGCGGTTCATACAACACATATTCCCATCAAATTTCATCACTGTAGTACTTATAGTTTCCGAGTAAATCGGCTGTGACAGACGGACAGACGGACAGACGGACAGACGGACAGACGGACATGACGAAACTATAAGGGTTCCGTTTTTGCCATTTTGGCTACGGAACCCTAAAAAAGGGCTTTCTGAGCTAGTGAGGTGAAAATACATTTACGTATCCCACCCAGTGAAAGACCTGGGTGGGTATGACGGACTATCCGGATGGACCGTACTACCGTCTAAAAACCCAACGAGTACCGGCGGCGCCTTTAGTGGAGCGCCGCAGGATCACAGTGGCATTCTACTGCAACGCACCGGCGGGTGGCCCGCAAATTTTCCTAAAAATGTATCATTGACCGTGCATTCTTACCCTCATGTTTAGTTAAAATGTTTTGCTCATCTCGTCATGCTATCCAGTAAACTGCTCCATCAGTCGATGGAATATTGAACCTTATAGTTAAGCCCCAGAACAAACTGTTATTGTAACGTACAAACTTTCTGGCCGTTTATCTGACTTAGCATTTCTCTAAATTTTTGACCGAGTGAAACGAAGGTATCTGCTTCAGCTTCGACAAAAATGCTTTCGTATGTCCGGATTTCCGTTTGTTCTCGTCTACAGGTCGTAATTCTCAACGTATCTCGTAAAATTTTGTTAGCAGGTTCGAAATTCATAATAGATCTTTTTTATAATGTCAGATTTTGGAAATGATAAAAAAACTCACTCACGAGGTCTACAGCTCACAGAGCCACTAATATGAACTAAATTTTCGAATTCCACGTGACATTGCGCAGCCATTTTTCGGCAGCGCAGTTCGATCTTGATTTCCGATCGATTATCATCTACTCAATTACGCTGATGTTTTAAAAATTTAATATATTATACCTAAATACCTACTTACCACAGTGAAGTTGATTATTATTCGTGTTGTGATCGAGATAATTGTGTTATTTTCTACAGTACAGTTATTATACTGTTCCAAGGCACAATATTGTAAGGTTCCATACCTATTCGTTAATAACCCATTTAATACGTAGCTTACCAATAAATCGTAGTCTAAATTCACCATATGCTTGTTGCAGGTGCCTTATTATTTATATAAAATGAATACCCTCTTCCCTGGCTTCCTATCTTTGGTTCTCCATCCGAACACCCACTCCAGAGGACCTGCGGACCTCACATTTGTTCCTAGCATTTTATTGTAAGGTTCAATATTCAATCGATTGATGGAGCTAACCCTACACCAAACAACTTATAATCATACATATTTCAATGGCAATAATGTCATTTTAATTCTGATACTAAACGTCTATATAACTAAAGCCAAAGGGCCTCACAGACCGAGGTCTTTGAAATATAATCCGAAGCGATTCTAAAATGACTTATATCATTGATACGTCGAGACGTATAAGTCATTTTAGCATCGCTTCGGATTATATTTGAGCGCGTCCCGTCCCATGTATCAAATATTTTGTATAACACATATAAAATCGAATAAAATTGTCGAAACTAATTTGGGTAATGGTTTTGAAATTCAGCTAGCTTCTGATAAGTGATAAAAATGGAAATGGATATTGGAAATTCAAATGATCATAGCGGATGGAGTTTTATGTTATTTCTTCTGAAATTATTTTAACTTTTAACGTTAAATTTCTCACTGCTTCGCTATGGTCTGGTATACACACACACAGTCAACCTTTACGACAAACAGATACATTAATTGGTGCAGGCATTGAACTTTACTAGAAAACTCAACTTAATACTTACTTTTATCTCTCTTTTATCTTTTTTTTTACTCTGGTCGACATTATGTTATTTTTTATTTGTCCTGTTATGACGATCATGATAACAATTCTTGTAATTTTGACATGTTTACGAATTTATAATGTATCTTATCTTATTAAATATGTAATAATATAAAAAAGTATAATGATAAATATTATTCTAATTCTAATTACTCGGTGAGCTTATCAAAGAGATAATTCCATAACATACTCATTACATCATAGCGAAGGTTATCGATAGTTCAAATCAACATTATATGGAATTATATTCGTTCTTACGTTGTATTAAAACCGGCCAAGTACGTGTCGGTTCACGCACAATGAAGGGTTCCGTACCGAGACCTACTTAGTCCATATTCAAAACCACTATTCAATTAATTGAATCTAAAAAGTTCGTATCTACATTGGAGTAACGGCATTCCTTTTGTTTGGGCATGTCAGTTTTTAGTTTGGGCGTTTTTTTCAACTTCATAGTTTGGAAATTAGAGGAGGGGGACACACTTTGTATGACTGACTGCTAATAATATATCACCAACGGTTGACTTATATGGAAAGTATTTTAGAAACCTCTATATAATTTTCACGGCCTTTCCAGAGATACTTATCCCACACGCCTATGTGTATTGAAGTTTTTTTTTCAACCCCCGGTTGCATGTATGGAATGCCTCCCTAATTTAATATTTTTTCGTAATTTTACATCATTCTTGTTTATCGAATTTTTATGTAAGTAGCGGTTCATATAATACACCTTCCTACTAAATTATATATTTATAGTTCTTATAGTCTCCGAGTAAATTGGCTGTGATATACGGACGGACAGACATGACGAAACTATAAGGGTTTTCGCTACGGAACTCTAAAAATACTTACAATCCACCTAAATCTCTCCATCTAAAAGGTCAGTAGTAGTAACAGTCTTCAGTTCTTTTACTTCTTTTACCATTAAAATTTAAAAAACCATCTACAAGTGTGTAAAAATCGTCCTTTCACGAAAAATTTTAGTGAAACAGGCTTGCTACGAGAACATACATAAAAACCGGCCAAGTGCTCGTCGGGCCACGCACAGTGTAGGGTTCCGTAGTTGCCCGTCCATCACGTCACCGGTCATATGCGGAATTACGGACCCATAGAAGGGTTTTTACTGATCTTAGTACTGATGATGTACTTTTTTGAGATGTTGTGTTGTATACATATTTTTTTTGCCCTTTACGGTAATATTGTACTTAGCTGTGATAGTTTTTCTTTTAAATTCGTTGTATATACTACTACCACGATTATCACTGTAAAATTATCACTTCAAAGCTTAATATCACGCCAACTGATTCTTGAATCAAAAAATTCATTTAAAAACCTTATAATGTTTATGAAAGAGCTATCTAATAATACCCCACACGATGGGATTTGGAAGAAAAAAAATTGCACCACACATGTGGGGGAGGTACCCTAAAAAAAATTTTTTTTATGATTTTATTTTACCGTTTTTTCGGCATCATTGATATATGTATACTCATGCCAAATTACAGCTTTCTAGTACTAACGGTTACTGAGAAAAGCGGGGGACGGACGGACATGGCGAAACTATAAGAATTCCTTGTTTACTACGGAACCCTAAAAAAATAACTATGAAAATTGGTCTTCAATATCGAAGTTATGAAGTAAGTAACAAACATCTATACACCAGACGAACATAGTACCTCTTCCTTCTTGGTAATCGGTAAAAATTGAAATAAAGAACTTCCAGACAGCGCTAGTAGACCTGCGGATAAAAAGATATCAAGCCAACTTGAAGC
The DNA here is from genome assembly GCA_963556455.1 of Epiblema foenella. Lineage (NCBI taxonomy): Eukaryota > Metazoa > Arthropoda > Insecta > Lepidoptera > Tortricidae > Epiblema > Epiblema foenella. The sequence continues at coordinate 13,971,190 of OY747116.1, read as the reverse complement.
ACACTTTGGAAGAAGAATTAAACGTAGACTACGGTCTAGGAGAAAGTTTAGATTAAAAGTTTACAAGCTCTGACGTGCCTCCATGTTTCATAATACGAACCTGGTTGACTCTCGTGTAACCTAGCCTTTTTTAATTTTGTCCAATGTCGAAATACATTTGCTGCACACAACTTTGTTAATTTGTAAGTTTATATGTTGGGATAATCTCCAGAACTGATTAAAAAATATGTATATTTTAGTTCTTGAGTTATTTAGCGATGTGACAGACACGCAGACAGACAGTCAGACATAGTAAAACCGTAAGGGTTCCTTTTTTACGATCTTGGTACGGAACCCTAAAAACCTAAATTAATTACTGGAGTACCCGACGCTGTGCCCTTACCATGAGTTTACATGACCGTACTCGCTAGCGATTGCGGAAAATTTTGTATGGGCAAAAGTACATCGCCTCTGGCGGTTACGCAATAGAACTAAGAATCGGCATAGTAAATCGTTTGCACAGTCGCTAGCGAGTACGGTCATGCAAACTCATGGTGAAGGCACTGGTCCTGGCGGGGACGTCCACCGCGCGATCGCGACAACAGTGACACATATAGTCCCTATTCGTCCCGGTACCGCCGCACACCGGGTAGAGTCAGTCCGACCCAGGCCGGGCCTAGCTGAGTTTCTTGCTGGACTCTTCTCACCTAGGCTAGGTTTAGTGAACCAGCGACAAAACTCCCAGTAGCTCGATTCCACTCACACCTCAGATTCGGTTGAAACCGCTCAACCAATCTCACTGGAGCACAAACTCTTAGAGCATTCCAGTGTTCCAAACCACACTCGTGGTCGTCTCGGAGGTTTACCCTGGATTTTCCCCAGGTTACTCTCCAACCGCGCACTCCTATCGCTTTATTGGGCCCGGCCTATAAAGCCACAGCCAGGTTCAAAAAAAAAAAGAAAAGCGCAGCTGCTTGTAGGATTTAATACTGGCGCTAACAATTGCAAGTACGAGTATACGCAACTAAGCGGAAATATCGACTCTAATTCAACAAACAATAAAAACATTACACCCGTTTTTGGGGCGGTCGTGTAAAAGACACCTTTTACTAATGATCTTTAGTTTGTAAATAGCGTTTCGTCATTTGTAAATATTTGTGTCGAATATTTGTTGTTAAGTCTTAGTTGTTTTGTTTACTTGTTTAGAGTTTTCTCAAAGCTAAACTTAGTTTGGACTGTATATTTGAACTAGTTTATCCCTTGTTAGTAATTGAATGGATTCTCACTGGACAAACAATAATTAAATGTACTTTAGAAACTAATTTTAGATTTTACTAGAATGGAATGGAATTTGCGGGTAAATCATATTATTTTCTTTATATTGCTTATAACCGCTTTAAGGCACGAGTGAATAGGCACCTTCTGGGTGAGCTCGCCTCATCGTCGGCCTCATCTTTGCCCCCTGGCTAGATGCTGACCAAGAGCGATCCCATTTTTAATAAAAAAAAAAACTAAATCATTTTGGTCACTTTTAGATTACGTAAACCTCTAGTACGTTTTTAACGTTGTTTAACTTCATTCTTTATCCCATAGATGGCGCTTATAGTCCAGGTGTTCGAGTCGAGCTTCTTCAAAACAAGCTACACCTTTTCGGACTCTATTACGCCATTCCGGTCTCATCGATGCAAGGTCCTCCCAGCGCTCAACAGGAATATCACAGGCTTTGAGATGGCGTTTTAATACGTCTTTGTATCGCAGAAACTGCTCCCCACGATTACGTTTCCCAGCTCAGAATAGAACACGGATTTTGGGAGTCTGCAGTCTGTCATGCGACTAACGAACACCTGGACCATGAGCGCCATCTATGGAGGGGCAGTTATACTGCACACAGTGCGACAGAACATTTATATCCAAATTCGGTTTTGCGAGCCATATCCGTGCTCATCAGAGAAAGTTGTAAGGGTCACCGTCGTCGGATACGACAAGGAGGACTATACAGGGTGTCCCACGGCTATGCCACATGGAGGGAAATTACCTTGAATATTGCAGGTGGAACATTTTACTGAAAGAAGACGTTATTTGAATTTAAATAACAATTTAAACTGCATTCACAGATATTTAAATAATTTTGTGGTTGAACCGGGTATCGAATCCTTTACACGTGATCAATTGATTAATTTTGTATTAAAAATGTTAAAATTCATGGTCTTCCTTTTATTTCTGATACTATGTTATTTAGCAAAAAATAATCCATATGATGAAGCCTTTCGATTGGTATGATAAAGCTACAGGGTAATTATTTTTCTTGTGTAACGGGTTCGATTCCCGGTTCACGGTTTAATTATTATTCAAATATCTGTGAATGCAGTTTAAATTGATTTAAATTAAAATAATGTCTTCTTTCAGTAAAATGTTCCACCTACAATATTCAAGGTACTTTCCCTCCATGTGGAATAGCCGTGGGTTGTCCTGTATATGTATTATCCCATAATACAACTTTAGGTTTAAATTCAGTCTGACAATTATTAAATAAACTTGTTTCGCAGTCTCACGATAGTTCTCCCAGGTGGCTTAGCCGTCCAACTTTCTTAAGTCTTTTTACTAACTTTCTTCAACCTGCTTGAAATATTGCACAAATGACAACTTCATTGTGGAACTGTCCCCGTGGAGCGGACCAAGATCGTTAAATTTGACATTTCGTAAGTTTTCATTGTTGGAAAACTATTTCATAATGATCATTTTAAATAACTGAAGGTAAAAGTACTTGAGGAAAGATATGAATAAAAACAACCTGTCAAGTGCGAGTCCGATTCGCGCACTGAGGATTCCGTACACAGATAAATGCACACATTTAGTCAGGACACATCCTGACCCAATTTATTAAGCAAAAATCTCAACAACATGGTGTAGAAATTGAACGCCATGGGTACAGCGCCATCTATTGGCGAATTTGGTTACAAATTCGAGCTACTGAATAACTTAGTAGGTATGTGTGGTGGTTTTTCAAGGATACTTTATCGCGTGAACCGATTTCAATTCTATTTTCTTCATTTGAAAGAAGGTAGGAATTTACAAAACAAAAATATATGCTAAGGTGATTAAATTATAAACTTAGTATAAAAAAAGTTACTTGATAAAAAGCATATTCTATGCATCTAGGTTACCCTTCCTTATAACTGTTCCAAATTTCAAATCGATAGTATAAGTAGTTCTTGAGATATTTAACGATGTGACAGACAGATAGACAGACAAAGTGAAACCATAAGGGTTCCTTTTTTACCATTTTGGTACGGAACCCTAAAAATTGAATCAAGCAGCAGCTTTTTTTATTCACGTCGGTGGAAAACAGGCGTACGACCAGCATCGTGGTAAGCAGAAACCTTAGCTTAAAGACGCTTGCGACTCCAGAAGAATCACAAGCGTGTTGCCCATTCTTTGTTGATTCGAGGATTCGTTGTGTTGACCGCTAGAGATAAATGCTTCCCGGCCTCTGTAGTAATGTACTATTATTGCACAAGATAATAACATAAACAGAACAAAATCGGCCAAGTGCGAGTCGGACCACGCACAATGAAGGGTTCCGTACCAACACCTACTAGTCCACATTTAAAATCACTACCCAAAACATTGAATCTAAAAGAGTCGTATCTTCATAGGGAACTCACGGCACTTACGACCTTTTGTTTGGGCAAGACAGTTTTTAAGCGAAAACTCAAAAACCGTAAAACCTATATTGTTCAAACCAAAAATCATTGAAAGCATTTACTAATGCACACCACCTTAATTTTAAACTTTATAGTTTGGAAATTAGAGGGGGGGGAGACACACTTTCTATGAATTTAACAGCTAATATCCCACCAACGGTTGACTTAAATGGACAAGTTGTTTAGAAACCTCCATATCATTTTTAAAGGCCTATCCATCGATACCCAACACGACTATGTGCGTTGAATTTTTTTTTTATCCACCGGTTACATGTATGGAGTGCCCCCCCTAATTTAATATTTTTATGTAATTTCACATCATTTTTATGGAGCGGTTTATAGAATACACCTTCTTACCAAATTTCATAATTGCAGTGCTTATAGTCTCCGAGTAAATCGGCTGTGACAAACGGACGGACAGACATGACGAATCTATAAGGGTTCCGTTTTTGCCATTTTGTCTACGTGACCCTAAAAACGTTGGAGGAACTTATTAAATCGAAATCTAACTTAACTAAAGGGCTATACTGTACGTGCAAGGCTCGCCCAAATCACTGGCCAGTTTGGTGTAAAAATTTGGCGCGTCTCTTGTCAAGAGCGAGAAAATATGGGCACTCTAACAAGGCTCGACGTTTTGTTGCGTCCACAAAAACCTTTAAATAGCAGCCAGGAAATGGAACGCAGACAATGCAGCGCGCATTCGTAACCAGTCACCAAGTGAACTCAACTCGATTCAGTATAATTTGATCTCAAGGCAAGCTATTATGAACTGCTCTTTTCTAGAAAGCAATTCGTTATACAAGAATGTGTTGAGAACGGAGGACCCAACTTTTTCCTTTTTGTCGTTACTGGTTTGGATGGGTGACCGCTTGAGTGGTTATAAACTGAGCGCTCCCGTGCTTTGGAAGGCATGTAAAGCCGTTGATCCCGGCTGCTGTCTATGATAACAGTTATTAAGCCAAATTAGAGGCCTTCGGGCGGCTTGAGAACTTCTATCAGCCAAGTTGCCCACTCACTTGACAAGCCCAATTCCAATAAGGTCTGGTTTCCCCTCGGTTTGAGGTCAGATGGCAGGCGCTTCCGGAAAAACTAGTGCCTACGCCAAATCTTGGGATTAGGTAGCGGACCCCGGGCATCCTGGATGATGCAACTGCACTGGGATAATGCTAGGAGGATGAGATGAGGTTGTTACTGCTTTGGAGTTGCAGGCGTCTATAGTCTGCGGTGTCTGCTATCAGGTGAATCATACGCTTGTTTGCCACCATCGTTGTATAAAAAACCTAGTCTGGTCTGTAAACAAACGTAGCCGCTTAGCGCTACCGACCCTTCATTGATTTGACAATTCGTTTTTTGAGTGCTTCTCTGCTAGCTCTGGCGATCTTGCTCACACCACCAGGAACACAGCACCATGCAACAGTGGTCACTGTACACTGTGACAATCAGGCAGAAGAGAGTTTTAAACACTCGACGACCTTTTTAGATTTGACGACCGGTTCAGACTAGTGGGTAGTGCACCTGCCTGTGAAGCTGACGGTCCTGGGTTCGAATCCCGGTCAGGGCAAATATTTGTGTGATGAGCATGAATATTTGTTTCTGAGTCTTGGATGTTTTCTATGTATTTACTTAAATGATGTATTTATATCTATTAAATATATCGTCGTCTAGTACCCATAACACAAGCCTTCTTGAGCTTACTGTGGGGCTAGTTCGATATGTGTAGGATTGTCCTCTAATATTTATTTATTATTTATTTATTATTAATCAGACCATTTTCTTTGTGAATTGATATGTATCTTGAAATTTTCTATTTAGTATGTAATTCAGAACTATTGCGGCCTAATATCGTACATTTTACATGCATTTGCGATCAAGTGAAACGAAGATCTCTGCTTCAGCTTCGATGAAAATACTTTCGTATGTCCGAATTCCGGATTTCTAGATTTCCAGATTTCTGGTTGTTCTCCTCTCAACAGATTCTCGTGAAATTTTCTGAGCAGGTTCGGTAAATTATATACAATTTTTTTTTCAAGTTTGTTTTTCTGCGGGCGAATTTCAGTTTGTTCTCCTCCACAGGTCGTATTTCGCATCCGATTCTCGTGATCTTTTTTGAGCAGGTTTAATAATTATATAGATTTTTTCTTCGAGCCAGTGTCTGGAAAATTAAAAAAATATATCGCCAGGTATACAGCTCACAGAGCCAATAGGTTTTTTTTATACAAAGCCGGTGGAAAACAAGCGTACGGTCCACCAGATGAGCGGAGCAGCCTATAGATGCCCTCAACTCCAAAGGAGTCACGTAAGCGTTGCCGACCCTTTATGAAATTTGAGAATTCACTGTGTGTGTAGTTTATTGAAAAATATATCACACACCACCCCGAACGACACAAATTCTACTACTTGCACACAATAAACGACGATAATGCGTCGTATCGTTTATCAGTTTTTTATTATATATCCATACTAGCAGCGCCCTGCGGTGTTAAGGTAGCCTATGTCCTATTCTGATGTCTAAGCTACAATACTGGAAAGTTTCATAGAGATCCGTTCAGTAGTTTTTGAGATTAAGCGGAACGTACATCCATCCGCACAAACTTTCACGTTTATAATATTATTAAGACTAAGATTCTTGTCATTATTTGAGTTCAAAACCATTTTAAAGTATGTAAGGCCTTATAAGGGTCATCGAAACCAATGTAGAGGACTATACTCATACATAGCCGCGCATAGTTTGTGTGTCTAGTTGTTTTGTGAGTGCCTGAAAGCCTCTGTTTCGCCTATAAATTCAGTCCGTCGGCTAGAATGCGGGGAATGGGCGAAATAGGCAAAAACAAGTGGCACAGCGGCGAGGGCGGTGCGTGGATATGATCTAGAGCTCTGGTGGGTGGGCTGAGCTCTGACACGAAACAACGCATTAACCCATTCGTAGCAGGGCTGATTACGTATGTTTAGCGGGGGGGTTACATTTATGGAGTGTCCCCTAATTTAATATTTATTTGTAATTTCACATAATTTTTATTTAGCGGTTTATAGAAAACCCATTCTTGGCAGGGAAAGAAAGAAAAAACATTTATTCGTGGCACAGGAGTAATACACATACCAAGGATTAAAGTTGAAAAACGAGTAAAAACAGTAAAAAAGGTGTAAAACAAAAAGAAAACAATCAATAATGCCACGAAATGGTCCCGACTCAGCATGGTGCCAACCTAACTGGTCGACGCTGGTCTTCCGTCGGAGCAGGCAGGCAGGCAGGCAGGGCTGAGTACATAACGTTTACCGGGGTTTTACATTTATGGAGTACCCCCCCCCTAATTTAATATTTCTTGTAATGGTGCTTATATTCTCCGAGTAAATCGGCTGTGACATACGGACGGACGGACAGACATGACGAAACTATAAGGGTTCCGTTTATGCCATTTTGGCTACGGACCCTAATAAAAACTGACTCCAAAGAAACACTGAAAAATAAAAAACCGGCCAAGTGTGTGTCGGTTCACGCACTATGCAGGGTTCCGTACCAACACCTCACACTCATTTAAAACCACTATGTAATAAATAGAATCTAAAAAGGTCGTATCTCCAGAACATTCAACCGAATTGAGAACCTTCTCCTTTTTAGCAGTCGGTTGAAAATACCAAATATCCATTCCGGAAAGCCTTACATGTATAGAAAACGATTAATATTCGGGCTCGTGTGATTGATCCTTCGTCTGAGTGTAAAGCGGCAATTACACTGCGTCGTTCACCTAATGCGGTCGCCGAATTCATTTTAAACTACTTAGGCCAACAAACGTCTTCACATTAGTCTGTCAGCCTCCCTATACGCGTTGGCAGCTGTCGATCGCCGAATGCGGCCGACTAACGTGTTCTTTATACTTTTGCTGTCGCCGAATTCATTTTAAACTACTTAGGCCAACAAACGTCGTCTTTACATTAGTCTGCCCGCCTACCTATAAGCGTTGGCATCTGTCGATCGCCGAATGCGGCCGACTAACGTATTCTTTACACTTTTGCGGTCGCCGCATGCAGCATGCGGCGAACGACGAAGTGCAATTGCCGCATTATCCACCAAGTTTGTATAACTCGCCCAAAAGTGGTGAGTATACTGATTCCTGCTTTTGACTTTTCACTCTCATTTAGAAAGTAGGACGTATGGAAGCGCTCAATTAATCCAAAATGGCTGACAAAATATGCGCACATGACTTTAGCCACATGAGCGTAAGTACAGATATGTTTCACTGCTCATGCTCGAAAAGCGTTTCATATTAGACTTGTCAAGCGGAGCTAAAATAGTACATTTAATCCCTAAGGAAAATATGAATTCATATTTATGATTTACAAAACAATTTAATTTGACCAATCAAAATACTTCACCTATTAAATCCGCCAATCACATAACACTAATTAAACTCTTTAAAAAATTTTGGTATTGGGTATTAACCAACCAGAATACAGCTTTACTAAAATCGACCAATCAGGAAACAGAATTCATTTCTCTAAAGAGTCTAAAGATTGGGTTTGTAGTAGACCCTATTTCACAATACTTAAAAAAGTGATTAAATTGTTTGAGCGACCCTTTGAAGCGCTCAATGGAAGGTCAGTTACCTTTTTTGAGCGTGAATGTTGCGCGCGAACCGCGATGTCTATGTTAAATGTGTCAAAGCAGTTTAGAAGAAAAAGATGCCGCCAAATTAGACATAAGTGCGCCGTGGAATTTATTATTAATTTTTGGTGGATAGTTGTTTTTTTATACCACGTCGGTGGCAAACAAGCGTACGGCCCGTCTGATGGTAAGCGGTCACCGTAGCCTATGGACGCTTGCAACTTCTGGGGTGTCACATGTGAATTGCCAACCCTTTAAAAATGTATATACTCCTTTCTTGAAGAACCCCATACTGTAGTCCCTCGGGTAAACCTCGGCAGGGAGCTCATTCCACAACCGGAGCGTCCGTGGGAGGAAATTCCTCTGAAACCGTACCGTACGCGACCATTTGTTTATTTATTTTGTAGCAATTGAAGTGAAAAATAGAGTGTATAACTCTGTTCTAAAAGCCATATTAGCCCTAGAATCTCGTTGTAACGTGTAACATGGCTCATTTTAGACCCTTGTCATACGATCTACTATTTGTCACATTTTATTTGACTTTTGACTGTCCACTTTGTAATGAATACCCATCCAAAGTGTACCAATTTTTTTATTCTACAAGGAAACAGGTCACAAAACAAGACCGGCATCGAGCGGCTCATGATTAAGAATCGCGTACCGATTCGAAACATGCCGAGCTATATTCAACCTTTATATTCGACAATAAGATCGACATGTTTCAAATTGAAATGGTTCGCGGTAGTGACCTTTTTCATTACATTTAAGGCGCGTATAATCGCGAACGACCTTGCGCGTTGGGGCGTGGCGTAGTCTTTCCCGCCGCACTACCCGCGCCCCCCGCTGTAACAGATCCGTCAGCCGACTCCAAAACAGGATTAGGTTTTTTGTATGTGTGTATGTATTTTTTATATAATTATTTTCTAAATACATAGGAATGTTTGAAGTAATTAAATATATAAAATAGTTAAATAGGTACATTGTCTCAGAATCAAACTCTTATATTTTAGCGTCGCGCGCAAAGCGACACAGCCTTCCTGTCCGAGAGCCGGTGACAGACTGCCGCCCGTCGCCCGCGCACGTATCCGCCCCAATTTTTATGACGGTGTGGTAGTTATTCCGGGTTTTTGACAAAAGTAATGATTATTTTACAATAACCGCAGCTCAGATTATGAAAAACTGAATTAAGTTTTATTTTCTGAATATCCTGTGTAAAAAACATGTCTAGATAGTGAGCAGTAGCGATTTAAAAAATGCCTTATTTGATATTTTTTTTTGTTAGGACAATCTAGGCGTGTTGCAATTTCCGCAGCTCAGATTGAAGAGGACATATCAATCTTTCAAGTATATCTTTTCTTGACCTATATTTTGGGCCAGTTTGGAGTTTTAGGCCTTTGAACGCGACCAAAATGTGGTATTTCACTCTATTACGCGCCTTAAATACAATAATTATTGTAATGAAACTCAAACATGTTTTCTCTATAAAACTTCATTATGTATATCTTACTTCAGCGACACGCTGTATATACAGGGTGTACACAAACTATCAAACTTGAGGGTCATAAATGCGGGTCTGCACGTGTCCATCCCCGGGTTATCCGGAACTATGAGTTGCGAAACTTCGGTTAATCTCCTAAAGTAGTGGGTCGCTTTAACACTTGCTACTTCTTACTTGTTTTACGCAGGCTTTTACCTGTAAGGGAACCACAATGTGAGGTTGACGGGTCATTTATAGAAGTTTTTCAAAGGAATAACTAAATTTTCACCTCACCAGCTCGGAAAGCCCTTTTTTATTCTTTAAAAACAGATAGCAAAACCGCATTTTATCCAGAAGAGTGCAAAGAATATTTGAAAGCCGAACGCGCTATTTGTAGTAACTTTTTTAAACGAAATAACATGTAAAGGCCAGTCCAGACAGTCCCGCAACAATAATTTTATATTGTGCTGTTGTGTTAAAAAACTAGTACCCACGCCAAATCTCGGGATTAGGTAGTGGACAACTATATTTAGGACACAACTGTCAACGTTAGGACGAGGAGGAGGAAAAAAATTCCTCGCTCTAGTGAGGTGAAAAGATTTGTGTTATACACGGCTGCAAAGTTATTTTACGTCTCGTGTGTTGTAACACTCGCTACGCTCAGGATTCTATTTTTGAACCACTCGCTTCGCTCAGCTCGTGGGTCAATCCTAGAATCCATTCGCTAGCTCGTGTTTCAATTCCACACTCGCGGTTAAAATACAACTTTGCACCCTTGTATAACAAATAACTATTTATGGCTTTTAGGCGAGGAAAACGGTATAATCTAGCATTTGCATGTATATATTAAATAAATAAATAAATATTAGAGGACAATTTTACACAAATCGAACTAGCCCCACAGTAAGCTCAAGAAGGCTTGTGTTATGGGTACTAGACGACGATATATTTAATAGATATAAATACTTAAATACATAGAAAACATCTAAAACTCAGAAACAAATATTCATGCTCATCACACAAATATTTGCCCTGACCGGGATTCGAACCCAGGACCGTCAGCTTCACAGGCGGGTGCACTACCCACTAGGCTAAACCGGTCGTCAAAATATTGTTTTATAAATCCCTAAGCAATTATGCTAAAAGTACCTTCATTAAAATAAAAAAAAAATTAAATCGATTCATGAGATAAAGAATTATCCTTGAAAAACCGCCATGCACACTAAATTATTCAGTAGCTCAATTTTGTAACAAAATTCGCCGATAGATGACGCGGACGGATACAGCCATGGCGTTCAATCACTACACCATGTTGGTGAGATTTTCCTAAATTAATATTTGCAATAAATTCATATCGTAGCACAAATCTCAATCATCAAATCATTTTCCATGGATATTTCCAACTGTGCTCGGGAAAATCAGCGTTACGCAGGGGTTTAAAAAGGGACTTAAAGCCGTTCCGGAAACAAGTCTGAACCGAACCACAACAATGAATTGGGAATTCCAGTGATCCCTAAACAGCCTTCAAAAACAACAACAATCTGGTTTTATAAATGGAACCAATTTCCGTAACTTCGGGAATCAATTATCGTGTTAAAAGTTGCCAAGTATTCGTGCGGTTAGAGTGAAGCTTAGGTTAGATAAGTAAAAAACCGGCTAAGTGCGTGTCGGCCTTCGCACATTTATGGTTCCGAACCAAACGCAAATAAAAAATAAATAAAATAAATATTTGTGGACAATCTTACACAAATCAACCTAGTTCCAAACTAAGCAAAGCTTGTAGTATGGGTACTAAGTGACGATATACATACTTATATAGATAAATAGATACTTAAATACATAGAAAACGTCCATGACTCAGGAACAAATTTTTATGTTCATCACACAAAATAAATGCCCTGACCGGGATTCGAACCCGGGACCTCCAGCTTCGAAGGCAGGGTCACTACTACAACAACTACAACTAGGCTAAAGCGGTCGTCAAATTCAATGTCGTTCAAATTTCGAATTCAATGACAGTTAATTGACTCTAGACAGAACATTATTATTAGGGTTCCGTAGCCAAAATGGCAAAACCGGAACCCTTATAGATTCGTTATGTCTGTCCGTATGTCACAGCCGATTTACTCGGAGACTATAAGCACTATAATTATAAAATTTGGTAGGAAGGTGTATTCTATGAACCGCTACATAAAAGTGATGTGAAATTACAAAAAAAATATTAAATTAGGGGGGGCACTCCATACATGTAACCGGTGGATGAAAAAAAAATTTTCAACGCACATAGTCGCGTGGGGTATCAATGGATAGGCCTTTAAAAATGATATGATATAATGTTAGTGTGTAATCAAATATTTTTTGATAATTTCACATTACTTTTATCTAGCGGTTCACAGAATACATCTTCCTACCAAATTTCATAATTGTAGTGTTTATAGTCTCCCAGTAAATCGGCAGCGCATGTTTTTACTTATTACTGAGTTCATAGAATTTCATTTCGAGTTTTCTTATAATTTCAAATTTCATCGCATTTTTACCCAAGTAAGAAAACGGTAGGCTAAAATAGTAAATGCGATAGTAATAGCTTAATAGCGATAGTAACAGAAATTATCGGGTTCAGTTTGTATAATATAGAATATTTAACCAAGAAAATTTCTAACACTTTCAATTAGAAAGATACACACAATCAAAATTCTGCCTGAACTTTCAGATCCCCTTTAATCCCGAAACTAATACTCATCAAAATAATAACGACCCTATTAACTCTATACTATAATAGTAATGTCGCAATAACTAGGTACTGCTATGAGTTATCCACTGGAATATTAATTACTATGCGATAACACGACACTTGGGAGCAAAAACGACATAAGGACCAGCTACGATACGGCGTTTCCGACCTTTTGGACTTATAGCATTGTTTACAGTTTATTAGTAATTTTAACTTAATTTATGTACGGATAAATTGAGAGATTATTTGGTTAGCTATTTGTTGAGATATTCATTAGAATTTATTGGTTTAAAGTTAACTAACTTGTTTTGTTACCAAATCAATTACATTAAATTGGTACCTAACTAGTTATTGAGGTAACCAATTTCGGTTTCAAGAGTTATTTAAATTCTTGGTGAAAATTATGGCAAATATATCTTTTATACTGTCATAAAACTGTTTTGATATTAAAATACACTCGACGTAATACTTATACCTAAAAGATTTGTTTATACGAGTCTAACGCGAAATTTATGTACGAGTACCTTTCTTATTGATGTTTCGACACACATTACACGTTTCGTTACACTTAAATGTACATATGATACCCATGTTCTTTTTCGTTTCTTTTTAGGGTTCCGTACCTGAAGTGTTCAAACGGAACCCTATTGTTATCACTCGAGCGTCCGTCCGTCCGTCGTCTGTCACACAGGTTTACGCCCAAACAGGGGTCCTAATTTGGATATTAATTTTTGATGTTTAGTTTTTAGTTAGATATCATCATATTTAAGAGCTTGGCTCTTGTCGGTGGAGTAACTGCCAGCTTATTCTACATTCAGCTTTGTCCTTCACTTCTTTGTATGACGTAGCATTTATTTTATGTTTTATTTGCTCCATGTAGATGTTAGTTAGATATAGCTGTCTTTATTTTAAGTTTTTAATTCATTTAATTACTGTTATAATTAACGTATTTTTTTAATACCAAAAGCATGCATTTAAATAAAGTATAAGTAAGTCTTATTGTGTATGCATGACATTACAATGAATAAATAAATAAATAAATAAGTAATCTTGTTGACCCAAAGCAATACAAACAGTCAAAATTTATTTTTATTTATTTGTAAATGGGGGCTGTAACTCTGTAATTGATAATTTTCTTTAAAAATATAGGTAGGTAGGTTACAAAGATTTATGCATCCACAATTAATAATAAATCATAATGAGAACAGGGAGGCATTTTTTTAACTGTTTTGACTCAGATACATAGTAGTTGAAGTGGGGACGAAAAAAGACCTAATGTTTTTAATTGTTAAAATACTTGAACATAGTCTGTACCATAAAAGAACCCAATGTTAATATATAATAATGTTTTGTAAATCATAAATATAAATGACTAAATGTACTATTTTAGCCCTGCTTGATAAACCTAATGTGACATCCCTTATCGCGCATGAGAAGTAAAAACATAATTACCTCTTGAACTTTGATAAAAATCCGATAGATATAACAAAATATCATACATATATAATGTACATAAATAAATTGGTAATTTTTGGCCATTATATTCTGTTGTTTCAACATTTTCTTGACACTTCATTTCAAAATTTGTAAGATTAACTTTTCGACGCTCTTTTTCCGTAATTTACCAAACAATTGTTTTGCATGTTTTTTGCCATTTTTTTTAACGTTTGGGAAATGCATTTACGCATCCCGCCTGGTTAGGGGGACCAGGGCCGGTATGACGGACTAACCGAGGCAAAACACCTTGGACTACCGTCTAAAACCCCAACGAGTGCCGGCTCCGCCTTGTAGAGTGGGACGCCGCAGGATCACCATCGGCATTCGACTGCGTAGTGCGTGTGTCCCGGCGGGCAGCCCTAGGAGTCAACGAGGCTTCAACTAACACAGTAGAAACCGTCAATAATATAGTGAATTACGTTTTAAACCAGTCGTTGCAGCATAACATATTTTATTCCATTAACCCTGGAATACGTTGAGCGGAAACTCTTTCATTCCTTAATTAAATGCAAGTTCATTCGCAAGTCTTATGCAGTTTCTATAGAAGCGCGGAATATGTAAGTAAATGAGGTTCTTTGTGTCCGCACAATAGGCAGGTTGACTTCGATCATGCTTTGACGTACCTTTTTTATTAAATTATTTGAAATATTATTATATTTCAAATTATGTCAATATTATTGATAATTCCAATTAATAGTTAGTTAACCGAATGAAACGAAGATGGCTGCTTCAGCTTCGACAATAATGCTTTCGTACGTCCTCTCCGGATTTCTAAATTTCCGGTTGTTCTCCTCATCATCATCATCATCATTTCAGCCGAAAGACGTCCACTGCTGAACATAGGCCTCCCCCAAGGCTCGCCATTTAGACCGGTCCTGTGCCGTTCGTTTCCACCGGATTCCCGCGACCTTCACCAGGTCATCACTCCACCTTGTCGGAGGCCTACCGACAGCTCGTCTTCCGGTGCGTGGACGCCACTCAAGCAGTTCTCCTCTACAGGTCGCATTTCTCGACCGATTCTCGTGAAATTTAGTGAATAGATTTGGTAATAATACAGATTTTTTCACTTTTATCTGTTCTTGGAAATTTTCAAAAACTATTTTTCTAGTGTCTGCGGGAGAATTTCGGTTTGTTCTCCTCTACAGTCGCATAATTTCTCAACTGATTCTCGTTGAGTGAGAGAATTTTGTCGGGTTCGATAATTATATATTTTTTTTTTGTCGGAGAAAGAGCAGAGCAGAACGCGAAAAATATGTACGTATCAATGTAAATACGAATCTATATATATGTATCTATGCATGTTTACGCGCGTACGTGAATAGGTACCTATTTACGCACGATACGTACCAATATGTAAGTACGTATATCTTACACTGTGCTTTGATCTTCGTAATATGATTTGGTAGCCTTATGAGTTAACAATTTTTAATTAAAAAAATAATTTATATTTTTAAATTTCAGTTATCATCGTATGGTGAAAAATTAAAAAAATAAAATAAATATTAGAGGACAATCTTACACAAATCGAACTAGCCCCACAGTAAGCTCAAGAAGGCTTGTGTTATGGGTACTAGACGACGATATATTTAATAGATATAAATACATAGAAAACATCCAAGACTCAGAAACAAATATTCATGCTCATCACATAAATATTTGCCCTGACCGGGATTCAAACCCAGGGCCGTCAGCTTCACAGGCAGGTGCACTACCCACTAGGCTAAACCGGTCGTCAATATTATCAATATATATGCATCAATATTTGATTATGAAAGTATTTATCGCAATGGCAATTATTTCGAACCGTGAGATCTTCGAAAAGACAGTACGGTTGCCAGTTTTGTTGCACTTTTAGCACCACCCCAGGGGTCACATGTAGGGTAGCGGTGGGTACTCCCTACGGACGTGGTGCAACTACGACCCCCCTTGTCAAGTGGGCAACTTGACTGTTAGAAGTTCTCAAGCCGCTACGAGGCCTCTAACTCGGCTTAACGACTGCTATCATAGACAGCAGCCGGGATCAACGGTTTAACTTGCCTTCCAAAGCACGGGAGCGCTCAGATAATAACCACTCAAAGGTCACCCATCCAAGAACTGACCTGGCCCTTATAAAAGTAGAATCAATAGAAATGCTTTTTTCCTCATCTTTTACTTTCCCTACTTTTCAGACTCCGACCAATAATACAAATACTCTTTATTGCACACCTCACATAATAAAATAGCACATAAAAAACAAAAAACAAAGATACAGGGAGGCAGAGGCAGAACAACAGGCGGTCTTATCGCTAAAGAGCGATCTTTTCCAGACAACCTTTGGGTAGTGGAGAAATGAAATATAAAGCTGAAAAGTAGGTGGTGCATAAACTATTACAATGAGAAAAAAAGAAAAAAAAAGATTCCAAAACAACTATTCAATATAAATACACACAACTTCACTAAACAAACTACCTTATAAAGACAGAACAGCCAATTATGCGAGATATTTGCTAAGAGTTCTGAAATGGCTTCAAATATCGAAATCTTGTATAGAATTTTCTTTTAGTATCGATAATACTTTGCGTATAAATTGAATAGATTGAACTGAATATTTTCTTTGAGTGAGGTTTGAGTTTTATCCGCACATTAAGCCTTTTTAGGGTTCCGTAGCCAAAATGGCAAAAACGGAACCCTTATAGTTTCGTCATGTCCGTCTGTCCGTCTGTCCGTCTGTCCGTCTGTCCGTCTGTCACAGCCGATTTACTCGGAAACTATAAGTACTACAGTGATGAAATTTGATGGGAATATGTGTTGTATGAACCGCTACAAAATTATGACACTAAATAGTAAAAAAAAGAATTGGGGGTGGGGCCCCCCATACATGTAACTGAGGGATGAAAATTTTTTTTTCGATGTACATACCCGTGTGGGGTATCAATGGAAAGGTCTTTTAAAATGATATAAAGTTTTCTAAAAAACATTTTTCTTAAAGTGAACGGTTTTTGAGATATCAGCTCTCAAAGTCGTAAAAAGTATGTCCCCCCCCCTCTATTTTTATAACTACGGGGTATAAAATTCTAAAAAAAATAGAGGTGATGCATGCTAATTAACTCTTTCAACGATTTTTGGTTTGATCAAAGTATCTCTTATAGTTTTTGAGATAGGTTGATTTAACTGTAATTTTGGTTAAGTTATTTTTGCTGTTTTATAGATACTAGTACGGAACCCTTCGTGCGCGAGTCCAACTCGCCCTTGGCCGGTTTTTATTTGTATGTATTGGATTATCCAGATGAATGGTTTATTTTTAACTCCGTTTCAAACATAGGGATGTTTACCTTATCTATTTAATAATAATATCCGCACCACCTGCTGCATAAACTATTTTTTTACTCTTTTCTGCGCTTTGAATGTAGCTTGAAAGAGACCGCTATTTAGCCATAAGAGCGCCTGTGTTTGATTGCAGCGGCATTGTATGATAATGAAACGCTATTTACAACATCTACTAAACATAATAAAAAAATAAAACCGACTCCAAAAAACACAAAAAGTAAAAAAAAATTGCCTTACTTCTAACTTGAGACATTACGCTTCTTATTGAACAATGTGGACGTACCTATTGTAATTTTTGAAGCCGGTGCCATCCAAAGAAATTATGTAAAGTTGACGAAATGGCACCGACTACAAAAATTACAATAGGTACGTCTACATAAATAAAATAAATAAATATTTTTGGACAATCTTACACAAATCAACCTAGTCCCAAACTAAGCAAAGCTTGTACTATGGGTACCAAGTGATGATATACATACTTATATAGATAAATAGATACTTAAATACATAGAAAACATCCAAATCTCAGGAATAAATATTCGTGTTCATCACACAAATAAATGCCCTGACCGGGATTCGAACCCGGGACCTCCAGCTTCGAAGGCAGGGTCACTACCAACTAGGCTAAAGAGGTCGTCAAAATATATTTCCCATATCATTTATTTATTTTTGATATATTTCTCAAGCACTAATTTTGGTGTGGTTCTCCCGGACACTATTTTTGTTTTAGAGAGTGAAGTTCAACCAGTTCTACATATCAATTTGGCAGTTCTCTAGAGGCAGTAAATAATCAGTCGTATCTCCTGACCATATAACTCTTATTCGAGCACTTACAAATAAGTCGTTTATATTTAAGATGGATGCTATTGCCGAGAATATAAGCTAAGTGATAAGACTTCAGAGTTATGGTAATAGGTGTCATCCATACTATCGATATACTGTGGCGCCGTATGACTTACACTTGCGGACAGTTAAATCGGAATTTCATATAGATGGAAAATTATTTGTTATACGAGTACAAGAGTGCAAAGTTGTATTTTAACTGCGAGTGTGGAATTGAAATACGAGCTAGCGAATGGATTCTAGGATTGAACCACGAGCTAGCGAATAGAATCTATGGTTGAACCGCGAGCGAAGCGAGTGGTTCCAAAATAGAATCCTGAGCGAAGCGAGTGGTTCAAAAATAGAATCCTGAGCGTAGCGAGTGTTGCAACACACGAGACGTAAAATAACTTTGCAGCCGTGTATAACACAAATCTTTTCACCTCACTAGAGCGAAGAATTTTTTTCCTCCTCGTCCTAACGTTAACAGTTGCGTCCTAAATATAGTCGTCCACTACCTAATCCCAAGATTTGGCGTAGGTACTAGTTTTATAACACAACAGCACAATATAAAATTATTGTTGCTGGACTGTCTGGATTGGCCTTTACATGTTATTACTTTAAAAAAAGTTACAAATAGCGCGTTCGGATTTCAAATATTCTTTGCACTCTTGACTCATGACCGGCCTGTGATCATATGTTGATGCAATCGACCCTTATACTGGAGATACTGTAGTAAACAAGGTGGTTAGTGTACATTCCGTATATGTAAAGTTTTGCGTGACGTTCGCTCGCAAAACACAAAGACATGACGCTATAATAACATTACTGAAGTTGTTTATAATATTCAAAGTAAGATATTTTTTGTTGCAACATCGACTTTTTTATAGTGTCTGAAATAATTTGCGGTTTAAAAAATACACTTGCGATTCTGTGAATTAAATTTAAAAGTATTAATGTTTTGAGGTGTTAGTGTTAGGATTATCAAGCTTTAACTCCTATTAAGTCCCTTATTCCCATCCAATCCAATTAGGTTACTCCATTTTTGAGAAAAGCACCATAAGTAATTTTTAACCTTCGGGTGGAATGACAATTCTACGCTTCGTAAAAATTAAACGGACTCCAAAGGTCTTTCGCTTAAAAAGAATACTCAGCCTGCTTGCTGTTCCAAGCTTTGAAAATAATGTACTATTATAAGATAAGATAAGATAAGATAATTTATTTGCAAAATGTAGTGAGTACAGCTGGAATTGTCATTTTAAGAACTTACATTATAGCCTAGTTTTGTTGGCCGCAAGTGTATCTGGGGATTACGTATGCGACATTTATGGTCAGTTTATTGAGGATTCGCCTTTAAAGTTGAAAGGCAGTCAATTTGTCTTTAAAATGTGACGATAATTCTAAAACAAACTTTCGTACAAGGTTTCAGTGCTCATCGGATTTTATTGAAGAAAGTTGCGTACCACGCTCTTGCAAAGTATTGTTCGGGGAATGATAATATACTTGTAGTGTTTTTGTACGCCTACTCGTGTAAATATCAGACATCGTAGACGCTTCCGACTCTAGAGCAATCACAAGCTAGTTGTGACAATGCGATTCATTTTTTTAACCGACTTTTAATGAACCGATTTGATATTTTTTTCTTTGTTTTAAAGCATATGCTTCAAGGTTGGTCTCGTTGTTAACAGAATCTAGTTCTGAATTGAGGGCACTCCTCAAAAATTCAAGGGAAACAGCGATTTTAGTATTTTCGGTAATAAGTCAAGTATTTGCATTCAGAAAGTAGCATTTGGTTAGTTTTTTTATAAGACTTTTTATTTGGTTATGGGCATCCACTACATTTTTTTAACTCTTTTTTGTAGTATGTCGGTGGCAAACAAGCGTGTGGCCTGCCTGATGGTAAGCGGTCACCGCAGCCTATGGACGATTCCAATTCCAGGGGTATCACATTCGCATTGCCGACCCTTTATGCCCAATTTATGGCACCTATTTATCACCTCCGTTATCATGACATAAGTACACTTCAGTATAACACATTCAATTGCGAATAATTGAGCAAAAGCAGACCTAAGGGAAAATCTGTTTGAAATTCACTCTTAAAAATTTCGTGTTGATTCCTCGTCAAAATACTTCAGATTACGAGTATCAAAGAAATCATAATTACCCTCAACGTAGCTCAAACATCATTAGCGTTCAAAAGACGCTCAAACACGCCGTGCAAATACTTTAGTGCGCAAACACGCCTGCGCGTGAATTAGTCGAGCGCTGCGCAAACACTGCCAGGTGACAGTTCTATTGGACCCGTAGAAGACACGATTACAAAAGACTCGTTATCCTTCATTTTTCCGTTTGTGTACTAACCCTGGCTACGCTTGGGGCTTATCTAGTAGGTACTCATTTTAGGAAAGCGACTGCTTAAAAGGAAAATTAAACCTAGTTCGGATTACACAGATTTCCTTACGAGCCTCACCGAAAGGCCACTGGTCAATATCAATAGTACATTACAGCCGATGCTAACCTAGCGTGAAGTAAGGAATTGCTGGACGAGTTTGGGGCCAACCGGATAAAACGAGTCCCGCAATCCCAAAAAAACATATTTGTTGAACGGTTTCAAAGTACTATTTTTGAAAGAGCTATCCAACGATGGAAGAAAAAAAATTGCACCTCCACTTTACATGCAAGGTAGGGTACCTAAAAAATTTTTTTAATGATTTTATTCTACCCTTTTGTCGGCGTCATTGATATGTATACTCATGCCAAATTACAGCTTTCTAGTACTAACGGTTACTGAGAAAAGCGGGGGACGGACGGACGGACATGGCAAAACTATAAGGGTTCCTTGTTTACTACGGAACCTTAAAACCGACTCCAAAAACGCTAAAAAGTATAAATTACAATAGGTAGATACGTATACATTGTTAGAAGTAAGGCAATCATTTTTTGGAGTCGGTTTTATTTTTTTATTAATTTTTTTTCAAGTTTGCAACTGCTTTGTTTGCGGTTTTACAATAAATATTATTAGTATTGCGTTTCATACACGTGTTGGATTTTTATTGCACATAAAAACTCTCGCTTATTATTTCCATGCCCTGAAATTAAGGTTGTGTCCTGACTGGTGTGTGGTAGCCGTGTTTTCTGATTGGTGGATTTAATATGGTGAAGTTTTTTGATTGGTCAAATTAGAATGTTTTGTAAATCATAAATACGTATTCATATTTTCCCTAGGGGCTGAATGTATTACTTCAGCTCCGCTTGATAAGCCTAATATGACACACTTTTTTAACATGAGAAGTGAAAAGATTATTAGTATTGCATTTCATGTACGTGTTGGTTTTTTATTGCACACTAGCGACCCGCCCCAGCTTCGCACGGGTGCACTATTTAATGGATGTTGTTATACATATAAACCTTCCTCTTTAATCACTCTATTTATTAAAAAAAACCGCATCAAAATCCGTTGCGTAGTTTTAAAGATTTAAGCATACATAGGGATAGAGGGATATAGGAACACAGAAAGCGACTTTATTTTATACTATGTAGTGATAAAAACTCTCGCTTATTATTTCCAAGCCCTTAAATTATGGTTGTCATAGAAGGGTATCCAAGTTCACTAATTAACATAGTTTTGGAGCAGTTGCGGGCTGTACCCTCGTCAGCATACATGACTCCATCTGCCGGAACTATCTCACTCGTTTTACTTGAGGAAGGGTCTAAGAGCTTCCATCTTAAATCGTCTTTGTCTGAAAATGTAATAAGTCAAGTATTTGCATTCAGAAAGTAGCATTTGGTTAGTTTTTTTATAAGACTTTTTATTTGGTTATGGGCATCCACTACATTTTTTTAACTCTTTTTTGTAGTATGTCGGTGGCAAACAAGCGTGTGGCCTGCCTGATGGTAAGCGGTCACCGCAGCCTATGGACGATTCCAATTCCAGGGGTATCACATTCGCAATATAAACCTTCCTCTTTAATCACTCTATTTATTAAAAAAAACCGCATCAAAATCCGTTGCGTAGTTTTAAAGATTTAAGCATACATAGGGATAGAGGGATATAGGAACACAGAAAGCGACTTTATTTTATACTATGTAGTGATAAAAACTCTCGCTTATTATTTCCAAGCCCTTAAATTATGGTTGTCATAGAAGGGTATCCAAGTTCACTAATTAACATAGTTTTGGAGCAGTTGCGGGCTGTACCCTCGTCAGCATACATGACTCCATCTGCCGGAACTATCTCACTCGTTTTACTTGAGGAAGGGTCTAAGAGCTTCCATCTTAAATCGTCTTTGTCTGAAAATGTCTGTTTCTTACGTGCGATTTATCTTGTTACAAGATATTTAGCGAATGCTTAATCCTAGAATGCTCTGAAGGTTTAAAGCATTTTTTTAAGGTTCCGTAGGCGAAATGGAAAAAACGGAACCCTTATAGATTCGTCATGTCTGTCCGTCCGTCCGTATGTCACAGCCGATTTACTCGGAGACTAACACCTTCCTACTAAATTTCATAATTGTAGTGCTATTTTATGAACCGCTACATAAAAGTGATGTGAAATTACAAAATAATATTAAATTAGGGGGCACTCCATACATGTAACCGTTGGATGAAAAAAAAAATTTCAACGCACAAAGTGTGTGGGGTATCGATGGATAGGCCTTTAAAAATGATATGGAGGTTTTTAAAAAACTTATCCATTTAAGTCAACCGTTGGTGAGATATTAGCTGTCAAAGTCATAGAAAGTGTGTGTCCCCCTCTAATTTCCAAAATATAAAGTTTAAAATTCTAAAAAAAATTGAGGTGCTGCGCATTACTAAATACTTTCAACGATTTTCGGTTTGAACAATATAGGTTTTACGGTTTATGAGTTTTCGCTTAAAGACTGTCTTGCCCAAACAAAAGGTCGTAAGTGCCGTGAGTTCCCTATGAAGATACGACTTTTTTAGATTCAATGTATTGGATAGTGATTTTAAATGTGGACTAGTAGGTGTTGGTACGGAACCCTTCATTGTGCGTCCGACAAGCACTTGACCGGTTTTTACTTCTTGTCCTTGTATTTGAATTACACTATTAATGCGATCTATTTTTAACTACTTACCTAGCTTTTGTCTGCGACTTTGGCCGCCTCATTTATTCCGTTAAAATTGAATTGCTATATGAAGTAGCAAAAAGGAAATTGGTAACGCGTACCTGGATCAAAAACGTAGCGCTGGCTGCAAGATGTTAAGGCTGCGGTACGTACATCTCTTCTAAATACTTCCGCGTTGATGGTGTAACAAGCGATGATAACCACGAAATAGTCTTTGGCAAGTGACGGAATGAAGATAGTACACGACATTGGCCGACCCTTTTTTTTTGAACCTGACTGTGGTTTTATAGGCCGGGCCCAATAAAGCCATAGGAGTGCGCGGTTGGAGAGTAGCCTGGGGAAAATTCAGGGGAAACCTCCGGCATGACCACGCGTGTGGTTTAGATCACTGGAATACTCTAAGAGTTTGCGCTCCAGTGAGATTGGTTGAGCGGTTTCAACCGAATCTGAGGTGTGAGTGGAATCGAGCTACTGGGAGTTTTGTCGCTAGTTCACTAAACCTAGCCTAGCTGAGAAGAGTACCTAGCCTAGCTGAGAAGAGTTGCCTAGCTGAGAAGAGTTGCCTAGCTGAGAAGAGTATTGACCGACCCGAACCGTGTCTAAAGCTGAACTGGTTGATTGTCAGCAGCTGTCAGTTGGTGTTCTCGAAATACCTGCTTTTTCCAGGGTTTTATTGCTAAGATTTTACCAACAAATACTAATGTATTAACAGATCAGACGTTTTAATTGAATTTTCTTTATATTTCCTATTAAGACCAACTTAATTTTGCGGTTGGTTTTGACACTAAATGTGCGGAGTCCGACTCGCACTTTCCCGGTTTTTTCTATTGTAGAACCTTTCGTTCCACTCAGTACCCATTCAATATCTCGCTCTCATCATAAGCGGGTCATTGTCAGATTTGGGTTCGCGTCTTTTCGGTGGACATGTCAAAAGTTAAGGGTCATAAAGCTTAATTTTGGATTGGTCTAGTAACCCGCATAAGCAGTGTTTCCATAAACATAAATCCATGTAATAAAAACATAACTTGTATGTACAACAACCTGTTGACCCTAACACAACAAGTATAACAAATAATGTGAACCCCTAAATAGAAAATTGAACATAGCTAGGCACATTAATGGCCTTATACTATTGTAATTATAATGTAAAAATGACATAAATGTATGTATGTATGTATGTAAAATTCTTTATTGTACATGAGTAAAACATAACATAAATTACAAGAACAGTTGACATATATGTACATACAAAGGCAAGCTAAAAATAATTAATGATCTGAATCTGAATCTGAATCATAAGCCGTTAACTATTGATCAGTGGACAACTTTTATTTTTACAACTGACAATGATCCAAACATATTTTGCACCCTGAGATGTAATTGACCGAGTGAAACGAAGGTCTCTGCTGCAGCTTCGACAAAAATGCTTTCATATGTCCAGATTTCGGATTTCCGGATTTCCGTTTGTTCTCGTCTATAGGTCGCAATTCTCAACCGATTCTCGTGAAATTTCGTGAGCAGGTTCGATAGTTATATAGATTTTTTTTGTAGAAACTGTTTGTAAGTTTCTGCGGGCGAATTTCGATTTGTTCTCCTCTACAGGCCGCATTTCTCAACCGATTCTCGTAAAATTTTGTGAGCAGGTTGGATTTATACAGATTTTTTTTGTCGAATAAGTTTTTGGAAATTAAAAGAAATATATATTTGTTGAACGGTTTGTTCTCCTCTACAGGTCGCATTTCGCAAACGATTCTCGTGAAATTTTGTGAGCAGTTCCCGTAATTATATAGATTTTTTTGTCAAGTCAGTTTTTAGAAATTTTAAAATCAATATTTATCTAAAAGATTTTGTAAGTTTCTGCGTCCGAATTTCGGTTTGTTCTCCTCTACAGGTCGCATATTTCAACCGCTTCTCGTGAAATTTTGTTAGCAGGTTCGATATTCATAATTGATCTTTTTTATAATGTCAGATTTTGGAAATGATAAAAAAACTCACTCACGAGGTCTACAGCTCCTGTGAGCTGGCTGTGACTGTGAGTGGCTCTGTAGCAACTAGTCTTCTATTGACCTCTTTGTAGCCGTAGCTGGTGCTGAGTATTCGTTGCTTCCTCGTTAGTGTTATGTCATAGACGAGTGTCAACGGAATGCAGAACCGTCCTGCCTTTCACAGACGTAAGTGCACGAGTTACATTCGCACATAAGTATGTATGTATGTATGTATGTATGTATGTATGTAAGCACTTTATTGTACACAATAACAGGTTAAAACAATATACATGTCACATAAGATTAGAGTACAAAGGCGAACTTATCCCTATGAGGGATCTCTTCCAGCTAACCTTTGAGGGATAAGTCATTTTTACTTTAAGGTCGATGTTCCTTGTGATGGAGGGACAATTCAGGAATAGGACGCAGCTTACTCAGATACAGGGAGAGCGCTTCATAGAAGATTAATACCCTTATAAGAGGCTACCGATCGAGTTATATAGGGCAACGTTATATTTAAATAGTTTGATTATTAAATAATGAATAATAATTTCATCTGTCGATGCAATATATCTTCATATCACTTTATAAACCCATTATAATATAGTAGAGTTTACGCTCCAACCATGTCTGAGGTGTAAGTGGAATCGAGCTACTGGGAGTTTGGTCGCTGGTTCACTAAATCTAGCCTAGAGTCCAGCGAGAAACTCAGCTAGGCCCGACCTGGGTCGGACTGACTCTACCCGGTGTGCGGTGGTACCGGGACGAATAGGGACTATATGTGTTAGTGTTGTCACGATCGCGCGTTTCGACTTTTTTTTTACTACGTCGATGGCAAACAAGCGTACGGCCCGCCTGATGGTAAGCGGTTACCGTAGCCTATGGAAGCTTGCAACTCCTGGGGTGTCACATGTCACATCCTTAAAACATTTATACACTCCTTTCTTTCTTTTTTGGCTCCTTTCGTGTCTGAGTTGGGTCTCAAATGTTTGATGAAGAGCTAGGATAGGTTTAAGTTTAAGATGAGATTTCTCTCGACAGTTGACCAATGCTTCTTGATGGTGGTTGAACTGACCCTGATTCTCCGAGCAAATCCTTTGGCAGTGTACCCTCTGTCCCTTAATACTCTGCGCAGCCGTGACGCACGTACGTCCGACCGCAATTACATGTATGCGGAGCGCGTCACGTACCACAGAGTACCGCAGATCGCGCCGGACCAATTCCATTGTGCCACAATCCAATTGCACTAGTAGCCGAGTTGGCCAATGAATAGTGTAAGAGAACGATGCGCAAACGGAGAAGAAAAAACATATGTAAGGTAAACGTGCCAATGTTCGGCAATAGATGTCACCTAGTCACCTCTTAATAGATTGAAAGTGTCATGTATTGGATCAACGTCGAGTACTGGGACTTTAACCATATATCGTCACCTAAAACCAATAGTACAAGTTTTGCTTAGACTTTGTAAGATTGTCCATAAATTTTTATTTATCCCGGTCCCTGGTTTGCTGTTGCATCCTAAAATAGCTCTGGGGGTCTATGATGGACTCGTTTATCGCGCGATAAACGATAAAATAAAGCATTTATCCCTTTCTGTCTTCACTTGATAGAAAGTGACGGATGCTTTAATATCTTACGTTTATCACGCAATAACTGAGCATAATATGTACGTGTTTTTTGTGTACAATAAAGTATTTACATACATACATATATCATTTTTAGAAATTTTCGAATATCATCATATCTTTTTAATACTGAGTATATTTATTAATTTACTGTTTTTGTCATAATTTGATGGTTTACTGTTCATTTAGTGACATCTTATTACCTATTATGGAAAGAGAAAGATCTACAACTCGTGTATACTTCCAGTATTAACATACGGATGCGAGACATGGGCCTTAACAAAACAAGATCACATTAAAATCAAAGTATGTCAACAGAGCATGGAACGAAGTATGTTAAATATAAAATTAAGAGACAGATGCAAACTTACGGACATCAGAAAACTAACCAAAGGTGGTGGATATTACAAAGAAAGTCAAATGCAGATGGACCGGACATATGATGCGGTCTAAAAAGGACAAATGGTCCCGAGAAGTCACAAAGTGGTACCCACGGAACGAAAAAAGAAATAGAGGTAGACCACATAAAAGATGGGAAGATGACTTTCCAAAAAATTGGAGAAGACCCTCGAAAAACCGAGAAGAGTGGCGCAGCCTGGAGGAGGCCTACGTCAAAGAAAGCTTGACCAAATAAATATACTTATTAGAAAAACACACAAACAGATGTTAATTTAAGTCAAGAATAAAGGCTATTTTCATTTATTTTATTTTATTTTTATTACCTATTATTAATTCCGCATGCATATTCTCTTTTCTCTGTCTGGTCTCCGATGTTTATCGGCCATACAGTTACAGAGGTCAATTACGTAACGTAGTTTTGACACTGAGATACGTTCGTGTTCCATGGGATTTTCTATTCTATCACTAATGTTTTTTTTTTGAACCAGACTGTGACTTTATAGGCCGGGCCCAATAAAGCGATAGGAGCGCGCGGTTGGAGAGTAGCCTGGGGGAAATCCGGGGGAAATTCCGACATGACCATGCGTGTGGTTTGGAACACTGGAATACTCTAAGGGTTTGCGCTCCAGTGAGATTGGTTGAGCGGTTTCAACCCAATGGAATCGTGCTACTGCATGGGAGTTTTGTCGCTGGTTCACAATAGCGGCCAGCAAGACACTCAGCTAGGCCCGACCTAAGTCGGACTGACTCTACCAGGTGTGCCGTACCGGGACGAATAGGGACTATATGTGTCTGTGTTGTCGCGCGGCACTAATGTAATAGAGTTACTAAACATACGCACTGTCTAAAATTATGTCCATAATAGATACTCTATTACATAAGCGTTAAAGTTCTACTTAAATGGAATAACAGCATATGTAAGGTTCAAACCCAATAACAGTACCGTAGCTTTTAGTTGAAACGGCTATGTGTCATCCCGGAAACCGGTAATGATGATGATGAAGTCAACTAATTATTAATTACTGACATTAATTGTGACTAGTACTGGTAAGGTCAATGTCCGCGATAACTATCTGGTACTTTTTTAGGATTCCGTAGCCAAAATGAAAAAAAACGGAACCCTTATAATTTCGTCATGACTCTGTCCGTCTGTCTGACCGTATGTGACAGCCGATTTACTCGGAGACTGACTATAATTATGACATTTGTTAGGAGGGTGCGTGTGATGAACCGCTACATAAAAGTGATGTGAAATCACAAAAAAATATTAAATTAGCGAGGGTACATATGCATTTAAAATGATATAAATATTTAAAATCCATGGATAGGCATTTAAAATGATATAAATATTTAAAATATTTGTGGACAATCTTACACGAATCGACCTAGTCCCAAACTAAGCAAAGCTTGTACTATGGGTACTAGGCGACGATATACATACATATATAGATAAATATATACTTAAATACAAAGAAAACATCCAAGACTCAGGAACAAATACTCGTGTTCATCACACAAATAAATGTCCTGACCGGGATTCGAACCCGGGACCTCCAGCTTCGTTAGGCAGGGTCACTACCAACTAGGCTGAGGCGGTCGTCATATGGAGGTTTCTAAAAAACTTTTCGATTTAAGTCAACCATTGGTGAGATATTATCTCTCAAATGCATAAAAGGTGCCCCCCCCCCCCTCTAAGTCCCAAACTATGAACTTTAAAATACTGAAAAAAAAGAGGTGCATGTGCATATAAATACTTTCAACGATTTTTAGTTTGAACGTCTAAATAAGTTTTACGGTTTTTGAGTTTTCGCTTAAAAACTGTCTTGCCCCAACAAAAGGTCGTAAGTGCTGTGAGTTCCCTATGAAGATACCACATGTTTAGATTATATTGGATAGTGGTTTAAAATGTGGACTATGTGTTGGTACGGAGCCCTTCATTGTGCGTGATACAACACGCACTTAGCCGGTTTTAGAGAGTGTGTACGGTATGTAATATAAACTCTATTACACTTGCAGTAAAGTAGAATATGCAATGAAATAAGAGCTTAATTATATCAATTTGTCACCTAAAGTAATTTACCTGTAATAATAAAACTATAGTTAAATAATATTTAAATTCATTTGGGCACAAACGCTGTAGATACGGTTGTTTAGTTGTTGGATCGGAGTATTTTTCCAACAACGTGGGGCAATCAAAGCTGAATCACACCCCTACAAATCACATTAACCGACACGTCGACACGCGACGTGTCGACACGTACGGACACGTGCCGTGCCGACCTTTATAATACCGACTACTAAATTAGATTTGTTTTAGTATGAGTGAGAAAAGGAGTAGCTAATATTATACTTGATTTATTGTTTTTGGATGACAGTTGTATGGTAGTCAAAATGCTGTTACAGTGTGTTTCCTCTTGCAGTGTGTTTGATGCTTGCTTGATATTGAAACGATGTCTCTTCCCTAGAAGAGGGGCGTTCGTTTTAATTTGGCTTTACGCTTTTAGAAATAGGTCGAAAAAGAATTTCAACTCGCTCGTACACTCAAGAGCAAAAAAAACGGGAAATTCGACACAAAGTATCCGTTTTATTTGTTCTCAAGTGTATTTTTTTTCCTGCTCGGTGCCTAAATATTTCAATTTTTCCTTCATTCTAAATTTAAATTCTCAAGTGTATTTTGAGCAACCCAATGAGAGAAAGATTCTACACTTTACAGAAGGGCACGTTAATATTTTTCACACCTGTTATTTGGAAATGAGTCATTGTTGCCGTCGAATGAGGGATCAAAGTCGTATTTTTCTTCCCTCATTTGAGGACAACTATGACTCTTTTCCTCATAGAAAAAGTGAAAGTAGTATGTGCCACTCCGTAGCAAAATAATTTGGAAGACATTTCATGTTTTAGCAGCGGGCCTCATAGGCGGTATGAAAAGTAGTATGTGTCACAAGGTAGCAAAATTATTAGCACATGAATCCCTCGCTACGTTCAAAATTCTCCTTTATTGTAGATTGTAGAATCTTTCGCTTCACTCGGGATTCAATATACGGCCCTCACCGTAAATATATAATTCGGCTCACTTGAGACTTTACAATATCTATTACAACAGGTATGTAATATGTTTCTAGTGGTGAGTAAGTCTGCCAGAGCTCTCGAGGTTACTCTTTTCTGAGAGTGACAGACGTGTTTGTCTCGTGCTGTCAGTTGACAAAGCGGAATCAAGAAATCAATAAAGGGTGCATGCTACACTGCGGTTCCAATATTTTCGTTTAATTTTTCCCTGACTGCCGCTTTACAGACCGGGCCCAATAAAATGATATGAGTGTGTGGTAGGAGAGAAGCGTGGGGAAAATCCAGGAGAAACCTCCGACACGACCACGCGGACGGTTTAAACACTGGAATACTCTAAGAGATCTGTCGCTATTTCCTGCCTCGCATAACCAAACTATGGAATGAACTGTCGCCTGCGGTATTTCCGGATCGATATGACCTTCAAACCTTCAAGAAAAGAGCATATTCCCTTCTGAAAGGCCGGCAACGCACTTGCGACTTCTCTGGTGTTGCAGGTGTTTATGGGCGACGGTAATTGCTTACCATCAGGCGATCCGTCTGTTCGTTTTCCCCCTATAACACAAAAAAAAGAGTGCACTCCAGTGAGATTGGTTGAGCGGCTTCAACCGAATCTGAGTTGTGAGTGGAATGGAGCTACTGGGAATTATGTCGCTGGTTCGCTAAACCAAGTCTAGGTGTGAAGAGCCCAGCAAGAAACTCAGCTAGGCCCAGGGTTACAAATGAAGTGACTATAGGTTTAGGTTAAGGTTTCCGCTTTTCAACCGGCAGACTGTATACCTGCTTATTGCCATCATTAGATAAGATAAGATAAGATAAGCCTTTATTACTAATAAATAAATAAATGTATACAGGATGTCCAGTAAATAATGGACAACCACCGATAGAGCACCTGAGGCTGGTTCAGAAAAAGGACATTCAGGTTTAGTAAGGCCCGGTTTTATAAAGACCAGTTAGACCTTATGTTGGTTTGTTATGTCAAAAAATGTACTGAGTTACTGAAATTTGATCTGACATTTGGTCTAACGGATCTTTATAAAACCCGGCCTAAAAGTCCCTTGGTTTTCGAGATAATCGAACTGAGTCAATATATATATATATATATTTTCTTACTATATCTATTCCATCACCATATGTTATAATATTGCAGTTTATCATACTACACTACACTAGTAAGATTGTTCATTTTTCGACATCGGTAACGTTGTTATCAGCTTGCCCTTTGGCATAGGCCTCCCCTAGGTTTTTCCATATATTTCTGTGTATTGTATATGTATTTTGTGGCTTTTCTTTGCCATGCTATTTGCCACCATACTGTTATAAAAATAAATGCCATGGATGATTTGTTTTTATCATCTACTTTTTTTAATTACAATTTTTACAAATAAATAAATAACACGTACCTTTGTGTGAAATTTGTTTTTGGATGTATAAAACCAAAAAGAAACAATTTGTCCATGTAGTTTTCAAATCCGCACTAAACTGAATGTAATTTGTAAAAACACTAATTAGTTTATCTGTCTTCGCGTGTCGCAATACAAATATGTATACCTAACATTACATCGCACGTGTGTAGGTAGCATTACCATAACACACATGTGTAGCGAGCATTAAAGGCCGGTCATTGCTCACGCCAGTGTGGACGGAACAGGCCGCCAGGGCTGTCGAACGTAATGACGGCATTTTACGTTGGTATATTGTCACCCTCGCCGCTAGGGTTGTTACACGTATCACATATTTATTTATTGCGTTTAAAATAGTAGTGTGTTTGGCGTTCTTTTTTAGGGTTCCGTAGCCAAAATGGCAAAAACGGAACCCTTATAGTTTCGTCATGTCCGTCTGTCCGTCTGTCCGTCTGTCCGTCTGTCCGTCTGTCACAGCCGATTTACTCGGAAACTATAAGTACTACAGTGATGAAATTTGATGGGAATATGTGTTGTATGAACCGCTACAAAATTATGACACTAAATAGTAAAAAAAAGAATTGGGGGTGGGGCCCCCCATACATGTAACTGAGGGATGAAAATTTTTTTTTCGATGTACATACCCGTGTGGGGTATCAATGGAAAGGTCTTTTAAAATGATATAAAGTTTTCTAAAAAACATTTTTCTTAAAGTGAACGGTTTTTGAGATATCAGCTCTCAAAGTCGTAAAAAGTATGTCCCCCCCCCTCTATTTTTATAACTACGGGGTATAAAATTCTAAAAAAAATAGAGGTGATGCATGCTAATTAACTCTTTCAACGATTTTTGGTTTGATCAAAGTATCTCTTATAGTTTTTGAGATAGGTTGATTTAACTGTAATTTTGGTTAAGTTATTTTTGCTGTTTTATAGATACTAGTACGGAACCCTTCGTGCGCGAGTCCAACTCGCCCTTGGCCGGTTTTTTAAGTGTCTGATAGTTGCTTACATTTGTGGAGATTTTCATTAGGTTAATTCTTCCGGACTTGACGCACGCTATCGGTATGCGGTATTCTGTTACGTGAATTGAGTATGTCGCATAGAATTCATCACTTGACGAAATACTGTCACTATAAATTACGTTTGCGTTCAAAATACTACTGTTATACTTGCCAGTATTATATGTTCTGTGTAATCACTACATAGTATAAAACAAAGTCGCTTTCTCTGTCCCTATGTCCCTATATCCCTATGTACTCGTATGCTTAAATCTTTAAAACTACGCAACGGATTTTGATGCGTTTTTTTTTAATTAGATAGAGTGACTCAAGGGGAAGGTTTATATGTATAAAACATGCATCAGCATTGCACCCGTGCGAAGCCGGGACGGACGGACGGACTAGTAGTTATATAGAAGGAAATTTCCGTCGGTCTTGGATACTCGTGGATTGAGATTGAGTTATTTCGTCCCAAATTTCATGTATGATTACCGACTAATTATTTAATTACATTAGAAAATTCTACTTACTATTACATTCCTTACAGATAGTAGGTTGAAATGGATTATTTTTATTTTAGATTATGCTAAGAAAAATAAAAATTCCATTTCAATATTACGAGCACGTTGAAGTACTATAAAATTAAAATAATTCAAGCGTAATAACGAAAGAAACCCCAAGAAATATTACGTAGTACGTCTCAATGAAACCTTAATATTCTCACAAATCGCGTTTATTAAATTAATTCCCTCGCAATTTAATTTAGCTACTTGGACAAACATCTCATAATTTTATGTCCATTGTAGGAGTCTAATAAAGCAGGACAACAATAGAAATATTCCTATACGCATTCTTAAATAAGATTACAAGAGCTATTGTAATCAGCCGGGTGGAAAATTACTCTCAGCCCGGCCCCAGCCGATTCGGCCCGAACTCGCCCGAACTGCTGAAAATATCTGAATGGACTGAATTAATTATGCTGAAGAGGTTGTATAATTATTTGAACGCTGTGACGAACTGCTGTATACTGTAGGACAAGTTGTTGGAGTTACTTTTGACCCTTCCCTTCCCAAATCGCTAACTTGGGAAGGAAAATGTTTTTTGAGATCCGGCGTTTTCAAATTCAAGTTCTTATTTAGGTAACTTGTTCTTTAGTATAAAGTTGGTAGTTTATACAGAGATTTGACATAACTTGCCGTATTTTAATATTACCTCGGTGGAGCGATTAAGGGTTAGTTTATAATGATTTTAGATCTTATGTCGGTATTATATCAAAAAATTTGGTCTGTTATGAAAATTTCAGTTTATAATGATTTGCTAATGGAGTATGTAGCATAGGTGACGAAACGTGTTGTGGATGATTCTTTGTAGCATAAATTGTCGAAACCTGTGGTGGATACTTTTTGTTGTGGTTGGACGAAACATCCGCCAATTAAATGTATTAATTTAAAAGATTATAAACTATGTAGACTTTGCTAGATCTTATGTCGGTAAATGTCAAAAAATGTATCTGCCATTTGATTGAACAGCGCGTTTTTAAAATTCGGCCCTATTATACTCAGTGGCTCGGCAGAAAATTAGCCTTGTTTATGCCTCTTTGTGCCCATTACTGCGCAATACATACTGCACAAATGTAATACTGACAGGTGATGACATCTAGACGACATATCAGATCTCGGAAAAGTAGGAACACCTCATATAGATAGATAGATAAAAATCGTTTATTCATGTAAAAACAATTACATAATACAGTTCACAAAATGCGCCAAACTGTAGCGAACAGTTTGTTGGCGCGTCGCGCTCAGTTTACTTTTTAATATAAGGTAATTGTTGTTTACAAATGTGAATTATCTTATTTTATTTTATTAGGTACTAATGAATTTACGAGGGCATGACAAGACGTTGGGAACTTTAAATATTTTTGCTACTGTATAATTCTAATAATGTATTTTTTAATCTCTTTTTAAAGACTGCTTTACTTATAATATCATTTTAAGACAGAAAATTTATGTTATTAAAAATCTTCATGACTTGACAGGGCGCTTATAAATCCCGCCCTGTCAAGTCATGAAGATGATTATATTATAAATTTAAGTAGAACTAAATTCAAATTACGTCTCAGCATATTTTATAGCAACGCTTGCCATAGATATTCTTTGTCTAGAAGATAATCCGCAGCACTACTTCAACCTAAGTTTAAAAACACACAGGAGCATAATTTCCCTCTCTGTTTACTTCTTGCCCGCTTTGTATATTAACTTTGTTCCACGGCGTGTGTTTTTATTACTTTTTAACAGTCTGTGGTTGAAATTAAAATATATGAGTATTTTCAGACCGAGGTATTTACGTATTGTGATTGCCTCACTTAGAATTTCGTTTTTACTTTTCGTAAGTAAACCTGAATGCATCTATTAAAAATAAAATTAACATATTTATACATGGTCTAACAAAACTAGTGAGTATCCGTTTAAGGACATATTCGGTATCGTGTTCTGAGAGGAAAAAGTAGAAGATTTTTTGTATAATTAAGAAACCTATAGATAAACTAATGAGTCGCATTTTTAAAAGGATAGACGTACAGTGTGTAATGTGCAAAGCAAACGATAAGTGGAAAACATGAATTGTTATAAAAGGCCTACAAACTAAACTTAAAATAAAAACTTTCATAGTAAATGTTTCCAGCAACAACGCCGGTTTTTGCTCCTGGCAACAGCTTAACACTACGTATTATTCAAAATGAACAATATTACTCATTAATTAATAATATAACCACAGACATCCGTCATATTATCATAAAGCACTTAAATTAACACATACGCATAACATCACCCATCAGCCATACAATTCACAACATACTACACCAATCGCCCATTATAACTGACCCCTAAGCCCGTAGTAATTGTACGTAATAAGGGCTCAGACATTGGCCACTCGGTAAACGTTGCGAATGCGGACCCTAGTCCACTAATACTCAGGTCATTTATATGCAAAGCACGCCGCATCCCTGCTCCAATTATTAGGGTCGCCACGATAATATGCGATCTGGCGTGCATTCACAAAGATACATAGACTACTGGCCAGTGTAACTATGACCTCTATTTACACGGAATTGCTACGAATCTAGAGATCAATTCAGACTGGGAGCTAGAGTAAAAAGTGGTTAATGGACACGGGAGCTGCTACCTACTTGAACACTTCACACTATCTCACTTCACCTCGCTATACGAATGCTATAGCCGTACCAGCCGTACGACCATTTAGGGCCTCAATTTTACAATAGGATATTACATTTTCAACATAATATCAAGAAAGGCTCAAATCTTAAATCACGTGACGTTTTGATCTGAAGATTTCGTTACCAAATAGAACTATTTATACGCCAAAATTGTATAGGCAACAGTCAACGATTGTTGTATGTCCCGTAAACTTTAATTAATGCACAAACATCAACAATTTGTTTTACTGTTGACTTTATTCTCTATAACTTTTGTGTGTTTCATGTACATACTTGTTTATTATAAATTATAATTGCTGTACTATTTTATTTTCAATTGTAGTCGTGAAGAAGTAGCAGGCCCCGCCATTTTTGGACGCACCTTTTGACAGTTGGACATTCATGTGACGGCCCGACGCGACAAGATGGCGGTGTCAAGTTGTAATAGGTCGCGTTCAAATTTTAGGCGAAGCGTGCTACACACACCGTCATTAACAACCCAGGTTTCGCCGGAAGATCAGCGCCAGCTCCCTGAGTCGGCATTACGCTGAGGCGAAACCTTTTTGTGGCGATTCTTTGTTTTTTTTTTAATTACGTTTATTTATCTATATTTTATGTTTGTATCATCACAAATAAATGTTTTTCTTTCTTTCTAACATCAAAAATATCTATACGGGTTAGGTTGCAGAAATATATGATCGTGGCGTTAACAACAAAGGTTTAAGAGCGTACCTACATATATATATATATTTTGCTTTAGTACTCGTAACGTACAATGAATTTAATTGTACAAACTTAACCTTTTAATTCATGCCTAATATTTTAATTGCGACTGTACCTCTACGTGTCTGCATGGGCTTTTCACTCAGCACATTTGCCTCAATCCTCGACTAACTTACTCTGTGCCTCGTTCTGATTGGCTAAAATGCCTAAAAGTTACGGAATCGCCCTGGGAGAGGCGCTAGGCTTATGTCGTTGTTTTGTGTTTTTAATGATGACCCAAATATCCTCGTTGCTTCATCAACCAAAAAACAATATGTCGATCACTTCAAGCAGTCATATCATGTCTGAAGACTGAATTTTCTTTGTACTATTTTAAATTAAATCGTAGTTTGAGTTTCATCGTGAAGTGTGTGTTGGTGAATATTTCTAAATTGTTTGCTGCTTGTTTAGTTATTGTCAAATAGTTAAATAAATACTTTTACCAATGTTGCGTATTTTACTTCTCAGATTTGTCATACGTACATATATCAAACGACTTTTTATAAAACATTTCCGAAAAAGTATCGAATAACGAAAAAGAAAACAGTAATTAAAAGAGATAAAACAAACTCGGCCATTGCGGGCTTTGTACGTACCTGGTCTATATCTGACGTAGCTTAAATACATTTTTCACATCACCCGCTCTGAAAGGCTTACTTTATCGTTTCAAATCTGCGTGCAAAAGTCCATTTTATCCGCTAGCGGATAAAGTGATTTTGAAATTCGAACATGACGTAGTACCGCGCTACCCAATTTTTTTTGGATGCGTTCAGAATCATAGTTCGGCCATGCGGTCTTAAGGCGGTTTCTACACTGATGCGGTTTCCGCACGACGGTGCGGTGTGCGAGTGAGACAGCGCTATACATGTATATACGACGCGATATAGCGACGGCCCGCTCGCACAAGGAATGTGTCATCCGATGAAACATTTTATTGTTGGTACTAACATTAAATTGAAAATCATTCAATTTTAGTTTTATATCATTATTTTACCTACTTTTTTAATTTATGGAAATACAAAAATTAGGAATATATTCGAACAATATTCGGATTGCAATTTTCTTTAATAATACTTGAATTGTTTTCTTGTACCTACGTTTCCTCGCTAGGGTGAGGTGAAAAGTTGTGTGTTTCGCTCGGCAGCAAAGTTATTTGGCTTCTCGTGTCTTGAAACCCTCGCTACGCTCAGGATTCTATTCTTAAACCACTCGCTACCCTCGTGGTTCAGTTCTAGAATCCTTCGATAGCTCGGCTTTCAATTCGAGCACTCGCGCCAAACAACAACTTTGCAGCCTTGCATAACAAATAACTGTTGTTTAACAATCGTATGAATCGCACATATCACAAAGTATGTCAGTGGAATAGTCCGCTCGCTTGCTAACAAAGTTTTTGGAATCGCCGTATAGATGGCGAGGAAATCATAAAGCTTGACTGATAACTCTGTCTCAGTATGTAATAATTTCTTCTATGCTTGTCTGCCTCTTACGTTTTTAAGATTTCTAATAAATAATTTGTGTACATGGTTCCTCGCGATACAGGCGAAGCCTAGTGCGAGGACCCCTGGAAACTATTGTAGAATAATATCTTCGAAATAAACGATTATTAATATAAGATTAAACCCCTGAGTCGATGCAAATAAAATGCTAAGTGGGCGATATCGTGAGCAAAAGCAAGTACAATTATATAATAAATATATCCAGTCGTGTCTCTTGTTTCGATCCCTTTTCAGTAAGCGTTGTTTAAATCACAAATCATAATAACCGAACATAGCATTTCAATTTCAAAATGATTTACACAGTCCGTCCTTGCGCGCCGAGATGATGTGATAAGGCCGGTTGACATAAACTATGTCAAATTATAAGGCCACATAAACTTACGAATCAAATACGGCTATACCTTTAGAAACTTCTCAAACATTACACAATCAGTTTTTAACGAACACAACTTACGATTACGGGCAGTTAGTTTTGCGCATTTAAGGCGCGTATAACCG
Organism: Epiblema foenella; assembly: GCA_963556455.1. Taxonomy (NCBI): domain Eukaryota; kingdom Metazoa; phylum Arthropoda; class Insecta; order Lepidoptera; family Tortricidae; genus Epiblema; species Epiblema foenella. The sequence continues at coordinate 13,932,547 of OY747116.1, read as the reverse complement.
CGAACGACCTTGCGCGTTGGGGCGTGGCGTAGTCTTTCCCGCCGCACTACCCGCGCCCCCCCGCTGTAACAGATCCGTCAGCCGACTCCAAAAAAGGATTAGGTTTTTTGTATGTGTGTATGTATTTTTCATATTATTATTTTCTAAATACATAGGAATGTTTGAAGTAAGTAATTAAATATATAAAATAGTTAAGAAGGTACATTGTCTCAGAATCGAACTCTTATATTTTAGCGTCGCGCGCAAAGCGACACAGCCTTCCCGTCCGAGAGTCGGTGACAGACTGCCGCCCGCCGCCCGCGCACGTATCCGCCCCAACTTTTATGACGGTGTGGTAGTTATTCCAGGTTTTTGACAAAAGTAATGATTATTTTACATTATCCGCAGCTCAGATTATGAAAAACTGAATTAAGTTTTATTTTCTGAATATCCCGTGTAAAAAACATGTCTAGATAGTGAGCAGTAGCGATTTAAAAGGTTGAAAAATGCCTTATTTGATAATTTTTTGTTAGGACAATCTAGGCGTTTTGCAATTTCCGCAGCTCAGATTGAAGAGAACATATCAATCCTTCAAGTATATTTTTTCGAGACCTATATTTCGGGCCAGTTTTGAGTTTTAGGCCTTTGAACGCGACCAAAATGTGGTATTTCACTCTATTACGCGCCTTAAGATGTCAGTACAAAAACACGTCCCGCAATCGGACCACTTTTTATCGGAAGTGTAGGAACTGACACGTCTCTTGAGACGAAATTGATGTGCTAATGGACGAGCTTTGTCGCCAACGATTACTAGTGTCGGAACGAGGGTGTCGGCAAGTTGATTAAGAGGTAGGCGGCTCGCACTGGCTTGGCTATTAGGTGGGTAGACAATTATAGGCTCAGCAAGTTTTGCAATCCAATGAAGCCGGACACAGAATGGGGTTCTTCAAGAACTTCAAAGTAAACAGTGGGCATTTCCATATACAAACTTGCGTGATTTTATATTTTTATTTACAATAGTGCTAGGTTAGTACAGGAAATGTGTTTTGATATCTCCCCTATTACGACGCACACCAAGCAAGAACCGTCTAATATACTGTACGCCGTGTGTGTCTGCCGTTAAGTATGTCAGTAGTTTCAAGTTTCTTTAATTAGCCAAGTAACAAACTCACGTTACATCTAGCAAATCACGTTACATATTTTTCTTAACTTTTATCATGCACGCAACTACGACCTATTTAAACAATTTTTTAATACTTCTACGTCCCTATCGTGTATAGATATCGACTTACCACCCAAATCTGTATTACCTAGTCAAATCTCAACTCCTTACCCATGTTACAAGCTTAAACCAACATTCGAGGCAAACTGAAGTCAGTAAATGATTTATACATCAACTTTGGATAAATACTCGGACTCGGAAGGCTGGCTATGCGATTCACAGGCTGTTTTAAGTCGTCTCTATCCGTCCCGCATACCTTGTTACTGCATTTCGTGTTGAAGTGGTAAACAAGTAAACGCGCAACATGGCTGTCTGTGCACTTGTCTATTTTGAAAAAGAAATAGAAATATATTTAATTTTTATTTTTTGCTTGGAATATAAAGTTAGACTTAAGCAACGTCGGCCCAAGTCATTTCCTGATGGGTGACCGCTTTGAGTGGTTATTACCTGAGCGCTCCCGTGCTTTGGAAGGTACGTTAAGCCGTTGATCCCGGCTGCTGTCTATGATAGCAGTCGTTTAGTCAAGTTAGAGGCCTTCGGGCGGCTCAAAAACTTCTAGCAGTCAAGTTGCCCACTCACTTCCAATAAGGTCTGGTTTTCCCTCGGGTTGGAAGGTCAGATGGCAGTCGCTTCAGTAGAAACTAGTGCTTACGCCAACTCTTGGGATTAGGTAGCGGACCCCAGGCATCCTTGGGATGTAACTGTACCGGGACAATGCTAGGATGATGATGATGATGATAATGATATGAAGTTAGACTTGCTTCCTCATCTGTCGGTACGGTATCAGTAAGCTGTGAGCCGTCAGTGTCAACTGTCCGTCGAGTTAGTATAGATTCTTATAGGCGTAAATTAATTTAAATTAATTTTTCCTGATTTTCGTGGAAGCGGGGCGATACGAAACCTAAGTACTGCATCCAGAATCATCATCATTCTAGTTTTAGAATCCCCTACACAATCCCAAGAATTGGCGTAGGCACTTGTTTATACGACTGTCATCTGACCTTACGACCCAAGGGGGAAACTAGACCTTATTGGAATAAGCCTTGTCAATCGTTTTGTCATAATATAGCTGAAATGAAATGATTCCACTCACACCTCGTTTGAAACCGCTCAACCAATCTCACTGGAGCGCAAACTCTTAGAGTATTCCAGTGTTCCAAACCACACGCGTGGTCGTGCCGGAGGTTTTCCCCTGGATTTTCCCCAGGCTACTCTCCAACCGCGCACTCCTATCGCTTTATCGGGCCCGGCTTATAAAGCCACAGTCAGGTTCAAAAAAAAAATAGCTGCAATAAATAACTGCTGCGCAAGTGTAACACTGGCCGTAAAATGCCATAAAATGTTGGCCGACATCAGTAAGATTTCTGTAAATCAGAAAATACCGCATGTATTTCCGCCCGCGAATTTCGGAGTAGCCTTTACACAGGTTAGACTGAAGCAAGTTTGTAAGCGTTGTGAACAACCTTGGAAGTTAGGGGCAGGTAAGCTGTCTGTTAGAGAAAGTTTGGGACTAAATGACAGTTCCATAGATTGAATACGGGCAGCTCCAACGATCCAAATGGTTTTAGAACTTCGTCAAACAATTTTAATAGGTAATGAAATAAAAATTATAGTTAAATTCACGCAAGTCCTCATCTACCTAGCCCGGGTGTTCCCGACGACATATTTGTTGAAATGAAATGAAATCATTTATTCTTCAATTTAGGCATGTTACATGCACTTATGAATGTCAAAAAACTACCACCGGTTCATAAAATAAACCTCTGCCTCGAGAAGAACCGGCGTAAGAACTCGGCGAGGTGTCATTTTTTCAAAACAATATACAATGTATATAAAATAACAGTAAAAATAGTACAAAATTCAAATGCTACAGTATAAACATACATACATATTTTTTTTATTAATGTTAAGGACAAAATATTTCTGTGTTAGATTACTTGTGTTTTATGAAAGACCGCGATAGCTGACAACGGCTAATTGTCGATAGTGACATATTTTGTTTTTTTTTGCCATACGTAACACAACATTACGATTCATTGTCAGCTTCTTAGAACAGCTGCAACATGGATTGGGTATTAAATATTACTGACATAACTACTTAAAAGACGGCCCATAAAAATGAAGCTGATAATGTCAAATAAATCCTTAAACCGGCCAAGTGCGTGTCGGGCCACGCACAGTGTAGGGTTCCGTAGTTGCCCGTCCATCACGTCACCGGTCATATGCGGAATTACGGACCCGTAGAAGGGTTTTTACTGATCTTAGTACTGATGATGTACCTTTTTGAGATGTTGTGTTGTATACATATTTTTGCCCTTTACGGTAATGTCTACTTAGCTGTGATAGTTTTCCTTTTAAATTCATCGTTAATACTACTACCATGATTTTTTCACATGCCTAGTAGCCACTGTTTAGCTGGCAGGGGGGGGGGGGGGGGGGGACACTTGACCATAGCAAACATTATCACTTCAAAGCTTAATATCACGCCAACCGATTCCTGAATCAAAAAATGCTTTTTGAAACCCTATAATATTTTTGAAAGAGCTATCCATCGATACCCCATGGGGTTTGGAAGAAAAAAAATTGCACCACCACTTTACATGTGGTACCCTGAAAAAAAATTATTTAATGATTTTATTCTACCGTTTTGTCGGCGTCATTGATATGTATACTCATGCCAAATTACAGCTTTCTAGTACTAACGGTTACTGAGAAAAGCGGGGGACGGACGGACGGACATGGCGAAACTATAAGGGTTCCTTGTTTACTACGGAACCCTAAATCACAATGTAAAGAGACCCAAGAAATGTAACTAGCGACAAGAAAAAGTTGATTGGCTTAAAAGCATATTTCATCGCTTGTAACATCACTGGCAGGTATGAAAAGGTATCATTATACCTGAATAAGACCTGTGCAACAAAAGTTTTTCAAAGCACAATAACGAGACCTTTCATTAAATTGCTAGGAGTCGCCGTCGTTTCTTTAACAGTTACACGACTTAAAGCACTCTAGTTATTTAGTTTACTTCGTTAGAGCGAAATATACGACTTTATTTAGTCTTGGAACACGATTAATCTTTCCTCCTCAGCTGGTATTACCAAATTTCCACTGAATTAGTTAATTTATTTTGCAGAGAAGATGTATTTATCAAGGAGACAAGTAATAGTTATTTCTCTCACAACTGCGTACATTAATAGTTTATGTTTTGATGTATTATGCTGTTAACAAGATCTACGTGTTTGTAGTAAAATACTGTGTCGGGTTACTAATTTAATACAGAAACTCCACACAGACTCCAAACATCCTGACTGCAAACCTACAGTCCTATCCCTATGTACAAGGCTAACTGGTTTCTCGGGCTGGAGGCCGCTGTCTGCGACGGGGTGCTGGAAGTTGGAGCAAATGGTCACACAGGCTCGCCTACCTTAAACATTTTAGTGTTTGCGGCTAAGTCGGTGCGCGGTTAAATTTCACATACCCCGCTAACTTCATACCTCTCATGCTACACTAGGAGAGGCAGGCGAGCCCCCCTCCGTCACTTTGTTCTAACACTTCCTCCCTATCGTAGGCATTTTTTTTTGACTGTGGCTTTATAGGCCGGGCCCAATAAAGCGATAGGAGTGCGCGGTTGGAGAGTAGCTTGGGGAAAACCTCCGGCACGACCACGCGTTTGGTTTGGAACACTGGAATACTCTAAAAGTTTGCGCTCCAGTGAGATTGGTTGAGCGGTTTCAACCGAATCTGAGGTGTGAGTGGAATCGAGCTACTGGGAGTTTTGTCGCTGGTTCACTAAACCTAGCCTAGCTGAGAAGAGTCCAGCAAGAAACTTAGTTAGGCCTGACCTGGGTCGGACTGACTCTACCCGGTGTGCGGCGGTACCGGGACGACTAGGGACTATATGTGTCACTGTTGTCGCGATCGCGCGGTGGACGTCCCCGCCGGCGAGAAAGATCGTAGGCAGCTCTTCCGGGTCCCTGCAGCAGAATTGCTGGCTGGATAAGTCACCTGAACTGGAGCTAGAAACAAATGCAGTCTCAAAACAGTGCATCCTTGGGAGCTCCGTTAAGCTTACAATACAATACAAATACTCTTTATTCCACACCTCACATAATAAAATAGCACATAAAAAACAAAAAACATAGATACAGGGAGACAGAGGCAGAACAACAGGCGGTCATATCGCTAAAGAGCGATCTCTTCCAGACAACCTTTGGGTAGTGGAGAAATGAAATATAAAGCTAAAAAGTAGGTGGTGCATAAACTATTACAATGAGAAAAAAAAGATTCCAAAACAACTATTCAATATAAATACACATACTTAAATAATATACAAATATACATACATAAAAATATACATACATATAATATATAATTATATATATCACTGCAATAGAATAGTAAGAATAAAATAGTGTCAGCCATAATAATTAATTAAAAAGCTTATTCACCAGAAGAAGCACAAGACCGCTCGTGGTTAAGCAACGTGGGCCGGGGTCAGTTCTTGGATGTGTAGCCGCTTTGAGCGATTACTAACTGAATGCTCCCGTGCTTTGGAAGGCACGTTAATGAGAAATATGACATTAAACTGTACCCTCTCTATGGTCATCTTTATAATCTTTGTTATCGATATACATCGGCCCCCTAGTGCGACCGCTTAACAAATTTGTACCCTGTCACTTTCACCTACGTCATGTTTTTCTAAATTTTTAATGGATGAAAGCGCCAAAGTTACCAGCTACATATAAATTCTAATCTACATAATAATGATCATTATTCCAAATCGCAACTCCGATAGATAATTGGATTGCGTGGGAGTCGATAAAAACATAAACTTGAATAGTCACAGGATTGCGCGTAGAATATTAATGTCGATCGATTAGGTAATTCTGCCCCGGTAGGCTACAGTGATTGGGCGTACGGTATCCAAGGCATAAGCGTTAGGCGAATTAATATGTCGATGCTAATAATTCTCATTTCCAACAATATTGCCACTCACTGCCCTTGTCGTCATTAAATAAAAACCGGCCCAGTGCGAGTCGGACTCGCGAACGAAAGGAGCCCCCTTAAATATTTATTTTATTCTATTTATTGACCGAGTGAAACGAAGGTCTCTGTTTCAGCTTCGACAAAAATGCTTTCGTATGTCCGGATTTCCGTTTGTTCTCGTCTACAGATCGCAATTCTCAACCGATTCTGGTGAAATTTTTTGAGCAGCAGGCGAATCACGTAACCTTATGTACTAACGGTAGATAGATTTTACTGTCAATTTTGAAGTATAAATGTATGAGCTGACAATTAGAATTTGACATTAAAATCTACCTAACGGTAGTACAAAAGTTACGTGATTACCCCGCCGGTCCGGTAATTATATAGATTTTTTTTGTCAAGTCTGTTTTTGGAATTTTTCAAAAAAAAAAATTATTTCAAAGATTTTGTAAGTTTGTGCGTCCGAATTTCGGTTTGTTGTCCTCTACAGGTCGCATTTCTCAATCGCTTCTCGTTAAATTTTCTTAGCAGGTTCGATATTCATAATTGATCTTTTTATAATGTCAAATTTTGGTAATGATATGAGTGAGTATTTTCTCACGAGGTCTACAACAGCTCACAGAGCCACTAGTTAGTAGTTGTTGTATAGCGGCAACAGAAATACATCACCTGTGAAAAATTTATCACAGTTCACGAGATACAGCTTGGTGATAGACAGGCAGACGGACAGCGAAGTCTTAGTGATACGGTCCCGTTTTACCCTTTGGGTACGGAACCCTAAAAACGTATTATTTTCTTTATTTTAATTCCAATATATTGTAAGGAAACGTCCTGTGAATTGGCGTTAACCAATAGTGATGTTGACTCAAAATTTATTACTATTCAAATTATTATCCAAAAACATGCCAAATGGTGAAAATCCCATGAAAATATCTAAGAAATAATGAAGCTATAACCGTTAGAATGTTTTTGATTAGACAGAGAAAGCGCTACAAATCAATGACCTAAAGCGCCATAGTAAATGACGATCGTTCTATACAGAGGCGCGTTTTACGTGAAAGGGACAGAACATTCCCCCACTTAAAATTTTGAAGACTTATAATTTATTCTTTTACTTTTTTCGCCATTTGACAATTTTTCGAGAAAAATTGTATTGATTTGTATTGATCAATACCTACACATACAGACACACATACGCACACACACACACTCATGTACACGCCCACGCATACACACTAAACACATACTTACTCTCAATTCGTAGATTCTATGCTTGTTTCCATTTTTATATCTAGTATATGTTAGTAATAATAATTATATTGTATTGTCAATCGCTCTTTAGCGATAAGACCGCCTGTTGTTTGCCTCTTCTCATTGTGTTTTTGTACTGTACTGTATCCTTTGATTGAGGTGTGCAATAAAGAGTATTTGTATTTTATTGTATTGTCATCTTTTCTGACTTTTCACGCACATATTGTTAATCCGTTTTCGAATTGGCTAGCTACGGACAGGCTTAGCCTAGTGTAGGGGCCACTCTAACCGCATAACGAAAAATCCACTCAGTACATTACTTATAAATGATGAATAATGATATGATGATTTTTTCATTTGGTGTCAACATCTCTATTGTGAGCATTTTATCAGACTTGCTGATGAAAATATTAACAGTATTCAAAGAAACAGCCCAGTTTCAGAATCAAGGTTGCCGGCGACACAGGCAATGCTTCCGCCAGCGTCACTAGGCAGCCTTAGGTTGGGTTGCACCAAACCGTCTGTAATCGTAAGCGGTGTTTGTTAAAATCAGATTGTATGGAAAGTTTAACAAGTTTCTATGGGGCGACAGCAGCCGGCGCCATATTTGACGATGACCGACCTGGGTTCGTATCTTGGTGCAACCGACCCTTAGTATATTGTATACTAGCGACCCGCCCCGGCTTCGCACAGGTGCACTTAATGGATGTTATTATACATATAAATCTTCCTCTTCAATCACTCGCTATATTAAAAAATACCGCATCAAAATCCGTTGCGTAGTTTTAAAGATTTAAGCATACATAGGGGTATAGGGAGTAGGGACAGAGAAACTGACTTTGTTTTATACTATGTAGTGACGACGCAGTAAAAATTACATAGTCTTGGATTTTGTTACATGACAATAATGTTTAACGGTTTCTCGTTCGACTCATCTGTTAGACTGCATCGCTCGTCAACTGATTTTTCATTACAAACCAATTCAAAACTTTCCCATCGCCATCGCTTAACTCAGAAGGCGCTCATAGTATAGTCTTTTACTTTTGAAAAAATCAAGCAATGAAGTTATTAGTGAGATAACAAAAAATAAGGTATATAATTTCAGAATTTTTCGTCTATTATCAAAGATTATTTTTTAATACAGTTGCTCAAAAAGTGGTAATTTACGTGCCTGTATATCGTTCGCTAAGTTATATTTTGCGCACTAGTGCTTTTTATTTTTAATTTTTTTTTAAATGTACTGTTGGTCCAAGCCACACATTCAACCGAAGAGTTTTAGGTTCAATCAGTTTACTTATTTATTTAATAAAGCATTTGGCATTAACACTATACTTCTATTACATTTAAAACATTAAAAGTACATATTAGAGATGTTACAGCGTTATCAAGTGTTAAAAACACACACGAACCACTTGTCGGTGCGTTTGCGCAAACTATTTGTTATTTTTGTTATCTGTGTTTATACAGCGCTGAGAAAATATGTATTTGTTTTTTGTTTTGTTTTCTTTCTATTCTATTGTTTATTTGTAAAACTTTAGCTTTTTTGTGTAACCTTTTTATTTTCTATTATTGTGTGTTACTCACCGTGCCGACACCTAATGGGTCCAACGGAAGACCAGCGCCGGCGGTAATGCCGGCATTATGCTGAGTTGGGTCCATTTCGTGACATGACTGTTTTTGTATTCTGTCCCATTATTATGTACTTGTCTATCATGAATAAATGTTTGAATCTGAATCAGAATCAGAATCTGAAAAAATCTAAAACTTTTCAAAAAGTTGCCTGATTGAATAGACCAATGATTGGAAACGAGTAAGTATCAAGCGAGACCTCCGATTAAAGAGTATATATTATGCAAGGACCGCCGCTCCGGTTGAATAATCGCCTGTTGTTTTTCGCCAAAACATACTATTATTTAAAAATTACTCCTAAACCCTCTCCCAAAATAGTTTTTGATTTGGCTGAATACTGACCACCATGGCATATTGGAAAAAAAACTACCAATTAAAATGTTTACCGAGTTTTTAATTCCCGCCTCTTTCATTTATAATTTTAAGAATTCATTTTGTAATGACGTATTGCTTTAATAATATTTTTATGACATGTGCGATTCGCAACTGCATTAAAAAACGTCATTTGTGATATACGTGCGGAAGTGTCATTTTCAGTCATCCCGAGTCTTGTCCCTCGCCTCACGGCTCAGGCCAAGACAACTTGGGACAAAATGACAGACCTTCCGCACTTGCATCAAAATGTACTATTTTTACCAGACGGCGCAGCGAATTTACTTTAATAATAAAACTGGAAAGTAAAATTAAGGTTTTTTAAGTATCAACTGTTTTAGAACTATTCAATAATAATAGAATGAGTCACTCACAAGTACGCGGTTCTTAATCAACCTTGTTCTAACGACGGCATCGCGCTGACATGTCGAAAGATATTCGACCTTAAAGACGTGAGTGGTTCGTTTGACTGCGGTTATTAATTAACCTTTTTCTAAACTCGACGGCATCGCGCTGACCTTAAAGACGTGTGGTGTGGTTCATTTCATTGTAACAAGTTAAAACGGTCTGAAACTCACGAGAGTTTGCTTTTAGAACTGCTAATAAATGAGCAGCTAATTTAGCGACCATACCTGTCTCAGGTTTACCGAGTAGCAACAAGCGTTTGTTTTATTTCTATCTCTGTGTACAAAACTCGTGTTTCCACTTTGTTAAGCCTGTCCTTTGAAAATTACGCACGCCACATCTCCTACTGCTTTGAAATCGTCACTTTGCTTAGTTACACAAAGATTTTTTAAAATGACTGTCACTGAACGCTTGCGTGCGTCAATTTCTCTTTCAATATCTGTAGGTATGCTTTTGTTTCTTTGATTCCAAGAACATTTTAAATAACGTGTCAGAATGAGGGAGAGAAACAATGCGTTTAGGCGAGTTCCTGATTTGTCGGTGCGGAGGGGTACAATATGAGAAAACTGTCAGCTGTCGGTGTGCCGACTGACAGTCGAGTCAGTGCCGCTTAATATTTTTTTGCATTTAAATGAGTGTTTCTTAGCTGGCGCGGGATCTGTGGAAACGAGACGATAAGAATACGTGTTATAATATTACTAATGCGCAAGGGCAATACCGACAATATATCGTCAAGTGATGAGATTTCTGCGATATCAAAGAACAAAATACTAGATATAGATATATTGATACAATAATATGACTCTGTATTACAGCATAATCAGAGATCGGCCAAATTAGCGTCATTGCTAGCAATAATGTGGATGTGACCCCAAAATTAATCAAATGTTAATCAATTAATTATTTCTAGAAATAAAATTTGAATTGCCGGAGATAATATTTTATACGTGCTTACAATTATTAGCAAAATGATATTTAAAGTGATAATCGTTTTCGTAAATATTTTTATATTAAAGAAGTTACGATTTTAAACTGACGACACTAGAAATAATAACTAACAAGTACTACATGGTAAATATCCTGCTATGATTATTATTTCTGATGAAGAAGTTTTCTCGTGGATTGCGAGCGGAGTTTTTCAGCACTTAAGTATATTTTTGATGTAAAAAGAAACAGGCTGACTGTAGGAAATTTGGAAAAAATACTGATTACTTTCTTTAATAAACATATACTTTAACAGACTTTTGTATTTATTGACTAGGAATCAAATTATACGTCAAGTAAGAAATTAATTAATTAACATTTTGATTAATTTTCGAGTCATGTCCTCATTCTTGCGAGCAATGACGCAAATTTGTCCCATCTCTGAGCATAATATATTACTGCATCAACATCGCAATTATACGTGTGGGTATTTGATGTGTTTAGTACTAATATTTCGTTTCTGAGTTGAGTTGATTATATTAGGCATTTTCTAAGAAAACAAGGTGTGACAATCCGAATGGTGACACCACATAAGTCACTGTCGACGACACACTCACACTTACGTCCGCATATCATCGATAGGTTGATGCTAGCTGACGACGTAGGTCGTGTCACCCACACTGATGTGCCGCATTACCATACCTGGCGCAATATATTATTGAATAATCGTATAAGGAGCCGGGATTATCATCAACAACCACCGCTTGACAGCGGTATGCACAGATCAGTACCGTACACCTCAGATTCGGTTGAAACCGCTCAACCAATCTCACTGGAGCTCAAACTCTTAGAGTATTCCAGTGTTCCAAAGCACACGCGTGGTCGTGTCCGAGGTTTTCCCCTGGATTTTCCCCAGGCTACTCTCCTCCGCGCACCCCCATCGCTTTATTGGGCCCGGCCTATAAAAAAAAAGTGCGAGTCGGACTCTCGCACCGAGGGTTCCGTATACACCGGTTGCAACCCTATTAAATCAGGAAAATCTCAACAACATGGTGTGGAAATTGGACGCCATGGGTACAGCGCCATCTATCGGCGAGCGACTGAATAACTTTGTATGTGTGGTAGTTTTTCAAGGATAATTCTTTATCACGTAAACCGATTTCATTTTTTTTTTCTTTATTTGAAAGAAGGTACTTTCAGCATAATCTCGTAGGCATTTATAAAACAAAAACACATGCAAAGGTGATTAAATTACAAACTTAGTATAGAAATGCTTTTTGACGATAAAAAAAGAAAAACTAGATAGAGCTACAGTTATATTTTTCCTGTAGGTAAAGTATATATTGATAGCAATGTTTTGTAATAATTTTATATTTTTTCTGTGGTAAACTTCGGAGGCGGGGGGGATGGTATATTTTTTTACCTTTTCCCTCATAAAACAGAAATGACTCAACGTAAAAAAAAATATTTCAGAATGTGCAACCCAAGCCCTTTCATATGATACTCCACTCGACATATTAACTAGACTTTCAAATTTTGAACCACCTATTATCTGTCATTTTTCGCAGAAAATAAAAAAAAATATTTAAAAAGTATAGCATAAGTAGTTCTTGAGATATTTAGCGATGTGACAGACAGACAGAGAAAGTGAAACCATAAGGGTTCCTTTTTTACCATTTTGGTACGGAACCCTAAAAAGATCGCTACCGTAACTTCCTATGCTCTAAAAACAGCTACCCAGTCTAGATTACATTCACCATTTTTCCAAACCTCCTATTTAATCCCAAAGCAAACTGCTCAGTAAAAGTAAATACTAGTTAGTCTGCTGTTGACACTGCACTTGTGGACAATGTCGTCTAGACTAGACTGCGAGTGTATTTAGTCCTAACAAGCTTCCAGTTAATGTTCTCAGTATATTATATTACCAGTATATTTGTCTCACGGTAAAGTTTCAGATTTAATTTCAAATGAAGTTTATAAGTAAAATGTAGAACAAAAACAAAACAAGATCTTACTAACTACCTAAACCTAACCTAAACTAAAGGCCTAGACTACGGGCATGGGTCGCTCAAGTCGCTGTTTATAAGAGCATTTTAATTGGTTCAAGCATACGGCTCTCACGCAGCGGTTGTAGGTTGATATCCCAGCTCATGCCAATGAGTTTTTCGATCGATCTGTCGTGAGAAAAAAAACTTAAACATCAGGCTGGGTCGCTAATAATATTCTACAAGGTCCCCGGGCCCCAGAAACTTAAGGTACACTTACCTAGAAAGGTCTGTGCATTTTTCTCTATAAATGTACATATGTAGGTGCCTAACTAATTATTACTAGTGGTAATACTACTCACAGAGAGTGGACTGTGAGCTGTAGATCTCGTGAGTGAGTTTTTTTATCATTTCCAAAATCTGACATTATAAAAAAGATTAATTATGAATATCGAACCTGCTAACAAAATTTCACGAGAAGCGGTTGAAAAATGCGACCTGTAGAGGAGAACAAACCGAAATTCGGACGTACAAACTTACAAAACATTTGATATAAAAATTGTTTTTTAAAATTTCCATACACTGACTCGACAAAAAATTCTATATGAACTAAACCTGCTCACAAAATTTCACAAGAATTGTTTGCGAAATGCGACATGTAGAGGAGAACAAACCGTTAAACAAATATATATTTTTTAATTTCCAAAAAGTTATTCGGCAAAAAAAATTGTATATTTATCCAACCTGCTCACAAAACTTCAAGAGAATCGGTTGAGAAATGCGACCTATAGAGGAGAACAAACCGAAATTAGCCCGCAGAAACTTACAAAATCATTGATAAAAAAATTGTTTTTGGAAATCTCCAAAAACCGTCTCTACAAAAAAAATCTATATACCTATTGAACCTGTTCACGAAATTTCACGAGAATCGGTTGAGAATTGCGACCTGCGGGGTAATCACGTAACTTTTGTACTACCGTTAGATAGATTTTAATGTCAAATTTTAATTATCAGCTCATACATTTATCCTTCAAAATTGACAGTAAAATCTATCTACCGTTAGTACATAAAGTTTCGTGATTCGCCTGCTGTAGACGAGAACAAACGGAAATCCGGAAATCCGGACATACGAAAGCATTTTTGTCGAAGCTGAAGCAGAGACCTTCGTTTCACTCGGTCAATAATCAAATGTCCATAGGCTACGGTGCTTGCTTACTATTAGGCAGGAAGTATGGTAGTTTGCCAGCTTCGTGATAAAGAAACTTAGATGTATCGTTCCTCTGCCTTGCGCCTCACAGGCTCGGTCGCTGTTAAGGCAGTAGCTTCTGTGGCTGGGAGTTCTTATTGAGAGCAAATTCAGAATTGTAATGAATATTTATTTCGAATTCTGAGCTACTTATATACACATACGAGCGACATGAAAAATACAAAACAGGGTACTTAGAAATGGGTTGATTTAAGTTTACCCTACACAAAAAATATCACTCGCACAAACACAGGGATGTATGTATGGGTATTAGGTATGCTGCCACAGTCGCGAATCGTATTTTTTGCGGCGACAGTTCACGCTGCTCGACTAATGCCTTAGAATGGCCCCCGGGGCCCTCAAGGAACACCTTAATCTTGAAAAGTGTGTGTATGTATCTTTAATGTTTGGATGTTTTTGCACAAACTTAGGACTCGAAAAGTAAATAAACAACAATTAAACGAATAAATATTAGTGGTCAAACTGAAATTAATCTTGCTATCTGATTTGGGTTTGTTTATATTTTGTCTAAATGTTGTTATTGACCTGAAACTAAACAAATAAAGAGGTTTCTAACGAACAAATCCAACACATGCCGAATTAAACGATAAATCTGTTACTGGGCCAATATTTTGTATAGTTCAAAATAGAGTGAAAGACTTTAAATACTAAATTAAAATACTTTGTGTTTTATTATTTAAATACTTTGCATCGAATTTTGGAACAAACTGACCCGTTTTAATTGCTCTTCAGTTTTAAATTAATCTTCAATTTATGTTGGATAAGTTTGGACTAACATGACCTACTACCCAAAGGTAACTAATTCCCAGCCATTTAAAGAAATCGAGAATAATTACGTTAGACGCGTGTAAACAAATCTTTATGTAATCACACATAGTGTGCAAAGCGCGAGAGTATAAATCGTTATAAGGGCCATTCTACTTTTCATGTACATAATTTTCAGACACTTTTTTTGAAATTCGGATATTGGAATACTTGGCCCTCACTTCATATTTTTGTATTGTTATTTAGAAAGAGATTTAATTGCAGTATCACTTCCGATAGTTTTGGTAATTAACGAACCACAGCTAATATCCATAAATCGAGTAACTCAGTGGTCCTTAAATGTCTTACCATTTGTATGAAGAAATGGTATTTACCACTGTGTTACCCATTTTTTACAGCAATATATTAATATTTAAGTATTTTTACCTATAAATTCCTTTAATTAGGTTCAGGTATTATTTTGTAATCATATTTTTGTACACTAAGTCAATACATATCATAGATTGTTTTTTGTAATAGGAAACTGGTCATGAAAAGGTAGAACGACCCATAAGTCACAATATTCACTAGTTAAAAAAACCGAGTTAGTGAAAAATTACTAGAAATTGAGGCTGAAATTATGGAGAATTCTAGTCATAGTTTAGAACAATTAACTCAGGATCTCACGCCGCATGTTTGAACTGAACTTACCGTGGTATAATTAGTTCAGTTTCAGTTAGTTTAGTCGCGCCAGTTATGCTGACGAAATAATCAAAATAATAGTTTTGGTTAGCTGATGGTACTTTATATTAACGTTTATTAAGTTTCAAAGTTGATAATGGCCTCGGGTGTAAAGTGAAAATGGATGCCCGCTACGCTTGCCAAATCTCACTTCCTGGCCATAAGATTTAAATTTAGAACACAAGTAGCTGTTAATATCTTCATACAACGGTGGTAAGAAAGGCTTACGGCGTGCCTGGTGTGCAGACATCGCGATATTGAACTTTTAAATAATTGACAATTAGTTGTGTTGACAGCTAGAGACATAGGCAAGTCCGTTTTTACAACACAGTGCATCCCCGGGAGCTTTGACAACTTTAATCACGTCCGCAGGCGAATCACGTAACTTTATGTCCTACCGTTAGATAGATTTTAATGTTAATTTTGAAGTATAAATGTATGAACTGCAGGCGAATCACGTAACTTTATGTACTAACGGTAGATAGATTTTACTGTCAATTTTGAAGTATAAATGTATGAGGTGACAATTAAAATTTGTCATTAAAATCTACCTAACGGTAGTAAAAAAGTTGCGTGATTACCCCGCTGACAATTAAAATTTGACATTAAAATCTGCCTAACGGTAGTAAATAAGTTACGTGATTACCCCGCAGGAACACAAAAAAAAAAACAAAATGACCCACTCAAGAAATAAATAATTCGAAATCTATTATATTCATTCCTCTTTTCACAATCGTACTTATAATAAGCACAATTTTTTAAATCAGATCAAAAAGAAACGTAAAAAGCGTTAGAGCTAAAATACTTGGGTGGCACTATCGTCCATGTTTTATGATAATTCAATTTTCTTAGATCTGAGGTAAAAGTTTTATTCGAGGCTATAATTTTTGGGTTCATGGCATTCAATTTCCGAACGGAATAAAAGATTTTAAGCGAAGATTTTTCTAGAATAACAGCTTCAACTACGGTTCATTGTTTTCATATCCATAAATGTTCAGGACTGTATCAATTAGAAGATTATTTACAAAACTCACGAATGTTTAGGTCAAATGGTTTTTTCACACCTGCTATTCAGAAAAGAGTTATTGTTGCCTTCGAATGAGGGATCAAAGATTTACTTTTCTTCCCTCATTTGAGGGCAACAATGACTCTTTTCCTCATGGAAGGTGTGAAATGCAGTATGTGCCACACGGTAGCAAAATTATTTCCGTCTTGGTCGTAAACACTTGAATCCCTTGCTACGCTCATGATTCTACTTTAGAATCCCTCGCTACGCTCAGGATTCTATTGTAGAATCTTTCGCTTCACTTAGATTTCAATATACCGCCCTCGCCGTAAATATATCATTTTGCTCCCTTGAGACACAATCTACTATTTCACACCTGCTATTCAGAAAAGAGTTATTGTTGCCTTCGAATGAGGGATCAAAGATGTACTTTTCTTCCCTCATTTCAGGGCAACAATGACTTTTTTCCTCATAGAAGGTGTGAAAAGCAGTGTGTGACACTGTAGTAAAATCATTTGTAAGATATTTCATGTTTTTAGCAGCGGGCCTCATAGACGGTGTGAAAAGCAGTATGTGTCACACGGTAGCAAAATTATTTCCGTCTTGGGCGTAATCACTTGAATCCCTCGCTACGCTCAAGATTCTACTTTAGAATCCCTCGCTACGCTCAGGATTCTATTGTAGAATCTTTCGCTTCACTCAGAATTCAATATACCGCCCTCGCCGTAAATATATCATTTTGCTCCCTTGAGACACAATCTACTATTAACTTATTGGAAGGGCAATCGTTTGTGTAATACAACCCACGGCCGGTGTTTTTTTTTGCTTCACGAACTTGGCTGACACCCTGGCGTGAGTACTAGGTACCTACCTCTAGTCTTGTATTAGGAAAATTTTAGTGATTCAATTACTTATCATCACTTATAATGTACCTATCTTTTCTGACTTCTCGCGCACATATTGTTAATCCATTTTTGAATTGGCTACCTACGGGACAGGCTTAGCCTAGTGTAGGGGCCAGTCGAACCGCATAACGAAAAATCCACTCAGTGCATTACTTATAAATGATGATATGTTCAACTATACCTGTTAACTTTTATGTACGAATAAACTTCTTATGTCTTATGTCTTATGTCTATCAATAATAATTGAGAACCAGAAAAGCAGATTTTATATTTCCGTCTCCTGCAACATTAAAAAATGTATCCATCTTTATCACAAATCTGATTCATACTCGTCAAATACATGTTCTCCCTACCGTAATCACAGCCACAAAAAGATCTACGCAATCTAAATCCCCATTAATACCTACTCTGCACCTCAATGATACTCCAAACGTAATCTTGTCTCAATTGGGAATTTACAACCAGTTAATATAGATGGAGATAGCGATGTCAGGACTTAAGACAATCCGCTCGATATCGAGAGGTTTCCAGTTACAGGGGGTTTTAAATCGGACGGTGAACTCGTAACAGGTCTATTCCTATTACGACTAGAGCTAAAATCGGCTCTTACACACCTCCGGGGTTTTTTTTTTAACCTGACTGTGGCTTTATAGGCCGGGCCCAATAAAGCGATAGGAGTGTGCGGTTGGAGAGTAGCCTGGGGAAAACCACAGAGGAGAAAACATTTTTTCACTTCTCATGCTCGAAAAGTGTGTCATATTAGACTTGTCAAGCGGGGCTAAAGTAGTACATTTAACCCCTAGGGAAAATATGAATACATATTTATGATTTACAAAACATTTGAATTTGACCAATAAAAATACTTCACCTATTAAATCCACCAATCACAGAACACTAATTTAACTCTTAAAAAAATATTTGGTATTGGGTATTAACCAACCAGAATACAGCTTTACTAAAATCGACCAATCTGGAAACATAATTATTTTTTCTAAAGAACCTAAAGATTAAGTTTGTAGTAGTCCCTATTTCACAATAATTAAAAAAAGTGGTTAAATCGTTCGAGCAACACTTTGAAGCGCTCAATGAAAGGTCAGTTTAGCTTTTTTCGCGCGTTAATGTTGCGCGCGAACCGCATTGTCTATGTTTTGTGTGTCAAAGGAGTATAGAAAAAAAAACATGCTGCAAAAGTATATATCTTCGCCGTGGAATTTATTGTTAATTTTGGGTGGGTTAACCTTTGTTTATTTATTTTCTCGCAATCGAAGTGAAAAGTAGAGTGTATAACTCTGGTCTAAAAGCCATATTACCCCTCGAACTATTTTCCCTCACTTCGTTCGGGAAAATAACTATCTCGTGGTAATATGGCTCATTTTAGACCCTTGTCATACAATCTACTATTATATAACGGTGTTGAGTTTATTCCCATAACTCTCAGTTGTTTCCAAAATCTTCACTGCGAATGACTCACAAGTTAACTTTGATCCGGGATCAGCCTGTACCCAGGTACCAATTGAGATATCAACCACGGCAGGTGTGGACGGGCTCGCCACTGACTCATACAAACGGTGATTCATCGTCTTGTTGACCGAGTGAAACGAAGGTCTCTGCTTCAGCTTCGACAATAATGCTTTCTTATGTCCAGATTCCGGATTTTCGGATTTCCGTTGTTCTCGTCTACAGGTCGCAATTCTCAACCGATTCTCGTGAAATTTCATGAGCAGGTTCGATAGTTACATTTTTTTGTGTCTAGTCGGTTTTTGGAAATTTCCCAAAACAATTTTTTTATCAATGATTTTGTATGTTTCTGCGGGCGAATTTCGATTTGTTATCCTCTACAGGTCGCATTTCGCAAACGATTCTCATGAAATTTTGTGAGCAGGTCCGGAAATTACATAGAATTTTTTTGTCGAGTCAGTTTTAAGCAATTTTTAAAAACAATTTTTATTTCAAAGATTTTGTAAGTTTCTGCGTCCGAATTTCGGTTTGTTTTCCACTGCAGGTCGCATTTCTCAACCGCTTGTCGTGAAATTTTGTTAGCAGCTTCGATATTCATAATTGATCTTTTTTATAATGTCAGATTTTGGAAATGATAAAAAAACTCACTCACGAGGTCTACAGCTGCTCACAGAGCCACTAGTTTAGAACATATTATGTAGTATGTTCCAGCAGAAATTATTTTTATGCTAGTGAATTATAGTTATGTGCATTGACTGCAATAGTTACTTACGATAGAAGTTCGAAAAGTAAAAAACTCCCAACAAGTGGCGGTGAACAAAAAGACGAGCGATTAGCGACTGTTTTCGACCGACACGAGTTGAGAATTGCGTTTCCGAACACGTATCTTTTGTAAGAATTTAAATCTATAATTGACTAATTTCTAAAACTTTTCTTGAATAACAAATTCTGTTTGCGTCGGGCTGACGACGAAGATAAAAATAAAAAAAAGGTCAAGTGCGAGTCGGACTCGCGCACCGAGGGTTCCGTACACAAATGTGTACCGGTTCCAACCCTATAAAATTTCGCCATAAAACAAAAATACATGCAAATGCAAATTACAAACTTAGTATAGAAATGTTTTTTGTCGATAAAAAAAAAAACCTTCACAGAAAATTAAAAAAAAATGTCATCAGGCGATCCGTCTGCTCGTTTGCCCCTATAACATAAAAAAGAGGAAAAAGTGTCACATTGCAGTGATAGGTTGCTCGTCCATTACGCACATCACACTTCAACCTAGTTTCCATAGTAGATACCACTATCAAAAACCGGCCAAGTACGTGTCGGACCACGCACAGTGAAGGTTCCGTACCAACACCTACTAGTCCACATTTGAAATCACTATCCAATACATTGAATCTAAAAAAGTCGTATCTTCATAGGGAACTCACGGCACTTACAACCTTTTGTTTGGGCTAGACAGTTTTTAAGCGAAAACTCAAAAACCGTAAAATCTATACTGTTCAAATCAAAAATCGTTGAAAGTATTTACTACACACCACCTCAATTTTTTTCAGAATTTTAAACTTTGGAGTTTGGAAATTAGTGGGGTGGGACACATTTTCTATGACTTTGACAGCTAATATCTCACCAACGGTTGACTTAAATGGACAAGGCCTATCCATCGATACCCCACACGATTATGTGCGTTGAATTTTTTTATTAATCCACCGGTTACATGTATGGAGTGCCCCCCCCAAGTGAATATTTTTTTGTAATTTCACATCATTTTTATGTAGCGGTTCATACAATACACCTTCCTACCAAATTTCATAATTGTAGTGCTTATAGTCTCCGAGTAAATCGGCTGAAACATACGGACGGACGGACGGACGGACAAACATGACAAATCTATAAGGGTTCTGTTTTTGCCATATCGGCTACGGAATCCTAAAAAGAGGAAAAAGTGTCACATTGCAGTGATAGGTTGCTCGTCCATTACGCACAGCACACTTCAACCTAGTTTCCATAGCCGATACCACTATCAAAAAAAGTCAAAACGTGTATGGCAGCCACCGCGGCTAACGGCGCGTCTAGTGAAAGTACTTACGTCCGTCCCTTTTTCAGCAATTTTATTCTTATTACTGGTTCGGAGGGTTTTTCGGCAATTGATTGGAGCTTTCTCATATCTTGGATATTTTACAAGTGTTCCTGTGACAGTTGTTAAATTTAATTAAGTCAGTGTTGTATTGTATGATAACTCTTTATATTAACGCATTCACTGCCGGCATCGCATGTGTGCGTTTTCGTTCATACCATTTTGTGCTTAGGGGGCGTGACCTGGAAGCTGATGTGTTAAGCCGCTATGAGCGGAGAGGCAATTTCAATTTATAATAATAATAATAAATTCTTTATTTCGGAACACAAGGAATCCATAGTTATATTAGAATATCTATGTTATTATGACGTCAAACACTGTCACTTTTGGCAACTTATCTGAGGTCTATGAGACTGTGTCCAGTGCCAGAGAATTGAACTGTCATGCGTTTCCGCAACTGCGCTCAGGAGGCTGTTGGTGCTGCCGCGAACACGCCGCATCAGGGATGCCACTCGCTTACGCACTATCCCATGGAAGTCATCGGTGCGTGCCTCCGCGAACATCCCCGACGCACTACAGTAACGCGGCAGCCCCATCAGCATCCTAAATGCGTTGTTATAGGTCGCGGGTTCCCCTCGCCTGTGTTCGTATCAGAAAGTACTTTTTAAAAAAGTCGTCATCAAAATTTAAGAGCTAGGCTCTTGTCGGTGGAGTCGTCGCCAGCACTCACGGTCCTCAGCCAATTTCTTTAGGTCCCGGTAAGACTCGACATTTGCTGTTTCCTTTAGCTGCTGTAGAAAGCTTCTCTTTGGTCGACCTTTACCCCTCTATCCTCCTGAGACCCATCAAACAAATAAAAATACAATCGAATTTGAACCTAACAGTTCCGATTACAAATTTGAATTTTTTATGTCAAATCAATCAAACCAAAACAAATCCAACTCTATCACTTCAAAATTTAACTTATTTTCCGTTGACCATATTTTCTCCTTTATATAGGACGCGGGGTCTTAGGAGGCTATCC
The DNA here is from genome assembly GCA_963556455.1 of Epiblema foenella. Lineage (NCBI taxonomy): Eukaryota > Metazoa > Arthropoda > Insecta > Lepidoptera > Tortricidae > Epiblema > Epiblema foenella. The sequence continues at coordinate 13,910,572 of OY747116.1, read as the reverse complement.
TTCAATCCTGCCATCGAGATTTTTTTTAAGAAAATGTCGTGTCGTAATAAGTGACTTATCATTTAGCCTCGTCTATTTTCAATTGTAGAAAAAGTACTACACTGTACTGTAAGTATTTTCGGTTTTCATTCTGACAATTGACATTGACTAATAAAGTTACATCTACTGAAAAGTATGAAATATAATTTGACATTTAACAGTAGTCCAGTAAAGGATTTTTAGTGACCGTTTGGTTTTTAGGGTTCCGCAGCCAAAATGGCAAAAACGGAACCCTTATAGTTTCGTAATGTATATCCGTCCGTATGCCACAGCCGATTTACTCGGAGACTATAAGCACTACAATTATGAAATTTGGAAGGAAGGTGTATTTTACAAACCGCAATATAAAAGTAAAGTGAAATGAAAAAAAATAATAGATTAGGGGGGCACTCCATGCATGTAACCGGTGGATGAAAAAATTTTTTTCAGCGCACATAGTCGTGTGGGATATCGATAGATAATAGGCCTTTAAAAGTGATTTAGAGGTTTCTAAAACACTCTTCCATTTAAGTCAATCGTCCCCCCTCTAATAACCAAACTATGCAGTTTAAAATTCTGAAAAAAATTGAGGTGGTGTGCATTAATAAATATTTTCAATGTTTTTTGGTTTGATAAAGGTAGGTTTTACGGTTTTTGAGTTATCGCTTAAAAACTGTCTTGCCCAAACAAAAGGTCTTAAGTACCGTGAGTTCCCTATGAAGATACTACTTTTTTAAGTTCAATGTATTGGATAGTGATTTTAAATGTAGACTAGCAGGTGTTGGTACGGAACCCTTCATTGTGCGTGTTCCGACACGCACTTGGCCGGGTTTACTATATATGTCTTCTAACATCTGATTGTATTTTTACAGGTAAGTGGATCAAACATTAAAACATCGCCACACACTGAATTACTCGGTAAGCAGATAACCAGTAAAAACGAGTAAAAACTTTGAAAATATTTATTCAATGATATTATTAAGGCGATTTTACACAGGGCCAGTAACTGACGTCAGTCGACTGCCGAGTCAGTGCTGACCTGGCACTGCCATCGTATAAATTGACTCCTCGACTACTGACGAAATACTGACTGCGTCTAAATAGCACGAGTCAGTTTTCGGCGCCAGCACTGACGTCAGTTACTGACTCAATGTAAAATAGCCTTTACCCCTTAAATGACCTTCCAATTAGAATAAATCTAGATCTAGTTCTAATTTGAGAGCCCTCTTCTTGTAAATATTGTTTTAATGTGAGCAAAACAGCAAATAGCCGGTAAATAGTGTATTTGACATTTTTTGTGCTCGCCAATTTTTAATAAAACTGTTATTGGATTTTGAATCTTACGCATTCAAACGTAAGTAGCTTTTTGTACGGATTACTTTAACACAATTCGGCCAACAAAAGTAATCTTACATTAACATCACAGGCAACTGACAATTCTTGAACCTTATTGCAACGAGTTAAGGTCTACCATTGGTCAATAACTGTCATGCTGATTTTTTTTTCTTTTATACAACGCCGGTGGCAAACAAGCTTACGGTCCACCTGATGGTAAGCGGCCACCGCAGCCTATCGACGCCCGCAACTCCAAAGGAGTCACGTAGGTACGCGTTGCCGACCCTTTATAAAATGTACAATTACAATAGCTGCATTTGCTGATAATACAATTTTAATAACATCAAAAGTGGCTACTTATTATGAGAAGATCAAAGTTAAAAGTTTTTATTATAAGCTGGATTGGATAACTTCGACAATGGGGTTATTTTGAAAATGAAAAATATCTATCTGTTTGCTATGCCCTTGCAGGGCGCCACATGTACACCTGTATTATTATTATTTTTTCCACCTATAACCTGTAATGTGTCATGCAATAAACAATTATATTCTATTCTACTAAATTCTATTCTACTAAACTTGCCAAGCCTTGGCAAGCGTTGCGGGGGCGTAAGTAGTGATATTATTATCCCATTGTCGAAGTTACCCCAATGCACCTTAAGTGAACACGTACCTAAAAACGTTTTGACTTGTTCGTATAATCGTGACTGTATAACAGTAAACCACTTGAAGATATTACATCATTGATATGAAATGAAATATATGATATGATATGAAATGAAATATGATATGAAATGAAATGAAATATTTATTTGCATAATAGTAGTTTGTGCAACTGATACATAATGAGCACACGAGTGTTTTAAGGCCTAATTATGTACAGTTGCATACACTACTTTTCTACTCTACGTTCTATCGTTCTACTAATCTACGTTCATATCATAATTCTACTTTCGTAAAAGCAAAAAACCAATAATGACAACAGTAATGGCGGAAATTCCGACCTCCGTCAACAAGATTTTTTTTAAATGAAGTCCCTATTCTCATGTCACTCGGGAACAAATGTCGTGCGGTTTATATTAAAAAACACACTGAATTGACGTTTCGTATCGATAACTGTTTTAATATCTATGGACACTAGAATAGAGATTCACTTGAGTTTGGACAGCTGTTCCAAATTTAAACTCATAACCTTACAAAAATCAGTACAAATTTTACCTACTACCACAGGTAAGAAAGTTCTCATAGTAAAATTGGTTGTCGTAATGCTGGTAATTTCCTACGATTTCTGAACGCGTTTTAGAGCACTAATGATATGTGCGTAGATAAACATGGTTTTTACAGTCGGTGTTGTCATATTTTATTTATTGAGTAACACATGTTTAACCAATATGGCATACAAAAATTAAGGTTTATATGAGATGTTAATATGTACTTATAAAATCGCTAAACATTCTCTTGATTATTTAAAAATTCTGTCGGAGTATAATAGTTATTTGTTATGCAAGGCTGCAAAGTTGTTGATTGGCGCGAGTGCTCGAATTGAAAGCCGAGCTAGCGAAGGATTCTATAATTGAACCACGAGCGTAGCGAGTGGTTCTAGAATAGAATCCTGAGCGTAGCGAGGGTTTCAAGACACGAGAAGCCAAATAACTTTGCTGCCGAGCGAAACACACAATTTTTCACCTCACCCTAGCGAGGAAACAATTCAAGTATTATTAAAGAAAATTGCAATACAAATTGTTTGAATATATATATTCCTTATTTTTGTATTTCCATAAATTAAAAAAGTAGGTAAAATAATGATGAGATAAAACTAAAATTGAATGATTTTCAATTTAATATAAGTACCTAAAATAAAATGTTTCATCGGATGACACATTCCTTGTGCGAGCGAGCCGTCGCTATATACATGTATAGCGCTGTCTCACTCGCACACCGCACCGTCGTGCGGAAACCGCATCAGTGTAGAAACCGCCTTAAGACCGCATGGCCGAACCATGATTCTGAACGCATTCATAAATAAATTGGGTAGCTCTGTACTACGTCATGTTCGAATTTCAAAATCACTTTATCCGCTAGCGGTTAAAATGGACTTTTGCACGCAGATTTGAAACAATAAAGTAAGCTTTTCAGAGCGGGTGAGGTGAAAAAACATTTGTCTTTTAACCATTATTTCAACTGTATTGCAAACTATTATTGACTGCATGCATTCTAATAAACGAAATAAAATCGTTTTACTTAAACCCCCAAACTCTACTCTATAGTTATTAAAAATAGTAACTTAAAGACTTCATTAACCCCAACCGCGAGATTATAGCAATTAAACCGCTGCAATGAATTAACCCTTCCCGCGGCGTGATAACACGCCGCAATAACGGTTATAACCCGTTATTAACCGTTATTAACGGAGATAGGACTCGCTTAAGACGAACTGTCTTTGGTAATGTTAATGATGGGATTTCCTTTAGTGTTCCGGTTGATTATTAATTAAATAACTGTATAAGCAAAATACACCACACCACTTTTCCTAGAATCGTGGCCGTTTTTCTTATGATTCAATTCAAACAATAATTCTATTCCTCTCTCTTTCCTACTCGCACATCACCATGCTACTTACAAATCCTTCGTTCTCACTCTCGTTCAAATCATAATTCAGTCCAGTCATTCGTTAGCGTTGCATTCATACGTTCGTCTCACACTTGTCTCCCATCGCACATTCATTCATTCGTTCTTAAGCTTAATACTGTCAAAGTCAAAGTCAAAGTGATTTATTTGTAAACATAGGTAATACAATATATGGCGGTAGGTACAAAATATGTGCTCTATGTTTCGCCTTTAGGCATACAAATTCATTTTTAAATTACATAATATTAAAGATAAACATGTCAATTATTAAATTAGTATTAGATAACATCAAAAACAAAAATAAAATCAAATTACTTATAATTAATAAAATAAAAATAGTCAACGTTACAATAAATTATTAAATAAAAAATTAATTTAACTTGTCCAAAAAATATTCCGCTAAAGAATAATAACATTTGCAAGTCAAGAGTTTGGTGAGGTTCATTTTAAACAAATGTACTGGCGTCCTTCTTAATGTAATTGGTAATTTATTGTAAATTTTGCTGGCAGAACAGAACAGGCTTTTCCGCATAAGGGCAGTGCGAGAAAATACTGAGCAAAGATTCTGATATAGTAATTTATATGTGGGTGTGTGTATGTGTATTTATGTGTATAATTGAGAAATTCCATCGATTCCTTGTTGTTCTCAGGATCAAATCTTGATCAAATTTATATAGGACCACACCTGACGTATTCTCTATACATTAAATAATCATCAAAATTGGTCCACAATTTTCGACATTTTTTTTTATGATTGTTATTAATTTAATTTGAATATTAATTGACATTAATTATTGTAAATATCATGCTACGCCCTACCACCCTGGTAAGTACCTTTTATTTTGCAAATAACATCTGTATGAATGTAATGTATCTGATTATACAAATAAATAAATGATTATGATTAAATAAAATAAATTTGTCCCTTCTGTTGTCAACACAGTGCATCCTCAAATTTCATAAAGGGTCGGCAACGCGTACGTGACTCCTTTGGAGTTGCGGCCGTCTATAGGCTACAGTGGACGCTTACCATCAGGTGGACCATAAGCTAGTTTGCCACCGGCGTTGTATTAAAAAAATGAGGACTGTATATACTCGCCTACTCGATTATCTTCAACTAGCGACCCGCCCCGGCTTCGCACGGGTGCACTATTTAATGGATGTTATTATACATATAAACCTTCCTCTTCAATCACTCTATCTATTAAAAAAAACCGCATCAAAATCCGTTGCGTAGTTTTAAAGATTTAGGCATACATAGGAACATAGGGATATAGGGATATAGAGACAGAGAAAGCGACTTTGTTTTATTGATATACATTGTTTTATCATCATCATCATCATTGTCATGCTAGCGTTATCACAGTACAGTTTTGCATTCTGAAGGATGCCCAGGGTCCGCTACCTTATACCAAGATCTGGCGTTAGCACCAGTTTTAACGGCATTGACAATATACATTTTGCAACAATTCATTTGCTACTATGATAATGAGGCTTCAAGCACAGCGGTGCTGGCACATATTAACATAAAGACACATTCTTAAGCTAAACTCAACCCGTTTCTAACACCAAGTTAACTTGGCCTCTAATTTCGTAATACATGTACATTATTGTAGCTCAGATATGCTGGACTGCAGAAGATGTGGACTTGGTGAATTTTGGCACATTTCCATATTGCGAGCGGGGACGTTATTATGACGTATTGTGTAGACGACCAGATACTTGTATTGACAATTGGAAGAAGCTGTGTAGTTATGAAACAGGAGATTTCGGTGAAAGAAAGAATTTTGTGAGGAAACTAGCCTAATTAGTAATCACAAAAAAAAATCTACTCCTGTACTTTTTTTCGCGACTTACGCAACCATAAATTCTAATATAAATACATACTTTATTTATTCTGTAAAAGGTCTATCTAGTCTATTGCCCAAAACTACACTCCTTACCCTACTTTAATGAAAAATTAAAGCAGAGTTGGGTGCCACAGACTATTTGTAATACTATGTTTAGTAGTCATTATTTGGTGGGTTCAAGTGAAACTTTTATGATTTAAAATCAGTGATGCCAACTTAACGCAACTTTGCTGTAATAATTTATGTATTAATTAATGCATAATCTATTATTTACAAATATAAATACATACATTTATCATCTTTTTTGTGTATTTTCGGATATATTTATGAAAACGAAACAGTTAATATTCGATCCGGATTTGAATTCAGTTTAGGTCGGATGGCAAGTCTAGCAAATAGAAACCAAAAATAAACTATAAACAAAGTGTCATATTTTCGATTTCCCACCAAGTTCCTAATAGAAATCGAAAACATTCAAGCTAATAAATGATTATATTACGTAAATAAAACGTCTTTTTTATGTTCATGAAGAAAATATATAGGTCTAATGATTCTTTTAAAAATTCACGAAGAAGTTATATAGCATTACTGAAGAAATTGCGTAGGTAAGTTGCACAATTACTAAGCGAAAATATGCCGCATGAAAAGTCTCAAAAATACTTATTTTTTATATGCTATGAGTCGTAGGAAAAGCATTGTATGCAACGGTGTACAACTGGTATAAAAAGGCTCGTAGTGTCTTTACTTGCGATGTTCGCCAAGACTCATATCGCAACCCACACCACTCGCCTTTTTATACGCTTCTTATACACCAGTTGCATAATATACTATTAATTTCCCATTGGGCAGGTCAGATGGCAGTCGCTTGCGCAAAACTATTGCCCACGTCATCATGCGATCCGGTGCCAAAATCGGGTTCCTATAAGTTAACGAGGGTGATGAGTGCATTATCCTATTACCATCAACTTCTTGATTCACTCGCTACAAATCTTACACACGGCTGTAGTCCCTTGCCCTTCCCTGACAAGATCTCAGGCAATAAGTAACACTGATGACGTCATCTGTAACGTCACGCTAGTACTGGACCCAAGGGACCTGGTATACTCTATTTTTGTTTTGGGCCTTATGTCTGGAGATCAAGGTTTAAATTGTGTGCTTTTAGATGACCGTACTATGGTGGTAATCTAACTCAGTTGTTTGTAAGAAGTTTCGTGTTGTTTTGAGATTGGACAGAAATCATATAGGGACGGAAAAAGATATTTTTTTCCAGATAATTATCCTGAACTGGAAAACTTTGAAAGCAGTTAGTTGCTCTGAAAATTCTAAAAAGATACAGGTGAATGTAGTGACGGATACTGTAGGTACAGTCAACTTTCTGGGGTGCTGCATTCACCCGGATTCAGGGGCTGCATTCAAGGATCGGAAAAGCCGTTCTTTGGCTTAACCCGTTCGAAAGGCTTAACTCGTTCGAGGATTAATCGTTTATTTGGGTTACCGTTTGATAGACTTAGGCTCGGTTTTATAAAGATCCGTTAGACCTTATGTCGATTTGTTATGTCAAAAAATGTACTGAGTTACTGAAATTTGATCTGACATTTGGTCTAACGCATCTTTATAATACCCGGCCTTAACTTATATACGGTGTAGTCCGGCTAGCCGGCGGGTTATAAATAAAACTAATCGTAACTATAATATACAACTACAATAACTAACTATTATATAACTAGTGGCTCTGTGAGCTGTAGACCTCGTGAATGAGTTTTTTTATAATTTCCAAAATCTGACATTATAAAAAAGATCAATTATGAATATCGAACCTGCTAACAAAATTTCACGATAAGCGGTTGAGAAATGCGACCTGTAGAGGACAACAAACCGAAATTCGGACGCAGAAGCTTACAAAATCTTTAAAATAAAAATTATTTTTGAATATTCCAAAAACTGACTCGACACAAAAATTCTATATAATTACCGGACCTGCTCACAAATTTTCACGAGAATCGGTTGAGAAATGCGACCTGTAGAGAAGAACAAATCGAAATTCGCTCGCAGAAACTTACAAAATCATTGATAAAAAAAATTATTTTGGAAATTTTCAGAAACCGTCACGACGAAATAATTCTATATAACTATTGAACCTGCTCACGAAATTTCACGAGAATCGGTTGAGAATTGCGACCTGTAGACGAGAACAAACGGAAATCCAGACATACGAAAGCATTTTTGTCGAAGCTGAAGCAGAGACCTTCGTTTCACTCGGTCAATAAAATAAGGAATGTACACAAAAATGGGTTAACTAGTTCAGTCAGTACGACGGTATAAAAAAACACAAGTCACTGGCCTGTAGGTATTATGTTGAGGAAGTCTGTAAACAGAAAGGTGGCCTGGGAGTTTCCGCTTAGATGTAGTGTAGATTATACGGTAATTTCGGTTTTTCGGCTGTGCGGCATCGGCAGCTAGCGTCGAGACAGCGCCGACGAAAGTATGTACATTGCTGGCACCCAATGTAATCAGTAGTAATGTATCCAAATAGAAAGGGCTGTAAGCATTACTCGTGCTTTAAAAAGGTTCAAAACCCATCCGATCCTCATTTAATCTAGGCCAGGCTAAATGAGGCTTGTATTGGGTTTCACAAACAATTATATATAGGGTCGGTAGGTGGGTTTACGGCCTGTTAGTTTGATGCGCCAGTTTGCGGCCACTTGTATGAGTTGATGAACTGAAAAGATATTTTCTTACTTTTTTAATATATTCTACTAATTAAAACGCATACTCACTCACTATTTCTTTAGAGCATTTAAAAATGTGAATATCTTTTGATTGAAAAACTTCGTTCGTCAGAAGGCCGCAAACTGATGCAGGCCGCGTAACTGGCCTAGCGCCTACAAATATGAAAATAATATGTACAACAAATACCTGCGTAAGTGGCAGCCCTTGTATGATTAATATGAACTATATAATATTCACAGGTGAATTTAGAGATAGTGCATTATATATATCACTATTATTCAAGTTACAACACAAGTTTACTTAAATAAGTATTCTAGAATAGTTTTCAAGAAACAGCACGCTCCAAGTCAAATTTTCCATGCGAAAAACAAAACACGGCCGTGAAAAATGTGTACTTTTTTTTCTCACCGGCCAGTGCGCCGGCGCACCGCGGAGGTTTTGCCGTGTTACAACGGGGTAAGCTTTCAACTGAGTTAAGCCTAACCAACCACATGGTTTTGGGTTAGGATTTTGATAGGGTTTCTGAAGGGGTTTTTGAAGGGGTTTTAAGGGTATTTGAAAGGGTTACGAATGGTTTTTCTTTGCTTAATTTAATCGCTCTTATTGATGTGTGAGTGAGTGCCTAGAGAAGGGCTTAAGTGTTTCATATTATATACTTCATAAATCGAAAATGACTAAATATAAAAAAAAAAATGTTTCGGAATGTGCAACTCAAGCCTTTATATATTGACACCCTATTTGACATATTCAATATACTTTCTGACACTAAGAAAATAAAAAAAATATTTGAAAAAACATGTTCTGTGCATCTAGATTACCCTTCTTTATAACTGTTCCAAAGTTCAAATTGATAGCATACGTAGTTCTTGAGATATTTAGCAATGTCACAGACAGACAGACAGACAAAGTGAAACAATAAGTGTTCGTTTTCTATCATTTTGGGACGGAACCCTAAAAATATACCCTAAAAGTTGAAGTACTTGCAATTTTAAACAGTTTTTGAAAACTTCTAACAGTAAAGTTGCCCACTCAACAACTCTAATCCCAATAAGGTTTAGTTTCCCCTTGGGTTGGAAGGTCAAATTGCAGTCGCTTCCGTAAAACTAGTGCCTCCGCCAAAGGTCGGGATTAGGTACCTAGCGATGCCCCGGGTATCCGGGTCCTGGGATGGAGGAGGGAGGGATTTAATAGCGAGACTATATCGAGAATTCGTATCCAATTTGAATTCAAAAGAAAATCAGTGAAAGGAATTGATAATATATGTATAAATGTCTACAATGAGATGTGTACAATTTTGGGCCTTATTATAATATCGTACGATAATAAAGTGGATAATATCTCTTCGCAGGTGACTGTATCCATATAGAAGTAATGTGTATTATGTACCATTGTATTGCTATCAATATATCTGTATTGAACCTAATTGGATCCGGAATATTGGGACGTGGGCTTATCGGATCACATGACTTACGTCTTACATGAATTACGTGTTGTAACAGTCCAAATGACTGCCCACACTAATTGTAATGTCTCGGACATGTGACGTAAACGTCCAGTGATTGACACTTTAATACCAAATAGTTGGCACGTCTATTAATCACTACATAGTATAAAACAAAGTCGCTTTCTCTGTCCCTATATCCCTAGATCCCTATATATGCTTAAATCTTTAAAACTACGCAACGGATTTTGACGCGGTTTATTTTAATAGATAGAGTGGTTAAAGAGGAAGGTTTATATGTATAATAACATACATCAAATAGTGCACCCGTGTATTGTGGCTGTTATGTATTGGGTCAATGTCAAGCACAGGGTTTACCTTATCTGTTTTAGGTGTTGTTTGTTTTGTTTTGTTCTGTTATTACTATCATCATAAATTTAAGAGCGCTCGTGGCCCAGCGGCACCCGCGTACCGCGTGCGGTATGCGAGGTTAAGCAACGTCGGCCCAGGTCAGTTATTGGATGGGTGACCGCTTTGAGTGGTTATTAACTGAGCACTCCCGTGATTTGGAAGGCACGTTAAGCCGTTGATCCCGGCTGCTGTCTATGATAGCAGTCGTTAAGTCAAGTTAGAGGCCTTCGGGTGGCTTGAGAACTGCTAACAGTCAAGTTGCCCACTCACATGACAAAACTAATTCCAATAAGGTCTGGTTTCCCCTCGGGTTGGAAGGTCAGATGGCAGTCGCTTCCGTAAAAACTAGTGCCGACATAAAATCTTGGAATTAGGTAGCGGACCCCGGCAACCTTCAGGATGCAACTGTCTCGGGATTACGCTAGGATGATGATGATGATGATCATCATAAAGAGTCTAAATCTTGTCGGAGTAGCTCTCTCCATGTGACTCTAGATAGAGGCGGACCCCGGCATCCTTCAGGATGCAACTGTATCGGGATTACGCTAGGATGATGATGATGATGATCATCATAAAGAGTCTAAATCTTGTCGGAGTAGCTCTCTCCATGTGACTCTAGATAGAGGCGGACCCCGGCATCATTCAGGATGCAACTGTATCGGGATTACGCTAGGATGATGATGATGATCATCATAAAGAGTCTAAATCTTGTCGGAGTAGCTCTCTCCATGTGACTCTAGATAGAGGCGGACTCCGGCATCCTTCAGGATGCAACTGTATCGGGATTACGCTATGATGATGATGATGATGATCATCATAAATTTAAGAGTCTAAGTCTTGTCGGAGTAGCTCTCTCCATGTGACTCTAGATAGAGGCCGCCTAGTTGACCTCCACATACGAAACGACTGCTAATCACTCATTGAACTCATCAAAACTTTTGAGTGGAGCATAGCGTTGTATGGATGCGAAGCGTGGATCATTACTCAAAGAGATAGGAAATATTTAGAAGCTTTCGAAAAAAAATTGCTTAAATTTGTCCCTTCTCTTGTCAACACAGTGCATCCTCAAATTTTATAAAGGGTCAGCAACGCGTACGTGATTCCTTTAGAGTTGCGGGCGTCTATATGCGGCGGTGGCCGCTTACCATCAGGTGGACCGTAAGCTTGTTTGCCACTGGCGTTGTATAAAAATGTGGGGTTGGCGAAGAAAAGAGAAGCTGGAGAGAATAATTAACTAGAATTGGCTGGACGGAAAAAAATACAAACAAGGAAGTGCTGAGGAGAGTGGGGAAGAAATGGAAACTTTTGGAAATTATAGAACATAGAAGAGGGAAAATATTTGGTCATTTTATACATCATCATCATCATCATCATCATTTCAGCCGAAAGACGTCCACTGCTGAACATAGGCCTCCCCCTAGGCTCGCCATTTAGACCGGTCCTGTGCCGTTCGTTTCCACCGGATTCCCGCGACCTTCACCAGGTCATCACTCCACCTTGTCGGAGGCCTACCGACAGCTCGTCTTCCGGTGCGTGGACGCCACTCAAGCAGTTTCTGGCCCCATCGACCGTCAGTGCTGCTAGCAATGTGCCCTGCCCACTGCCACTTAAGTCTCGCAATTTAGAAGGCTATTCATAGGTCATTTTATACGATACAACGTTTTTCTAAAGAACATCATAGACGGCAAAATTGTAGAGTGTAAGTAAGGAATGAAAAGACCAAGGATAAGCTACAAATTAAGGGAAAGTTATCTGTATACATAAAATAATAAACAATAGTAAATATTGAGGGATAATCTACCACCAATCGACTTCAAACTGAACTAAGCTTGTTTTGTCTAGGAATAAAAACCAGCCAAGTGCGTGTCGGATCACGAACAATGAAGTTCCGTACCAACACCTAAGTATTAGTCCACATTTGAAACACCAATACATTGAATATAAAAAGATCGTATCTTCATAGGTAAGACAGTTTTTCAGCGAAAACTCAAAAACCATAAAACCCATCTTGTTCAAACCAAAAGACGTTGGAAGTATTTATTAATGCTCAATACGTCAATTTTTTTCAGAATCTTAAACTTCATAGTTTGGATATAAGAGGGGGGGGGGGGACACTTTTTATGAATTTGGCAGCTAATATCTCACCAACGGTTCACTTAAATGGAAACGTTTTTTAGAAGCCTCCATATCATTTTTAAAGTCCTATTCATGAATACCGGGCACGGAATTTTTTTTTCATTAACCGGTTACATGTAGGGAGTACACCCCCGCTTCCTATCAAATTTCATAATTTTAGTGCTTATAGTCTCCAAGTAAATCGGCCGTGACATACAGACAGACGGACGGTCAGATACGACGAAACTATAAGTGTTCAATTTTCGCCAGTTTAGCTATGGAACCGTAAAAATGATCACCGATTTTAGACTTTATTTTAATGTGAATGGTTACATAAAACGTGAAAATGTATCAAGTATACTCATACAAACAACCTGCTAAACCCGTTGGGCCAATGCGTTGTTATGATATGTGTACCAATGATGGTGTTTAGCCTGACCGATTCTCAAATAAATCAAGCACATTACCAGCAACAGCACATTATAAAGGTTTCTTTTATACAACGCCGGTGGCAAACAAGCGTACGGTCCACCTGATGGTAAGCGGCCACCGCAGCCTATATACTCCTGCAACTCCAAGGGACATACATTAAAAAAAAAACAATTTTGTATCTTAATATACAAAAAACTAGAGTGTAAAAGTGGCAGATAACAATACAATACAATACAAATACTCTTTATTGCATACCTCAATCAAAGGATACAGTACAGTACAAAAAACACAATGATAACTTTGGTTGTCCGTCACAACAGGCCGAAAGGACGCATTAGCACGCGTAATGTATGTATAACGTTGTAATCGCGGTGAGCACGGTTTGACAGGGTCAACCTTCAGGCCTTTACTTCACAACCTTGTAGAGTAAAACCAATCTTAAGGGTGCTTATTATTAGTGGCTCTGAGCTGTAGACCTCGTGAGTGAGTTTTTTTATCATTTCCAAAATCTGACAGTATAAAAAAGATCAATTATGAATATCGAACTTGCTAACAAAAATTCACGAGAATCGGTTGAGAAATGCGACATGTAGAGGAGAACAAACCGAAATTCGCCGAATACAAATTCATTGATAAAAAAATTGTTTTTGGTTTCCAAAAACCGTCTCTACAAAAAAAAAAAACTATATAACTATCGAACCTGCTCACGAAATTTCACGAGAATCGGTTGAGAATTGCGACCTGTAGACGAGAATAAACGGAAATCCGGACATACGAAAGCATTTTTGTCGAAGCTGAAGCAGAAACCTTCGTTTCACTCGGTCAATTATAATAAGTTATTCTCAGATAACAGGGATTTTAACCCGGGGCAGCAAAACCTCTAAATGCTGGCAACCTTGATGAAACCATGCACGAATGTTCATTGATGGCCCCGCTCTCGCCCCCAGGCCAGGATCCTCCAGAGCCGCCGCTGTGTTGGAAAATGTACTCCATCCAGCAGACATTCACACTCTGTGCGAAATACACGTAGCCTATCAGAAACTCCCAGTAGTTTTTAAAACTCCCGGTAGTTCAGATTCGGTTGAAGCCGCTCAACCAATTGCACTGGAGCACAAACTTTTAGAGGTATTCCAGTGTTTAAACCGCCCGCGAGGTCGTGTCGAAGGTTTCCATTGGATTTCCTCTAGCTATACAGCCACCGTCACCTATCTACTTAAGCTATATTCTGTATGTATTGACATATAGGCATCAATATAAGAAAATACAAATATTCTTTATTGTATACCTCAATTAAACGACACAGTACAGTACTTACAAGATCATAATGAGTAGTGGCAAAACAGGCGGTCTTATCGCTAAAAAGCGATTTCTTCCAGGCAACCTTACCTATTATCTTGGGATCTTGATATTTTCTCTTCAGTTACTTTCCGATTTTAACCATCGAGCGTCCGTAAGTTAGATCTGAATGTCCATATTAATAGTGACAGTTATCTACCAAGCGTAAGTTTGACACATTATGTAATCATCATCATCATTATCATCATTTCAGCCGAAAGACGTCCACTGCTGAACATAGGCCTCCCCCAAGGCTCGCCATTTAGACCGGTCCTGTGCCGTTCGTTTCCACCGGATTCCCGCGACCTTCACCAGTTCATCACTCCACCTTGTCGGAGGCCTACCGACAGCTCGTCTTCCGGTGCGTGGACGCCACTCAAGCAGTTTCTGGCCCCATCGACCGTCAGTCCTGTGAGCAAATTATGTAATCAACTGGCAGAATTGAAAAACATTTTTCCTGGTGTTTCAATATACTGCATTAAAATACATAAGCCACTTACCATATTCCACCGTACGGCAGCCTGAAGGGTCGGGCGTGAGGTCACAGAGGGGCTACTCCGAATTTCGTGTCGTGCCGTCCCTTCACTCATATAGTGTATAACCCGAGAGTGAAAGGGACGGCATGATACGAAGTTCGTAGTACAAGCTCAGGCCGTCTTACAGTTAAGGCGTCACTGTACGCGGCGACCCAACTCTACAAGTTGTCAGTCGGGTCGGATTTTCGAACAGTGAGTTTCAGATTTAATGACTAAACAAACTGTTCGGAAATCCAAATTAGTTTCAGGAAACAACGCCTCCCTAAGGCGTTCTAAGAGCGAATTAGTTAAAAGATTATTAGACCGAGTACGATAGTCCCGACTTAGGCCGGGTTTTATAAAGATTCGTTCAGATCACATTTCAGTAACTCAGTACATTTTTTGATATATCAAACCGACATAAAGTCTAACGGATCTTTATAAAACCCAGCCTAAGTTGGCTAGAGCGATTGGTCGCGTATAAACAGGTTCGTATCCAGCTCGGGACGAAAAATTTTCGAATAGTCCCTTTAATTTTAAATTTACTGTTTTATAAATTTAGAAATTGCAATTTTAAAGCACCTATTTATATTCTATTTTTGTTTGTTAAGTAACTAGTGGCTCTGCGAGCGGTAGAACTCGCGAGTGTTTTTTTGAATCATTGAAAAAGATTTTTTTTTGTGAAATTCCAAAGTGACTCGATTCAAAAAATCTTTTTAATTAACGAACCTGCTCACAAAATTTCACGACAATCGGGTAAGAATAGCGACCAGTAGAGAAGGACAAACCATTAACTTTTTTTAATTTACAAGAAATGACTGGACACTAAAATAGTAGATTGTATGACAAGGGTCTAAAAGGAGCCATATTATCACGAGATAGTTATTTTCCCGAACGAAGTGAGGGAAAATAGTTCGAGGGGTAATATGGCTTTTAGACCAGAGTTATACACTCTACTTTTCACTTCGATTGCGAGAAAATAAATAAACAAAGGTTAACCCACCCAAAATTAACAATAGATTCCACGGCGAAGATATATACTTTTGCAGCATGATTTTTTTTCTATACTCCTTTGGCACACAAAACATAGAGACTGCGGTTCGCGCGCAACATTCACGCGTGAAAAAAGCTAACTGACCTTCTATTGAGCGCTTCAAAGTGTTGCTCGAACGATTTAACCACTTTTTTAATTATTGTGAAATAGGGTCTACTACAAACTTAATCTTTAGACTCTTAGAAAAATTAATTATGTTTCCTGATTGGTCGATTTTAGTAAAGCTGTATTCTGGTTGGTTAATACCCAATACCAAATATTTTTTAAGAGTTAAATTAGTGTTCTGTTATTGGTGGATTTAATAGGTGAAGTATTTTGATTGGTCAAATTCAAATATTTTGTAAATCATAAATATGTATTCATATTTTCCCTAGGGGCTAAATGTACTACTTTAGCCCCGCTTGACAAGTCTAATATGACACACTTTTCGAGCATGAGAAGTGAAAAATTAATATTATCGAACCTGCTTACAAAATTTAACTAGAATCTGTTGAGAAACGCGACCTGTAGAAGAGAGCAGTCCGAAATTCGCCCGCAGTAAAATACAGAATCTAAAAAAAACATTTTTTGAAAGTTTACAAAAATAAACTACATAAACATCTTATAATTTCATGAGAATCGGTTGATAAATACGGCCCGTGGAGACTCCTCCACAAACGGACAGTTGTACTCACAAACGGAAGTACAAACGAAAGCATTTTTGTCGAACCTGAGGGGCTACCACGAACTGAAAACGAACGAAGTTCGAATATCTCCCTCTCCGCCGCACGAATAGTTAGTTGTAAAATAGATGCTGGTTCTTGGTCAGCGATAATTTGCCTTAGATATTTGCTATTAAAATGTCTAAGGCAACAATTAGTTCTGTGGACGAACGTGGGCATAAGCTAGTGATAAATAAAGCGCAAGTGGAAGGATTAGCGGCCATGCTACCAAGAGATATGCCGCGGCTTCCGCCATCTTTACGGGAAGATTTAGTACTAACGATATTTTTTAACTTTACGTATTTTAAAACTAAGAGTAGGAACGTTCGTGGCATACCGAGTGCAGTATTCGATGTTAAGCAACGTCAGTCGTCAACTCTTGCTTTGGAAGGAATTTTAAGCCTTTCATTCCGGCTGCTGTCTATGATAGCAGTCGTTAATCCAAGTTAGAGCCCTTAGGGAAGCCGTTTAGTTTCCCGTTGGGTTGGAAGGTAAATAAATAATAATAATAATTGTGGACAATCTTACACAAATCAACTTAGTCCCAAACTAAGCAAAGTTTGTACTATGGGTACTAAATGACGATATACATACTTATATAGAGAAATATATACTTAAATACATAGAAAACATCCAAGACTCAGGAGCAAATATTCGTGTTCATCACACAAATAAATGCCCTGACCGGGATTCGAACCCGGGACCTCCAGCTTCGTAGGCAGGGTCACTTCCAACTAGGCTAAAGCGGTCGTCAGGTCACGTAGCAGTCGCTTCCCTAGAAAGTAGCATTGTAGCATTTACGCCAAATCTTGGGATTAGGTAGAGGACCCCGGGCATCCTTCAGGATACAACTAAAGGATGATGATAACGTATTTAACAAAAGACCGGTCAAGTGCGAGCCCGACTCGCGCACCGAGGGTTCCGTACACAGATGTGTACCCGTCCCGACCTAATTAATTCAGGAAAATCTTAACGACATGGTGAAGAAATTGGGTACAGCGTCATCTATCAGCGAATTTGTATGGTGGCTTCCCAAGGATAATTCTTTGTCACGTGAACCGATTTCAATTTATTTTTTTTATTTGAAAGAAGGTAGTTTCGGCATAATCACGCAGGAATTAATAAAAAAAAATACACGCAAAGGTGATTAAATTACAAACTTAGTATAGAAAAGACTTTTGATGATAAAAAAAAGAAAAACTAGATAAACTTATAGTTATATTTTACCTGTAAAATGCTGAAAGTACCTTCTTTCAAATAAAGAAAATAAAATTGGAATCGGTTCACGTGATAAGAAATTATCCTTGAAATACCACCATACATACTAAGTTATTCAGTGGCTCAAATTTGTAATAATGTCACCGATAGATGGCGCTGTACCCATGGCGTTCAATTTCTCTCTTTTTTTGTCGAGATTTTCCTAAATTAATAGGGTTGGAACCGGTACACATCTGCGTACTGAACCATCGGTGCGCGAGTACAGCTCGCATTTGACCGTTTTTTTTTAAATAGTATTATAAAACCAACTTATTTCTACTGATATCCTTTAGGTGCTGTATTTACAACCATTTTGATGCAATATTAGGTCGTTTTGAAAATAGGTTGGTTGATGTATTGGCATGTATTCAGCCAGCTCCGAAACTTGCCAACAGTTTTAAAATTTCGTTGCGAGCGATGTCGCCATTTTTTGCTGTCAAACGCCGGCTTATGCCCAAGTTTGTTCGAATATATTTTCGTTGGAAAGTTTATAAAAATGAAAAGTTACAGTAAGTATTTATCGTAATCAGCAAGTGTATTCTCAAGTACCTACAGAAAAACTTCGTATGAAAATTCTTCTTCATTTACTTTAGTAGCCTGCATTTATTTCATGATTAATAAAGAAATGGATAATCCTAAAAACTAAAATAGGTGGTTAGATTGTTTCCCCAAAGTTCTTCCATTTTTACAG
Source organism: Epiblema foenella (assembly GCA_963556455.1). NCBI lineage: Eukaryota > Metazoa > Arthropoda > Insecta > Lepidoptera > Tortricidae > Epiblema > Epiblema foenella. The sequence goes on along the minus strand of OY747116.1, from coordinate 13,892,059 downwards.
GTTATAAACCAATCGTTTACTTTCAAAGTTGTTAATTTTATTACAAGCGTAAGTTGTAGTCGGCGTTTTCTCCTAAATCTCAAAACGACAGTGTCAAAATGCATAAAACCCATAATGCCTAGTTTTGACTCTTAGAACCAGATAGTTTAGTCACCACGAGACTTAAGTATGCCATTAAAGAGAAAAATAATTAGGCATTCTGGGATTTCGGCATTCTGACAACATAAAAATCGTTTACAAAATGAAATTAAAATGAAAGTAAAATAAATAACACAGAAAATTAGTCTTACTATTCAGCGAGGAAATGCTGTCAGCGTCTTCGGCACAATGCCGCAAGGGCCATTTTTAGATTTAGTTTAGTTTTTAATTTATTTTTTATTATTATACACTTAAGCCTTATTTTAATAGTATGTAATTGTTATAGTATTTTATTTTCATTTGAACTGTTCAATAAAAATAACATTTTATAAATGTAATTAAACTTAAGCGATTGAGTCTCTGTACTATTCAAACTACTAAACGGCTTACTTACTTCTTTTTATCACATATATCGCGAACTGTACCTACACTTTTCTGGTGTGTGATCGTCTGCGAAGAGATTTGTCTCTTGTTTGAGCAAACAACTGATCAATTTTGTATCCCGAATCTAATATCACATTACCAACTATACTCCAACATTCCCGTATACTAGACTTGATATGTGTCATCATATGACCTTTATCCGACTCGGACCCGATAACTGAACGTCGATAGACATGTATGTAACAATACACTACTCTCTCGTAAGCTATGTCCATTGTTGTGGGAATCTGATATGTTGCCCATTGTCTTTGGGTATTTGTATATATACAATTATGTGGCCTAATAGGGATGTGGTTGTCTAGTTGATATCATTCTCGGCTTTCTTATATTCCTTAAAAGGTAGAATAACATACATTTAGAGTGGGCATCAACTTACGATTGCAGACCGATTTCAGATCGACTATGTGATCTGTGTAGACCTCACGAGTACTTTTTATAAAATTATACTAGCAGCGCCCTGCGGTGTTACCCGCGGATAAAAGGTAGCCTATGTCCTATTCTGATGTCTAAGCTACAATACTGGAAAGTTTCATAGAGATCCGTTCAGTAGTTTTTGAGATTAAGCGGAACGTACATCCATCCGCACAAACTTTCACGTTTATAATATATGTATGATGTATGATTAGGATTAGGATTATGAACCTGCTTACAAACTTTTAAGAGAATCAGTTGAGAAATATGACCTCAAGAGGAGTACAAATCGAAATCCGCCAGCACAAAAATAAGAAATCGTTGGCAAAAAAATTGCTTTAGAAAATCTCCAAAAACTGACTAGACAAAAAAACTACATAATATAGTACCTTTTCACAAAATTTCACGAGAATCAATTGAGAAATGCGACATGTAGGAGCACAAACCGTTAAAAAAAACTGAATCAATTTGAAATCACGGAAACAAACATTTGTTTTGGAAATTGCAAGTGTTTTGCAATTTCTAAATGTTCGACAAAACTCGTCCAAAAAAATTATATATAATTACCGAACATGCCAACAAAATCTCACGAGAATTGGTTGAGAAATGTGACCTGTAGAGGACAATCCGCCCCCAGGCATGCCAAAGCATTTTTGTCGAAGCTGAAGGAGAGACCTCCGTTTCACTAGGTCAATGAACACCGCTTACAATTACGGACGGTTTGGAGCAGCCCACCTTTAACATACAAAATGTTTTTTTTTAATTGACTGTGGCTGTAAAGGGCGGGCCCAATAAAGCGATAGGAGTGCGCGGTTGGAGAGGAGCCTGGGGAAAATTCAAGGGAAAACCTCCGACACGACCATGCGTGTGATTTGGAACACTGGAATACGAAGATGGTAGATCGCTATGGTGTGTGGGTAGACCACAACTAAAACTCGCAGCACGTCAGTTAATCCTTGATAATGGCGCTTGCAACAGTGCCGAAATATCGGGAACTCAAAAATACAAATATACATGGTAAATATCCCGTTTCAAATCGTAATTCTAATGCACTCTGATTTTCTTAACTTTCACTTTACGTTCGGACCGGTAAGGACATCAATTAACTTTAACGATGAGAATCACCCAGTTGCTATCCATAACCATCCACTTGAGCATCTGATTGATTAATAGAGTATAAGTATGTATAATTAAGTTATATTAGGGTTCAGATTTACTATTCAAACACTGAAATCGGAAAACCCCACGCAACCGTGAGACACCAATCGGTATCTGCATCGACGAAAAGCGATAAAAAATGTGCAACGCGCGCAATCGTCCACCGCTGAAAACCAGTAGGTCTCTATCCTCCAAATACATAAGACGAACCTTGTTCCAATAACATAAGGTCTACAATTGGTTAGAACGTTTTTCGATTTGTATGACCTTATTTTGTTTTCACCAGGACTTGCGTGAAAAATGTTAAATGCTTCTTGTTTGCATTTCTAGCAATCGGTTTGTGGCAGCCATGGGCCATTCATAAAGCCTACTAACCAATGCACAGACCGACCAGAGTACAACTAAAATTGTCATAGGCATAATTGTTACGGAGTCAGGGGTCCATGTAAACTCGATACAGACTTGCAGACGTATGTGTACGTATTATGAATCCGGCCATTGGAAATAACCGGCTTTCTGCCCGAATTCATGTTTAGTTTTGATGCAAAAATTGGAAATTCAGAATCCGTTTTAGTTCTGGATGAATGTGTGTGGAACGCGACGCGTCAGCTGGAACTTTAGCAATTTGTTTGTTTCAGGTAATTCACGTGAACATTGTTACCTTTTCCTTTCTTTGAAATTGGTATATAGATAATACTAGCAGCGCCCTGCGGTGTTACCCGCGGATAAAAGGTAGCCTATGTCCTATTCTGATGTCTAAGCTACAATACTGGAAAGTTTCATAGAGATCCGTTCAGTAGTTTTTGAGATTAAGCGGAACGTACATACATCCGCACAAACTTTCACGTTTATAATATTACTAGCAGCGCCCTGCGGTGTTACCCGCGGATAAAAGGTAGCCTATGTCCTATTCTGATGTCTAAGCTACAATACTGGAAAGTTTCTTAGAGATCTGTTCAGTAGTTTTTGAGATTAAGCGTAACGTACATCCATCCGCACAAACTTTCACGTTTTTAATATTATAGGATAGGATTATTAGGATGTTCATCATAGTCCCGTGTGTGGGTTTATCAACGGTTTGAACACAATATATGTTATGATCTACCGGTCCTTGTCACTGATACATCTTGATACTTTTTGACCGAGTGAAACGAAGGTCTCTGCTTCAGCTTCGACAAAAATTATTTCGTATGTCCGGATTTCCGGATTTCCGTTTGTTCTACAGGTCGCAATTATCAACTGATTCTCGTGAAATTTCGTGAGCAGGTTCGATAGTTATATAGATTTTTTTTTCGTGACGGTTTTTGGAAATTTCCAAAAACAATGCAATACAATACAAATACTCTTTATTGCACACCTCAATCAAAGGATACAGTACAGTACGAAAACACAATGAGAAGAGGCAAACAACAGGCGGTCTTATCGCTAAAGAGCGATTTCTTCCAAACAATTTTTTTATCAATGATTTTGTAAGTTTCTGCGGGCGAGTTTCTGTTTGTTATCCTTTACAGGTAGCATTTCTCAACCGATTCTTGTTATTATTCTAGAGGTACAAGAAAGGCGATACAGAGAGTAGGCGGTTATAAAACATGCAATGTGCATTTAACTAGTGTGCAATGTGCTTTATAAACTCAAAATCCTTCTAATCTTCGCATTAGACTAACGGTTATAACTCCACACTGAGTGTTGAAGAGACATGGCTCCGGAGATGATTATTAAGGGCTTAATTGTATGTCTGAGATGAGACCGTATGGGTGTCGTTAAGTTTTAGGGGCAAGGGCGTTGGAACTGTTCAATGGATAATCAGTTCCTTAAAGCTTGATTAAACAACCCACACGTCCAGATACAAATTTGGAACGGCTAGTCACATCTGTATATGCCGTTTCCCGATACGTTGGACATTAGTTAACTACTTGCCCTCTACTCTTTGTCCTCCTCTTATTCTTAGGCTGCCTTTTCACTGAGATGGCACTCCACCCCACCTGAGCAGAGATCTCCAACAGTGACCAATCATAAATTTAGAATGAAGGAAAAATTTAAAAATTTAGGCACCGAGCAGGATTCGAACCTGCGTCCTCCCGGCACTCGCGGCCAGTCGCTCTAACCAACTGAGCTATAGGTGCAATCACTACCCAGTTCTAAATTCATCAACCGTTCCTTCGTATAAAGCAGTACCGCTGCTAACGTAAACTGGGAAAAATGGGATGGCGCATCGTAACTGACGATTCTCAATATGATTTGAGACGTTAGTGCCGTTAATGAAGCATGAATCTTCTGGTAGATGTCACTGTACGCCTCCCTTAAGGCGTTTGTATAAAAAGAATAGTGACCAATCAAATTAATCCAATAAATTGAAGCGGAGCGCCGGAGATAATTTGATTCGTGAATTCCGCACGTCTCCGCTCCGACGCCTTAGTGGAAAGGCAGCCTTATCGAAAACAGGCACCGTTTCAGTTAAATTATATAAACAGCTTCCCTGGTTGTGTCCCTATCTATGCAAGGGCATTTAGGTATTTTATTTCTTTATTAAGGAAAACAAACAGCATCAATCACACATAAAGTTAATAAATTAAGGTAGATCATAAGCCAGTAAAGTTTTCACAAATATATCTACACTTATAAGGAAAATATGCACGAAGTAAAAGAAAAAAAACCGGCCAAGTGCGTGTCGGACCACGCACAATGAAGGGTTCCGTACCAACACCTACTAGTCCACATTTAAAATCACTATCCAATACATTGAATCAAATAACTTAACCAAAATTACAGTTAAATCAACCTATCTCAAAAACTATAAGAGATACTTTGATCAAACCAAAAATCGTTGAAAGAGTTAATTAGCATGCATCACCTCTATTTTTTTTAGAATTTTATACCCCGTAGTTATAAAAATAGAGGGGGGGGGACATACTTTTTACGACTTTGAGAGCTGATATCTCAAAAACCGTTCACTTTAAGAAAAATGTTTTTTAGAAAACTTTATATCATTTTAAAAGACCTTTCCATTGATACCCCACACGGGTATGTACATCGAAAAAAAAATTTTCATCCCTCAGTTACATGTATGGGGGGCCCCACCCCCAATTCTTTTTTTTACTATTTAGTGTCATAATTTTGTAGCGGTTCATACAACACATATTCCCATCAAATTTCATCACTGTAGTACTTATAGTTTCCGAGTAAATCGGCTGTGACAGACGGACAGACGGACAGACGGACAGACGGACAGACGGACATGACGAAACTATAAGGGTTCCGTTTTTGCCATTTTGGCTACGGAACCCTAAAAAACATCAAATTAATCGTTTTTGAGTTGTAGCTTCCAAACATCAATTAAAAATCTTAAAGTCTTAAGCAACATAAAATATAACTTTTATAGTATAACTTTTTAAACACATCAAAAAAGGAGGCGGTCCTCAATTCGGTTGTATATTCTTTTTTTTAGGGTTCCGTAGCCAAAATGGCAAAAACGGAACCCTTATAGTTTCGTCATGTCCGTCTGTCCGTCTGTCCGTCTGTCACAGCCGATTTACTCGGAAACTATAAGTACTACAGTGATGAAATTTGATGGGAATATGTGTTGTATGAACCGCTACAAAATTATGACACTAAATAGTAAAAAAAAGAATTGGGGGTGGGGCCCCCCATACATGTAACTGAGGGATGAAAATTTTTTTTTCGATGTACATACCCGTGTGGGGTATCAATGGAAAGGTCTTTTAAAATGATATAAAGTTTTCTAAAAAACATTTTTCTTAAAGTGAACGGTTTTTGAGATATCAGCTCTCAAAGTCGTAAAAAGTATGTCCCCCCCCCTCTATTTTTATAACTACGGGGTATAAAATTCTAAAAAAATAGAGGTGATGCATGCTAATTAACTCTTTCAACGATTTTTGGTTTGATCAAAGTATCTCTTATAGTTTTTGAGATAGGTTGATTTAACTGTAATTAAATTGACATAATAAGTTTATTATATTTGCTGCTACGGAACCCTTTGTGCGCGAGCCCGACTCGCACTTGGCCGGTTTTTTTTTTTATGTCTTTTACCTCAGAACTCTATCATTTATCAAGCAATTTGGAAAATTCTTTCTTTGGTTGAGATCATATGCTTTAAGATTGGCCACGTTGTAACCAGAAGCCAGTTTTGAAGATGCATTCCATGAGAAATTGAGGGAACTACTCAAAAACTTAAGGGTAATATATACCGATTTTTGTATTTTCGGTAACAAATCAAGTATTTGCAATCAGTAAGTAGCATTTGTTGAACGGGAATTGATGAAGAAGAGCACGGATGGTCATCCAAAACTCCTAGTGTTTCACGGTTAGCACTAATATTTCGTTCAAGATACTGAAGCGAAGTTCCAATAGCTCAACATGAGACTAATACGCTTCTTACTGAACAATGTACGTGTTGTAATTTTTGTACGCAGTCGGTGCCCATTTCATCAACTTTAAGCAACTTATGTATATGTCGGTTCGACTTTAAAAATAATGAAGCCGACTCCAAAAAACACTAAAAAGTAAAAAATAATTGCCTTAATTCTAACATGAGACTTTACGCTTCTTATTGAACAATGTAGACGTACCTACCTACTGTAATTTTTGTAGTCGGTGCCATTTCGTCAACTTTAGACAATTTCTCTGGATGGCATCGGCTTCAAAAATTCCAATAGAAAAGTAAGCCTACATTGTTCAACAAGAAGCGTAAAGTCTCATGTTATAAGTAAGGCAATTATTTTTTACTTTTTAGTGTTTTTGGAGTCGGATCATAGATACCATCATCAGAACTAGATTCTGGTAACAACGGGACCAACGTTAAAGCATATGCTTTCAAACAAAGAAATCAAATCGGTTCATAAAAGACGGAGTTGAAAAAATAGTAGATTGTATGACAAGGGTCTAAAATGAGCCATATTACCACGAGATAGTTATTTTCCCGAACAAAGTGAGGGAAAATAGTTCGAGGGGTAATATGGCTTAGAGTTAAATTAGTGTTCTGTGATTGGTGGATTTAATAGGTGAAGTATTTTGATTGGTCAAATTCAAATATTTTATAAATCATAAATATGTATTCATATTTTCCCTAGGGGTTAAATGTACTACTTTAGCCCCGCTTGACAAGTCTAATATGACACACTTTTCGAGCATGAGAAGTGAAAAGTATATAAAAAATAGCATAGAACTGAATTGAGAACCTCCTCTTTTTTGAAGTCGGTTAAAAATACAACACAATACAGGACAATAACGTTGATTCATCACTCTGTTCGTGATCCGAGAGAACTCAGACTACTCCAAATTTATTTGAAATTGAAGTAAAATATCACCCACGTTTCAAACACGCACAAAGCTTAAGTGTTAAAACAATAAAAAGTGGTTGAACAACAACATACGGCTCGCAAACCGTTTAAATCGCAAACAAAACGGAATATTCCATTTACTATCCCGGGGAGTTGATTCATGATATACGTTGAGTAAAACCAGTTTTAAAAAATGCCTCTCTTTGAGTAGACATTGTTTCAATGTGTGAGTTTCTGTATATTGCGTTCATATGTTTACGTCAATAGTTGACACCAAATGAAAAAAACCGGTCAAGTGCGAGTCCCACTCGCGCGCCGAGGGTTCCGTACACAGATGTGTACCGGTACCAACCCTATTAATTTTGTGTAGAAATTGAACGCCATGGGTACAGCGGGAATGGTATTTTTTTTACATTTTCCCCCCTAAAACAAAAGTGACTCAACGTAAAAAAAATTGTTTCGGAATGTGCAACCTAAGCCCTTTCATATGACAACCCATACAACATATACACTAGACTATCAAATTTTGAACCACCTATTATCTGTCATTTTACACAGAAAATAAAAAATATATATGTAAAAAAGTCATGTTCTATGTATGTAAGCCTTCTTTATAACTATTCCAAATTTCAAATCGATAGCATAAGTAGTTCATGAGATATTTAGCGATGTGACAGACAGACAATGTGAAACCATAAGGATTCCTTGTTACCATTTTACTACGGAACCGTAAAAAATACGATTTGGAGTTTGGCCGTTACAGGTCTACCCTTTAGGTATTACCTGGTAAGCAAAAAAAAGATCCTAGAACAACTTGCGTTCCGTGGATCAAGAGTTGGACTCTTTGGGGATGAAGTGGGAAGGATTATTTATTTATTTAAACTTTATTGCACAAAAAGAATATAAGCACAAAGGGACTTAATGCCATGAGGCATTCTCTACCAGTCGACCATAGGACCAAACAGTAACTAGCAAATGTGGGTGCAATGAGAAAATAATTCATAAAAGTTAAACGATTTCGAAAGAATAAACATACATATAATCGTAACTAATATACATTTACCACGGAATTATATATACAAATACATACGTAAATATGTAGATATTACATACTTATATATATATTTATACATAAATATATACTACTGCATAAGTACAGGGGATACTAACTGATTAGTTTACGCTAGACTTGTTCTAGCAGGTGCTTGAAGAGCATACGTTTGAAAGCCAACTTGCTTGGGGCTTGTCTTATTGTCAGGGGGAGCGCATTCCAGAGACGGATAGACCCAAATTGCCCAAAACCGAAGCAAATGGAGACAGTTGATTCGAGCTCTACACCCCAGCTGAGGGTAACGTGATAAAGAAAAAGAATTCAATTTGAGCCAATCCCTAATGTGGTCGGAAACGCACTGGAAGGTTGTTTTCCTTGATTGAAAATTGTTTTCCTCTAATGCATTTCAATATAATTTCAGTATGAGACGTTAGGTCCGTTACAGACAGACTGCTTGATTTTGTATAGGTGTTTAAGTCCTAATTGAATTCGCAGGCTAATCACTACATAGTATAAAACAAAGTCGCTTTCTCTGTCCCTAATCCCTATATCCCTATGTATGCTTAAATCTTTAAAACTACGCAACGGATTTTGTTGAGGTTTTTTTTAATAGATAGAGTGATTGAAGAGGACTGATGACTTGGTCAAGGCAGCGGGGAGTCGCTGGATGCGGGTGGCTCGCGGCCGTGTGCTGTGGCGCTCCTTGGGGGAGGCCTATATCCAGCAGTGGATGTCTTCCGGCTGAATGATGATGATGATGATTGAAGAGGAAGGTTTATATGTATAACAACATCCATTAAATAGTGCACCCGTGCGAAGCCGGGGCGGGTCGCTAGTTTAATATAAAACTTAATAAAGAATAGAATCTATATTGAAAACTGAATAAAATGTCTATGGCCAGAAAAAAGTGGGTAGAAATCGTAAAGACGCTGACCGGACCGGGCCCGGTCTGGCAAACCGCCCGTCTGAGTTACGGAGGCTACAAACGTCCAAGACGGGTGAAAAAAGGCGCACTTACCTGACAAATAACGCTTGCTCATTATATTTCACGTCGCTGTGAAATATCTCCGAGTATTGTACGCTTATTTTAAGTGTTTGTTGCTTCTTTTAGGTAAATGGCTGCCGGTCGCTCCCGAGTAATGTAATTGCCGAGTAAAAAGTGATGGATCACTTTTTAATTTCAAAGGTATTATTAATTATTCTGTGATGATACTAATGACTTGTCGGTGCGGAGGGGGTACGATATTAAAAATCTGTCAGCTGTTATTGTCAACTGCCAATCGAGTCAGTACCGCTTGTATACTACACGCCTACATTTAAGTGAGTGCTGAGATGCAGTACCTCTTCTGCCCACATTATTATGTAATACTGACAGTATACAGACTACTAACGGTCCTGACCCATGTCAGTATATTTACCCTTATAGCAATGTATTTTTCACTTCACAGATAGCAAAACTACATTTTATCCACAAGAGTGCAAAGAATATTTGATATCCGAACGTGCTATTTCATCATCATCATCATCATCATCATCATCATTTCAGCCGAAAGACGTCCACTGCTGAACATAGACCTCCCCCAAGGCTCGCCATTTAGACCGGTCCTGTGCCGTTCGTTTCCACCGGATTCCCGCGACCTTCACCAGGTCATCACTCCACCTTGTCGGAGGCCTACCGACAGCTCGTCTTCCGGTGCGTGGGCGCCACTCAAGCAGTTTCTGGCCCCATCGACCGTCAGTCCTGCGAGCAATGTGCCCTGCCCACTGCCACTTAAGTCTCGCAATTTTGAAGGCTATGTCGGTGACCCCAGTTCTACTACGGATAGCTTCATTCCTAATTCTATCACGCAGAGAAACCCCGAGCATAGCTCTTTCCATTGCTCTTTGGGTGACCTTGAGCTTTCGTATGAGGCCCATCGTTAGCGCCCATGTCTCGGATCCATATTTCATCACTGGCACACACTGGTCAAAGACTTTTGACTTGAGGCACTGCGGTAAATTGGACGAGAATACACTGCGAAGCTTCCCGAACGCTGCCCAGCCGAGTCGGATTCGACGAGTGATCTCTTTCTCGTAGTTGGACCTACCTAACTGGACTGTTTGTCCCAGGTATACGTACTCGTCAACAACATCGAGCGCAGAGCCGCCGATTATTACGTGCTATTTGTAAATTTTTAAACATAATAACATGTAAAGGCCAGTCCAGACAGTCCGCCAACAATATTTTTATATTGTTCTGTTGTGTTAAAAAACTAGTACCTACGCCAAATCTCGGGATTAGGTAGTGGACCCCGGGCATCCAACTATATTTAGGATGCAACTGTCCTGAAAAAAAATCCTGGCTCTAGTCAGATGAAAAGATTTCTGTTATAGGTACACACTACGTCCGGATTCTATTGTTGAACCACTCGCTTCGCTCAGGATTCTATTTTCGAACCACTCGCTTGGCTCGCGGTTCAACCATAGAATCCATTCGCTAGCTCGTAGTTCAATTCCGTACTCGCGGTTAAAATACAACTTTGCATCCTTGTATAAAAAATGACTATAGCATAACAATTGTTTCAATATATCGCTTCAGCAAGCAAGCTTTATTTAACTCAGATCACATCTCATTTTACACTAGATCATACGAGATATTTGGAAGATAACGGTATAGGTTTTGCCTCCCAGAGAGCCGTAGTCTAAATACCAAACATTTAATTTCGTTTTCAATTGGTGCAAACTGAATTCAACGGTCTCAGTATAGTTTAAAGTTCTATACTTTCAATTATGAATTAAGTTACTTCCTAATTTGTACATGTTACGAAATATCACCAAATCTTGTAATGAAATGAAATGAATGAAATGAAATGACATGAAAATAATTTATTTCAGAACAACTCCATAGATAGCATAACGAAATGCTTAATGACATAGATATTTTTGCTCATAGTTTGTCCTCTTTTAAGAATAAAGTTCGGCAATGTTTGTTTTCTAGATAATATGAAGTGAGTTTACTTTAGTTAAGCTACTTTGCACGAGTACACAACTAAATAGGTAATTATAACGGCACCTGTAACTTATTTAGTCAATAAATGTTACGTAGTAATAGAGGAAACGGTCTCAGTTATATTTTCCATGAAGTGGTAGTCTAATAACATTTCACTGCTTCAGCAAGCGTCTCATTTATCTCCGATCCACATTCTACACTACTCCATTCATTTACCCACCACATAAATCAGCGACTCGATGGCTAAGCAAACGCTTCACGGCGGGAAGGAGCACGAAGCGCCGATTTTATAATAATTTTATAGACGATACGTGTCTCGCCGTCACGTTACATCGCCATAAAGCCACAAATGACAACGCTTTATGCGACATAAGTTTTTCATGTTTAAAAATGTAGGCGATTACGTAAAATTACGCTGTTATCGGTTAGGGATATGAGCTGAAACGATGAGGCAACAAAGGCTTGTTTTAATGCGTCCCGATAGATGGCGCTTTATTGCACAAAGCAAACGAGATAGAATTATCTAAAGAAACTCTTAAGGCTGGATTTCATAAAATCAATGAAAAGTGTCATAAAGAGGAAACCTATAGAATTAAAGGAAATTGGGGATATTCTATTCATATCAGAATCAATAGCAGACATTTGTCTGAGTAGGATAGACCAAAAAATTTCAAATTGTGAGACAAAAGTAAACGGTAATTTTTTTTATGAAAACGAATCTTTTTTATATCCAAACTATGAAAAAAACCCATACAAATGATGATTCCAAAGATGAACTCTAAATTTTTTAAATTTAGCTTTTTAACCGACTTCAAAAACAGTTTTTTTTAAATTAATTCTTTAATGTGTGTTTCCTCAGAACTCCGTCGTTTGTGAACAGATTTTTTTTTGAAAGCATATGCTTCAAAGTTGGTCCCGTTGTTACCAGAATCTAGTTCTGATGATGGGATCTATGAGGAATTGAGGGAACTTCTCAAAAATTCAAGGGAAACATATAGCGATTTCAGTATTTTCGGTAATAAGTCGAGAATTTGCATTAAGAAAGTAGCATTTAGTGCACGGGAACTGATGAAGAAGATCACGGATGGTCATGCAAAACTCCTAGTGTTTCATGCGTGGCATCAAGATATTGAAGCGACTATGATGGAGTAAATTTTAATAGTCCTGATGTAAAGTCACTATCACCCTTATCTTATCTTATCTTATTTGGATGAGGGCCCTTGCGGATGCACTTCGACGCAGTGGGATCTTTTGTGCAATTGCCCCCTCCTTTATGCCTACTCAAAGTCATTCATTCTCTGTCAGGCAAGGGCGTGACATTCACACAGTAAGTGTTCCATTGTCTCGTCATCCTCGCCACACATCCTACATTCTATGTCGTCTGCTAGTCCCATCTTGGCCAAGATTCCTTTGACCCCGTCAAGTGACCTGTAAACACCCCAGTTATCATCCTGAACTGCTTCCTGCTGTATTTCCAAATTTTTTTGGTCCAGCCTGTATCCACTCCTTTCATGAAGAACTTTGAATGCCTTAAGCCCGCCTCATTCCTCCACTCATGTTGGTGCTTGGTTTTGGCGCATTCTTTCAAGGCTAGTGTTATGGTTCTCTGCGAGAGTCCCACAAACGGTTCCGGACCTACAAAACAGTTTGCTGATCCCCTTCTTGCAAGCTCATCAGCTTTTTCGTTACCAATGAAGCCCTTGTGCCCCGGTATCCATACCAGTTGCACTTTGTTGAGTCTCCCAAGCTTATTTAAAACTTGGATACCATTGTACACAAGTCTGGAGTCCACTTTCGGCGCTGTTAGCGCCTTAAGGGCCGCTTGACTGTCACTGAGTATATAGATATTCTTCCCTCTGGTTCGTCTATCTATGCACACATGTGCACAGGCAATTACGGCTTATGTCTCCACCTGGAAGACAACCGCGAATTGCCCCATGCTAACACTACTACTATAGTCATTTGCATAAATGCCTGCACCCGCACTGATCCCATTTTTGATCCGTCTGTGTACCAGATATTGTCTTTATTACCGTCGCTCGGTCGTTCAAGACCTTCTGCCCATTCAGCCCTTGAGGGAACTTTTGTACACTATCACCCTGATCTGGTAATTGAAGCCGGAAGGTAGGCAACGGAATTCTGTAATACAACAGTGTAGCTTAGCCGTGTTCTAGCTTACTGGTTATGAGATGCACTCTGGTAATAATTCATTAAAAGAGTGAAATAAATAAATAAAATAAAATAAAGTCACCTACAAAAAAACGCTAACAAGTAAATATAATTGCCTTACTTCAAATATGTTACTTTACGCTTTCGAGGTTCCTTGGGGTGCTGATTACGAAAATCACATATTTTTCATATCCAAGATGGCGGACATTTATTTTTCTTAAAAATCGATATGGGTGTCATCGTCGAGGTTTTTCAGGGTGCCTATTATGAAAATGACATGCGTTGTCAAATCCCATATGGCGGACATTTATTTTCAAAAACGATATGGGTGGTTACTCGGGGTGCCGATTACGAAAATGACATCCATTTTCAAATCCAAGATGGCGTACATTAATTTTTTCTTTTGAGTAATTATTAAAAAATATAGACCTCACTTATATCTTTGTTACCATTTAAAATGTACGCGGACGAAGTCGCTAGCGGCCGCTAGTGGTTACATATAAAGTAAACGATATATTTGATTCATAATCTCTCATGATAATACTTAAGGGTCATGTCCCAGAGTTAAAAAAGTGTTCGCAATTTAAGTGTAGGTTAGACATCGAGTGTGATTGAAGCAGACAGCTCTCAGCCGACAATACCCTCGTCCGATTTTATCAATCAGCATAATGGACCCAAACCCATTTAAGCAAGTCCTTAATTGGAAGCAACAAATAATCGCAGCTAAAAAATCTCTACTACTGTTTTGGTATTTTCTACCGTATGGTTGACGCCGAAGGTTAAAGGTCGTGTAAAATCGTATTTTTTTTAAATCATAGTGATGTACAGACTCTTTAGTCGAGCGGTTGTCGCTCGTTTTTAAAAATTAGGTCAGATCGTATCATCACATGTGATTTATTCTAGAAAAATACTCCCTTATACTTGTCTAGCTTTTGTACGCAACTTTGCATGCACATAACTAGTAAATTGCTACAGAAGATATTTGTTATTCATACATTCTTGTAGGCATCCTACCTAAGTAGCTATCGCTCTCCCTCAGAAACGTCTATTATCCGTATCACACGATTTTCGGAATGATTTACGGGATAAAAAGTATCCTAAATCCTTTACCGAGAGTCAGACTACATCCATACCAAATTTCATAAACTAAAATCGTATTTTTAATCATTTCATCATCATCATTTCAGCTTGTATCTAGTCACTGTTGAGTAAAGCCCTCAAAATATATTAAGCATTATTAAAACCAAATTGTCGCCAAATCTTGATATGAGGTGGTAAACACGGACCACAGACTTCAGGATATAATGATGCTGGAAAGAAGCTATGGATACAATAATCTTTGCTGCTCAATAAGAAAAACGATACATAAAAATAACCTTAAACTATGGTTGACAACAGCATGATATTCACAACATTGCTCCGGCTGTGCTCTCTGGCAGTTCAAACATCTCGAATCACCATTTTTATCGAATACCCAATCCTAACCGTTCCTATTAAAAATCGGCCATACATTACGCATATCGGTGGACCCTCGTCCGCGGCCGCCTGTCGTCATGGGGATTACCGAATTGATTTACTAATGGATCAAGAACGGTCGTCGTTCAATGATTACTTATATATCTTTTTCTACTCGTCGACTTCAATGTTTCAATTACGATATAGTAGACAAAACTAAAATCACATACATTTCTCTATTGGTTCCCTTCAAGTGAACTCTTATGAAATAGACCAATCACGTGTCGCCTTTTACTGTACTCTTATGAAATTGGCCAATCACGTGTCACCATTATAGTACTCTTATGAAATTGACAAATCACGTGACGCCGCGGACATAGAACAAAAGACCAACGAGCGCCCGACCCATGTGCCTAATGTTCATTGCCGCAGGACTAGTTCGTTTGATAGTTTCGGTTTGTTTAATTAATTTCCGTTGACTCGTAGAAAAAGTAGTGTATGCAATAGTTATATAATTAGCTTTTTAAGTCTCGAACCTTAATTAGACCACTCGGCAAGCCTCGTGGTCTAAACGCATCTCGCGACTAAAAAAGCATACATTATATAACGATTGCATAAACTACTATTACAGGTTTTTACTAAACTTTTTATTATTATTAAAGACCGAGTGATTAGACCTAGTCGTACCTGGTAAGTGACCACGGTTCAGTAATAGCCTATTAACTCTTGCTTGTATGGCAATAACACCGTGGAATAACCGATATTCACCGCGACTTTTAACAACAATTATATTCTCATGTTATTTTTAGTTATAATTAGTTAGGTATAATATTAATATTTTAATTATATTGGATCAGATGTTGATTTCCATGTTGCTGTAATAATAACAACAATGTTTTCGTCTAAACAAGTTAATTCCTTTGAACGGTAAAGTTGACCCAAGTGCGCGCTAGATGTCGCTGTACCGGCCGTGCGAATCCTGAATCACGCGAACGGTATGTCGACGTAGAATGTATAAGAGGTCGAGGTGAATTATTTTAAATATAGGCTTTATTATGTCACTGGTTGTTTCATTAACAATTCTATCAACAGAGGGCGCCCTTTTTGAACAAGTTAGGAGTACAAACAACAATGTGATATTGAAATGAGAAGGTTGCTGACCGATTGCCCACAACCCACAACACACTCCAACTTAATATTAGTTAAATGAGCGCGATCTCGCCAACAAACTGTTATTGCAGTTTGGCGAGTAATTAAAATGTTATAACTGTTACGTACTTTTTTTGATAAATAAAAAAAAAACTCCAACCCTATTCCCATAGTCGTCTTTTACGATGACCACGGGATGAAAGGGGTAGTGCTATTCTAACACAGCATCGCACGAGTAATGACTGGTTATATAAATCAAATTCACTGTACTAGAACAATAAAAAAAAGTACCTTCCCTAGTTGGAAACGAAGGACTTTCTAAACTCAAAGCAATAGGTACTGAAATCTAGTCAAATTGTATCGAAGTTCAATACAAAGTTATCTTTTACTGCTCCTCAATCCGATTGTGTGTCTTCGAGATTTTAGTGCTTCGAATTTTATTACCAATTCAATGTTTATTCTACTTCACAACCAAATATAACTAAAGCTGGAGGTCTATTTTCATTCGTGACTTTTTAATCTGAAACTAGATTAATGTGTTTCATACTACTTACTTACTTTATAGCCTATTGGCTGTCCCACTGCTGGGCAAAGGCCTCTCCCCATGTTTTCCAGGTCTCCCTATTGAGCGCTTCTTCCTCCCAATTCCTGGCAATTCCTGGTGTGTTTCATACATGAAAATGAAAATGCTTTCCATAAACCGCGTAAGGGGTACCACAAATAATACAAAAAAATCATTTTTTACAGTATCAGTATCATATTATATATAATACTAATTTAACTTATACTTCTCTCAAAATTCAAAAGTTTCCTGGAAGTACAGACTTATATATCAGATGCTACAAACAGTTTCACGGTTTGTGTTTGTTTGTAACAAAAATAATTCGAATGAGGTCGTCTCTACTTAAAATCCTTCATCATCATCATCATATCAGCCGAAAGACGTCCAATGCTGGATATATTCCTCCCCCAACTGCTGGCAACTGGCTCTCCTTAAAATCGTTACTGCTAACTAACTAAGATTAATACAGAGCCACTAGTAATATAAGTGTATATTAGGTAGCCACGTTTGAGGAACGATTAGGCAGGGAGGGTGATGCATACATACTGTATGAATCGATGTAGGCGCTAATGATTGTCATCATAAATAATAATTACGTCCTTAGGTACATGGCTCCAAATTAAAACCTGTCTTCCTCGGGGCAAAAAGTTAAAATGGACAGTAAATTTTGATTTTAAATTCACGTTGATCGTCCGACATTTTCGGATAAAATTGACGTAAATTACGTTTGAGCATCATCCAACAGATTTTTATACATAGTTGTAAATCTTGGGGGTGAAATTATTGACCGAGTGAAACGAAGGTCTCTGCTTCAGCTTCGACAAAAATGCTTTCGTATATCTGGATTTCCGTTTGTTCTCGTCTAGAGGTCGCAATTCTCAACCGATTGTCGTGAAATCTCATGAGCAGGTTCGATAGTTATATAGATTTTTTTGTCGAGACGGTTTATGGAAATCTACAAAAACAATTTTTTTATCAATGATTTTTTAAGTTTCTGCGGACGAATTTCGGTTTGTTTTTCTCTATAGGTCACATTTCTCAACCGATCCTCGTGAAATTTTGTGAGCAGGTTGGATAAATATACAATTTTGTTTGTCGAATAAGTTTTTGGAAATTAAAAAAAATATATATTTGTTCAACGGTTTGTTCTCCTCTACAGGTAGCATTTTGCACACGATTCTCGTGAAATTTTGTTAGCAGGTTCGTCGATATTCATAATTGATATTTTTTATAATGTCAGATTTTGGAAATGATAAAAAAACTCACTCACAGGTCTACAGCTCACATAGGCACTAGTAACTAAAACTTTATTGTTCACATTTTTGAAATATAGATCAATGTTTTTTTTTTTTTTTTTTCCTATGTGAATCTGCGATCAGTCGACTTGACTTTTAGCAGATGTGTTGTGCATGCTGTGTTTGACGTGCGGGGAAAGCTTCTCAGTAGAAGCCACCTCTTTAGTTTTGGAATCTGTTATCCAGGTTTTGTACGTCGTAGCGTTTCAGTCGTTTGCGATAACTGATTTGTGATAGGTTAGCCGCCAGGTCATTCGGGTGTTTTTCGAGACGATCTTTGTATTTCCCTGCATATAAAGCAATTTCTTGCTTTACTGTTGTCATATTAAGAGCATCATGGATCTCACTGTTTGTCACGAACCATGGAACATTGGCTATCTGGCGCAGTATGCCATTTTGCACCCGTTGCATGATGTTGATACTTGTAATACAGGCACTGCCCCAGAGTTGGATGCCATACGTCCAGACTGGTTTAAGGATGGTCTTATATATTAGTAGCTTATTGTCTGTGGACAGTGCCGAGTTGCAAGCCATTAACCAATACATGTTCTTGTACCGCATGTTCAGCTCATCCCTCTTGGTTTTAATGTGTTTCTTCCAGGTGAGTCTTCTGTCGAGATGCATACCGAGATATCGCACCGTCTCGCTTTGTGGAAGCACACAGTTTCCCAGTGTTACTGGAGGACAGTTCCCTTTCCTCAAGGTGAAGGTGATGTGTACAGACTTGGACACACTCGCTTTAATTTTCCATTTTTTCAGCCAGTTATCTACTTTGCTGAGGCTTTCTTGCAGGGTATTAGACGCCACGACGGGATCGGTGCTGCTTGCTAATAGAGCGGTATCATCAGCAAAGGTGGCTGTGGTGACATTTTTAGCAACTGGCAGGTCTGCTGTGTACAGCGTGTACAGAACCGGCCCAAGTACCGAACCTTGAGGAACCCCCGCTTCTATATCATAGAACGCCGATGTCTCTCCGTCATCGCGTACTTGGAAAATACGATCGGTCAGGTAGGACTGCATGAGGAGGTAGTAGCTGTGTGGAAGGGTTGTTTTAATCTTAAAGAGGAGTCCTTTAAACCAGACTTTGTCGAAAGCCTGTTGAATATCCAGAAATGCAGCCGAACAGTACTCCTTCGATTCGAGGGACTTGCGTATGTCTTCGCACACTCTGTGCACTTGTTCTATCGTTGAATGCTGTTGTCTGAAGCCAAACTGATGTTTCGGTATAGCTTGCTTGGCTTCTAAAATGGGCATTATTCTTCGCAACAGCATTTTTTCAAAGACTTTCGAAAGTGTTACGAGGAGACTTATCGGTCTGTAGGATGTAACTTCTTCTGTGGGCTTTCCGGTTTTGTGGATCATTGATATGAGAGATATTTTCCACAACATGGGGTAGTATTGAACTCTGAGTATACCATTGAAGAGAGTTGTGATATAGACTAGTGCCTTTTGCGGTAGTTGCACTAGCAATTCTTTTGTTATTAGGTCAAAGCCTGGTGCTTTATTATTAGGCAGGTTTTTGATGGTGTTTTTGAGCTCGTTCAAAGTTACTGCTTTAGGTGGGAGACTCAGTTGGAGGTCCTGATTTAATACTGCTTCAACTTCTTTTTCAGCTTCGGTATCCTCACTTGGATTTGGCTTGAATACCTTTGACAGATGTTTCGCAAAGGCTTCAGCTTTTTCTTTTCCACTTCGTGCCCATCCCGTGCTGGTTTTTATAGGTAGTTTGGTTTCTTGAGGTTTGTTAAGGGATTTTGTTATTTTCCAAAGAGAGTAGTTGGTGGAAGGTGTGGCACTGGCGTTCTCCAATTTACTTTTTACGGTGTCGTTCTCAATCCTATCCAGTAGTTCCTTTAACTCTTTAATAGCTTTGTTTAGGTTTTTTTTATCATCTCTGTGCCTCGATGCGTGCCAAATTCGTCTGAGTCTCCTTTTCTCTAAGACTTTTTGTTTAACTTCTAGCGGTAAGTTTTCTCGAATATCTTCGCTTCTGGTTTGTGGAGTGCTTATCCAACATGCGACCTGAATCTTGTTAGTTATGTATCTGGTTGCATCTTCGATCTCCCCATCTGTTTTGAGGGAGACCTGTAGTTCCAAATTTTCGTCTAAGTAATCTCTAAAGCCTTCCCAATCAGTGTGCTTGTTGTACAGTGTTTCAGGTCGCTCGTTACTTATGACCGTAGTGCTTATTGTCAAAAAAACGGGAGTGTGGTCAGAGCTACTGTCGTCGCAGGACTCTGCTTTGGTGTAGTATTTAGATAGTCCTTTTATGACGAAAAAGTCAATCAGGTCTGGTCTGGTGTTGATATCTGTAGGCCAGTAAGTAGGGTGACCAGTAGATATAGCATTGAGGCCGCTTTGGTCCATACTCAATTTCAGTTGTCTCCCTCTTGTAGATGTAAGTATATCATCATCATCATCATCATTTCAGCCAAAAGACGTCCACTGCTGAACATAGGCCTCCCCCAAGGCTCGCCATTTAGACCGGTCCTGTGCCGTTCGTTTCCACCGGATTCCCGCGACCTTCACCAGGTCATCACTCCACCTTGTCGGAGGCCTACCGACAACTCGTCTTCCGGTGCGTGGACGCCACTCAAGCAGTTTCTGGCCCCATCGACCGTCAGTCCTGCGAGCAATGTGCCCTGCCCACTGCCACTTAAGTCTCGCAATTTTGAAGGCTATGTCGGTGACCCCAGTTCTACTACGGATAGCATCATTCCTAATTCTATCACGCAGAGAAACCCCGAGCATAGCTCGTTCCATTGCTCTTTGGGTGACCTTGAGCTTTCTTATGAGGCCCATCGTTAGCGCCCATGTTTCGGATCCATATGTCATCACTGGCAACACACACTGGTCAAAGACTTTTGACTTGAGGCACTGCGGTAAATTGGACGAGAATACACTGCGAAGCTTCCCGAACGCTGCCCAGCCGAGTCGGATTCGACGAGTGATCTCTTTCTCGAAGTTGGACCTACCTAACTGGACTGTTTGTCCCAGGTATACGTACTCGTCAACAACTTCGAGCGCAGAGCCGCCGATTATTACGGGAGTTGGTACAACATGTGCATTAGACATGACCTTCGTCTTGTCCATGTTCATTTTCAGACCAACTCGATCGGAAACTCTGCTGAGATCAACGAGCATTGTACTGAGGTCCTCCATGGTCTCAGCCATGACTACAATGTCGTCAGCAAATCGAAGGTGAGTGATGTACTCGCCATTTACGTTGATGCCTCGTCCTTCCCAGTCCAGAAATTTAAAAGCATCCTCCAGTGCAGCGGTGAAGAGCTTCGGAGAGATCACATCTCCTTGTCTGACTCCCCGCTGCAGTGGAACAGGCTTTGTTTCCTGGTCCTGTAGTCGGACGGACATGGTGGCGTTTTCGTACAGGCACTTCAGGACTTCGATATACCGGTAGTCAACTTGGCACCTCTGGAGAGACTGCAGTACAGCCCAAGTCTCGATCGAATCGAAGGCTTTCTCGTAGTCCACAAATGCTAAACAAAGTGGCAAGTTATACTCTTCGGTCTTCTGTATAACCTGTCGCAAGGCATGTATGTGGTCTACGGTACTGTAGCCTTTTCGGAATCCGGCTTGTTCGGGAGGCTGGAAGTCGTCAAACCTGCGCGCGAGACGGTTCGTGATGACTCTCGAAAACAGTTTGTAAACATGGCTCAGAAGTGAGATGGGTCTGTAATTCTTCAGCAAAGTGTTATCGCCTTTTTTGAAGAAAAGCACCACCACACTTCTGTTCCATGCTTGCGGCGTTTTCCTCTCGTGAATTACAGAATTAAACAGCGTCTGAAGGGCTCTGAGGACAGGTTTACCGCCCGCCTTCAGGATTTCTACTGTAATTCCGTCGTCACCCGGGGCTTTGCCGTTCTTCAACTGTTTGAGAGCCATACTAATCTCATACAGGCTGACGTCCGGGATATCTTCGGTATAGTGTCGGGTTAATATAGCTCTAGGGTCTTTGGCTAGATCAACGGCGGGTCTTCGGGTGGTTGTGTATAGCTGCCCATAGAACCTCTCAACTTCACGCAGAAGCTCAGGTTTGGAAGAAATGATCCTGCCATCGTCGGTCTTCAGCTTAGTCATCTGGCTCTGACCAATAGAGATGTAAGTATATGTAACTTACATATAGATCAATGTGACAAAAATTTTCATGCCGATTTTTGCTAGTTACGGGCAAGTAAGACAGTAGATATAATGGCGGCTACATTCGCCCTAACGCGAGCGTGAGAAATACATTGAAAAGCGATCGCGACGTGAATGAGATGACCACACAAACGGTCGATCAGCGACGCAAAACTTCGTGATACCACTGGGAATCGAACCCGTACCTGAACTTAACGTGACCGATGACTGGCCATAAATATAGCCATGCTATTCACAACTTGCTTCACATTACCTCACCAAGCATCCGTCGTACTATTTGACGCCAAGATTATAATGAATATTTCCGCTTGGCTCGTACCACTGAGTTTTTCTAACAATGTATATGCCTACGAAATATCCTTTGATATTTAACAGTGTATTTTCCCAGCAAGGTCAAATAATGGCTTTATATTGAAAGGTCAAATGGCAGTCGCTTTTATAAAACTTGTTCCAACTTTCCGAACATTCATATGTTTATTTTATTTATTGATTTACAAGCGGCAATAATTGTTAAATAACAATAACTGAAATAATATTAAAACTGACTTAAATCTAAAACAGGCCCTTGCGGCATTGTATCGAGGATGCTGGCGGCATTGCCTCGCTGTATCGCAACGCTGATACGTTGTGCGAGGAAGTCGCCAGCTCTTCGGTCACCAGTTACGTCAACCAAATGCGTCGCGATTTTGTAAATAAGGTTAAAAAAAAAATTAAAAAATTTAAGCTGTTTATTTCAGTGAAATTTTTTACATAATTTTATAAACACTTACTTAACTATTAATCTTAAATTACAAAAGATTTTTTAAGTTAAGGAGTTGCGGATATACAATTTTATTAATCAGTATACATTGTTGCGTGCTGAGACCCCATGGACCAAGAGTTTCGACACCAAGAGGTACAAAAGTGTACTCTCTGCCGATGCTCTTATATTTATTACGCTTTAATATTTTGGCATTTTCCGCATCTGCACCCGCTTTTACTGTAGCTCGTTGGAGATGAGATGGTTCATAGGTTCATTTAATATGCCCAAATTGAAAAAATACACATACGTATTTGCATACGTCTTTATAAATATCATATTTGCAACATATTCCTTGTTCAAACATGTAACATGAATGTACAACAGTGTAGTCTTTGCATACAGCTGCATTTTACGTCCGCGTAGCTCGGCTAACCATATTTGTTGGATTTGAATCGTAAAAGGACGCAAACGGAGAACCTTTTGCGTACCATTTCCACATAAGCCTTGTAAATCCTAGTTTCATCCTTTGAGTGTATTTTGCCTAATAGGACCGCCAAGTACCTAGTGTGTAGGTACTCGTATACAGAAGTGACAATTAAAATTTTAAACAGTGTATAGTTCAAGCGAAAACATAATGGGTAGTAATTTGTATGACAAGGCTCTAAAAGAAGCCGCATTTCTGAGGGAAAATAGTTCGAGTTAGAAAAGAAAGAAAGAAAGAAAAGAAAATTTATTTCGCAATCCTTAATCTAGGTACATATACATAATTACGCTAGTTACATGTAGTGTTTTTTAAAGTGCGAAAAAGGAGTCCACTCAGCACAGTGTCGGGCCACAGTAGATGACCCGATGCTGATATTATGTGGATCCTTAGCTTGAGTGTCACGTTTAGGTTAAATACATGTTTACTTATTACACTATAAAATATATATATATATATATATATAACTAACCATAAACAATATTTACTTAAAATTATCTAATTTTGTGTTACGACCTATTAATAATCTACAGCTCAGAAATTAACACATATTAATGGAATCTGCAACTGAAGCAACTAATAAATCTAAAGGGACACGGAAATGCTATGCTGGATTAGTCTGATGTTCGAGTAGAAATTTTTTTAAACGTT
Source organism: Epiblema foenella (assembly GCA_963556455.1). Classification (NCBI taxonomy): domain Eukaryota; kingdom Metazoa; phylum Arthropoda; class Insecta; order Lepidoptera; family Tortricidae; genus Epiblema; species Epiblema foenella. The sequence goes on along the minus strand of OY747116.1, from coordinate 13,867,909 downwards.
TTTTGAAAGTTACGTAGTTATTACTTCTCACTTCCAATGCGAGAAAATGAATAAAAAAGATTACACACCCACCATTAATACCTAATAAAATATCTGCATTTTATTTAGGGTTCCGTACTAAAATGGTAAAAAAGGAACCCTTATATTTTCACTTTGTCTGTCTGTCAGTCACATCGCTAAATATCTCTAGAACTACTTATTGACCGAGTGAAACAAAGGTCTCTGCTTCAGCTTCGACAAAAATACTTTCGTATGTCCGGATTTCTGTTTGTTCTCGTGTACAGGTCGCAATTCTCAACCGATTCCTGTTAAATTTCGTGAGAAGGTTCAATTATATAGAATATTTTTTGTCGAGACTGTTTTTGGAAAAATTCCAAAAACATTTTTTTTTATCAGCGATTTTGTAAGTTTCTGCGGGCGAATTTCGGTTTGTTCTCCTCTACAGATCGCATTTATCAACAGATATTTTTTGTCGAATAAGTTTTTGGAAATTAAAAAAACATATATTTGTTCAACGGTTTGTTCTCCTCTACAGGTCGCATTTCGCAAACGATTCTCGTGAAATTTTGTGAGCAGGTCTGGTAATAATATAGATTTTTTTGTCTAGTTAGTTTTTTGAAATTTTCGAAAACAATTTTAATGTCAAAGATTCTGTAAGTTACCGCGTCCGAATTTCGGTTTGTTCTCCTCTGCAGCTCGCATTTTTTAGCCGCTTCTCGTGAAATTTTTTTGGCAGGTTCGATATTCATAATTGATCTTTTTTATAATGTCAGATTTATGAAATGATAAAAAAACTCACTCACGAAGTCTACAAGCTCACAGAGCCACTAGTTATTTTTGGAAGACTTACTTAATCTATGCGAAAAACAAACATTAAAACAACAACAAATATTTTCAAAAACATGTTTACTAACGTGGCTGAATGCAAGTGCAAGTCACGCCTTGGCCTATAAAAAAGTTAAGTTACATCGACACGACCCATCACTACCATGAACTGTCATAGGGATCAAGGTTCACCGGGCCGAGTATAGTGAAATTAAAATGTTTTGTAAATCATAAATACGTTTTCATATTTTCCCTACGGGCTAAATGTACTACTTTAGCCCCGCTTGATAAGCCTAATATATATTTAACACGTATATCAAACGACCTTTTTTAATACAGTTGCGAAAAAATAACAAAGAAACAAAACTAAATAAAACAGTAATTAAATAATTAAAAGAGAGACAAAACAAAATGCATTTACTTGCCATTGTGGGCTTTGCACGTACCTGGTCTACATCTGGCATAGTTTACACACATTTTATTTATCAATTGTATAAATCGCCACAATTTCACAAGAATATTATTAAAACAATACGTCATGACAAAATTAATTCGTGAAATTATGAATGAAAGAGGTGGGAATTAAAAAGCCAGTTTAACTATTAATTGATAAGACTTTTTTCAACAAGCCATGGTTGTCAGCATTCAGCCAAAACCAAAACTATTTTGCGAGACATTTTACGTCTCGTGGTAGTTTAATTACATTTAAACATGAAAAAACAGTTATTTGTAATTTTATAATTAATTTATATTTGATTTTTTAGTAAATAAATGTATGTTTTGGCGAAAAAAACAAGCGTTCATTCATCCAGCGCGGCGGTGTTGCATAATACTCTATTAATCTTAGGTCTCGCATAATACTCGTTTCCGGTCATTGATCTACTCAATCAGAAAACTTTTTGAAAACGGTTTTAGATATTTAGTATATGATAACCCTTTAACCTGTTTAATACGCAATTTTAATGTTTTAAATATAATAGAAGTATAGTTTTAATGCCAAATGCTTTATTAAATAAATGAGTAAACTGATTGAACCTGAAACTCGTCTGTTGGATGTTTGGATTGGACCAACAGTAAATTAAAAAAAAATGGAAAAGTAAAAAGCACTAGTGCGCGAAATCCAACTTTGCGCACGATATACAGCTACATAAAGTACCACTTTTTGAGCAACTGTATTAAAATAGTAGATTGTATGACAAGGGTCTAAAATGAGCCATATTACCACGAGATAGAAAATAGTTCGAGGGGTAATATGGCTTTTAGACCAGAGTTATACACTCTACTTTTCACTTCGATTGCGAGAAAATAAATAAACAAAGGTTAACCCACCCAAAATTAACAATAAATTCCACGGCGAAGATATATACTTTTGCAGCATGTTTTTTTTTCTATACTCCTTTGACACACAAAACATAGACAATGCGGTTCGCGCGCAACATTAACGCGCGAAAAAAGCTAAACTGACCTTCCATTGAGCGCTTCAAAGGGTTGCTCGAACGATTTAACCACTTTTTTAATTATTGTGGAATAGGGACTACTACAAACTTAATCTTTAGACTCTTTAGAAAAAATAATTATGTTTCCAGATTGGTCGAGTTTAGTAAAGCTGTATTCTGGTTGGTTAATACCCAATACCAAATATTTTTTTAAGAGTTAAATTAGTGTTCTGTGATTGGTGGATTTAATAGGTGAAGTATTTTTATTGGTCAAATTCAAATGTTTTGTAAATCATAAATATGTATTCATATTTTCCCTAGGGGTTAAATGTACTACTTTAGCCCCGCTTGACAAGTCTAATATGACACACTTTTCGAGCATGAGAAGTGAAAAACATTTTTTTAATGTGATTTTCGGATTGTGATGTTTCGATGACCAGCTATCTAGACTTCATGTATCTATGATTCTTACATATTCTAAAGACCTTTGCGTGCCCTTTGAAGGCATTGCAAATGTAACCAGCGTACTTATTACATCTGGTATTGAGTCAGACGCTTCCGAGAAATGCTCTTTCCTCTCTGCACTACGTTTAAAGTGAATGCAAACACATTTTAATAGGAAATTCAATCTTGTCGACTTTATGTAGACGAGATTCGATAGAATTCCGAGTGATGAGAAATAAAAAGTTAAAGCCCATGTATTGAAACTAATGAACGGGTATTAAAAATTGCGTTTTAAAAGACTTCAAAGAAAAAGTGGGTGTGTAGGAAAATACTTCCTGAAAGGAAGTTGTAAGGAATCAAGCAGTATTCGAGGTTTTTTCAGAAAACGGTTTTAGTTGACCTAGAGAAACAAAGGTCTCTGCTTCAGCTTCGACAAAAATGCTTTCGTATGACCAGATTCCGGATTCCCGGATTTCCGTTTGTTCTCGTCTACAGCGGGGTAATCACGTAACTTTTGTACTACCGTTAGATAGATTTTAATGTCAAATTTTAATTGTCATCTCATACATTTATACTTCAAAGTTGACAGTAAAATCTATCTACCGTTAGTACATAAAGTTACGTGATTCGGCTGCAGGTCGCAATTCACAACCGATTCTCGTGAAATTTTGTGAGCAGGTTCGATAGTTATTATAGATTTTTTTGTAGAGACGGATTCTGGACATTTCTAAAAAAAAATTTTTTATCAATGATTTTGTAAGTTTCTGCGGGCAAATTTCGGTTTGTTCTCCTCTACAGGTCGCATTTCTCAACCGATTCTCGTGAAATTTTGTGAGCAGGTTGGATAAACATACAAATTTTTTTTTGTTGAATAAGTTTTTGGAAATTAATAAAAAAACAATATTTGTTCAACGGTTGGTTCTCTTCTGCAGGTCGCATTTCGCAAAAGATTCTCGTGAAATTTTGTGAGCAAGTTCGATAGTTATATAGTTTTTTTTTGTAGAGACGGTTTTTGGAAATTTCCAAAAACAATTTTTTTATCAATAATTTTGTAATTTTCTGCGGGCGAATTTCGGTTTGATCTCCTCTACAGGTCGCATTTCTCAACCGATTCTCGAAAAAATTTGTTAGCAGGTTCGATATTCATTATTGATCTTTTTTATAATGTCAGATTATGGAAATGATAAAAAAACTCACTCACGAGGTCTACAGCTCACCGAGCCACTAGTGATATCGTGTCAATGTTAGTCAAAATCTGAGTTTTTAATAGATTCAACATTTGCAATTCAATGGGTAACATTCGCTTGTTTTGAAACGTCAGCTCGTATGAGAAAGCAAAATATTTGCCTACGGTGGCTGATAAACGTGTCGACAGCTAGCGACAAAATGCCCTCTCAAACTGCATTCTCAGGAGCTCTGGCGACCTCACTCACCACCAGGAACACACCAGATAATAGCATCTAAGAGCAAGTTGTTTTGTTATGATGGCTGCGGTTTTATATGATAGAAGTACAGTCGAATTCACAAACATATGTATGTGGGTGAATAATTTTAGTGCCACTCGTTGCCGTTGATTAGACTAGATTAGATTTATTTATTTCATAATATAAAAATACAATATAAATTATCCTAAGTCAATTTATGACTTTTTTATTATGATCGTCAAAAAAATTATGAAATGTATCATTTTTGACATTTCATAATTTTTTTGAAGAAATTGAATTATGCAACAATTATCAAAAATATTTAAATAATGATCATAATACTAAAATCACATCATTTATAAAAAAATAAAAATGAGAGTCAAATAATATAATGTCGAAAACTTAAATAATCATCAGTCACAATACATTAAAATAAAAATCAAACAAAACTATTATTTAAAAATACAATGTCAAACAAATTACCCCATTATTATTATTTATTTATTTATTTGTTACCTCTAGTTTTCCAGGGGACAAAATTCAAATACAATCGTGATTTTATGCTATTTAAATTTATCAGACACGTATTTCTGGTACTTATAAGCTATTTCCATAATCGTCCATCTCCAAAGCATGTTAGTAGAACTTAATACATGTTTTATTTGCACAAACTGCGACACTAGTGTCCCTTGGACAACGGGTCAAGATAACAACACACAAGAAGTTGATCCATCCATGTACAGTCGCCATCAAATATATCTGTACTCTTCAGGGTGCTTAAAAATATCTGAACATGACTTTAACGCCTTGACAATAGAGTCATGTTCAGATATTTGTGAGCACCTTGTTCGCTACGATATATCTGATGGCGACTGTACGTGCCAAAGGTTCAACAACATCTGAGCATCATTATGCCCTTAACTATTATGATAACAATTTTTTTTTCACCGCACTAGCTCGGAAAGCCCTTTTTTATTCATTAAAAAAGGTAGCAAAACTGCATTTTATCCACAAGCGTACAATAGTAGATTGTGTCTCAAGGGAGCAAAATGATATATTTACGGCGAGGGCGGTATATTGAATTCTGAGTGAAGCGAAAGATTCTACAATAGAATCCTGAGCGTAGCGAGGGATTCTAAAGTAGAATCTTGAGTGTAGCCAGGGATTCAAGTGTTTACGCCCAAGACGAAAATAATTTTGCTACCGTGTGACACATACTGCTTTTCACACCGCCTGTGAGACCCGCTGCTAAAATCATGAAATATCTTACAAATGATTTTACTACAGTGTCACATACTGCTTTTTACACCTTCTATGAGGAAAAGAGTCATTGTTGCCCTCAAATGAGGGAAGAAAAGTACAACTTTGATCCCTCATTCGAAGGCAACAATAACTCTTTTCTGAATAGCAGGTGTGAAAAGAATATTTGAAATCAGAACGTTCTATTTGTAACTTTTTTAAACACAATAACATGTAAAGGACAATCCAGACAGTCCAGCAACAATAATTTTATATTGTGCTGTTGTGTTAAAAAAAACTAGCACCTACGGCAAATCTCGGGATTAGGTAGTGGACCCCGGGTATCATTTAGGATGCAACTTTACTAGCAGAAGGCTAGGATGAGGAGGAGCAATAAAAAAAAATCCTCTGTATAGTGAGGTGAAAAGATTTGTTTGTTATACACGGCTGCAAAATTATTTTACGTCTCGTGTGTTGCAACACTTGCTACGCTCAGGACTCTACTTTTGAACCATTCGATTCCCTCAGGATTCTATTTTCGAACCACTCGCTGCGCTCGCGGTTCAACCATAGAATCCATTCGCTAGCTCGTAGTTCAACCCTAGAATCCATTCACTAGCTCGTGTTTCAATTTCACACTCGCAGTTAAAATACAACTTTGCACCCTTGTATAACAAATAACTGTTTATAAACGTGTTCAGTTGACTTTACAGATAAATCCAATGCCCCATGAAACTTCATCAGCTAGGTACAAATATAACATACAAGCAATAAACTCGTGTTCACATATTTTTGATCACATTGCCCGTGTACATTTTTCGAGCTTGATTGTATTTCAGTAATGGGGTTGCTACAAAATAAATATGATCTTGATCGCATTCCGCTGGGCTCACCTCTACCTACCTCTATTGAGTCTTAATGACAAAAAAATATTCGTATTTGAAAAAACATTCCAAAAACCACTTTCTTTGAACAGCTATAACAAGACGCTCAAAACACGAGCTTCAGCAGTCAGGGGCACGACACCTTTTCACATTATTTTTAGCAATTTGTCTTTCCGTGTTTTTAAAAGGCAGAGGAAAAAGCAATCGTCACCGTTTCATGAATATTGAAACAGCAATTCTGTCATCGCGATATTGCCCCAATTGACGGAATTGAGCACTGTCGTTAACGAGATGTCTTTTTTTAATTAATGTCTTTTTTTAAATCGGCCGAAGCGTTTTCGATTGAGTTGACAAATTATTGAAAATGTTTTCTTGGTTTGGCGTTTTTTGTGTTTCATATGATTAATTTGCTGAGTACGATTGAGATAAGTTGAATTACGTTAATTTAGAATAAATAAATAAATAAATAAATATTAGAGGACAATCTTACACAAATCGAACTAGTCCCACAGCAAGCTCAAGATGGCTTGTGTTATAGGTACTAGACGACGATATATTTAATAGATATAAATACTTAAATACATAGAAAACATCCAAGACTCAGAAACAAATATTCATCTTCATCACACAAATATTTGCCCTGACTGGGATTCGAACCCAGGACCGTCAGCTTCACAGGCAGGTGCACTACCCACTAGGCTAAACCGGTCGTCAAGAAGTATTTAACATAAAAATATAATAGGTACTTTATTCAACATGTTTTATTGAGGACCGCTTTAGCCTAGCTGGTAGTGACCCTGCCTTCGAAGCTGGACGTCCCGGGTTCTAATCCCGGTCAGGGCATTTATTTGTGTGATGAACACGAATATTTGTTCCTGAGTCTTGGATGTTTTCTATGTATTTAAGTGTATATTTCTCTATATAAGTATGTATATCGTCACTTAGTACCCATAGTACAAGCTTTGCTTAGTTTGGGACTAAGTTGATTTGTGTAAGATTGAGATTGTCCACATATATTTATTTATTTATTTTTCACTTCTCATGCTCGAAAAGTGTATCATATTAGACTTGTCAAGCGGGGCTAAAGTAGTACATTTAACCCCTAGGGAAAATATGAATACATATTTATGATTTACAAAACATTTTAATTTGACCAATCAAAATACTTCACCTATTAAATCCACTAATCACAGAACACTAATTTAACTTAAAAAAATATTTGGTATTGGGTATTAACCAACCAGAATACAGTTTTACTAAAATCGACCAATCAGGAAACATAATTAATTTTTCTAAAGAGTCTAAAGATTAAGTTTGTAGTAGTCCCTATTTCACAATAATTAAAAAAGTGGTTAAATCGTTCGAGCAACGCTTTGAAGCGCTCAATGGAAGGTCAGTTAGCTTTTTTCGCGCGTGAATGTTGCGCGCGAACCGCAGTGTCTATGTTTTGTGTGTCAAAGGAGTATAGAAAAAAATCATGCTGCAATAGTAGATTGTATGACAAGGGTCTAAAATGAGCCATATTACCACGAGATAGTTATTTTCCCGATCAAAGTGAGGGAAAATAGTTCGAGGGGTAATATGGCTTTTAGACCAGTGTTATACACTCTACTTTTCACTTCGATTGCGAGAAAATAAATAAACAAAGGTTAGCCATTCAAAATTAACAATTAATTCCACGGCGAAGATATATACTTTTGCAGCATGTTTTTTTTTCTATACTCCTTTGACACACAAACCATAGACACAGCGGTTCACGCACAACATTCACGCGCGAAAAAAGCTAAAATGACCTTCCATTGAGCGCTTCAAAGTGTTGCTCGAACGATTTAACCACTTTTTTTAATTATTGTGAAATAGGGACTACTACGAACTTAATCTTTAGACTCTTTAGAAAAATAAATTATGTTTCCAGATTGGTCGATTTGAGTAAAGCTGTATTCTGGTTGGTTAATACCCAATACCAAATATTTTTTTAAGAGTTAAATTAGTGTTCTGTGATTGGTGGATTTAATAGATGAAATATTTTGATTGGTCAAATTCATATGTTTTGTAAATTATAAATATGTATTCATATTTTCCCTAGGGGTTAAATGTACTACTTTAGCCCCGCTTGACAAGTCTAATATGACACACTTTTCGAGCATGAGAAGTGAAAAAGTATATATCTTCGCCGTGGAATTTATTGTTAATTTTGGGTGGGTTAACCTTTGTTTATTTATTTTCTCGCAATCGAAGTGAAAAGTAGAGTATATAACTCTGGTCTAAAAGCCATATTACCCAATACATGGCACTTTCAATCATACACCATGATGACAGAGGTGATTATTCCATTGGCCACAAGGTGTTGATAACTGAGATATTGACCTTATATAGTGTGTTACACCCTAGTTAAAGAGAAGCCCGCATACCGGTTGCGCGCTTCTCTTTAATTAGGGTATTTAAAAATAGTTCCTTAAACTAACCATGCACTTAATCTTATGGTAAGACTAACAATTCGACTTCACTTTTTTTTATACAACGCCGGTGGCAAACAAGCTTACGGTCCACCTGATGGTAAGCGGCCACCACAGCCTATAGACGCCCGCAACTCCAAAGGAGTCACGGACGCGTTGCCGACCCTTTATGAAATTTGAGAATTCACTGTGTTGACAGCAGAAGGGACAAAGTATCTAACTTTTGGATGTTTTCTATGTATTTAAGTATATATTTATCTATATAAGTATGTATATCGTCACTTAGTACCTGGACTAAGTTGATTTGTGTAAGATTGTCCACAAATATTTATTTATTTAAATTGCCAGCGATGTACAGCAAAGTAAATTGAACTAGAATACACCTAGAATAGAATACAGATTAGAAGTATCCATACTTTCAAAACTGTAACACAAAATCACAATTCAATTCATGTTTCATTTCCATATTTTACGAAGACAGGTTCTGTATACACTCCACAAGATGAAATAATTCCCCGCAGCAAACATGCCTCTGTCAACGAACAGAATAAATATGAGTGGCTGTAAATGTGTTTGTTTCGAACAAATTAAACGGAGTTTATATTAGAAATAATCTGCTAGAAACCTCAGGCAAGCAGACACAGTTAAAGAAAACAGTATATTGATAACGGAGAAACGCTTAAAGCCTCGCGGTAACGTAAGTAATAATAATAGTCAGGAAGTTCCTCTCTCTGTCGCCCTAACTACTGGCAGCTTATGCCCCGCCTCACTGTCGGCGGCGCTCTAGCTTAGGTTTTCAGGATTCTGTACCAAAATGTTAAAAAGGAACCCTTATGGTTTCACTTTGTCTGTCTGTCTGTCAGATCGCTAAATATCTCACAAACTGCTTATGCTATCGATTTGAAATTTGGAACAGTTATAAAGAAGGGTAACCTAAATGCATGGAACAAGTTTTTTTAATATTTTTTTTATTTCGTGTGAAAAATGACAGATACTAGGTGGTTCAAAATTTGAAAGTCTAGTGAATATGTCAAGTGGGGTGTCCGCACTTGACCGTTTTTTTTTGTTTTAACCTACTCAGATTCCGAAAAATTAATTTGCGTTGTTTCCACTACAAAAAGGTTTCGAGAACAATATTTTTTAGCTATAATACAACCCGTGGTTCACCCATATCATTATTTATTGTGTAGGTATAACAAAGGAACTGTACTGTATTTTTATGTATTGTGTAGCGCCTACAAATTGAAACCGGAGACTTAGAAGACTCTTCAGCCGTTATTTCTGTAATTTAGTAGATTCTAATAATTGGTTCGGTGCCATTTTGAGTTCATAATTAAAATTCCGGCTATGTAATATTGCTTCGAGGATTTTGTGAAATTTATAATGAGTTGTCGACGAGTTGAGTCAGGCTGTAATCGAGAAGAGTTTAAAGATTGAAAAGTTTGAAGTACATGAATTGAAAGTTTAAGGATCGAGTGTCAAGGTAAAAATATAACTGAGCAAGAAAATATCTGGGTAAGTTTAAGATTTTAAGACGTTACACGTGGGTAAGACGTAGAAAGCTATAGTTAAGTCGACCATTATGCGAATTTGTTTGACAAGCCAAAACGCAAAAATAAAAATAAATAAAATAAATATCTTTGGACAATCTTACACAAATCAACCTAGCCCCAAACTAAGCAAAGCTTGTACTATGGGTACCAAGTGACGATATACATACTTATATAGATAAATAGATACTTAAATACATAGAAAACATCCAAGACTCAAGAACAAATATTCGTGTTCATCACACAAATACATGCCCTGACCGGGATTCGAACCCGGGACCTCCAGCTTCGAAGGCAGGGTCATTACCAACTAGGCTAAAGCGGTCGTCAAATGTTGCGACAGTATGGCCAGCGCTGTTCGTATCGATATTATTTAAGGCGTTACTAGACTTACCGATCTTTCGGCGTAATTTATCGGGTACTCCTGGATGCTTGCCGAGAACATGGTATTTCGAAATTAGTAGTGTTTCTCTCAGTCTAATTTGCTCGGAATTTGTCAAATTAAAATGATTTATAAAGCTTCCTTTTTAAGCCGTTGTCTCCCGAGTACACCTTATTTCGTTTACACATATAAGGTAAACGTCCCAATAATCGACACCTTAGTGCCCAATGGATGTCACCAATTAATCACCACTTCACCATGACATAAGATTGAAAGTGCCATGTATTGGGCCAGTGTCGAGCACAGGGACGTTTACCTTATCGACATATTTAGAACCAAGGAAGTTTATATATTATTTCAGCAAACGTAATATTTATAGGAGTTAGGGTGTATAAATATGTCCATATTTCAAAACAGCCGAAAAACGATACTCTATCTACGAGCCATCACAAAGTTCCTTACAATGTGATTCGATTCCATCATCAAGTCCTCAGCAGTTCATGCACAAAAGCTACTGAGCAAGCAGTATTGAAATATTCGACACACGGTAATCCACCTATGTGCCTTCGAATAATTCCCTATGTTGTTGTTCTGCTTCATCATCAGGCTTTCTGAAGTTCATGTACATATGCGTCTCAATAGACTCTCGTTTCGTGTGCGTCTCAATAAAAGCCTAATGACATTTCACTAACTAGGTAAATACCTTTAAAACATGCCTTAAAATACCGTTCTGATCCATCATCAGATCCTCAGCAGATCAGGTTTTTTTTTGAAATTGACTGTGGCTTTATAGGCCGGGCCCAATAAAGCGATAGGAGTGCGCGATTGGAGAGTAGCCTGGGGAAAATCCAGGGGAAAACCTCTGGCACGACCACGCGTGTGGTTTGGAACACTGGAATACTCTAAGAGTTTGCGCTCCAGTGAGATTGGTTGAGCGGTTTCAACCGAATCTGAGGTGTGAAGTTGTGTGAAGCAGATCAGGTATGGAAGCTACACAGCAAACACAATCTAAAGAGGTTCTCTGTGTTATGGTTCTACTCCATCATCAGACCCTCAGCAGGTTATATACAATGTCTGCTAATGCAACATAAAAGGGACCATAAACAATCAAAAAGATTATTTACCTCTGCACAGTACCCTACTATGCTTTTCTGCTCCATCATCAGATCTTCAGAGTTAAAGTACATGTACTCCACACCACGTAAGCGCTGGCCGAGCGATTCCGGAGAAAATTAACTCAAACGCACTTTAGCAAGTGAAAAATGTTTATTGCAGCGCACCCTGGCGAGTTATCATCGTAACACCGAGCTAAAATTCGTGCCGACTAAACTACAAACCTATTGCAGAAAACCGTTTCTCAATCGGTCAAGCCGTTTTGAAGATATTTATGTGCACACACCAAACAAACAAACAACCTCTCACCCTAAACGCATATACCTTCTCCGTTCTGTCGTGGGTAATAAAATACATACAAGCGAACTAAAACCTCCTCCTTTTTTTTTGAAGTCAATTTAAAATGAAATTTGGCGTACCTATCTTTACGTACACTTGAAACCGTAAACCGTTATGTAATCACCTGTCAGTACCACCATTCCAAACAACCACTAACTACTTATTACAAAGTACCACAATCGAACGACGTTCATTCAAATGTCCCGATAGACTATAACACGGGATATTACAGGCCCGTGTCGTAACAATAACGATACAATTCTGGCGCGCCCGATATAGGTAATAACGCACAATAGATGATGTCTCGAACAAGCTGAGAAATAAAGTGGATGAACGCATACCGCTCCGCGCGATAGCGACGACACTGACACATATAGTCCCTATTCGTCCCGGTACCGCCGCACACCGGGTAGAGTCAGTCCGACCCAGATCGGACCTATCTGAGTTCCTTGCTGGACTCTTCTCAGCTAGGCTAGGTTTAGTGAACCAGTGACAAAACTTCCAGTAGCTCGATTCCACTCACACATTCCATTCGGTTGAAACCGCTCAACCAATCTCACTGGAGCGCAAACTCTTAGAGTATTCCAGTGTTCCAAACCACACGCGTGGTCGTGCCGGGGGTTTTCCCCTGGATTTTCCCCAGGCTACTCTACAACCGCGCACTCCTATCGCTTTATTGGGCGCGGCCTATAAAGCCACAGTCAGGTTCCAAAAAAAAAGCATACCGCTATCTAACCCCAAGGTTTGACGCAGACACTATTTTTTATCAGTGTTCCAAAGCACACGCGTGGTCGAGTCGGAGGTACCTATTCCCCTGGATTTTTCCCAGGCTACTTTCCAACGGCGCACTCCTATCGCTTTATTGGGCCCGGACTATAAAGCCACATTCAAGATAAAAAAAACTAGTTTTTACGGAAGTGACTGCCATCTGAGCTTTCAAACCGAGGGGAAACCAGGCCATATTGGAATTAGGCTTGTCAAGTGAGTGGGCAACTTGGCTGTTAGATGTGTTCAAGCCGCCCGAAGACCTCTAATTTGGCTTAACGACTACTATCATAGACAGCAGCCGGGATCAACGGGTTAACGTGCCTTCCAAAGCACGGGAGCGCTCAGTTAACCACCACTCAAAGCGGTCACCCATCCAAGTAACCCCGCATACCGCACGCGGTACGCGGGCGCCACTGGGTCACCAGCGCTCCTATGAACGCATAATAGATGATATTTTTAATAAGTTTTTTTTTCATAAGTTGAGAAATAAAGTGGATAATAGTATTTTATGCAATAGTTGTATAAGAGGGTCCAAAAAAGGTGAGTGCGTGTGTAACAATTTGAGGCGAAGCCGAAAATTGTTAATAAAACGCCATGAGCCTTTTTTGACCTACTTATACAACGTTGCATACATTACTTTTTCTACGACTAGGGATTAAATAATAAAACACAAAATTAAACAGCAGTACAGCATAAGAAAGAGCGGTAAGTTAGATAGTGACAAATGACAGTCCACAGAACGTAATCATAGACACGGTATTTTTTTTAACTGTCATTTACTGATTTGCGTTTTTACTTATGTTGGCAGTAATTGTTTTAGTTTTATTATTATTTCAAACCATATGAATTCAGTTGTTTGTTAAGTTGGCAGTTTTGATTTTCGTTGTAAATTTTGTGTTGTTTTTTTTATTATTTGTTGGGTTCACAGGGCACCACTGTTAGCAGTTGCATTATATCACACCCTAGGGTCTTTATGAAGAATAGACTTTTTTGAAATTGCATAAGATATGCTTTTATATTCGTTTGCCATATAATTGACAAATAAAAGTATCGGAGTAGATAAAATAATTCCGTGATACCTGTCATAAGATCACTAATCAAACTTAAGAGAAGACCAGGTACGGTCGACCTCACAAGGCGCTTAACACCATTGTTACTTGTCGCTACAACGTCATGTTTAAACTGTTATCCTTTTCCAACGGCTGAAAACGACAAATACTAGTATCCAGCTACTTACGAGGCCAACTGTACTAATTGAACGAGTGAAACGAAGGTCTCTGCTTCAGCTTCGACAAAAATGCTTTCGTATGTCCGGATTTCCGTTTGTTCTCGTCTACAGGTCGCAATTTCCAACCGATTTTCGTGAAATTTCGTGAGCAGGTTCAATAGTTATATAGATTTTTTTTGTCGAGGCGGTTTTTGGAAATGTCCAAAAAAAATTTTTTTATCAATGATTTTGTAAGTTTCTGCGGGCGAATTTTGGTTTGTTCTCCTCTATAGGTCGCATTTCTCAACCGATTCTCGTGAAATTTTGTGAGCAGGTCCGGTAATTGTATAGATTTTTTTTGTCGAGTCAGTTTTTGGAAATTTTCAATAACAATTTTTATTTCAAAGATTTTGTAAGTTTCTGCGTCCGAATTTCGGTTTGTTGTCCTCTACAGGTCGCATTTTTCAACCGCTTCTCGTGAAAATTTGTTAGCAGGTTCGATATTCATAATTGATCTTTTTTATAATGTCAGATTTTGGAAATGATAAAAAAAAACTCACTCATGAGGTCTACAGCTCGCAGAGCCACTAGTTATAGCCGTACGCAACATTAAAAGAAGTTGAAATCAATTTGTTATTTTTTTTAATGACTGCCCACGCCTCTTCCGGTTCCTGCCGGCAACATCAACATCTTTCATTTGCCAGTTGTTTACAGGGCAAATTTGTTTTCTTTGTAAACACATTCTTAATAAATCAAAAACAGGCAATTACTTTTTAAAATGGATGCTAACGTTTGAAAATATGCAATGAGCAAAAAAGTTCGAATTTGTAGGTATTTCCATGTTAATCATTGCCTAAAACGAAGCCTTTTAGGGTTCCGTACCCAAAGGGTCAAACGGGAGCCTATTACTAAGACTCCACTGTCCGTCCGTCTATCCGTCTCTCAGCAGGCTGTATCTCATGAATCGTGATAGTTAGATAGTTGAAATTTTCACAGATGATCTATTTCTGTTGCCGCTATAACAGGAAATACTAAAACAAAATAATATAAATATTTAAGGGGGCTCCCGTAAAACAAATACTGTGATTTTTTTGCCGTTTTTATAAATAATGTCACGGAACCCTTCGTGCGCGAGTCTGACTCGCACTTGGCCGGTTTTATTATACGGCGACGGTAGTAAACAAGCATACGGCCTGTCTAACTACAATCTCAAATCTCGTTGTATTACTAGTGGTTAGTAGTAGAAACAAACGAGACGACTCGACTCTCAACTCAACACAGCATGTCCTCGTGAGCTCGCGTGTTTCTACTCGCTAGTGGCTAGAGCTGAGTCGTTTCGACTTTTCCGTGAAACGATTAGTAACTGTTATAAAAAAATAAAAAAAAAAAAAAAAAAAAGCATTTATTCACGAAAACAGTACTCTTTTACAACTTGTTATAACTTGTTATTTTATCACATAACTGTTTTGAGAAGCAGTTTCAAAAGTAACTGCTTTATCCGTGCGCCGCCGGTCGCCGAACGTAACGAAACGACACGAAACGCGAGTTCACCGGACACTTTTAAAATAAAACTGAAACTCCATCTGCTAAAGGAAAAAAATCTTCTGTCTAGCCGACGATGTAATTGTTTTCACCTCATTTATTATATTCATTATTTACTCATTTTTATCCTATTCTAAATCTATCTGGCGTAATTTTCGCATAATACCACGATACTGCACATCTCTGCTATATTCTGCTTCTCTTAGGTTAGTTGTATATTATTGTGTAAATGGATCCACTGAAAATCAGCGTCGTGGCACTTCATGCTCCGACACAATGCTGAGTGGGCTCCTTTTTGGAACCATCCTTAAATGTGTATTTGCTAGATTTAAGCTAACTGTACTTTACGTTGTATTTTCAAATAAATAAGTCATTCATTCATTCAAACTACTCGTACAAACAAACGAAACGACTGCGTACGTTTCTCCGTGTGTTGCGTTTTTACGTATTGCCAGTTTCGTTTCGTTTTAAACTTTTCTTCACAAAGTAGTATTGACCATAAAATAAGTTAAATAATAATAATTGGTTCAGATTAGGTTCGGTATTTAATCGCAGTTTAGTGCTATTTTTAATGTTATTTAATTTTGCTTCATTAAATAAAATTAATTTGATAACATTAATTTCACAAGGCAGTAAGTATATTAAAGTCTTGTAACTTGTAATAAAAACCTCTCAAAATTATTGGGTATATATTCGCCACCTGAACCGAATTAATCTGTCGAATACTGAAATTTCAAAAACATGAAACCTCACCACCAAGTTTTTCTCATCATCCTCATTCTATAATTTTCCTGGTTGTATCCTAAGGAGCCCTAAGATTCGCTTTGACACCTAACCACCACCTCTAACTTTTTCTATCATTAAGTAAATAAATAAACTAGTGGCTCTGTGAGCAGTAGACCTCTACTGTTTTATTTTTAAATTTCGAAAAACTATCCCGAAAAAAAATTTTGTAATCCCCGATCCTGCTTACAAAATTTCACTACAATCAATTGATAAATGCTACATGTAGAGTAGAATAAACCTAAGTTCTCCCACAGAAACTTACAAAATCATTGAAAAAAAAACAGTTATTGAAAATTTTCAAAAACTGCCTGAACAAAAAATTCCTATATATTTAACGAACCTGTTCACAAAGTTTCACGAGAATCGGTTGAGAAATGCGACCTGTAGATGAGTACAACCGGAAAACCTGAAATACGGAAATCCGCAGATACGAAAGCATTTTTGTCGAAGCTGAAGCAGAGACCTTCGTTTCACTCTGTCGATAAGGGGTACATTGATACACAAATTTAACCACTCCCATAGTAAGCTCAAATAGGGTTCATGTTTTTGGTACCAGACGACGATACGATATATTAAATTATAGAAATTTAGACACGAAATTTGGTAGGAAGATGTATTCTATGAACCTCTACATAAAAGTGATGTGAAATTACAAAAAAATATTAAATTAGGGGGGGGGGGGGGGGGTTAACCGGTGGATGAAAAAAAATTCAACACACGTAGTCATGTGGGGATAATGGATAAGTCTTTAAAAATAAATTATATGGAGTATAGTCCCCTCCCCCCCTCTAATTTCCAAACTATGAAGTTTAAAATTCTGAAAAATATTGAGGTGATGTGCAGTATTTTTTTTTAACCTGTGGCTTTATAGGCCGGGCCTAATAAAGCGATACGAGTGCGCGGTTGGAGAGTAGCCTGGGGAATATCTAGGGAAAACCCTCCGGCACGATCACACGAGTGGTTTGGAATACTCGAATACTCTAAGAGTTTGCGCTCCTGTGAGATTGGTTGAGCGGTTTCAACCGAATCTGAGGTGTGAGTGGAATCCAGCTACTGGGAGTTTTGTTGCTGGTTCACTAAACCTAGCCTAGCTGAGAAGAGTCCAGCAAGAAACTCAGGTAGGCGCGACCTGAGTCGGACTGACTCTACCCTGTGTGCAGCAGTACCGGTACAGGTATGCATTAACAAATTCTTTCAACGATTTTTGGTTTGACCAAACAAAAAATCGTAAGTGCCATGAGTTCCCTATGAAGATACGACATTTTTAGATTCAATGTATTGGATAGTGGTTTTCAATGTGGACTAGTAGGTTTTGGTACGAAACCCTACATTCAGCATGATCCGACACGCGCTTGGCCGTTTTTTTTTTCAATAAATATATTTTACAGAGAAATGAGATGTTATTACTTATAAGAAGGAGGAAATTGTGCGTACAAATAAATCACCTAAAAACTCGGCCACGGGCAACTTTTTTATGATTCTCCCAAAGAGGAAATGAGAAAAATTTACCTTATTTCCTTAAAAAGGCAATGAAATTCAGTATAATAAGCCGGGCGTACGTCTTGCACCTTCCTTAATGAAAAGCAACGTGGAAATAACATTTGAACGTTTGTGACAATTACATTTGGCGATGTTGCACCTGTAATGCAACCTGGCATTTGTGCAACGGCTCACAAGCGTGTGCTTAGTTTTAATGGTTGCTGTTCTAAGTTCGATCGTGTGTTTAAGCATTCGTAGGCATGCTATAACACTACTACTAGCTAAGCATTTACAGGCATGCTACACTACTACTAGCTGTAGGTATGTGGCGTTGTGTTCCTGCAGGCGAATCACGCGTTACTTCATGTACTAACGGTAGATAGATTTTAC
The DNA here is from genome assembly GCA_963556455.1 of Epiblema foenella. Taxonomy (NCBI): domain Eukaryota; kingdom Metazoa; phylum Arthropoda; class Insecta; order Lepidoptera; family Tortricidae; genus Epiblema; species Epiblema foenella. The sequence goes on along the minus strand of OY747116.1, from coordinate 13,849,645 downwards.
TGTCAATTTTGAAGTATAAATGTATGAGTTGACAATTAAAATTTGACATTAAAATCTACCTAACGGTAGTACAAAAGTTACGTGATTACCCCGCTGGTGGTTTAAAGATCATCAGAGCTCCCGAGACTGCGCTGTGTTGAGAGCGACCTCAATACCACGATACCTTCAATACAACGAATCCTCTGTCTTATTAGCTGACATTGATAAATGATAGCACAAGTTAGATTAATAAAAAAAACCGGTTAAGTGCGAGTCGGACTCGCGCACCGAGGGTTCCGTATGCATGTGTGTACCGGTTCCAACCCTATTAAATCAAGAAAATTTCACCAACATGATGTAGAAATTAAACGCCATGGTTACAGCGCCATCTATCGGCCAATTTTGTTACAAATTTGAGCGACTGAATAACTTAGTATGTATTTATTTATTTCTTTATTTAATCTTTATTGCACAAAAGAAACCTTATCGTACAAAAGGCGGACTTAATGCCGTATGGCATTCTCTACCAGTCAACCTTAAGGCGAAGCAGAAATGGTGAAAATGTATGTATGTATGGTGGTTTTTCAAGGATAATTCTTTATCATGTAAACCGTTTTAAATTTTTTTTTCTTTATTTGGAATAAGGTACTTTCAGAATAATCTCGTAGGAATTTATAAAACAAAAATACATGCAAAGGTGATCAAATTACAAAATTAGTATGGAAATGTTATTTGACGATAAAAAAAAATAAAAACTAGATATAGCTACAGTCATATTTTTCCTGTAAAATATACATTGATATCAATGTTATGTAATAATTGGCAGACAAAGTGAAACCCTATAGGTTCCTTTTTTATCATTTTGGTACGGAATCCGAATAAAAAAACCGGTCATGTGCGAGTCCGACTCGCGCACCGAGGGTTCCATACACAAATGTGTACCGGTTCCAACCCTATTAATTCAGGAAAATATCAACAACATGATTTAAAAATTGAACGCCATGGGTACAGCGTCATCTATCGGCGAATTTTGTTAAATTTGAGCGACTGAATAACTTAGTATGTAAGATTTTTTTTCAAGTATAATTCTTTGTTATGTGAACCGATTTTAATTTTTTTTTTCTTTATTTGAAAGAAGGTACAGCATAATCGTGTAAGTATTTATAAAGCAAAAATACATGCAAAAGTAATTAAATTACCAACTTAGTATAGAAAAGTTTTTTGGTGAAAAAAAAAGAAAAACAAGATAGATCTATAGTTACATTTTTCCTGTAAAATAAATTTAAATTATCGTTAAATTTATATGAGCCCTAAAAAAAAATTAAAATTTAATCTGTTTATTGCAGTATTAAATTACAAATATATTTATTACAGTCTACATAGTCTATAATCTTTTTGGGAGTGGCTCCCTATCTATAATTTAAATATACATTTGTTTACTTATTTGACATTATGTGATATTGTGTATACATATATATTTATATTATAACTATGCTTACATTTTTTTTTCTTTATTTATGAGTGCTTGTTTGACAATATTTTTAGTTCTATTAGGCTTTTCCATTATGCAATCCATGACTTGTCCGGGGAAGCTGTTTAGTATATGAGGTAAGTAGGTACTGGATACTCGTCTGCCATATTCATTGTTTTTCTTTGGAATTGTAAAGTATGGTTCATTAGGTAAGTTCCGAAGCTTAGGTGGCCTCTTATATCTATCCAGCGTCCCTATTGTGTCTTTGTACTCTAGTATAACCGCCAATTTCACCTTGTCATATAACCCTAAATCATAAGTCTGTTCAAATATTTATTCAAGTACTATTCATAAGAAATAACAATGGAAACAATGAAAATATAAATGCAAAGAGCGGGTAAAATATAAAACTGCCGTTATTTCTAGCTGTAGCAATATTTGCAATTGAAATTGATTAAAATTGAATCTCAAGTGTTCGTGTCGAGAAAATATGAAAGTAAACAATAATTTAAGCGCGAGTTGGCGCAACTTGTCGCAACTTTGATTGCGTGAGAATAGTGTTCTCAGCTATTCGGGAGTTGAAACCGCAACTTTCTAATTGTTATAGTTATGTTACTTACTTACTCCGCCTCTCTTACATGCCTAAAATTACGCTCGTTTCCCGGTGGGGTCGAGAGAAAATACAGATTCTCATTCTAGCGCGCTGTTACGAGACATAAATACTATGTATTATTGTACCCACACTATTTTTTGCAAATAATAGTACATTACTACAGAGGCCGGGAAGTAAGGGGTTGCCGGCCGAGTAAGTACATATAGACCGCCGAGGTAGGCAACCCCTTTTCAAGCCGAGAAATAAATTAAAAAAAACTCCTTGAAATCAAACTTTAATTTCTAAAGAAACTAACAGTAAATAAGACAAAAAATATAACTACACCATATATTATTATTTATTTCGTTCAATTTCCAACTCGAATTTAATATAAACACTACTACTACAAAAATATACTAAAATGTACGAAAGCACGTTTCTGGACGAAACGTTAGGATCGACCTATCCTATGGAACGACACTGACAGCTTTTCATTTTTGTTAATTGTCATAAACTATAACCCCTTTTCTTCATCGCTGAAGGGTTACGAATGAAGTTCGAATATCTCCCTCTCTGTCGCAAAAATATGCAAGTGCGACAGAGAGGGAGACATTCGAACTTCGTTAGTATTCGGTTCGCAGTAGCCTCTCTGTTGTCATCGGCGTCGGAACTCATATTTAAATAGGTAACAAATTCAACAACGCATAAATCCACAGAATTAACAAAAATCAATTTTGCCTCCAAAATGATTAAAAAAATAACTTCACGATTTGAGTAGACATTTTTACCGCTAATATTTAGATGCATAATCCATAACATATTGTTAAATGTTTATTTTTATTGTGTATTTATGTTAAATGTGGAATGGATATTTAAAAAAAACCGGCCAAGTGCATGTCGGACCACGCACAATGAAGGGTTCCGCACCAACACCTACTAGTCCACATTTAAAATCACTATCCAATACATTGAATCTAAAAAAGGCGGATCTTCATAGGCAACTCACGGCACTTACGACCTTTTGTTTGGGCAAAACAGTTTTTAAGCGAAAACTCAAAAACCTTTAACATTTCCGAACATGTTTAAGAAAACTAATTTTTTAAACGTTGCACTCTGAATTTTCACAGTCAGCGTCAAGTTCTGAAACAGAAAAATAAACTTCAAAATTATTTATTCGTATATTTCTTTACAAATGAATATAAATTATTATTTAATAATTCATAATTCACTTATTTGTTTGTAAAACATAGTTAAATATGGTGTTACAAGTAAGTGTTTGATGAGAATCGTGTTCATGCGCCAGACAGACAGCCGGAGTAGCTCCAAAAGGGTTCCTTTTTTGCCTTTTTCACAATCCTATCCTTTCAATCCATTCACATTTCCTTACACTCAGTGAACCCGCTCCAGAATAAAACAAGCTGCAACCCGTCTTTGTGGCTCAATTTCCACATTGATTAGCAAAGCATTAAAGACAACAAAACGAACTAGTCACAGCTTGTGGTCACAGAAATCCAATGGAACGTAGACACCCGCCATTTTGCATTAAATAAATATTATTGGAAATGTTTTGCTGCACTCAACAGCCCGCTGCACTTCCTCCTGTTTGATTGAACAATGGATGCTCTGGTTGAAGTATAATTTGAAAAATATCGAAGTGATTGTTGATGGATGTTTTCGAACTACCCATAATATTATTTTGTTACTAGCTTGTTCAATAACGCGAAAACGGCAGAACGGTTTTAGATCAAAATTAGGAAACGGATTACTACTATAATACAATCATCTAGAACTTAATTGTTCCCTGCCTTTACTTCAGCGAGGCAACGTGGTCATCCTTATGGGGACTCTGCCCAGTGGCAGCGACTTGGGCGGCCCATGCTCATACAGTTTAGGCCTTTAGTTTAGGTTAGGTTTAGGTAGTTAGTAAGATCTTGCTTTGTTTTTGTTCTATATTATGGTAATGTGGTAACTAACGTGGTATATATATTAATACTGGGGTATGCTGCACGAGATGTACGGGTTTAGAGGTACTGGGAGGAGATCGTTGCTAAAATATAACACTGGAAGCACATATGAAACTAGTATATTTCTTACTGTACTGAAATATACTTACAACAATCTCTTAAATGATTTACAGAACATGTGATTCCGATGGCGTCGTGAAGACAAGTCCCTGGAAAACCAATTGTTTCCAGAAGAATGCCGGTTTGACGCATTCTCGAATCATAGTTTAAATTCAATTTGTATACGTTTTGATTCTGGACCTACACGGCCAGCCTCATACTGTAACAACCTCTACAGTACCTCAGTAATCGAACTATTCATTACCCCTTCAGCTAGATAAAATTAACTTTTTAATGATTACCCATTTTGGCGAAAAATCGTATTTTGATGGCGAATTTTGTATGTCTCCAAGCGCGGGAAATCAGCACAGCATATCGCGCTAACCGTGAATGAGTGAGACATAATATTGACGTTTTAAATGAAAGGGTCTGGGGAGTGTTACTGTCTATTACTAATTTAAAACTAGTGGCTCTGTGAGCTGTAGCCCTCGTGAGTGTGTTTTTTTATCATTTTCAGAATCTCTCATTATAAAAATGATCAATTATGAATATCGAACCTGCTAACAAAATTTCACGAGAAGCGGTTGAAAAATGCGACCTGTAGAGGAGAACAAACCGAAATTCGGACGTAGAAACTTAGAAGTCTTTGGTATAAAAATTGTTTTTGAAAAATTCCAAAAACTGACTCGACAAAAAAGTTCTATATAATTACCGCTCACAAAATTTCACGAGAATCGTTTGCGAAATGCGACTTGTAGAGGAGAACAAACCGTTGAACGAATATATATAATATTTTTTTAATTTCCAAAAACTTATTCGACAAAAAAACTTCTGTATATTTATCCAACCTGCTTACAAAATTTCACGAGAATCGGTTGAGAAATGCGACCTTCAGAGGAGAACAAACCGAATTTCGCCCGCAGAAACTTACAAGACTAAATGCATGCAAGCTATATACACCTGAAATATTCTATATAACTATTCCAGCAAATTTACATCTGGATTTGTATTATTTGTATAATTGGGATTTTCCAATATAGCAGTCTAGTGTAAGTAATGTTTGTTCATATCGAATCTGTCTGATCACGTCGGGCTCCAAAAGAAGGCGAGTTAGTGTCGCGCCGCTGACACTCAATATTGGTGATATATCGTCATATATATTGCCAGTGCCAAACCACGGTTACATATGATGTATCTAAATGGGGCAGATGAAAAATTTGAAACTGTCATGCTAATTAGTAGATGTGAAGTGTGGAACTAAATTCCTTTAATGCAATTTTATTTTTGTCTAAAATTGGCCTCGTTAGTCTTAAGGGCAAGTTTTCGTAAGTCTTATAGCTAAGTAATTACTAATGCACACCACCTCAATTTTTAGAGGGGAGGAGCACACTTTCTATGACTTTGACATCTAATATCTCACCAACGGTTGACTTAAACGGACAAGTTATTTAGAATCCTACATATCATTTTAAAGGCCTATCCATCGATACCGCACACGACTTTGTGCGATGAATTTTTTTTTTTTCATCTACCGGTTACATGTATGGAGTGCCCCCCCCCATAATTTAATATTTTTTTGTAATTTCACATCAATTTTATGTAGCGATTCATAGAATACACCTTCCTACCAAATTTCATAATTGTAGTGCTTATAGTCTCCGAGTAAATCGGTTGTGACATACGGACGGACGGACGGACAGACATAACGAATCTATAAGGGTTCCGTTTTTGCCATTTTGGCTACGGACCCTAAAAAGCGATTGGGGTGTCATCTTCGAGGCCGCTAGTTTAAATATAAGGGATCACTTTATTTCTGCCAACCCTACAAAGTCCTTAATAACTTATTCTTTATATGTTATCATCTAATATCTCCTCTTTGTTACAGGTACGAAATTGTGTAAATCCGGTAAGCTGGCTTAGCCGGTTAGTCGCAGGACCCGAAGGAACAAACATTATATGCAACTCCTATATTTGAGACACTGGCGTTTCATAATCCACAAAAGTTTCTTTAGAAACTAGTTATGAAACTTAATTAAGAAAATCTACAAGGATCAGCTACTTGACTGGTGAGTTATGTCGCAAAAGCTCCCTTGGATGCACTGTGTTGGGCACATTGTTTCAACCAGCGTCATGATGTACCTGAGCTTGATCTGTTATTTTTTTGTATGAAAAACTCAAAACTCAACTGTTGTAAAGTTGCAATCAAACATAATACCTCATAAATCAAAGTAAGTCATAGCACGTGAATAACACGGAATTAACACTTCCTGTACTTACGGGGTAAGTAGTAGTGCACACCTCCGATTCGGTTGAAACCGCTCAACCAATCTCACTGGAGCGCAAACTCTTAGAATATTCCAGTGTTCCAAACCACACGCGTGGTCGTGTCGGAGGTTTTCCCCTGGATATTCCCCAGGCTGCTCTCCTACCGCGCACTCCTATCGCTTTATTGGGCCCGGCCTATAAAGCCACAGTCAGGTTCAAAAAAAAATAACAAAAAAAACTAGTTTTTTCTCAAAAATGGCCCGCAAATTGAACATTACTCGCTACGTATTGGACGGTAAAGTGTATAGTTTAAGGTCAGATCAAAATTAAAAAATAAAAAACATTGCAGGCCGCCTGGAATGTTACATATAAATTCCTTTATTTGTTGAGTTCTAAACTTTTTAAAAAGTGGAACCTGGCATATTAAAGACGGCACAGGTCGTATTCAGCTAATTGAACTCGTATTTTTCTGTTTGTAAACGCGACGTTTTTGTATGTGTCTCAAATAGTTTGCGTTTTTCGATGGAAAAATACACATGCGATTCTGTTAAAAAAAAACTAAACGGAGGGAAAGCATGAAGTGTTTGACGTTTTAAGGTTATGTTACTCAAATCTTTATATCATCAAGTGAAATGTAAATTTCTTTTGAGTAATGAATGTCTTTAACCCGAAATCTTAATTCAAATTAGATCTCATTTCCCCCATTTTTGAGAAATGCACTATATTAGCCTCGGCCGGAATGGCAATTGCAGGCTACGTATTATAATTAAACGGACTCGCAAGCTCGTCCGTTTAAACAAATACTCAGCCTGCAATTGACTCCTTCCCGGCCACGGCAATAATGTACTATTACTCAAGCGACTGCCATCTGAGCTTTCAACTCGAGGGGAAACCAGGCCTTCTTGGAATTAGGCTTGTCAAGTGAGTGGGCAACTTGACTGGTACGTGGGCGCCGCTGGGTCACCAGCGCTCCTATGAGGACGGACGCATAATAGATGATATAGTATTAGAGTTATTATAGCTGCGTTATTTTTGAAATTGGAGGTACTTTCCCAGTCTCTGTTTAAATATGAACGATATGATATTACACCTCTCCGATATTTGGAGAAGGCGCCAATCTTAGATTTACGTTTCGTAGAACACAAAAATAGTAGATTGTATGACAAGGGTCTAAAATGAGCCATATTACCACGAGATAGTGTATTAATTATTGAAAATGTTTTCTTGGTTTGGCGTTTTTTGTGTTTCATATGATTAATTTGCAGAGTACGATTGAGGTAAGTTGAATTACGTTAATTTAGAAGTATTTAACATAAAAATATAATAGGTACTTTGTTCAACATGTTTTATTGAGGACCGCTTTAGCCTAGCTGGTAGTGACCCTGCCTTCGAAGCTGGAGGTCCCGTGTTCGAATCCCGGTCAGGGCATTTATTTGTGTGATGAACACGAATATTTGTTCCTGAGTCTTGGATGTTTTCTATGTATTTAAGTACATATTTATCTATATAAGTATGTATATCGTCACTTAGTACCCATAGTACAAGCTTTGCTTAGTTTGGGACTAAGTTTATTTGTGTAAAATTGTCCACATATGTTTTAATTTATTTATTTTTATGTTTTAGTTAGAAACATTGCATTTGGGAAAACTTTCTGCTTCACATCGCAAATAATAGTAAATTGTATGACAAGGGTTTATACACTCTACTTTTCACTTCGATTGCGAGAAAATAAATAAACAAAGGTTAACCCACCCAAAATTAACAATAAATTCCACGGCGATGATATATACTTTTGCAGCATGATTTTTTTTCTATACTCCTTTGACACACAAAACATAGACACTGCGGTTCGCGCGCAACATTCACGCGCGAAAAAAGCTAACTGACCTTCCATTGAGGGCTTCAAAGTGTTGCTCGAACGATTTAACCACTTTTTTAATTATTGTGAAATTGGGACTACTACAAACTTAATCTTTAGACTCTTTAGAAAAATTAATTGTTTCCAGATTGGTGGATTTTAGTAAAGCTGTATTCTGGTTGGTTAACACCCAATACCAAATATTTTTTTAAGAGTTAAATTAGTGTTCTGTGATTGGTGGATTTAATAGGTGAAGTATTTTGATTTGTCAAATTCAAATGTTTTGTAAATCATAAATATATATTCATGTTTTCCCTAGGGGTTAAATGTACTACCTTAGCCCCGCTTGACAAGTCTAATATGACACACTTTTCGAGCATGAGAAATGAAAAATTCTTTTACTTTTTCCACAGAACACAATACCGAATATGCCCTTAAACGGATCCTCACTACTTTTGCTACAGCCTGTATGTTCAGCGCACGTGGAAATAAGCGTTCGAAATATATTAAAATCAAGTTAAAATGCGTAAGGCATGTCCCAAATGGACCCACAGCAGTACTAAACCTTATTAAAAAACCAAAATAGAATCTCTAAGCGTCAAGTGTCAGCCAACAAGCGCGAATAAAAGGCGTCGGAACACTTAATAATACATTCCCATGCGACTCGTGGGGAAAGCGGGGTGAGGGGGGAAGGGGGGGGAGAGGGGGAGAGTTGATCAGATTAATACGATACACTGAGTGTTCCGGATTTGAATAAACTAGCCTTTCCCAGTAACAGCCCTCGGGGGAGTATGCGGTGGAATTTTTCATATTTTTGTACAGTTTGTGAGTATTTGATGCGTACAATATACGTGTTAGGAACAAGTATTTTATTACGACGTGAATCATTTTTATATTGTACACGGTATTTGTGGGTATCCCCTTGTTTTGCAGACAGAAATTTCATATAATTTTGTTTCGCAGAAAATGTTTCAAATAATATTTGGTCCTTGTATTTTTATTTCCACTATTATTGTTTCAATGACTATTTACTTGAATGAAACATAATTTCACAGAAACACAATTCAATGAATTTTGTAATATAATTTTTTTATTTAACAAACTTATCAAACAGTATAATTATGTTTGGTGTTTCATTGTTTCGCAGACAGAAAATTCATAGAATTTTGCTTTTACAGAAACTTATATTAAATAATATTAGGTTCTTGTATTTTTATTTTCAATATGATTGTATCACCGCTTCTTTACTTCACAGAAACATATTTAGCTGAAACATAAATCAATTAATTAAAAAAAAAACATTATTTAATAAACTTATAAAAAAGTAGAATAATGTTTTAACGAACGTTGTTTGTTCAGCGATTTTTCCATGGTATTTCAAATACATCAACACATAATAACTATGTGTACTTACGTATAAAAATATAATACCTATCATAACATCTATATATGATACAGGTTATTTTTTTAATAAAAGCCCAGAAATACCTGTTGGGCAAAATCGACTCCAACGCGGATAGGCTAGAAGATTAAGACGGGAGCTGAAGCGAAGCGAAATTATTTTTTTTATAAAAGCCCAGAAAGACCTGTTGCGACAAAGTCAACTCTAAGGCGGATAGGTTAGAAGATTAAGATAGTACAGTTTTAGAATTTTTACCCGCATTGTTGTTGTGAAAGGGGTGTTGTAATTTTATAGGAGGGTAAGCATTTCGTCAAAGGCATGAATTTGAATGTGTAGAAACTGCAATTCAATAACATGTTTTTCTGCGTAATACGTTTTATATTAACTAAATAAAATAAGGTCAAAGAATATATGATTTGTAATTATATCGTAATGAATATCGAAACATGAAATTTTCTTTGTAATAAAAATCCACGATAAAAATTTCTGCAAAGTAATTATTTTACGAACTGATTTTTCTACGAAATGATAATATGAGATTTAATTTATGAGAAACAAAATTCTATACAACTATTGTCTTGGTAATAATTTTTACATAAACAAAATAATATAAGAAAAAATAATATTTCATTTGTAGTTCTATGATATAAATATCGAAATATTAAAAAGTATTGATATCAAAAATCATTGATTTGAGTTTCAACAAAGTAAGTATTCGGCGTAATGATTATTCTGTGAAATGATAATATGAGAAACATTTTCTGCGAAACGAAATTCTTTAAAAATGTTGTCTATAAAACAGTGTACAACCGGTATTGGTGAAGCTGACATAGGTAGGTATAATATATGTAATATTTTCGTGATTTTCGTTAATCGGCCTGTTAACGACCTACCTAGGTAACTTTTAGAACAAGCGTTGGGACATCTCAACTGTTATTTTTACAAAATGTCCTAGCTGGTATCGAGATGTACGCCATTTTTTTTACATCTAGCTAGTATCGGGTACCCTTCCGTCAGTTGCGTTTCATAGTAATACCTATATATAAAAATTTCAACTGTCCACGAAACAGCGAAATAACATACGGACGTACAGCTTATTCATATTATTTTCCTACTTATTCATTCATCCATATTACAGTATTTCACATATTAACCTATATTGTTATCCATATCTCCCCTTGGTTCGGCGCCAACGTCTTCGAAAAACTCAATTTGCGTCTCAAACTACCGGAATGAATCTCTTACCCCCCTCCCCATTGCTGTTCGTAACACGTATCAACACAAATCAGTTTGTGTGACCTCCGATCACGAAGCATTATTACGAATATGGGGACCAAGTTATATGGGCGGCACCGAAATGAAACCAAATGTTTCGTAAATGGATAGGCTGGTTATGGCTACACCACGACTTACTAAACTATCGGCAAGTATCGTAAGTAAAAAGTTCGAAGCGGTAAGGAACCTTATTTTATACCTACCAAGATTCCGGCAAATAGGCGTACAACTCAAACGATAGTAAAATAACTTCATAGGACTCAGGTGTAAGACCGTTTTGTAAACCCACTATTAGCAAATGAAATATCAATTGATTCATTTATACGCCACTGACGTTGTTGATCAAGTGAAACGGAGGTCTCTGTTTCAATTTCGACAAAAATGCTTTCGCATGTCCGACTTCCGGATCTCTGGTTGTTCTCCTCTACAGGTCGCATTTTGTAACTGATTCTCGTAAAATTTTGTGATCAGTTTCGACAATTAATTTTTTTGTTTTTGTTGAGTAATTTTTTAGAAAATTTCAAATAATAAAAATGACTCGTGAGTTCTACAGCTCACAGGACCACTAGTTAAGTATTTTGTTATTTTTTTAGCCCTATATTTATGCCAAAAATCGTAATTCTAATAATTAAGGATGCCTCTTTTATGAATTTACTGGAATCGTTAAAATATACCTAGGCAGAAATGGTCATCGTCCTTTCACCGAAATGATAATTTTCGCTCCTTTCACAAGCTTTGTACCATAGCCCTTACGCTCTTCTAAAACTGTTTATTATTCATATATCACTAGAGTATGAGGGTTAAATGTCCCTTTATGCCGTTATTTAAGTATTATTATGTTATGTTGTTTGTGACGGAATTACGAAAGTTTTTCATGATATTATGCTTAACACGCGTGTAATGTTTTATGCTTACGTCACGATTTATGGGTGTCATAAAAATGTTTAATGGTTTAACTCGTGATACAGTTTGTGACATCACAGACATGTTTTGTTAATTTAGTTATTATTTTGTCATTTTATTATCATCGTCATCATTGGCCTTTTTTAAATATGAATAGAAATAGTTAAAATCAAAATCAAATCAAAATCAAAACATTTATTCTGCAAATAGGCCTCAAGGGCACTTTTACAAGTCAAAATCTATCTAGGTACATCAAATAAAAGTAATACAATAATCAAAGTATCATTAATTAAATGTAGTGTTACATGTGACAAATAAGACTAAGAAACTAATTACAATCGAAATTTGTTAGAGATGTATGAGGTCTCTAAGCGTCAAGATAAAAGGTAAAAAAAATATTAAGTACCTACTAAATGACAAAAAAAATAAAAGGTAACAAATATGATTATTCCGTGTAGATCTCTATTCCCTAACAAAACCAAATGTTGAATCCTAAATAATTAAATAGAAGGGAGAGGTATTGAACGTCGTCATTAAATGTTAACCTTTCGGTGGATTCGCTCTTGGAATAACCGGAATGTGGCCTTCTGACCGGACCGGTCGACTTATTACGTGAACACGAAAATGAGACGATTTGGGGAAGGACTTAGAAATCAATTTACGTATCTTTGTTTTAATATGGGCCTTATCAAATTACTTCATTATAATCAGAGAGGCCTTTGTTGTCATTAAGTACTAACGTATGACGTATTTACGGGAGTTTATAGTGGTTATAAATAGCATGTACACAGTCAACAGTCAAAGGCATAAATGTACGTTCCCAGGGTGACAAAATATCTTTTTTTAAATTTATTTACCAAAAAGGTAGATACAGTTTTACATTAATATCCGTTCGCCAAACACAACGTTTATTGGCGAGTAATGCACTCATGCTCTTAACAAATTAATGCACCTATCTACCTTAAAACCTAAAATAAAATATGTATTTAGAGTAAAATCTGAGTAGAGTCTGTAAATAGGTAGGCACGCTCTTACGTCCTTGTCACTAAGTCAGTCATGTCTTATTTTGCCATCAGAGTGCGTATAGATATTTATGTATAACAGTATATGGCTTGCAGGTTCTCTCTGCCCAAAAACAAACAAAGTGAAACCATAAGGGTTCCTTTTTTACCATTTTGGTACGGAACCCTAAAAAGGTGTGCGTTTATTTGTATTAATGACACAATTTAATTATTTATCGTGTGGCAATTATTTAAATAAATAAATAATGAGACAATACACATTTTAGATGGTTTCTATTGAGCATTACTTGATGTACTATCTTTTCTTCGTGAATGGAAATAAACTAGAAATAAAAATAAAAAAATAAATTTCACATTAGACTCGTGTAAACGAATTTCAAAGTTCTTATTTGAGTTCTATCGCAACTCTCCGGTAGAATCCCTGTAATGAACTCAAACCTCATCAATTACCATGTATTCCAGCGATGAACAGTGATTTTGTCCCGTGGGTTTAGAGCGCTCTCATGCATATTGCAGTATATAAAACTGTGCACTATGCAAATTCATGCAGTTTAATTATCTCACCGACGCGACAGGTCAAACAAGCTGGCTCAGTTACTAGCATATTATTATATTGTACTAGCTTTTCCCGTCGACTGCGTCCGCGTGAAAGTCATTTATATGGTGCCTCCAGACAAACTGTTATCCCCATTTAACCATTTAAGGGATGATTTCATGGATAAATCAATAAATAAAACCGGCCAAGTGCGTGTCGGACCACGAACAATAAAGGGTTCCGTACCAACACCTTTAAAATCACTATCCAATACATTGAATCTAAAAAAGTCGTATCTTCATAGGGAACTCACGGCACTTACGACCTTTTGTTTGGGCAAGACAGTTTTTAAGCGAAAACTCAAGAACCGTAAAACCAATATTGTTCCAACCAATAATCGTTATATGTATTTACTAATGCACACTACCTCAATTTTTTTCAGAATTTTAAACTTTATAGTTTAGAAATTAGAGGGGGGGGGACACTTTCTATGACTTTGACAGCTAATATCTCACCAACGGTTGACTTAAATGGATAAGTTTTTTAGAAACCTCCATATCATTTTTAAAGGCCTAACTTTGGAAATTAGAGGGGGGGGGGGACTTTACTCCTATTTTTAAAGACTTATCCATGAAACCCACACGACTACGTGCGTTGTATTTTTTTTTTTCATCCACCTGTTACATGTATGCGGTTTACAGAATACACCATCTTACCACTTTTCATAATTGTAGTGCTTATAGTCTCCGAGTAAATCGGCTGTGACATACGGACGGACGGACGGACGGACAGACATGACGAATCTATAAGGGTTCCGTTTTTGCCATTTTTTTTTTTTTTTTTTTTTTTTTATTTATTGATAATGGGAAACAAACAGCGTAAAATAATTCATGCAAAATACTAACATTTAAAATTATACAAAAGCCAAACCAGTTTCCACTAATGAGCTTATATCATTATGGTTGCTCAGACAAGACTTGTTTATACAATTCAATTAAATTTCAATTATTTTGGCTACGGAACCCTAAAAACTGTCCCTTGTACTTTCGCGGGATACACACTATCTCTAATCTCCAATGCAAATTTCATCGAAATCTGTTCAGCGGTGTAAACGCGAAGAGGTAACAGACTGATAGATTTACATTCACATTTATAATTTTAATGGCACGAATTTGTGATGGTGAGTATCTAAGTAAAATGTATCACTATAAGAATACTAGTATAAACAAAATGTTTTGTACGTATTTCATATGTATACCAGCATATAAACTAATATAAACAAAAAATATATATGTGTTTAATTTGTTTCAACGAGAGAATACAATTTGTAGCTGTTTCTATTTTTTATTTTCATTGAAATGAAATGAAATCATTTACTCTTTAATTTAGGCATGTTACATGCACTTATGAATGTCAAAAATCTGAATCATAAAATAAACCTCTGCCTCGAGAAGAACCGGCGTAAGAAACTCGGCGAGGTGTCATTTATTTAAAACAATATACAATGTATATAAAATAACAGTATCATAATACTACAGAATTCAAATGCTACAATATAAACATACATACATATTTTTTTAATATTAAGGACAAAATATATTTCTGTGTTAGATTACTTGTGCGGGACGCTATCACTGCCAAACATCCCTATCCATGATATAATCGTTTATCTTATAATATGCTTTTGAGACTTAAATTTAGAATCCGTAAGTTCAGTAATGTGTCTTGGAATTTTATTGTAGAAATTTATACAATTTCCCAAAAACGACTATTTCGCCTTAGTACTACTATAAAAAATACACATATATATATAGCACTAGTCTATAAATAGTTATTTGTTCAACAAGAGAGCAAAGTAGATTTTTGCTGCAAGTGTTGATATTGAGTCCCGAGCAAGCGAAAGATTCTATAATTGAATCACGAGCGTAGCGAGTGATTCTAAATTAGAATCTTGAGCGTAGCGAGGGACTCAAAGACACGAGATGCAAATATCTTTGCTCTCGTGTGATACATACAACTTTTCACCTCAGCGGCGAGAACATATAACTCAATGGAATAAAACGCCACATAGAATAAATCAAATCATTTTTATGTAAAAAAATCAAACAACAAATACATGTGAAATAACAAACATTAACTACAATTACTCTTTCCCATAACATTCACTTTACATGACGTTAAGAAAAAGCCCACTGACAACCGTTTTAGAAATGCAACTAGTTTTGGGTACGTTTCAACATGTATATTGTGTTTCGTCTTCATCGTCGCTTGAGCATCGAATATTGCTCCACAATGGTTTTCGGTTGTTTGTTATGGGATAACCTTACTTACTTATACTTATACTTTTTCAGAGATAATGGTTGCTCCTATATTCGATCGTCATTTATTGAATATTTCGTGTCCTTTTAAATACTTCTGTCGAGACTTTTCGGGCATAAAACACAGTTCAGCCTCTTTGACGGCATCTCTCAACTCTTGAGGAGTTAAAACATCGGCTTCGTCAATTTTTTCACTCATATTTATACAGTTTTTGGTTTAAGTTATGTTTTATATCCAAGAAAACGTAATACGAATAACATTTAAAAAGTTCAATCGCGCTAACTTTTTAAAGAATATAAAATGCGTTCTGTATACGAATTTATATTAGTTCACCGTAAGAAAAAAACTAAAGACTTATAATAATTAATGTTCGCGATCAATATCGCATTTTTTCATTGTATTTTAAGAATAATGAAATATTAATATGATTATAATAATTAGATTTAATATAGGTTTAATATTTTTATACGACTTTAACACGAGTTCGAATTTTATTTTGTTTCGGAACGAGTTTTTCGTTCCCGCTTTTTAGGGGCCTACTACGAAGTTTCGAAGTCGAATGACGAATCGACATAGTTTAGTTCTCTCTCTCTTTTTTGTAACGGAGTGAAAGTGACAGAGAAAATGAAGTTTAAATGTTTAAGTTTGTATTACACCCCGCAGTATGAAAAGATGACCTGTGACTAACCTACGATATGAAAAATTAAAAAGTTAGTTTTCTTCACGCTCGCAGCAAAATTGCATTTTGCTCACTGGTTTCAAGCAGCAAAACCGCCGTGTTTGAGCCACTGAGGTGAAAAAAATATTTTGAGTTTTCCAGTGTTTCTTGTAGTCATTAACTTATCAGTATTCGTCGGGAAATTGTATAAATTCGTCCTAACATACATGATTATTTCAAATATGTACAGTGACGGCAGGGTTAGGATATTTATTTCCTTAAAGATTTCTCTCAATGACTCACATTAAGTATTTTGTTTTGAAATAAACCCAGACAGGTCAAACCAAAGGCATCTGACAATGCTAAATTTAAAATAAATTCAATTATAAAGTGTCAGAAAAATAATCATTTTCACAACACAAAAATCCTTACACATATCTAAATATATTCGTGTGTACTAGACTGAATACGTGCAAATCGTTCAAATTTTCAACACATTAAACGTTGTTATAGAGTCGTTTTTGCTATATTCGCAAATCTAAGACGTATTTACCCAAAAATATTATGTTACGAGTTTATTAAATACGCATTGATATGAAAATAATTAATAGGTATGTTCGGATCCCTGTTTGATTTTATGATTGATAAGTATGAATTGGAATCCTAATTCAATAACTACTAAAATATTTTATTACTTAATCGTATAGTATAAACAAAGAGCAGGATATTTGATAAAAATATCATATCATAAGGCAACATACAACTACTAAATCAACATCCAATTTAGATTCAAGATTCAAACATTTTTATTCATGACAGACAAGTACATAATAATGGGACAGAATACAAAAACGTGTCACGAAATGGACCCAACTCAGCATAATGCCGGCATTACCGCCAGCGCTGGTCTTCCGTTGGCCCCATTAGGTGTCGGCACGGTGGGTAACACACAATAATAGAAAACAAAAAGGTTACACAAATAAGTTAAAGTTTTACAAATAAACAATAGAATAGAAAGCAAACAAAACAAAAAATAAATACATATTTTCTCAGCGCTGTATTAAACAAAGATAACAAAATGGTTCGTCTGTGCGGGCCTTCAAATTGCGCTGACCATGAACGCAGCCGTTTTCGCTGCTACTAGCGCCAGTGATAACTTGAAGCAAACGAAACGTCAAACATTTAGTCATCAAATCAGGTCAAGGTTAAACACGGTTAAGTTAAAGAAATATGTCTAGATTTACTGTAGATTAAGGCCTGTAGAACTATACATCCCATAAAAACATTACATATAAAAATAGGCCAAGTCTCGAAACTTTTTCACGGTAAAAAGTTTTAAGATATTACGTGGAGCCAAGTCCGGTATTGTTATTAATCTTTATTTTCTTACAATATAAAATGTTGAGTAAGTATTATACAACATTTGAGACATACTTCGTAACACCGTGAAAGGATACAAGAGATAGCGCTATCAAATCGTCCCCAAGTACGTACGTTGTGTGTGTGTGTGTGTGTGTGTGTGTCTCCACTAACTTTGCCTTTGACATCATGAAGTCAATCAATGTTATATCATAGTTGAGCTACCAGGCCTCGCTAATACTATTTAACACCGATCAAAGAGCCGAAATGATGATTTTTTAAATTATTAAATCATTAATTAATAGATCGTTCGTTAAAATGGAATACCGATTTCATTATATTAATTGGAGCGAGCTCCAATTTGTTTATTTAAAAGGAAATTAGTGGACTAACTTGCCTCATTGGATTCAAATTTAATTTCGCCGTCGCGACGGGAGTAGAAATTTAAAACAGGCCGGTATTAAAATCAACTTTTATAGACCTGTACAAATATTAATTTTAAATAAGCTGTGCTCTGATTTTATAATTACGTTTATTTTCAGAGTTCCATAACTCAAACATAAAATAGTAGATTGTATGACAAGGGTCCAAAATGAGCCATATTACCACGAGATAGTTATTTTCCCGAACAAAGTGAGGGAAAATAGTTCGAGGGGTAATATGGCTTTTAGACCAGAGTTATTAGAGAAGGTCAATGTAATGTCGTATCAGAAGCTCAAGGCGTTGGCAGAGAACCGAACAAAATGGCGATTACTCCACTATTCAAGAGCTAGGAAAAGAAAGAAAGAAAGCATTTATTCACTGCACCAAAAGACACACCGTTACAAATATAATATACTCAGTACATGAACATACAGTTAAAAAGTGCGTGTGTGTGAGCTAGGCTAGGCTCTTTTAAATATACGATGATGATGTCTTAAGGTGCCTGGGCTCCGCTATCTCAGCATTTTTCCTCCTTCGAACGCTCCGGGTGTGAGATGAGCTCTCTGTCGAGGTTTTTCCTAGGGACTACAGTATGGGGTTCTTCAGGAAAGGAATGCTAAAATATGTAAAGGGTAAAAACACGCATGTGACAACCCTGGATTTGCAAGCGTCCATAGGCTGCGGTGACCGCTTACCATCAGACGGGCCGCACACTTGTTTGACGTGATATGAAAAAATTGCAGTATTCTGAAAACTTTCAATTTGTATTGCATAAAAAAACACTATTTTAATATAATCGCCGTAAACACTTTGGGACTAGAGGTCATCTTACACTGAACATTACAGAAGTCAACTTAGGGTGGGTTGCACCAAACCGTCTGTATTCGTAAGCGGTGTTCGTTAAAATCTGATTGTAATATGGAAAGTTTGACAAGTTTCTATGGGATGACAGCTGCTGGCGCCATATTTGACGATGACCGGCCTGTAATGGTATGTTGGTGCAACCGAGCCTTACAATCTAATTGTAATGTAATTTAAATAATGTCCTGAATTGACTATGGCAGTTGAAATTTCTAATTTCAAATTCTTATGTGACTTAGAGACCATATATTATACATCTCTAACAATATTAAATTAATTTTAATTTTGACGCTCAGAGACCATGTACATCTCTGGGATATTATATTAATTTCATTATACTCCTTGTTTAATTTTGAGACCTTATACATCTCTAACTTTACTGATGTTGTAATATTTGTAATAGATAACTTTACAAGTTTATCTTCACTGTATGAGATTAATTTTGTTATAATTGTGAACTCGAAATTATTATTCCTTCTTGAACTGTAAATTAATATTTTGACATGAAAAATGTATTACTTATTATAATCAGACTTTCTTAAATGTAATGTGCCCTACATGTAAAAGTGCCCTTGTAGCCTATTTGCAGGATAAATGTTTGATTTTGATTTCATGAAGTAAAACAAAAATCTGAACAATTAAGTTATTCTGAGTTGATTTGTAATCTCGAAAATGCTTATTACGGTGTTTTGCTTGGCCTTTACACAATAATTGTCCCTCACTGATTAGGGTACAATAGCAGGCCTCTGAAGCTTCATTTCAAGTGAGTAATCAACAATAATAGGAGAAAATTAAATTAAAAAGGTTCAACAAACCTTACAGTTATCTTATTGTACTACGGTTAAAGTGAACCAATTTTAAAATTAACAGCCCTCCTCTAGTATATGTTGTTTCCAATACCAAGATTGTTTTACCTAACTGGACGCAAACTAAATAAAGCTATAATTATATACTGCCTACCTTCTCTTAAACAATCCTGATTTTACACAAACAGCTATACATAACGCATGGCACTTTCAGAAAAAAACCCTAGAGTTATAGGGCCCACGTATTATGAGCGTCTACCCACCAAATTGCGAACTGATCCGTCTGACGAAACATTTGAACGCCAATTGAGAATCTTTTTATTGAAAATCCGTTATATAATATTAATGAATATATGGAGATAACAAAATAATTTTTCACTTCTCATGCTCGAAAAGTGTGTCATATTAGACTTGTCAAGCGGGGCTAAAGTAGTACATTTAACCCCTAGGGAAAATATGAATACATATTTATGATTTACAAAACATTTGAATTTGACCAATCAAAATACTTCACCTATTAAATCCACCAATCACAGAACACTAATTTAACTCTTAAAAAAATATTTGGTATTGGGTATTAACCAACCAGAATACAGCTTTACTAAAATCGACCAATCTGGAAACATAATTAATTTTTCTAAAGAGTCTAAAGGTTAAGTTTGTAGTAGTCCCTATTTCACAATAATTAAAAAAGTGGTTAAATCTTTCGAGCAACACTTTAAAGCGCTCAATGGAAGGTCAGTTTAGCTTTTTTCGCGCGTGAATGTTGCGCGCGAACCGCAGTGTCTGTTTTGTGTGTCAAAGGAGTATAGAAAAAAAAACATGCTGCAAAAGTATATATCTTCGCCGTGGAATTTATTGTTAATTTTGGGTGGGTTAACCTTTGTTTATTTATTTTCTCGCAATCGAAGTGAAAAGTAGAGTGTATAACTCTGGTCTAAAAGCCATATTACCCCTCGAACTATTTTCCCTCACTTCGTTCGGGAAAATAACTATCTCGTGGTAATATGGCTCATTTTAGACCCTTGTCATACAATCTACTATTTATAACTGTGTTTGACATTTAAAATTTTAGTGTTATTCGTGTTTTCAATTATTATTTTTCGCGTTTTTCTATAAACAGTTATTAGCTTTTAATTTGACGAACTTATGTGATGTAATTTTTGTAAAATAATTCTCAGATTACATTTATTAAATTTCGACTACATTAATATTATTTCAAAATCATTAGTTTGTCTAACATATTATTTTATTATTGACGATCATAGTATAAATTCGTATAGATTAAGCTAGCTTTAATTTGTATTGTAATTGTATATTATGAAATAAAAAAATGTAATCTAATCTAATCTAATCATATATAGCTGTGTGTGTGTAAAATTTCCCCCCTAAGATTTATTAAAAAAACCGGCCAAGTGCGTGTCGGTCCACGCACAATGAACTTATAATATCTCACCAACGGTTGACTAAAATTGAAAAGTTTTTTAGAAACCTCCATATCGTTTTGAAAGGCCTATCCTTCAATATCCCACAAGATCAAACTATGGACTGAACTGTCGCCTGCGGTATTTCCGGACCGACATGACCTTCAAACTTTCAAGAAAATAGCGTATTCCCTTCTGAAAGGCCGGCAACGCACTTGCGACTCCTCTGGTGTTGCAGGTGTTTATGGGCGACGGTAATTGCTTACCATCAGTCGATCCGTCTGCTTGTTTGCCCCCTATAACATAAAAAAAAGATTATGTGCGTTAAAATTTTTTTTTCGTCCCCCGAACCCTAAAAACACAGAAACCATTAATAAAACAATTCAACCTATTTCTGTGGATACTTCAGTAAATGCCATTTATTCAAGAAATTATCCCCCACATTCCCATGTAGCTAAACCAGACCTACTTTATACCTGTAACATTTTATTATCGCTCTTGTAAACCATGTCATTTGCATTTGTAAAATCCATATCTGGCATGAAAAAAAAGGTTCAGTATTGTTTAACTCGTATGATTTTTATTCTCGTGGTTTGCAACTGCTCAGGTATAGAAAGTTGTAAGTGTATGTGAAAGTCGTGTAGTCTAGTCTTTTTTGGGTGGAAATAACGTAAGCCGGGCTGTTTCATACAGGTTCTTAATTCATATTTAACTAGCCAGTTGGAAATAATGATCGCGTAAATAAAATTGTGGGTTCGTTAATAAAAGTAATTGTAAGTTTAAAACCTGTTATTACCCAATATTAATAATTTATTTCTGTTTTATTATAGGTCATCAGCTTTGTAATTATTTTCTGAACGTACTCTTCGTTTTTAGGGTTCCGTAGCCAAAATGACAAAATCCAAACCGTTATATTTTCTCATGTCCGTTTGTCCGTCCGTCCGTATGTCACAACTGATTTACTCGGATACTATAAGCACTACAATTATGAAATTTGGAAGGAAGGTGTATTCTACGAACCCATATCAATTTTTAAGAAAAAATAATGTCCGCCTTTTTTGATTTGAAAATCATGTCATTTTCATAATCGGCACCTCGACAATGACATCGATATCGATAATTATGAAAAGTAAAGATTTGCTCCACGCACTAATTTAGAACCCTTTTTCACCCCGTTAGGGGAGCAATTTAGAAAAACGCTGAAATACGTTTTGTTGTATTTATGAAGTTTCAAATCTCTCACTTCAAAAAATTTGATTCCCGTACAAACCCCGCGAATTTTTTTTTTTCTATATGGCAGGTCGTCCAAGTATAGATAACGGCTTACATTTTATGCCGCATTCTGGATAAAATATTAAAAAAAAATACCTTGTTGTGTAACCTCACAAAAATGTTTTGAACTTAATATTACATATTGTCTTCAACCATTTACAAGTGGCGTGAAGTACGGGTTATGACGAGTAGGGTTGTTTGAGAATGTGTTTTGTTGCGATGCTACCCTTTTAAGTGTTAAGGGTCCTTATTACTATTATTATTATGCCCCCAAAATGTATTATTATTATTATCATCTCATGCACGAGTTTATTTTATTATTAAAATATAGTGTTCATTATTTATAATATAATATATAATATAAAAGAAAAAACTCTGCTCTTTGTTTTGCACACATTTTCACTCTGGGTCCACGGAAGATCAGCGTCGTAGCGCTAAAATGCGGCAACACATGCTGAGTGGATGCCATTTTTGCTACCATTGTATCTTTAGTCTGTAAGTTTAGTCTAAGTTTACCGCTGTAATGGTTTGCGAAGTAAATTTTCTTCTTCTTCTTCTTATCAGTTAAAAACTCTCATCAATTTAGGCCATTTTCTGGTATGAGTTGTCACATATCTTCACATTTTCTCAATGTTATTATCCAGAACAAGATTATAAAAACCTAATATCATACATTTTAAATGTATTTTTTCAATTTTTTATTAAGAAATATGGTTACAAACACCACTGCAAATCGACCATTTACAAGCTAAAACTGTTTATTTTCCGCTTAACTTCTAATACACACAATAAAATCAAAAAACGGCTGTGTCTATCTAATGTGTGTGCTATCTAAAACTTTAATAAAATCATTGTGTCCTTTAATGAATTTAGTGGTATTATCTATACTTTTGTCACAATTTTAAATCAAAACATTTTAATACTTGTAAGGCGTCTTAAAGAGGGCTCTAAATATAGTCGTGTGCTTTTGTAAAAAGGAAGCTCTAATTTGTTTTACGATGGCAAAACGGGGTATCTGATGGTAAGAAGACACCGTATTACGGACGTTTTTGACTCCAGAAGACAAGCGCTTTGCGGACCCTTTATCAATTTGACGATTTGTTATGTTGATAGCTAGGAGTAAACATATATAATTTAATTTGTATTGTGTATGGGTCCATATTATCCGAAATAAATGGATTATTATTATTATCATTATTAGATAGGCGTAATTTCACACAGAAGCACACAAGTAGAGTAACTTGCGTTGTATGTTAAACTGGCTAGTTACATAGCTAGTTGAGATAAATTGGACTTAAATATCGACGTTCTTGTAATCATTACTCAAAAAGTACAATCTTAGTGTCTATCGAATTAGGCTCAGAGATTTATACTTTAAAAATGACATTAAAATATACTTACAGTTAGTACATAAAGTGACGTCATTAAGCTGCAGCTTGGCAGGACTGGCTTCCCGCGAGGTTATACTTTAAATACTCTAGGTATAGATACTACTATCAAATACTAGCTGGAGCCCTGACCTTCTGGAGAGTAGCTGGGCTGGCCGGCAGGTGCAGCTGTAGATAGGTGTGAAATATGAGCGCGGGCGCAGCACACAGTGCCAGCCGGGAGCATGTCCACAATTTTCTTTACTTATTTTTTATTAGAATTACGATTTGAAACGGGATATTTACCATGTCATCATCATCATCATCATTTCAGCCGAAAGACGTCCACTGCTGAACATAGGCCTCTCCCAATGCTCGTCATTTAGACCGGTCCTGTGCCGTTCGTTTCCACCGGATTCCCGCGACCTTCACCAGGTCATCACTCCACCTTGTGCCTACCGACAGCTCGTCTTCCGGTGCGCGGGCGCCACTCAAGCAGTTTCTGGCCCCATCGACCGTCAGTCCTGTGAGCAATGTGCCCTGCCCACTATCACTTAACCATGTATATTTGTATATTTGTAATAATGGCGCTTGCAACAGTGCCGAAATATCGGGAACTCACAAATACAAATAATATACATGGTAAATATCCCGTTTCAAATCGTAATTCTAATGTAAAATGGCCATGTGAGCTTGAAATCTTATATTATTTTTTATTTCTTTAAATAATTAGTGAGTTCAAGCCTCGTATACCCCTGATAGAGGAAGGTTCCTTCTTAACTTTCTTGACACGGAACCGTAAAAAGAGAAATTGCTTGCTTATTGCCCAAGACTTAACAGATGGAGGCAGAAGTTACTTTCGCATTTATGCATTTACTAGCAGCGCCCTGTGGTGTTACCCGCGGATAAAAGGTAGCCTATGTCCTATTCTGATGTCTAAGCTACAATACTGGAAAGTTTCATAGAGATCCGTTCAGTAGTTTTTGAGATTAAGCGGAACGTACATCCATCCGCAGAAACTTTCACGTTTATAATATTACTAGCAGCGCCCTGCGGTGTTACCCGCAGATAAAAGGTAGCCTATGTCCTATTCTGATGTCTAAGCTACAATACTGGAAAGGTTCATAGAGATCCGTTCAGTAGTTTTTGAGATTAAGCAGAACGTACATCCATGCGCACAAACTTTCACGTTTACAATATTATTAGGATTAGGATTTTAAACTTTAAGTAAGTATTAAAAGTAGGGCGGATATAATGCCAACATGTCTGTTTTGCGAACTGTGTGCTGTGACTACTCGTGCACCGCTGCTCGTAGCGATCTCACTGTCGAATTGAATGGTGCAGCGAGATTGTGCTCCAAGGTTGAACGTACCTACTAGTAGCACTTACTAATATATTTTTAACCGACTTCAAAAAAGGAGGAGGTTCTCAATTCGGTTGTGTTCTTTTTTAAGGTTCCGTAGCCAAAATGGCAAAAACCCTTATAGATTCATCATGATCGTCCGTCCGTTCGTCCGTCTATATGTCACAGCCGATTAAGTAAGTGCCGTGAGTTCCCTATGAAGATACGACTTTTTTAGATTCAATGCATTGGTTAGTGATTTTAAATGTGGACTAGTAGGTGTTGGTATGGAACCCTTCATTGTGCGTGGTCCGACACGTACTTGGCCGGTTTTTTTAATGTGTGTTACCTCAGAACTCCGAACAATCTCACTCTCGAATTGAATGGTGCAGCGAGATTGTGCTCCAAGGTTGAACGTACCTACTAGTAGCACTTACTAATATATTTTTAACCGACTTCAAAAAACGAGAAGGTTCTCAATTCGGTTGTGTTCATTTTTAGGGTTCCGTAGCCAAAATGGCAAAAACGGAACCCTTATAGATTGATCATGTCTGTCCGTCCGTCTATATGTCACAGCCGATTTACTCGGAGACTATAAGCACTACAATTATAAAATTTGATAGGAAGGTGTATTCTATGAACCGCTACATAAAAGTGATGTGAAATTACAAAAAAATATTAATAGGGGGGGCACTCTATACATGTAACTGGTGGAAGAAAAAAATAATTTCAACGCACATAGTCGTGTGGAGTATCAATGGATAGGCCATTAAAAATGATATGGAGGTTCCTAAAAAACTTGTCCATTTAAGTCAACCGTTGGTGAGATATTAGCTGTCAAAATCATAAAAAGTGTCCCCCCCCCCCTCTAATTTCCAAACTATAAAGTTTAAAATTCTGAAAAAATTGAGGTGGTGTGCATTAGTAAATACTTTCAACGATTTTTGGTTTGAACAATATAGGTTTTACGGCTTTTGAGTTATCGCTTTTAAACTGTCTTGCCCAAACAAAAGGTCGTAAGTGCCGTGAGTTCCCTATGAAGATACGACTTTTTTAGATTCAATGTATTGGATAGTGATTTTAAATGTGGACTAGTAGGTGGTCCCTTCATTATGCGTGGTCCGACACGCACTTGGCCGGTTATTTTAATCTGTGTTACCTCAGAACTCCGTCGTTGATGAACCGATTTGAATTTTTTTTTCTTTCTTTGAAAGCATATGCTTCAAGGTTGATCCCATTGTTACCAGAATCAACTGCTGATGATGGGATCCATAAGGAATTGAGGGAACTTCTCAAAAATTCAAAGACAACATTTTGCAACACCTGACGCAGTATATTATCGTATCATGCTCACAACAATAGCTAAACATATGGAAGAAACTTAAAACTTAACACATTATCTGTTATGAACTCATTTTGAATGTACTGTAAGAAAATTTAGAATAAAGGAAAAATTGAAAAAATTTTGGCACTGAGCAGGAACGGTAGATGAATTTAGGACTGGGTAGCGATTGCACCTATAGCTCAGTTGGCTAGAGCGACTGGCCGTAAGTGCCGGGAGGTCGCAGGTTCGAATCCTGCTCGGTGCCTAAATTTTTCAATTTTTCCTTTATTCTAAATTTGGGTATGGGATGGCGCATCGCAACTGACGATTTTCAATATAATTTGAGACGTTAGTGCCGTTAATGAAGCATGAGTCTTCTGATAGATGTCGCTGTACGCCTCCCTTAAGGCGGTTGTATAAAATAAAAAAAAAAGTACTGTGAGATCTTTCAAATATTGATGTAAAAGATGCTTACCTGCAATTTGAAATAGAACCAGAGTCTAAACAATATCTCTATACACACAAGTACCCCTTATGTGTATAATCGTATGACTTTTGTTATCTCGACGGCCGCATACATTTTTCATCACTACCTACACGTTTAATTATTTACCCTAAATTAGTTAAGGTGCTAAACGATCCCGAATTCCCTCGAAAAGAAGTTACTGCCACAAAGTTGGTAATTGTTATTAAGCACCAGAGTATTTTAATGTTCTTTGTAATTCAGTTTTATTGGCGTGGCTGCTTTTCTCTAACTTATTCTTTGAATTAAGAAAAGTTACTTGTTTTATGTACCCTCCACCCTGTGTTTTGGGTAAAAACTCAGAACGGCAATAATAGTACATTACTGTAGAGGCCGCGAAATATGGATAGATGGCCGAGTGTTAACGAGGCGATTTAAAGATACGAGGTCGACACTCCCTGTTCGCGCCGATGCTTGTATAGTGGTTTTTACAAAAAGTGCCATGAAATATGAAAATTATAAGAAAACTCGAAATGAAATTTTAAGAACTCAGTAATAAACTTATTTGCATTTTAAATTTACATTAAAAAAGTTCTACTTATCTATACAAACTGAATTACAAAATATACGATGCCCCACAAGGAGTAGATAAAAATATAATTTTAAACTTAAAATTGTTACGTGATTTCATAAATTTCAAATTACTTAACTTATATTATAGCATACAACGTATTTTATATTAATTATATTGTTATTGTAATTAATTTAATTTTATAACACTTTTTTAGTACGAAAACAACTAACTGACTACGGGTGGGCTTAAAACCAGCTTAGAGCAGAGCTGTGCTCACACCGATTTTTTTATAAAATTCTGAGAAATATAAAAACACGCGCTGCGGCAGCGGGGCGGCTGGAGCCGAAACAAAAGACGATCACTTTGCCGGCCTAGTCCTTCAATGGTGTATGAAATTCCATTGTGGGCCGCTCGTTGCGCCGCACCCGAAACGTGATACTTCGCAGCCGCCACGAACACAGCGCCAATATTTCATTGCATGTTTCAGAAAAAGTATTTTAATACATAAATTCCGTTGACTTTTTTGTGTTAAAATTTTTTGTCACTATAATTTAATTCCCATTCCATTAAATGATCAGACTCGCAATTTCATTAGTCCTATTATTTTCTCGTATCAAATTGGGCTCCTGAAATTCTGTCAAGGTTTCTTTGAATCCTGAATTGAATATTGAAATATTTTAACATTACGAAGACCGTTTTTAAGGTTACGTAATAAAATGGTAAAAAAGGTACCCTTATTGTTTCTCTTTATCTGTCTGTCACATAGCTAATTATCTCAAAAACTACTTATGCTATCAATTTGAAATTTAGAATGTATTCCTTATGATAGTCTGCAAAGTATCACGTTTTAGGTGCGGATAGACGAGAGGCCTTTAAAGGAATTTCATACAAAGTTGGAGTTATTTATGACACAGCATCACGGCGTTCAGCCATTAGCAATTATTTGCTTTGCTCGCTATATTTTGCTGTTTTATTTATATAAGATCGTCATGAACATAATAAATAATACATTATTAACACAGTCCAATAATTTAAAATATTTCATATAAGTATTAGCGGTAGAAATGTCTACTTAAACCGTGAAGGTATTTTTTAGATCATTTTGAAGGCATTTTTTTTTTAATTCTGTCATTGGATATAAATCCAGTTGTTGAATTCGATACCTATTTTAATATGAGTTCCGATGCCGATGACAACAGCGATGAAGAAATAGTAATATATATGTGTTTGTTGTATATTTTTTCTTATTTACTATTAAAGTTTAGTTTCTTGGAGATTTTTTAATTTATTTCATTGCATGTTTGAGAAAAGCACTATACATACCTCGGCGTGAAAAGGGATTGCCAACCTCGTAACTATATCTATGTATATGTACTCGGCCGGCAACCCCTTACTTCCCGGCCTATGTAGTAATGTATTATTTGTATAACCTACTTAATTAAGTATCCCTGACGTGTGATGGCCTTCTTCTGGTAGGCTTTCTTTGGCCTTTTACTCGACTGACGTTGTCAAGAGACTAGCAATGAGCAGAAAAGAGTGGCGGTTACTCCACCGATAATAGTGAAGCTGTTAAGTTTTAATTATATCTGGAATTTTGTTTTGACTCGAGCTTACTGATGTCGCACGGATTACCTCAGTTCACGGGATACCGTCAGTATTGAAATTGCGACCTGAATAAGTAATAGTACTACGTACTGAAGGTCCACAAATCCAGGTTAACAAATCCCCCGTTTAGGTATGCCAAACGTGCCTAAATCAATCAATCAGTCAATCAAGTCATTTATTCGTAAAAATGTACCTACATTTTTTTTTTCAATTTTTTCTTTATTCTAAATTTAGGTATAGGATGGCGCATCGCAACTGACGATTCTCAATATAATTTGAGACGTTAGTGCCGTTAATGAAGCATGAGTCTTCTGGTAGATGTCGCTGTACGCCTCCCTTAAGGCGTTTGTATAAAAATATAGTTTACGTTAGCAGCGGTAATGCTTAATACGAAGGAACGGTTGATGAATTTAGAACTGGGTAGTGATTGCACCTATAGCTCAGTTGGCTAGAGCGACTGGCCGCGAGTGCCGGGAGGTCGCAGGTTCGAATCCTGCTCTGTGCCTAAATTTTTCAATTTTTCCTTTATTTTAATTATACCTACAGTCACGAACTGGGATTGACACAGCCATTGTCCGTAAATTAGCAGTGTAATGAATAACCGATGTTATTCGATGACGTGTCAGTTCCGATTGGCGTTACACGACCAATTTGCGTAGATTGGCAAATGTCTCAACAATCTCTATTCGCGATGGTACATAAGGATAAAAGATAAAAAAAGATCTCGATCTCCGCTCTCTACGGAAGCTCTGCGCGTAATTTCGTAAATAATTAGTCAATTTTTATTGATTGCTGGAACACTGAATAACTTATGAAAAATCTATCCGGTTATTTCCTTAGAACAATAAAAAAGCTATCGTTTTTGTAAAAAAAACGTATCACTGTCGTTGATAATTAGGAGATCTGCAGCATTAAAGTTTATTTTTACTATGATATTTAGAATTTTTTGACGGAGTTATCTAGGCATTTTTCAATAATTTGTTCAGTTATTTCTTTTCTTTGTTTCTTTTTCAGTCTACTGTAATTTTTGTGTAGTGAACAAAACAAACTTCAATATTTTCGTCAGATCTGTGAATAGGCCTTGCCTTAAGGATTCGCCAATCTGCATAGGTTTCGAGATTCTGGCACGCGATCGAATGCCGATGGTGATCCTGCGGCGTCCCACTCTACAAGGCGAAGCCGGCGCTGGTTGGGGTTTTAGACGGTAGTTCAAGGTGTTTTGCCGAAGTTAGTCTGTCATACCCGCCCTGATCCCCTAAGCGGGATGCGTAAAAGCATTTCCGGTTAAAAAAAAGGTTTCGAGGTTCTTGTGTGAGGTTGAACTCACGCCGACGGGGAGGCGCCTTTCTTGCACTGAGTAATTCAGTTAGGGTAAGTAATATTGCAAAATTAAAATTAATAAAATTTTCTCAGCTAGACACTACCTCACAAGTAAGTGTGTCGAGCTCCGAAGAAACGCGAGAAATAAGTTTATTACATGTATATTCCCCGAATAAATTTACTACCCTCAACGTATAAAGTAACTTCAGAACTATTCACCTTAAAAAGTTTTAATTTTGCGTGCTTAGAGTTCGGGCCAATTACTTAAACTATAATTTTCGAATAGCGTAAAGAGTCTAATATTTTCATTGTATCTAGTTGACACATTTCTTGCAGGAAAGCATATCAAACGATTCGACATGTTTTGTTTTCTAGTGTAACTACACATTGTAAATACCTATTGTTATTTTTTCCTCGTTTTTCTTTCAATTCTCTTTTGTTTTTTACCACTTACATTTACTTAAGTAGGTTAAGTAGTATCATTGTAATAAGCATATTGTGGAGAAAATGTCTGACTGTCGAGTTTCTTTACTTTTACGCTAGTAGTTTTTGACTTGTAAAAGTGCCTTTGCGGCCTACTTGCAGAATAAAGTTCATTTATTTCATTTATTTATTTCGAATAAATGTTACGTAGTCCTTAACATTGTGAACTAGTTACCCGCTTGGCTCTGCCCGCGAATTGCAAAGAACACAGGCATAAATGCGGCATAAATTATAGCTTAATCCTTTACATTTCGTACACAGATGAAAGAGTTTTTGAAATCTGATGAATATTAGTAGTTCCGAGACCACCCCCTAAACTTACATATGGATAAACGATGTGAATATCGACACAACGCGTGACAGAAATTTAATATGGTTAAATAGCCATAAATAAGGGGATAAGGTTGATACAGGACCGAGGAGACTGAACTGTTCGACATGATACCCACGACCACTTTCTACCATCGCACCGCTCGCCGTCGGCAGGGCATTCATCCTCAAACCTTATGGCTCTGCCGAGGTTCTCCCGAGAGAACTTCGTAGTATGGGGTTCTTCAAGAAAATAGTGATAAAATTTTTAAAGGGTTGGTAACGGACGTGTGACGTCCCTGGAGTTGTTAGCGTCCATAGGCTGCGATGACTGCTACCATCGGGCGGGCCGCATGCTGGTTTGCCACCGATGTGGTATAAAAAAAATAGAAAAAGAATAATAATAAGAGGCCCTTACGCAGTAGTGTAAACATTCTGAGTGATCATAAGAGATAAGATAAGAGATAAGAGATAATTTATTTGTCAAACATTAGTAATTTTACATAATGGTCATAGGTTTATAATAATGTCCGTGTGTCATGTGTTTATTTATTTATGATTATAGCTTATGAATGGAAAAACACTTATGCAAGATACATTGAGTGCTTGTATATTATGGGCTGAAGTATTTCCTTAAATAACCTTAACTTGGGCAGTTGTTTGTCTGCCACAAAGTTATATCAAATAGTTTGTGGCAGATAAAAGAATGGAGCATGGACAACAAAATCTATGTCGCTGTTATTCAAAGTTGAATACTACCATCTCGTTCGGTAGTGTTACTGTTATTGATGTCGAGTGTGGTTAGTCTAAGATTTATATGTAGGTATCTTAATCCTGACACATATTTGTCTAACGTGAAGTGTTTTTACGTTCCGCGACAGAACGATCTCGGTGTGATAAGTACGGTCAGATTCCCTTTTTTAGGGTTCCGTAGTAAACAAGGAACCCTTATAGTTTCGCCATGTCCGTCCGTCCGTCCTTTGCTTTTCTCAGTAACCGTTAGTACTAGACAGCTGTAATTTGGCATGAGTATACATATCAATGACGCCGACAAAACGGTAGAATAAAATCATAATAAAACTTTTTTAGGGTATCTCCCCTACATGTAAAGTGGTGGTGCAATTTTTTTTTCCAAACCCCATCGTATGGGGTATAGTTGGATAGCTCTTTCAAAAATATTATTATAAGGTTTCTAAAACCATTTTTTGATTCATGAATCAGTTGGTGATATTAAGCTTTGAAGTGATAATTTTTGCTATGGTCAAGTGCCCCCCCCCCCCCCCCTCCCCTGCCAGCTAAACGGTGGTCTGTAGTTCTTCGCTTCCGTGGTACTACCGGACTTATAGAGCAGGGAGGTAACACCAGTTGTTAAGGGAGGTGGCAGGGAACCGAGCTCGAGGGCTTGCTGGAACTGCGTTGCTAGACGTTCGTGTGAACATCGAAATCACTTCAGCCAGAAGTTGTGCAATCCACCCGGTCCCGGACTTTTCCAGTTCGGGGCCGTACGGATGGCAGAACTTACGTCTTCGGGGCTGATGGTAGCAGACCTCATGGGTTCGATGGACTCACACTCATGTTCGACAACACCGATCCAGTCGCCCTCGGTGTGTTCGACAGGCACTGACCAGATACTACGCCAAAAGTTAACCATGGCAGTAGCATCCGGTTGCTGTCCGTCAGACACACGATGATCGGTTCCGTCCCACTTCCGGTATACCTTCCTTGGTCACTCTGGAAAAGACGATTCTATTGGTATCGGTCCACACGCTCTCTGTAGCGTATTATTATTATTATTATTCATCTTAAGCTCTGCGTTAGAGCGCATCAGAGAATATCAAGACAGATATGTTCTAGCGTTTTGTCCTCTCATCCACTTTTGCGGCCGACTGTATATAAATTGTCTGTGATATATAAGTAGCAATGTCGAAATCAAATGTACCGCTATAATTTAATGCGAGCACGTTTCCAAATGCTCAGCTTATTTCTTCCAGAGCTTTTGATATAAATCATAACAGAAATAAGAAAACACGCATTTTACGGTGAGCTTCCCTTTGGTAATGTTATACAGAAAAAAAGTTTTCAGAATGAAATTACGTTAAGAATAAACGGGATTTAAGAAACGAATGTTTTTTATCTTTGAATTTATGATATTCAAACATTTTATTTCAGAACGGTAGGATTAACCAGAATTAGTCTCCATGGTTTTTTGTAATAAGATCTACCAATACAATTTACGATTAATTTTATTTTACAAAGCTATTTAAGGGTCCTTATCAGTTAAAAAACGCTCATCTACTTACGCCATTTTCTGTTTGAATTGACACGTATCTTGACATTTTCTCGATGTTACTATCTAGAACAGGACTATTCCAACCTTATGTCATAAACTTTAATAGTAGATTGTATGACAAGGGTCTAAAATGAGGCATATTACCACGAGATAGTTATTTTCCCGAACGAAGTGAGGGAAAATAGTTCGAGGGGTAATATGGCTTTTAGACCAGAGTTATACACTCTACTTTTCACTTCGATTGCGAGAAAATAAATAAACAAAGGTTAACCCACCCAAAATTAACAATAAATTCCACGGCGAAGATATATACTTTTGCAGCATGTTTTTTTTTCTATACTCCTTTGACACACAAAACATAGACAATGCGGTTCGCGCGCAACATTAACGCGCGAAAAAAGCTAAACTGACCTTCCATTGAGCGCTTCAAAGTGTTGCTCGAACGATTTAACCACTTTTTTAAATTATTGTGGAATAGGGACTACTACAAACTTAATCTTTAGACTCTTTAGAAAAAATAATTATGTTTCCAGATTGGTCAATTTTAGTAAAGCTGTATTCTGGTTGGTTAATACCCAATACAAAATATTTTTTTAAGAGTTAAATTAGTGTTCTGTGATTGGTGGATTTAATAGGTGAAGTATTTTTATTGGTCAAATTCAAATGTTTTGTAAATCATAAATATGTATTCATATTTTCCCTAGGGGTTAAATGTACTACTTTAGCCCCGCTTGACAAGTCTAATATTCGAGCATGAGAAGTGAAAATGTATTTTTTGGATTTTTTCAAACATCGCTCCAAATCGACCATTTTCACGCTAAAAACTTGTTTATTGCGCTTAAATTCTACTATACACAATAAAATCAAAAAATGGCTATGTTACTATCTAAAACTTTAATAAAATCATCGTAGCCTTTAATAATTTTGTTGGTATTATCAATACTTTTGTCATAATTTGAAATCAAAACATTTTAAAACTTATAAGGCCTCTTAATACTTCATTTGATCATGGAAGCCGTATTTTTATTATCTCCCTCTATCAGTCCTCCCACGCACAGTTAAACAATAAACTAGAAGTACTTGAGTGCTGTATGGAAATCGGAAGTGCAAAAGATGGTGATTTACATACGAACCGATTGAGCTGGCGCCGGGCGATTTGTGGATCGGACTGGCTCGAGTGGGCCTTATTTCATTCTAGAATAAATCTTTTATTCTTACAAAATAGGATTGCGTGTGTTTGGTTTGAAGATTGAGCATTTGCACAAAAATCGGGCAAGTGCTTGCCGCTTGATTGTAATTGAGGGTATATACATGTTTTCTGCCAACAAACTGTAATACAGTTTGGCAGATGAGAAAAAAATATATATATGTAAACTTCACGTGTAATAAATAAATTAAAAAAAAAAGTAGTCTTCTATATTAATATTATAAATGCAAATGTTTAGATGTTTGGATGTTCGTTACTCAATTACGCAAACGGCTCAACGGATTAAGTTCCACACTTGAACCTCGCGAATACCATGGCGTTTACTTCTGGTAAAATTTGGTTAATTGGAATTTATCACAGTAAAATATTCAGATTGGATGAATCAACTTTTCAGTGCCACCCGTTGCCGTGGTTACTTCTAGTTGTCCAGGGGACAACATTCAAATACAAACGTGATTTTATGCTATTTAAGTTTATCAAACATACGTATTTGTGGTACTTAAATAAATAAATAATAAATAAATATCTTTGGACAATCTTCCACAAATCAACCTAGCCCCAAACTAAGCAAAGCTTGTACTATGGGTACCAAGTGATGATATACATACTTATATAGATAAATAGATACTTAAATACATAGAAAACATCCAAGACTCAAGAATAAATATTCGTGTTCATCACTCAAATACATGCCCTGACCGGGATTCGAACCCGGGACCTCCAGCTTCAAAGGCAGGGTCACTACCAACTAGGCTAAAGCGGTCGTCTTATAAGGTATTTCCATAATGGTCCATCTACTAAGTATGTCAGTATAACTTATACAACATTTTTTGAACAAACTGCGCCACTAGTGTCTCTTGGTGAAGATAACAACACAAAAAAACCGGCCAAGTACGTGTCGGGCCACGCACAGTGTAGGGTACCGTAGTTGCCCGTCCATCACGTCACCGGTCATATGCGGAATTACGGGCCCGTAGAGGGGTTTTTACTAATCTTAGTACTGATGATCTACTTTTTTGAGATGTTGTGTTGTATACATATTTTTGCCCTTTACGGTAATGTCTACTTAGTCATGATAGTTTTCCTTTTAAATTCATCGTATATACTACTACCATGATTTTTTTCACATGCCTAGTAGCCACCGTTTAGCTGGCAGGGGGGAGACACTTGACCATAGCAAAAATTGCACCACCACTGTACATGTAGGGGAGGTACCGTAAAAAAAGTTTTTTTTATCATTTTATTCTACCGTTTTGTCGACGTCATTGATATGTATACTCATGCCAAATTACAACTTTCTCGTACTAACGGCTACTGAGAAAAGCAGAGGACGGACAGACGTGGCGAAATTATAAGGGTTCCTTGTTTACTACGGAACCCTAAAAAATTGATCCACCGTCTGACTACAATGATCATTTAACTGCTATTATGATAAACCGATCAACAGTGGAATTGACATGTTCAGTGGAATTGACATGATGAGAGACTTCGCTCTGTTCTCATTTGATTTTATTTTTAGACTGACGCTCAGAGACCTTATACATCTCTGAGGATATTTATTTATTAGATTTTATTATTTTCATGTTGACGTGTTATAGATCTAGCTCAACATATTTTATTATGATTAGTGTACCTACTATATTACATTTTATCTTGACGCTTAGAGAACTTATACATCTCTAACAAATCTCGATTGTTATTAATTTCTTAGTCTTATTTTTGGCATGTAACACTGCATTTAATTAATGATACTTTGATTATTGTATTATTTTCATTTGATGTACCTAGATAGATTTTGACTTGTAAAAGTGCCCTTGAGGCCTATTTGCAGAATAAATGTTTTGATTTTGATTTGATTTTTTTTTGAACAAGCAACCTAAATAAGTATGCTAGCCGCGTCTTCAAGGTAGGTACTATATAATGAGCAAGTTAAGACCCAGACAACGGCATGAGACGCAAATGCGGTCATCATTAGGGGAATTAAGGCGGCGATGAGGGTCCTTTGCATACAAGTAATAAGGTGCAGCTGAGAATTACTGATAGCACGGAAGTTACGCAACATTAATGTGAGGGGTAATGCCTTCATACCGCGGTGGCAAACAAACTTACAGCGTAATATGGTAAGCAGACATAGAGCCTTAGATCAATAAATAATAAATATAAATAAATTTTTTTGGATAATCTTACACAAATCAAACCTAGTCCCAAACTAAGCAAAGCTTGTACTATGGGTACCAAGTGACGATATACATACTTATATAGATAAATAGATACTTAAATACATAGAAACATCCAAGACTCAGGAACAAATATTCGTGTTCATCACACAAATACCTGCCCTGACCGGGATTCGAACCCGGGACCTCCAGCTTCGAAGGCAGGGTCACTACCAACTAGGCTAAAGCGGTCGTCAAAGAGAAGAATCGTTGTGTCGAGCTAAACAGGTAATACAGCGGGGCTAATACACGTATCTCACTTCCCTATCCGTCTCGGTGCCACCGCATATCGGGTAAAGTCAGTCCGACCCAGGTCGGGCCTAGCTGAGTTTCTTGCTGGACTCTTCACAGCTAGGCTAGGCTCAGTGAACCAGCGACAAAACTCCCAGTAGCTCGATTCCACTTACACCTCAGATTTGGTTGAAGCCAGTCAACCAATCCACTGGAGCGCAAACTCTTATACTCGTAGTATTCCAGTGCTTATACCGCCGGCGTAGTCGTGTCGGAGGTTTCGTCTGGATTTTCCCCAGGCTACTCTCCATTATACAGCCAGGCTTACTCTCCAACCGCGCACCTATATCGCTATGTTGAACCCGGCCAATAAAGTCACAAACACAGATTTAAAAAAAAGGTCTCTCAACACTGTGCATCCTCATCTTCACTCATCAGCAGAAAAACAACACAATATACCTAAAGACCACAAGTAGCGGTGTAATCATGGCATCGATTTTCTGTAAAGTGGCGATATGTACACAAATGTACACTGTCGTGTGTACAGTCTCAATACTGTTATGTACATTTTTCCGTTTACGTTGCGACTTACTTTGGACCACACTTTAATATGACGAAATAAAGTAAAATACACCAGTGTATACTAGACTCGCATACTATTAACATCAAATGAAGGAACGGCCAATTAACTTAGTATTGTATACCAACTTCGACATAATACAACAGTTCATATCCGTAACTTAACTTCTCCGTTCTCTCAACTTACTCCAATACAACTTTAAAGTGTATGGGCTTATTGGCTCATATATCGTAAGACATATTACATATCGTAATACTCAACCTGATGAAGAACTCCGATTGTAGTCCGAAACATGTCGCAAGTGGGTCATTGTCAGATTTAGGTTCGCGTCATTTAGGTGGACATGTCAAAAGTCTAATATATTTATTTCATAATAAGTATAAAAACTAACTAACATATCATAACATAATATAATATACAATATAATAAAAGGCCTACGAACTAAGCTTAAAATAAAAACTTAAAAATAAATAATCTAAAATAAGGGGTCACCCCGCGGCATAGTGCCAAAGATGCTGGCAGCATTTCCTCGCTGTATAGCAATGCTTATGCGTTGAGCGAGGAAGTTGCCAGCCCTCGCAAGGGCCACAAAGCTTAATTTTGGATTGGTCTAGTAACCCGCATAAACGGTGTTTTCATAAGTATAAATCTATGTAATATACGTATAAACATAATTTATATGTACATAAGCCGTTAAATATTGACCACCGCTTGAACAACTTTTGTTTTTACATCAATGATCCAAATAGTGACTTTCATTCAACCGTTGCTCTCTTCTTAAAGCGGAGATACTTCCCCAGTTAAGCTGCTCCATATATGAATGTCATCGTATTCTTCTATTCCCTACGCTGCTAGAATCTGGTTCATATGGCACTTTGATAAGAAAACCTATTGAACAATAAAATCCACTATTTTTTGCGGAACCGGCACTTTACAAATCCGAAAGAGAAACTAGATCGTATTTAGATCAGATGATATATTCACTGGCCCATCAAAAATGATGTTGTGTCTCCTGGACTTTCTGCTAATTAAATACTTTCTAATTAATTGCTAATGGCTAATTGACAAGCAGCTTAAACATAAAGTTTTCCCGTATTAAAACAGCCGTAAATAATTCTCTAAATTGTTTTTTAAACTTGTAAACTCTTCGAGGCAATAAATTTGCGAAACTCGCCAAATAATCCGGGCGCATATCGCATGAATTTACTTTAAAATAAATCACATTGGATCCTCTGCTCATTGAAACTGGAATACCTTAAACTTCCCAACTAACACACTGAAATACACCCTGAAATTGTAAGCTTAGGACTGAAAATTGATTGGGAAGTAAGGAAAAGTTGAAGACAAGGAATTAATATGAAACTAGATCGCAATTTGTGGAAGTCGATTTTGTTTCGGAGGGAAATTTAATTAAATTGGACTGGCGATGGTATCAATTACAGGTGTTCAGCACCGAGGCTGAAGGCGGTTTGGAAAGGGTTAGGAGTTAGGATTGAGGTTTTTTTCTGACTTGTCAGTATGATGGCAGTTCGATATGTACAATCTGTCAGCTGTCAATATCAAGTGTCAGTCCAGTCAGTATGTACGTCTCCTTTCGTCGGGCGATACGAATGAAGTGCTGTCACTCTTCCACGCATGATAACACTGCGCAAGTTTACATACTGATAGTATGCCGCCAAGTGAGGAAACCTGTAAATTTACGCAAAGAATAAAACGTCACATCGATCCCTCCACGCAAAGTCAGGAAGTTAAGTAACATAGTATTATCTGTTCTATATTCTACCCCAATTGCACAAAAAGCCTTCGCAATCCATAGAACTAGTGGCTCTGTGAGCTGAAGACCTCGTGAGTTATTTATTTTATTAAATTTCCAAAAAGTGACTCGACAAATAAATTCTATATAATTACCTAACCTGCTAACAAAACTTCATGAAAATCGGTTGAGTGCGATCTGTAGAGGAGAACAAACCAAAATTCGTCCATTGAATCTTATAATATCAATGAAAAAAAATGTTTTTGAAAATTTTCGAAAACTGAATCGACAAAAAAAAATTGTTACCGAAACTGGTCACAAAATTTCACGAGATTCGATTGAGAATCGCTACCTGTAGAGGAGAACAAATGGAAATCTTGCAATCCAGAATACGGACATACGAAAGATTTTTTGTCGAAGCTGATGCAGAGTTCTTCATTCACTCGGTCAACAACTGCGATCTTAAAATAATGAAGGCGCACAGTTTACAAGCTGTACTGACTCGACTGACAGTAGACACTGACAGCTGTCAGCTTCCTGATATCATACCACCTCCGTAATAACAAATCAGGAACACGCCTGAAGCTATATCACTCTTTCATAAAGTGTACCATGTAAGTTGATGTCAAACCAGTGTTGGGAAACAAGTAATTGAATTACAAATTAACAATTATTTACAATTAAAAATGTAATTGCAACTACAAATTTACATAGTAATTTCAATTACATTTAAATGTAATTTAAATAGTAATTAAATTAAAGAAATAATTAATTACGCCCAACTCTATGGCAAACCTGATTAGCACGTGACAAAAATTAATATGATTTCAATCCAATATTCAAATAGACTCTGATTGGCTATTTAGTCCAGTTACCAGCATTAGTTAACTCGCCGCTGCTGATTAGTTAATTACGACGAATGCAATTACACCGCCATTACCGAGTCTAGTAGTTGGTGGGATAATGGTCGAACTTAATACTGGCACGTTGAGTGAGTTTTTAAGTTGGTGACTACCAGCCGTGAGGTTTTTTTTTTATTAGGTGCCGTACAAATTGTAACATGATAGGCCTTGGCGCGACCAGACTAGAAAAATACCATTCACTCTGGCGCTGATAAGATTATGCAGTTAGGTTTGTTATATAAAAATTGATTGTCTGTAAAGTCCTCCTCTTATTGGAAAATCCATTATACTCGGTTAAAGAGTATATGGATCTTAGCTTACTGACATGTAAATAATTATAACTCAATTTGAATTCAACTGATTTGTATTTTGTAATGGGCATTATTATTATTTGTCTGACTGACGATTCCGAATGGAAGATGCATTTATTTTTCTGTTTACTTTTTATCGTGTTAATATTATGTAATTTTTATTTTTCCTGTTATGACGATCATGATAACAATTCTTGTAATTTTGACATGTGTGCAAATTTATAATGTAATTCCTTATCATGAAATAAATTATCTAAATTTAATCTAAATCTAGTCGGTTTACTATTGTTAGATGTTGAACGTTAATGTGATTTCAGAACGAATACTTTGTTTTTTTTAATATCGATGACAGATGGTGCTGTCAGAGCGGATTTTGCGCGGTATTAGAGAATTTGGCTTTTGAGTTGTTTTCAATAGTTTTAGTTTATTAATAAATTAATAAACTGTGTTGTACGTGCACAATAAACATTTACGAATAGAAAACTATCTTTACTTTATCAATTCCATTATCAGAAGTGGCACAAGTGAAAAAAGAATGGTTCGTAAACGGAACAAAAAATCGAAAAAACGAAGTCGTGATAAGTCAAGTTCGGAGATATCTACGACATCGGTGTCGTCTGATGATAGACACGCTCACAAAAGGTCTCGGAAACGCCATCGTCACCGTCACAGATCGTCGACTCGTGTAACACGAACACCGCCAATAATATCGCGGGCGCTGTCTTCGCCGCCGCGGGCGCCGTCACCGCCGTCGCGGGCGCCGCCACCGCCGCTGCAGGCGCTGTTTTCATCGGTTCAGCCGCTACCTTCGCAGTTGACACCGAGGGTGTCAGAGCAGAGAACGGCGCTTCCGGAAGTTGGTGACGGAGGAGTTGGAATGAAGCAAAGAATACCAGTTTTGATCAGCGGTAGCGACAGTCGCAAGGATAACATGCCAATAACATCGCAGGTACCCCCGGAGTTGTACACATCAGGTCAGACAAACAATTTGCCTCCTAATGTACTGATAAATTTGAATGACATTTCTCAATTGTTACAAGGACTTGTCAAACCTAATTCACCATCAACTTTTAACAGCAACATTAATATGATACCAGAATTTAACCCTGCATTGAAAAACAATCGCATTGATATGTGGATTTCTAAAGTTAATGAATGTGCAAAGATTTATAACTGGGATGAAGCTCATATTATACACAATGCTCTTCCCAAACTAGTTGGCAGTGCTAAAGACTGGTATCAAGGACAGGCATCTGTCTTACATACTTGGCAAGAATGGCAGGTGCTTTTGATGAAAGCTTTTCCGACTGAAACAAACTATGGGGTGCTTTTGACTGAGATGTTGCAGAGGCGGTTAAAATATGGTGAAAATTTGGATAATTATTTTTATGAGAAAATGATGCTTTTGAACTCCTGCGACATCTCAGGTAAAAGGGCTGTGGACTGTATTACACTTGGAATTGATGATCGCACTGTTCGGGCAGGTGCTTCATCCGCTCGATTTACTGAGCCAGAGGATTTATTAAAATATTTAAAAGATGTTTGTAGAGAAAACACTGATATAGCAAGAACTAGAAATGGATTGGGAAGTATAGTGTGTAATAAATGTAACGAACCTGGTCATAAAGCATTCCAATGTACTAGCCTCCATTCAAAAATTAGTCAACATGCAACCTCAGCCACTTGTTTCAATTGTAATGAAAAAGGGCACAGACTACAGAAATGCTCAAAACCAATAATCAAATGTAATTTATGCAAGCGATTTGGTCACACAGATGAAAACTGTAATACAAAGAAAACTTTTCATAATAGTGAAAAACGTGTATTTTTGATTGATAGCACAGCACTATCACAAGAAATGCCAAATATCATAAACAAGCGCAAATTAATAAAGAGCATACATTGGAGTGTTTTGTTGATTTAGGGAGTGATTGTTCACTTATAGCGAGAGGCACGGTTGAGAAATTGAATTTGCCTTTAATACAAGATGACTTACCAGTAGTGCGGGGTATTGCTGGAACTAACATACCACTTATAGGTACAACTAGTTTTACGCTTCAAGTTGATTCTGTAGAGGCAATAATTAGTGCTTATGTCATCGAGGACACATATCTACATCGACCACTACTGATTGGTCAAAACTTTACTGAGTTACCACAAGTAGTAATAACTAAAACTGAAAGTAGGTTAAGCATTATGAGTAGAGTTGAAAACTGTGATACTGATATGCCAAAATTTGACCCTGATGTAGAAATTAATAAAAAATGTGAACTGTATGTGAGCATAGACTCCGAAATTGGTGAAATAGGTCTGTTAGAGTGTTATAGCAACGATAAAGCAAGTACTGACATATATATAAAAGGAAGCTATCGTTGCATTGATGACGTGGAGTACTGTGTACAAGAAGGAGTTTACAAATTAGTAAATGGCAAGTGTAATATTGTTATTTTAAATATAAGTGAGGCGAAAGACCCCTTGTTTTTTGTAAAAGACACTACTGTAGCTCGGGGTTTTACCATATGCCTTGATGAAACTCCATCTGCAATTCATGATGTAAGGTTTGTTAATTCTGGCTCATCTCTGGAACCATTGAGAATTGAAGATATTCGCGTGAATCCCGAATTAGATGCAGGACAGCATAAGGCTGTATTTGAATTAATCAATAAATATCGTGACTGTTTCGCACAAAGTTTGTCTGAGATAGGGTGCACTAAGTTAGCGGAGCTAGACATTAGGCTAACGGATGACACGCCAGTGGTATACCGACCATATAGGTTGAGCCATTCGGAAAAAGAGGTGGTTCGTGACATAGTTAAAGAACTTTTAGACAACGATATCGTCGAGGAATCTGACTCACCCTATGCGAGTCCAGTTATCCTCGTATCAAAAAGAACAGGTGGATATCGGTTATGCGTGGATTATAGGGCCCTAAATAGGAAAACTATAAAAGATTTATACCCACTACCTCGCATAGACGATCAGATAGATCAACTTAGTGGGAATAAATATTTTATAAGTCTTGATATGGCGAGTGGCTACTATCAAATACCAGTGAAGGAGGAATGTAGGCATTTAACTTCTTTCATTACACCAGATGGCCTCTATCAATTCCGCAGAGCTCCTTTCGGTTTAGCGAATTGTCCCGCGGTATTCCAGAGAATGGTAAATAGAATGCTTGGCAGAGCAAAAGATAAGTGTGCGGTAGCGTATATGGACGATTTGTTAATATCGGGCAAAAGTTTTGAAGAGTGTATTCATAAGCTCGAACAGACATTTGTTTTACTAAGGCAGGCCGGGCTAACATTAAACATAAAGAAATGTAAGTTCTTCGAGACTGTTATAGAATATTTGGGATCGGAGATTTCGGAAGAGGGAGTACGGCCGGGAAAAGCTAAAATA
Source organism: Epiblema foenella (assembly GCA_963556455.1). Lineage (NCBI taxonomy): Eukaryota > Metazoa > Arthropoda > Insecta > Lepidoptera > Tortricidae > Epiblema > Epiblema foenella. The sequence continues at coordinate 13,805,482 of OY747116.1, read as the reverse complement.
GACGCTGTGGAGTCGTTTCCAGAACCGAAAAACGTGCACCAAGTCCGCCAATTTATTGGACTGACTAGTTATTTCAGAAAATTTATTGAAAAATTTTCTGTAATAGCTAGACCCTTGACAGACTTAACTCGAAAGAGTATACCATGGACATGGAACGAGCAGCAACAAGCCGCTTTTCTTGCTCTCAAAGAGAAAACTCATACAGCGTCCTATTTTGACAATCTATAATCCAGAGTACATAATGGAACTACATTGTGATGCATCGAAATTGGGATTAGGAGGAATTTTATTCCAAAAAGCAACGGTCACATCCTGTTTAAAACCGGTTGCGTATTTCAGTCGCAAAACGACAATTGATGAAGAGAAATTACATGCATACGAATTGGAAACGCTCGCAGTAATAGCGTCACTGCAACGTTTCCGACCCTATTTGTTAGGAAGAAACTTCAAAATTGTTACCGACTGCAGTGCTCTCCGCTCGACGTTCACGAAAAGGGATATTTTACCCAGAGTGGCACGTTGGTGGATAGCGTTGCAAGAATATACAGAGTGCGAAATTGAATACAAACCGGGCATCACCATGAACCATGTTGATGCACTTAGCAGAAACCCAGTATGCATTGCCGATGACACGGACGTGAATGAACACATTACTCGCGTACTTCACATATCACAGGAGGATTGGTTGCTCAGCTTACAAATGTCAGATCCAAAAATAACTCATATTCGAGCTGCTTTACAAGATCCTCAGTATAAAGAGGTTGTAGACATAAAACAAAACTTCCTGATAAAAAATAATCGTGTGTATCGGAAGGTAGGTGAAAGTCTTAAATGGGTGGTTCCCAAAGGGGCTCGATGGCAAATTTGCCAACGCAACCACGATGAAATAGGTCACTTTTCAGTAGAGAAAACATTGGAAAAAATAAAAAAAGATTTCTGGTTTCCAAAAATGAAGAGGTTTGTCACTAAATATGTGAAATCATGTTTACACTGTGCGTTTACTAAAGAACCTGCCGGGCCAAAGGAGGGCTATTTGCACAGCATACCTAAAGTCGATATTCCATTTCACACAATACACGTGGACCACTTGGGCCCCTTCGTTAGAAGCGGAATGGGAAACCAGTATATTTTTCTCATCGTCGATGGGTACACAAAGTTCTGTGTTATTAAACCTGTACGGAACACTAAGTCTGGGCCTTCTATCAAAGCGCTCAAAGATGTAATATATACGTTCGGGTACCCGACTCGAATTATATCGGATAGGGGAACAAGTTTCACGTCTGACGAGTTCAAAAATTTTTGCAATGAATTTGAAATAACTCACGTTCTGAATGCAGTATCGTCTCCACGTGCAAACGGTCAAGTGGAGCGGTACAATCGGACCGTCTTGGATAGTCTTAGGGCTTATACTGACCGTGTAGGCGAGAATAAATGGGATTTAGAAGTAGGTAAAATACAATGGGGTCTTAATAATACCCTTAATAAAGGTATTGGGAAGACTCCAGCCGAAGCTCTTTTCTATAAACGGCCCCTGAGTAAAGGGGAGGGACTTCTGGGTGAAACAACTTTAGAAATAAGGCGTAATGACAAAGGGGTAGATTTGATTAGGAAAGAAGTTACTGAGCACATAATGAAAGATCAAGATGAACAACGATTGAGGTTTGATCAGACTCGTAAAAAGGCAACGATATACTCGGTAGGCGACTTAGTTAAAATACTTAAAAACTCATCTTCAAATGATGGTAAAAGTCGAAAACTGTTACCCAAGTACTCGGGTCCATTCAAGATAAACAGGATTTTAGGTAATGATCGCTACGAGGTGACTAACATACCTGGGACAAAGATCACCAGAGGCAAATATACAAACGTTTGGGCTGCTGATCGCATCCGACCTTGGATCACTGTAAGTCAAAAAGAAAAAGACAGTACAGATGATGAGTCAGAGTCGGCAGTTGAGTAGTAGGAAAATATGTTATGTTGTTCTTTTATAATAACCTATCTCAGTAGTTTAATATTGTTTTGCAGAAAAGTAATTTAGTAGAAATAGTTCATAGAATATGGTTATTACTCGAATTCTAATGTTTTAGTTAAATAAAGCATATAAACTGATGCTGAGATATATATATGATCTTATATATTGTGGGTGTTAAACATATATAGAGTAATAGAACAAATACGGTAAGACTAAGTGAGAAATTGTCCAGAGTAGTAATGAAAACAAAAATGTGTTGATAAGAACTGTACAGTTCAGACTAAGTGGGAAGTTTCACGCGGCTATATTGGAGACTGATGTAGTGAGGAGTGAAATGCCACATGAAAAAAAAAAATGGAGATGGAACAAAACTGAGTGGGAAGGTTCATTCGACCACATTAGAGACTGATGTGGTGAGGAGTGAAATGCCACATTAGTGTGAGATATGGTTGTGTAGTTGTGTAGCGGGCAAGTTCCACACGACCTTGTATAAGGTGAGGGGTGGAATGCCAGAACATGGTTGTGTGGGCATCTAGTTTGAGGACAAACTAGTATGTCAGGTTGGCCGAATGTTAGATGTTGAACGTTAATGTGATTTCAGAACGAATACTTTGTTTTTTTTAATATCGATGACAGATGGTGCTGTCAGAGCGGATTTTGCGCGGTATTAGAGAATTTGGCTTTTGAGTTGTTTTCAATAGTTTTAGTTTATTAATAAATTAATAAACTGTGTTGTACGTGCACAATAAACATTTACGAATAGAAAACTATCTTTACTTTATCAATTCCATTACTATCGATATTTATTTTACGTCATAACGTCATAAGAAAACATTCAAGAAAAATTGCATACTTTTATGAAATGAATTGAATTATCACTGGGTACAAAGGAGTTAAAAAGGGCGGACGGCTAATTTCCGGGGTCTTACTCGTCCCTCTGAGGAGTGAAACCGGTTTGAGCGTCAACTGTTTAGGTATAACTTGATATCATTCAGTTTGCCGAGTTGTATCAAAGTAATTCTTTCAAAAAGCTATTTTACCGCTCGAACAATAAGGTTCAAAATCCAATAATATTTTAATAGAAATTCGCTTGACAAGGCTTAGTCATACAATTACGAATACGTCACACTTTTTCGTGTTGGCGTCCGTTCATCGATTTATAACACGTTATCACGTTAAAAATAGGAAATATACCAATATCATTCAATTGGCACTAGTTTTTACAAAAGCGACTGCCATCTGACCCAACCCAAAGGGAAACTAGACCTTATTGGGATTCTTAACCAATATCAAAAACTATACCTTATGAAATTAATATTTTTAACGAAATAAGTGAATTCAGTCATTAAGCTTCCTCCAGACCCTACGTATATGGTTTAAGACATTTATTCTCATAAGAATACATTATTCACTTAAATGAGAATTAAAATTTAACTTAGAAAGAATACAAGTTCAGTGTCTTAGCTCTTAGCATCTCAAGGAGCCAGAGCTACACAAGTCAGCACTCTAAATATACGCAGCGTAAGGTTACGTTTCGCGTAGCGAGTTACTCACATCCGTGGGATGCCAGAACCGTACAATGTGTTTTATTATGGTGGGTAGGATTACAATATTGTGCATAACTCAATAAACATATTCGTAATACTAATAGTTAGGTATATGATAATATCGGAACTTGATGGATGAGATTAACCTATTAAGTACCTATTTAATTCCTTTTAAAGTAAGTAGTTAAAGATTTTATTTCAGTTTATGTGTATATTTTTCGTATATTCACATCAATGAACGTATATATGTTTTAACCCTTTCCTTATCCCTCTCTTTCCAAAATAATTCGACTGAGAAGCGACCCCGCCAACTTTTACAACACAAGGTGACTCAACCCTCAAGTTACCAGTTACAACTGAAACTGAAAACCAACTCGCAGCCGCTGATTTACAACTACCCTCACAGCAGTGTAGCCAGGGCCGTTGGAACGAAAGTTACATTTCTTTTCTTGAAAAGTTACATTTTTAATTCAAAAGTTACATTTTATATATTTTTCATAATTACTTATCAAAACATTCGATTCTAAGAAACGAGTCGCCATATACAGCTACAATTCGGCGAGTTCGGCGACAGAATTACGCCGGGCTGATGGGGGGTGTCTCAAATGTCATACAAAGTTGCAAGAGACGGACAGACAGAGTCGTACTATGTAGGTTATTTTGTCACCTTTTCTGTATAGAAGCCTATAAATTGTGTCGCTTGATCCCGGTTAGATACAATTAACTTTCTTTTTAAATACAGTCTCATTATCCTCTAAAGTTACAAAAAAAACCTTTACAACAAAAGTTACTTCCATGTTACGCGAGCGGGTCAAAAGTTACGAAAAATGTAAGAAATGTAACCATCTGGCAACACTGCCTCACAGCGGGGAGATCCATATATTAGGGGAGCGATATCGTCTTCAGACCTTCAGTTCTTGAGCTTAGCTTACCGTATTATCGACTACCGCCTAAATCTCTGTGAAGGACTCACAAAGTTTGTGCGGTTTGTTCAAGTATTGATTTGAATTTGGTATACACAGGTTCCGTATGCGGTATATTGAAATAAAAGATCATTTGTATGGTTTCTTTAAGCAGACTGCCAGACGTTATTTTGACAACGCTTCCCATCATAGGAATCCGTTAGTTAGGAAGGCTGTCGACTACGTTCCCATCCCTCCCCCCTCTGTAGTAACTCGGCGATCACTGATTAGGAGCCGGCGTTCAAGGCACACACTTCCGGACCCGGACGACGTAATAAAAGCGTCCATCGAAAGATGGAACGCTGCGCTTACGGCGTCCAACTTAGATACGATGCGTACACTTGAGCCTTCCCGGTGGCGGGGACGTCCACCGCGCGATAGCGACAACACTGACACATATAGTCTCTATTCGCACCGGTACCGCCGCACACCGGGTAGAGTGAGTCCGACCCAGGTCTGGCCTAGCTGAGTTTCTCACTGGGCTCTTCTCAGCTAGGCTAGGTTTAGTGAACCAGCGACAAAACTCACAGTAGCTCGATTCCACTCACACCTCAGATTCGGTTGAAACCGCTCAACCAATCTCACTGGAGCGCAAATACTTAGAGTATTCCAGTGTTCCAAACCACACGCGTGGTCGTGCCGGAGGTTTTCCCCTGGATTTTCCCCTGGCTACTCTCCAACCGCGCACTCCTATCGCTTTATTGGGCCCGGCCTATAAAGCAAAAGTCATATCAGGTTCAAAAAAAGTCTCAACTGTATAATGTTGCATTTGACAATGTACTCTATGATATTCCAAAGAAGTAAGGATTTGAAATCAGACACATTGAGTACAATCGCAAATAATAGCGTTTAGCTAATTTAATCCCTCTCGAGCGCCTTTTATAATTTTCACAGTGTAAATAACAGTGAAAATAAAATCTACACAGTGCAAATAACATTTACATCGAAATTATCACCGGCAAGCCGATGCTTCGTTAGCGGCGAAAAAATGAAAAGCCGGTAAAAGCTGGAATATAAAGCCGGGGGCAGATTAGAGTAATTTACAGAAACAAAGCGAATAAAAATAATACGAGAGCGTTGCTTTATGGTGTGTGCAGCGATAAAAATTTAATTTACGCTGCAAACAAGTTAGGGTTGTGGAGATATGAGTGGGGGTGACGAGTGGGCACGATTTATGCGTGCCGGGCAATTGTAGGCATTGTAGCCTTGCAGAGCCATGGAGGCCCCCTCGTGAGTTGACAAGCTTGACAAAGTTTCAAAATAATGCTTAGACATTAATAATGGAATTTTTTGGACGAGCGTTAGAATTAGGACCGCATTTGTTGTCAAAATGACAGTTGAAAGTGAAAGTCACGCAATTACCCTGCAGAAGCTACTGAATGAATCTAATAGTGCTTTTTTTATATTCTAAATAGGTTTGCGCTTGACCACATAATTATCACCTGATGGTAAGCAATATTGTGGTCCAGGATGGAACGCGCTTACCGAGTAAAAACCGATTCACTCCGGCAAGCAAGCGGCAAGGATTCCGGCAAGGAGTTCCACAGCTTGGCGGTTCTCACAATAAAGGTGGAAGCAAAACGCTTCGTGCGAGTTTTCGGAACAGCCACCGTAAAACGATGGCGCCTTACCGTATTCCTACTCGTCCGATGGTAGAAAGGGGCGGGAGGAATTATGTTGTGTAATTCCTCAGCGCACTCCCCGAAATGCAACCGATAAAAAACCGAAAGACTGGCAACTTTGCGGCGATGCTCTAGACTTTGCAGCCTCGTGCTGTGCGGAACCCGTTTGGATTGAACACTAAATGGGTGTCCTTGAGTTGATTATATACGAGTACATAAGTATTTAGAAGGTTGTACGTTGTCATATTTCACTCACTGGAATGCAATGTCAATTTATTCGCTTTTAACCCTAAATAAACTAGTGTTTCTGGTGAGCTGTAGACCTTGTGAGTGAGTTTTTATTATTTCCAAAATCTGACATAAAAAAGATCAATTATGAATATCGAACCTGGTAACAAAATTTCACGAGAAGCGGTTGAAAAATGCGACCTGTTGATAGAGGAGAACAAACCGAAATTCGCCCGCAGAAACTTACAAAATCATTGATAAAAAAATGGAAATTTCCAAAAACCGACTCGACAAAAAATTCTATATAACTATCGAACCTGCTCACGAAATTTCACGAGAATCGGTGGAGAATTACGAAATGTAGACGAGAACAAACGGAAATCCGAAATCTGGACATACGAAAGCATTTTTGTCGAAGCTGAAGCAGAGACCTTCGTTTCGTTTAATGTAATTAAATATATATTTACTGAAATAAACAGTTCAAATTTTAAATTATTTTTTAATTTTTTTTTACTCGGTAAATTGTTTAATCTATAGCTTAGTCCCCCTTTTATAACGAAACCTGCGATACCACGTGTAAATAAACCTTTGTCACTTGTCACATTTATATTCATTAACCTGAACATTATTTAAATTTCTCTCATTCCGTGCATGAGGGAATAATCCTTCGGATATTCACAACATATCACACCAAAGTAAACCACTATAAGTTAGACCTTCGATTATCCCACTCGTGGCCCACCAACGAGAGCTATTCCGTAGCGAGTGCGTCTAGCAACATCTTTCGAATTTGACATTTGGAGACCTTAATTCTGTAAAACTTTATTTGACCATTTCGCTCTAGCTGCATCACCATTATGTTCTCCATGTATTTTACTAGTGTCTCTATGATCTGCAGACTTCGCAAGAATTTTTTTACATTTTCGATGGCTTCTCTGTTTTGAAAGTTTTTCACTTGCAACAAAGATCCAAAACAAAATTGACTTGCAGCAAAGATCCAAAACAGATGGACGACTGCGAAGACCGCTCACTGGACGTACTTAAGAGTCCTTAGCAGTTAAAAAATGCTTATCTATTTGCCGATTTTCTGTTTAAATTGACTCGTATCTTGACATTTTCTCAAGGTCACTATCTAGAACAGGGCTATTGCGACCTAATGATGTAAATATTAAATGTATTTGTTGGATTTCTCATTAAGAAATATAGTTTCAAACATCACTTCAATTCGACCATTTTCAAACTTAAAAACTGTGTTTTTCCGTTTAAATTCTAATACACACAATAAAATCAAAAAATGGCTATGTTTCTATGTAAAACTTTCATACAATCATCGTATCCTTTAATCACTTTATTGGTATTATCAATACTTTTGTCATAATTGGAAATCAAAACATTTCAAAACTTATAAGGCCTCTTAAGCCTTTTTGATCAAGCTGAAACGGAAACATTCACTCGATCAATTATGACGTTGGTTTTTTTTAAAGAATTCTCTCTGTAATGTGATACGTTTAATGCCTGTGTAGCTTGTACGTTTCTTAGGAACCGTCTGACCAGAGGGATCATTATTTTACGTTTTGAACCCTGTAAGATGGATCTGTAATATTGTGTAGGGAAAAAATAAGATTATGTCTCACATACGTTTGAAATGTTATATAATTGTTGTTTTATATTGAATATTTGTCTCTGCCATTTAAAAGAGCACTTAGGGCCTACTTGAAGATACTACTTGAGTTTCGAAAAACTAAATTGAAATTTTTGGACGTCAAATATAAATTATTATTCCAAATATGCCACTCTCGGCAGTAGCTACATGTTTGTGGCATTTAGGGTTGAGACCCTGCGACCATGGAGTCCAACTACTCGTCGCCTCTAAATGGACATAGCAACAGAATCTATATGGACACTGAAAAACTTTAAAATATTGTAAAAGTTTGCATGCAAATATTTTTTAATTATATGTCTCTAGAGCATAATATACCTACTGTTTTAGATATACCTACTATTTAAGAAAATTGTTCCAACTTTATCTTTGTAACCAAACTTAAGAGCTAGTAGATCTGAACAAATTGTTTCGTAATCCAGATCGGTAGTGTCTCATTTGCTCTTGAGTATAGATTTAAGATTAATTTAAATTTATTTTATTTTATCCTTAACTTACTCATCATCTTGTATGAAAGAGCGAATTCCTTCTAACACAAGTTTTTATTTAAAAGGAGGATTCGACAACCTCGTTAACGTTATTTGATAAAAAAAAATTAAAGTCGCATTCGAAATATGCCAGGCATAAAATGTTAGGAATTCCTTGGACTGCGCGCCGCACTAATACTTCGATTCTCTCAGAATTAGGAATCAAGTCTCGTCTATCCACTATATGTATCAACGACTACTCCAGTACTGCGGACATGTGGCCAGACGAGGCCTGATAGCCTGGAAAAACTCATCGTTGTTGGGCACGTGGAAGGAAAAAGAAGTCGAGATAATGAAGTAGTCCGTTTTGTCCTACGATATTCTTCACATCGTAGGACAAACCGGACAAAAAATTCCGTTTTGTTCACATCATAGGACAAATCGGACAGAAAAATCCGTTTTGTTCTAGGCGTAGAACAAACTGGATTTTCATGTTTGGTTTTATTTTTAATTATTTTCAAAAATGTACATAAAGTTTCCAGTTTCAATTTTACTCGCCAAACTGACAAGACAGTTTGTTGGCGAGACCGTGCTCATTTTAACAAGTCTATTATCATGCACCTAAGTTACATAATTAAGTAATACTTGTAATTGTAAGAACTAGAACAATAAAAATAATAAAAATATATATATACATAATACTAACTAAATCTGTTAACAGTTAAGGTAATCTTTGTAAAAATTGATTTTTTAGCTTGCTTTTCACTACATTTGTCCTACGGTTTTGTTTAACGAGTAGAACAAAACGGAAATCGCCAACCCGTTGGACCGACGCTATGAAGGAAATCTGCAAAGGGAACTTGCAAACGTTTATACGGATGGCCGAGAACCGAGCGGCCTGGAGAGCAATAGTGCGCAGTGACGGTCTCATGTAGTCACGACTCTCAGTCATGAGGATGCGACGAATTAAGTTAGCGATTAATTAAAGTGAAACAACTTGTGAATATATCCAACGTAAAAGCAGTAATTTCACAGCTAATTTATCAAAATTGAGAGCATTTTGCTTCTGAATGGGAGACAGGGAAAGTTAGTGGATCTGTGAACTTGCCTTTTGTTAATTTGGACGTTTAGAATTGAACGCTTTGAACTTAGAGATGGATAGGTAATATTATCTACTTTTTAAGGTTCTGTACCAAAATAGTAAAAAAGGTACCCTTATGGTTTCACTTGTCTGTTTGTCTGTCTGTCTGTCACATCGCTAAATATCTCAAGAACTACTTATGCTATCGATTTGAAATTTGGAATAGTTATCAAGAAGGCTAACCTAGATACATAGAACATGACTTAAATTTTTTTTTTTTATGAAAAATGACAGAGTGGTTCATGAAAGTCTAGTTAATATGTCGAGTGGGGTGTCATATGAAAGGGCTTGGGTTGCACACTCTGAAACAGTTTTTTTTGGGAAGGAAAAAATATGAAATTATTACGTAACATTGATATCAATGTATATTTTACAGGAAAAATATAACTATAGGTTTATCTGGCACAAAGATTGAGCATTGCCATCCAACGTGGCAATGCGGCCAGCATTTTGGGAACATTACCTACTGGCAGCGGTTTGTTAGATTAGGGTTTTTGATAAGTATATTTATCATATTAGGTATTTATTATTTTAGGTTCATTTTAGGTTAGTTTTAGTTTTATTTTAATTTCTTTGTTTATTTGTAATTACTATTAATAAATTACCATGACGTATTGATAATTACATAAAAGAAGGCCAACTATAGCTCTATCTAGTTTTTCTTTTTTTAATCGCCAAAAAACATTTCTATTCTAAGATTGTAATCACCTTTGCATGTATTTTTGTTTTATAAATTCCTACGATATTATACTAAAAGTACCTTCCTTCAAATAAAAAAACAATGGAAATCGGTTAACGTGTTATAAATTATCCTTGAAAAACCACCATACATACTATTCAGTCGCTCAAATTTGTAACAAAAGTCGCCGATAGCGCCATCGCTTCAATTTCTACACTATGTTGTTGAGATTTTCCTGATTTTATAGGGTCTGAATCGGTACACATCTATATACGGAACCCTCGGTGCGTGAGTCCGACTCGCACTTTACCGGCTTTTTCATAAAGCTGTGTATACTTCCAAAAGGGGCTGCAACGCATTGCATATGTAATTTTGCGGACAAATAAACAAAAAAGTTTGAAAAAGGCCATGTGAGAATTACTTTTTATAACGCAGTATAACATTATCTATATTTAACAAGCATGTTAAAATTCTGACGGTAACAGGTATGAACTAAATCCGCCAGTTAGAGGTTTACGGCGGACGGACGGACAAACAAACAAATTACGCTCAACTTTTAACAGGCGATAAGGGTGCGCGATAACAGCATAGCCAGTGTTACCGAGCTGTGTAGAGAGGAGAGCCTAGTCACTGGTGGAAAGATGCGCGATTGCAAGTAGATAAATCTATGAATTTATTTTTTCAGATACCAACCTATCGCTGATCAATGTGTCACTCGTAAAAAAATTAACGATTCACTATCGATTAATGCTAACTAATCGTAAATGACACATGTAAAAGATAAACTAATTCTAGTATTGTTTGTTTCAGGTACGGTATACAAGGGCGTCTTGAAGAATCGGAGAACTCTGGTGGACAATCTTAACCAGAACGTGTAGAAATTTTCACATTATTATTTTTTTAATACAGTTGCTCAAATTGTGGTACTTTATGTAGCTGTATATTGTGGGCAAAGTTGGATTTATCGCACTAGTGCTTTTTACTTTTCCATTTTTTTTTTAAATTTACTGTTGGACAAAGCCATACATCTAACCGAAGAGTATTAGGTTCAATCAGTTTACTTATTTATTTAATAAAGCATTTGGCATCAAAACTATATTTGTGTTATATTTAAAACATAAAAATTACATATTAGACAATCAAAAGGGTTATGAAATATTAATAAATTTAAAACTGTTTCAAAAATTTGACTGATTGAGTAAACAGAATGGCCGGAAGCGAGTATTAGCCGGTAGTAAGACCTCCGATGAATAGATTATTATGCGAGTCCGCGACGCTAGCTAAATGAACGCTTGTTTTTTCGCCAAAAATTACGTTGTTTTACAAATAAGTCGTTAATTAATAATAAAATTAAAAATAATAGTATTTTCATATTTAAATGTAAATAAACTACCTTTAGATATAAAACCTCTTCCAAAATAGTTTTTGATTTGGCTGAATGCTGACAACTATGGCATGTTGAAAAAAGTTTATTAATTAAAAGTAAAACCGACTTTTTAATTCCCGCTTCTTTCATTCATGATTGCACGATTTAATTTTATAATGACTAGGCATTGTTTTAATACTACATTTGTGATATGTGCAATTTATACGATCGATGAACAAAATGCTTGTAATCTACGTCAGATATAGACCAGGTATATACAAAACCCACTATAGCCCAGTTTGTTTTGTCTCTCTTAATTAATGTTTGCTTTTTGTTATTTGATATTATTTTGCAACTGTACTAAAAAACGTCGTTTGATTTACGTGCGGAAGTGTCATTTTCACTAGTCCCTAGTCTTATCCCTCGCCTAATGGCTCGGACCAAGACAACTCAGGTCTCGTTTAAAATTACATAACTTCCGCACTTGCGTCAAAATGTACTATAAAATATACCTACAATTGATACCATTGATGTAGTAAGATGAAGATAATCCTTATATAGATATAAAATAAAATAATACCCAAGTCGATTTCAAATGAGCCTTATTAAGGGTTTTTTCTACTCCGATACTTTTATCTGTCAATTATATGGTCCCGCAAACCAATATAAGAGCATGTCTTATGCAATTTCAAAAAAGAGTATCTAGTCTATTCTTCATAAAGACCCTAGGGTTATTATGTGGTATATACAACTGCTAACAGAGGTGTCCTGTGAAACCATTAAATAAAAAAAACGACACTAAATTTACAATGAAAATCAAAACTGCCAACTTAATAAACAACTGAATTCATATGGTTTGAAACAATAACAAAACTGAAATAATTACTGCCAACATAAGGAAAAAGGCAAGTCAGTAAATGACAGTTGAAAAAAAAATAATGTGTCTTTGATTACGTTCTGTGGACTGTCATTTGTCACTATCCAAGTTACTGCTCTTTCTTATGCTGTATTGCTGTTTAATTTTGTTATCATTTAATCCCTAGTCATAGAAAAAGTGATGTATGTAACGTTGTATAAGTAGGTCAAAAAGGCTCATGGCGTCTTTATTAACAATTTTCGGCTTCGCCTCAAATTGTTACCCACGCCACTCAACTTTTTTAAACCCTCTTATACAACTATTGCATAAAATACTATATTCCACTTAACACAAACAATAATCCTGTCCTAAGAAACATTAACTAAACTAATAGGACATAATTATATATTAATTGACTGACGCGCTAAAAGCCGGTGTGATAACTCCTAAATGTGCTGCGATCTCTGGTCCATCGTGAATTTCACAGTTTCTGTCGCATAGTTTGTAATGTTATCTGTTATTGCAGTTTTCGTGTTGCTTATCTTTATCCGGACTGCCATAAAAGGTCGTTGCGAACTTCTCTCGTAAAACTATGTATTCAATGGAAACATTTTAAATGAAAATTTGGATCTGGTTCGTTGTTTTTCGACCTTAAAATTAGATGTAGATTTTGATCTCTTCTATCATAACCACTAAATGGGTTGAGTGATATTAGTAAATTTTAAATTTTGTATTCATCCATAATAATATCATAACCCAGAGGTTTCTGGGAGGATTTCACTCATTACATAAAAAATCACTTAATGCCCTCTCATCTACCTTCTTTTAATTTTTTTAGGCCGGGTTTTATAAAGATTCGTTATACCAAATTTCAGATAAAATTTCAGTAACTCAGTACATTTTTTAACATAACAAACCGACATAAAGTCGGATCTTTATAAAACCGAACCTAAATATTGTTTTGGTTGAATTGGTTCATATTTCCATTTGACCCTACGTTTAAATAACATACCCCTAGCAAAAGCGTTGAAATCATCACTCCACCAAAACATAATAGTCTCATGAAACACGATTCACTCCGTCAACATTTTGACAAATTGCTTCTGTACTCATTTGCTAACGCCAGCTCAGAGCTCCGATACGTGTGGATTCAAACCGTGAGCATATGAAGGGAAAAACTTCATGTGTTCTCCGTGGTATGTACGCCTTTACTGCACTACGAGTAGCTAGCGACGGCGGCAAATCCAAGGATTTGTTTAATAAAGCCCTAATCTCCACATACAAATATGGCGACAGCGATTATATCGAAACCGATGAGTTCTTATGAGCTACTGAAGACATCAATAGGATTAATTTTTATCGTTAGCTGTGTATAGAGCTAGAAATAGTACGTGAGCAGGATTAAGCGGAAAAATTGTTAAGAGAACTTAACAGCGTACAACCTCATGTTATAAATATTATCTGTTGATTAGTATCTCTGTGAGCTGTAGACCTCGCTGGTTTTTTTTTTTAATTTCATTAAACAAATCTATATGATAGTATGTATTTATTCAGAAAACAATAAAGTAACTAACTAATCAAAGTTAATTTAGTTCTAAATAAACATTAATTAAGGAAAATAAATGGAAATGAACCCAAGATGCTGGCAGCGGGGAGACCCGCTGCACAGCAGTTCTGAGCCTTTGACCGAGAAACGCCGCAGCTCTGGGATTACAGCAAGTTCGTATCAGTTTCTCTCAACACATTGAAAAGTTCGTGAGCTTCTTGCCTCCAAGGATCTAGAGTTTCTACGGCAAAAGGGACGAAAATGTAGTTATCGCCTAGACACTGATATTTTCGACGTTTAGCTGCCTCTGCATTTATGGCTGCTCCATCTGGTTTTTGACACGTATATGCTAAATGAGATGGAGCTTAAGTGTCCACACAGGTGGAATCCCACACTAACAGCATGGCACAGGATTCATATCGTCGAGTCTCTTGCCATCGTCACGTGCGAGGCCAGTTGGTTCGAGTACCGCAGGCACGTGAACGCTGACAAGAGCCCGACGTATGGTGTCGTTAAGACATGCGTGGCGGGAGAGTCTTCCGGCGCTTTTGGGACAGCTAAGGCCTTGGTGTCGTAAGCGGTCTACCTGCGATCCGCAACGACATTGGTGTGAGCCTAGCCGAAGGCCAACAGCCATCCTGAAAGAATTATAAACTAGTAAAGTGCAAAATTAATGGACGGAATTGCGTGAAGCCAGTATCCGGACTCACGCGCAGAAATCGCTAAGAGCCTGGCTTTCTCTCTCTGGGTGGAACACGTGTCTGTAAGATTGATGTGTATTCTTAAGCTTATAGGCAAGTCCCACTGCTTTTGATTACCTTTATTTGTGGGAAGCGTCCTTGGCCTCCGACAAATAGGCCACCTCAAAATCGGAGAGAAAACGAGATAAAATTTTACCGATAAGAGGTAGCGAGCTATGTGACCAGTACAAGAACGCTGGGAGAGCGACACTTGATATTTGCCTTTTTTGAGCAAGTGCAACAGTACCATTACGCCAAGACCACCGAACCTTACAGTGTTGCATGTAAAAATGAACGAACATCAAATTTTATATTATGATGTTTTCTAAATGACGTGTGATTGTTAGTTAACTTGCATATTTCCACAAGGGGCAGCATCGCATAGCATACGTGAATTTAGGTACAAAACGGCAGGAACGAATTATGGAAATAGCCATGTGAGCATGAATTTCTAAAAGGCGGTCTGCGGATTCTTCAAACTTGCTTATCTTATTCTGTATAAAACTAGGAATCCCTTCCTCAAAGATGGGGACACCAAGAAGGTGGAGCAATTCTTTGCTTAGAAACTTGATTCCTGGGCTTGCAAACTCAAAAGCTTGCTTGACCGATGGAGCCAAGCCACCGTATAGAAATAATTCGCATTTGAAATAAATAAAATAAAAATAAAAAAGCCTTGTATTTCTTGCAGTTGTTGTACATTGTTTGGTTAGTATGAATATTATAAAAAGTTATCCTAGTGTTAGTAGCTATTGAACGTAACTTATTATTAATTATTATTATTTGTGAAGGCCTCCTCCAAGGATTTCCACTTATCTCTCTCCTGAGCCACTTGTACCCAGTTCGGACCGGCGATATTTTTAATTTCGTCCTCCCATCTTGTCACGGGTCTTCCTTTACCTCTTTTCCCTAATGGGCCCGTCCATGACGTCACTCTTGTCGTCCAACGCTGATCTGGAAGTCGTGCTACATGCCCCGCCCACTTCCATTTTAATTGTTTGGCGTAGCGGCGGGCATCTATAGACTTAGTTAGATTTCTTATTTTTGTGTGTCTTATTTTTTGGATTTTTCTAATGCCGACCATGCTCCGCTCCATTCCCCGTTGGCAAGTTAATATTTTTTCTTTAACTTTGTTTGTGAACTTCCACGTTTGGCAGCCGTACGTCAGACATGGTTCGCATTTATTGAAATTCAACTGAAGACCAATCATCTGTCAACTGTAAACCATGCACCTGTATTGGGATAACGCTAGGAGGATGATGATGATTCTCTAACGTAACACCTAACTTAACCAGTATTTATCCCTTTTGAAATTCTACTTAACAACAACCAACAACTAAAATAATGATCAAATTTCTCACCTAGACAACTTATCTTTGAAGTCCTGTTAAGTCTAAGGTATTTATTTCACAGAAACCATTTAAAAGTCGTCGTTTCCTGTGGAAAATGCCGTTTCACGAAAATAAAATCCTATAAATTCTTATTTACGCCAACTCCCAGCAAAACCGATATTATTTTTCAATAGTTTATTTTTCTATCAGGAACCAGCGTTTGAACAAATACGAGCCATTAACTTAGAAATGTCGCGTTACAAATTCTTTTAAAACAGAGAACTAAGACGTCCCGACGTTGTTTCCAATAATTCCATCTCCAGTGACCTATTTCCTTCGAACTTCCATTTTGGGTTTTACGCTGAAAATTTCAGAGTTGTTTTTCGCTTGGGACGCGTGGAATCGAAGGAAAAATACCACAAATAGTCTCGATCGAGCTCCTATTCCGGCTAAAGCCTAGAAAGGTGTTCATATTGGTTTTGGTGAACCTTGCACCCTTTCAAATTTAGCTTAAATTAAATTGGCTGCGTGGCCAATCTCTGTTAAGCTTACATAACCAGAGTAAAATGACATTAAAAGTTATGAAGTTTGTTACATCTTGTGTGTCTTTGTCACAGTCATAAGCAGAATACACGCTGGAGATCTATATAATCAAAGTGATAATATGAACCTTTAACTACCTTACCTAAAATTTTGAGAACCCCGGTATAATCTGTTCAAGTCAATGAGTCTAACTGATGTTAATACGTTATACATACTTGTTAACAACACTATTTCTCCCTGAACAGATAATACAATTAAGAAAATCTTATACTGCTTCGAGCACTAAGTTCATTAGGGTTATAATCCGCTGCATTCCCTTCATCACATCAGCTAAAAATCAATATTATTCAGGTCAGCGCTGATACTGCGAGCAATTCATTATTATCAGCGCTCTGTGTAGATATCCACTGGAACTATCATCTGAATCTCCTATCCATACTAAATATTATAAATGAAAATGTAACTCAGTATATTACCTCTTCACGTTTACCAGTAAACCGATTGCGACGAGTTAAAGAGAGATAGTTGACGATTTAAAGGAAATCCTAGGTGGAAGCTTGCATAGAATTTAATTTGGCTGTTTTTTTTTGAACCTGACTGTGGCTTTACAGGCCGGGCCCAATAAAGCGATAAGAGTGCGCGGTTGGAGAGTAGCCTGGGGAAAATCCAGGGGCAAACCTTGAGCACGACCACGCATGTGGTTTGCAACACTGGAATACTCTAAGAGTTTGCGCTCCAGTGAGATTGGTTAAGTGGTTTTAACCGAATCTGAGGTGTGAGTGGAATTGAGCTACTGAGAGTTTTGTCGCTGGTTCGCTAAACCTAGCGTAGCTGAGAAGAGTCTAGCAAAGAACTCAGCTAGGCCCGACCTGGGTCGGACTGACAAAATTTGGCTGTATTATCCCTAACACATAATGAGAAGTTTGTTTAATTCATTCTATTTATTATCTTTGTTAGATTCATGTTTACATATAAACATACTTTAATTACTCCTAATAATGAATGTATATGCCCCCGTAAGCACTTCGTTTCTATACATAAATTTATTGGGTCAAAGGTACTCAATCTAATTAACATTTTATACTTACCTTACTATAGTTAAATATAGTAAAACTGCCCTTTTTGTGCCAACCATAATATATTACTATAGTAATCTGTGGATAATGTCGTTGTCTATACAAAAAGTAAATGTAATGGTATAAGACACCGTTACCTATTTGTATGGATGTTTGTTATCCCTAAAAACAAATAAATAAATAGAATCGAACGCAATCAAGGGCGAAAGTTGACTTTTCATAATTTTGTTTAGAATTCCATCCAAAAAGCATTTTCAAAATGTTGTTATAATTAACTCCATTTTCGAATTATGTTCCGGTTACTCACTAGAATGTTAGTAGTAAACTTCAAACTTCATTTACAAAATACGAATATCACATACATTGAAAAATACTCTTCTAAACCATACATAGTTTTGTTTTTTTTAAATCTGACTATGGCTTTATAGGCCGGGCCATATTACAAAAAAATATTAAATTAGGGGGGGGCACTCCATACATGTAGGTAACCGGTGGATGAAAAAAAAATTCAACGCACATAGTTGTGTGGGGTATCGATGTATAAGACTTTAAAAATGATATGGAAGTTTCTAAAAAACTTGTCCATTTAAGTCAACCGTTGGTGAGATATTAGCTGTCAAAATCATAGAAAGTGTCCCCCCCACCCTCTAATTTCCAAACTATAAAGTTTAAAATTCTGAAAACAATCGAGGTGGTGTGCATTAGTAAATACTTTCAACGATTTTTGGTTTGAACAATATAGATTTTACGGTTTTTGAGTTTTCGCTTAAAAACTGTCAGACGCCCAAACAAAAGGTCGTAAGTGTCGTGAGTTCCCTATGAAAATACGTCTTTTTTAGATTAGATTCAATGTACTGGATAGTGATTTTAAATGTGGACTAATAGGTGTTTGTACGGAACCCTTCATTGTGCGTGGTCCGACATGCACTTGGCCGGTTTTTTTTACCAAAGTATTTTTATGCTCCGATTGTCCTATGAACTTCAAATTTGATAACAATGTGTACTACTACATGTACTTTACTGACATATACTAATATATTGATAAGTCACATATTGTATTTAAATAATAAATAAATATGTTTGGACAATCTTACACAAATCAACCTAGTCCCAAACTAAGCAAAGCTTGTACTATGGGTACCAAGTGACGATATACATACTTATATAGGTAAATAGATACTTAAATGCATAGAAAACATCCAAGACTCAGGAACAAATATTCGTGTTCATCACACAAATACATTTATTCGTGTTCATTACACAACCCGAGACCTCCAGCTTCGAAGGCACTACCAACTAGGCTAAAGCGGTCGTCAAACTTTGAAATTTCTTTATGCGAAATGTGCGAAGTCTGACTCGCACTTGGTCGGTTTTTTGTCATCGCCTTCATGTTTTAGCTACTGGCAACCAATAAAGTAATTGTTAACATTCTAACATCAAAAACAAATATCAAAGTGCTTTCCGGCTGGTTGTGGCCGATTTTTTTTAATTATCGCGCCGTCTTTTCGCAACACTAATTGGATTGTTTAGCAAACAAAGGGGCTATTGTTTCTCCCCCACTTCTTTTGCCTCTTTGTTAGTTGTTTTCTACGCGATACATTTCCGGGACCCATTGCGTGTCCCAATTGCTATGGATGGCTTTTGGTCTGAGTAATGTACAAACAATACACATTATATTTCTAAAAGAAAACAATGGAATAGACTTTGCTTAAGATTAAAGAATGGAGGATGATGCTATCCATTAATAGTTATTTGTTATGCAAGGCTGCAAATTTGTTGTTTGGCGCGAGTGCTAAAATTGAAGGCCGAGATATCAAAGGATTCTACTCGCTACGCTGGTGGAAAATCCTGAGCGTAGCAAGGATTTCAAAACACGAGAAGCCAAATAACTTTGCTGCCGAGCGAAACACCCAACTTTTCACCTCACCCTAGCGAGGAAACGTAGGTACAAGAAAACAATTCAAGTATTATTACAGAAAATCGCAATACGAATATTGTTTGATTATATATTATTACTTATTTTTGTATTTCCATAAATTAAAAAAGTAGGTAAAATAATAATATAAAACTAAAATTGAATGATTTTCAATTTAATGTAAGTACCTAAAATAAAATGTTTCAACGGATGAGACATTCCTTGTGCGAGCGGGCCGTCGCTATATACATGTATAACGCTGTCTCACTCGCACACCGCACCGTCGTGCGGAAACTGCAGCAGTGTAGAAACCGCCTTAAGACCGCATGGCCGAACCATGATTCTGAACGCATCCATAAAAAATTGGGTAGCGCGGTACTACGTCATGTTCGAATTTCAAAATCACTTTATCTGCTAGCGGATAAAATGGACTTTTGCACGCAGATTTGAAACGATAAAGTAAGCCTTTCAGAGCGGGTGAAGTGAAAAGTATTACACAATCGTTACATAATGACAGCTATTGAAGTCGAGTAACGCTTCGAGGAAACTTCGTTCTCTAAACGTTAAATAAACGTCAAGCAATTCTATTAAGTTTTAGGTAGACCAAAAATATCGGCAGCAGAAACTAGCATCACGTTTTTCATCTCATGGTAATCTTTAGCTTTCGCGTTCGCTGAGCGGTCTGCGTCCACAGTTCAAATACAGACTGGTAATAATGATTAAGTATGGCAATAAACCAACGTAATTGCATTGTTTTTAAAATCATGTCATCGAGATTTTAACCGACTTCAAAAAAAGCAGCAGTTTCTCAATTCGGTTGTATATTCTTTTTTTATTCTGTTTTTAATGTGTGTTACCTCAGAATTCCATCATTTATGAACCGATTTGTTTTTTTTAAAGCATATGATTCAACGTTGGTCCCGTTGTTACATAAGACATAAGAAGTTTATTCGTACATAAAAGTTTACAGGTATAGTTGAACATATCATCATTTATAAGTAATGTACAGAGTGGATTTTTCGTTATGCGGTTCGACTGGCCCCTACACTAGGCTAAGCCTGTCCCGTAGGTAGCCAATTCAAAAATGGATTAACAATATGTGCGCGAGAAGTCAGAAAAGATGTACGTTACGTTACCATAATCTAGTTCTGATGATGGGATCCATGAGGAATTGAGGGAACTTCTCAAATATTAAAGTTGAACAAATAGCGATTTTAGTATTTTCGATAACAAATTGAGCATTTGCATACAGAAAGTAGCATTTGGTGAACGGGAACTGATGAAGAAGACCAGGGATGGTTAGCGGAAACTCCTAGTGTTTCATTGTTAGATCTATAATAATTTCGATCAAGATACTGAAGCGAATTTAAATGACCTGATGTAATGTTACTATCGAACTGATCTGGTATTCGAAGCCGAAGGTACACAATGGAACTTTGTAATAAAATAGTGTAGCTTATCCGTGTTTGAGCTATTTCGTTAACTTTAGGCAATTTCTTTGTATGGCACAGCTTCAAAAAATTCAATACCGTCGTTATTCAATAAGAAGCTTAGTCTCCTATTAACCTATTAGAATATAGGGAATTATGTTTTACTTTGTAGTGTTTTTTAGCGCACCTGTAGTCGCGATCCTCAGCAGTGAGGGACCAAGGAAGAAGAAAAAATGTGTTTTTTTTTGATAAAGGTTTAGGGTTCCGTAGTAAACAAGGAACCCTTATAGTTTCGCCATGCCCGTCCGTCCGTCCCCCGCTTTTCTCAGTAACCGTTAGTATTAGAAAGCTGTAATTTGGCATGAGTATACATAGCAATGACGCCGTCGAAACGTAAAAAAATTACCCTCCCCTACATATAAATTGGTGGTGCATTTTTTTTTCTTCCAAACCCCTTCGTGTGGGGTATCGTTGGATAGCTCTAATATATTATAAGGTTTCTAAAAGCATTTTTTGATTCAAGAATCGGTTGCCGTGATATTAAGCTTTGAAGTGATAATTTTTGCTATGGTCAAGTGTCCCCCCCCCCCTGCCAGCTAAACGTTAGCTACTAGGCATGTGAAAAAAATCATGGTAGTAGTATATACGATGAATTTAAAAGGAAAACTCTCACAGCTAAGTACACATTACCGTAAAGGGCAAAAATATGTATACAATCATCAGTACTAAGATCAGTAAAAACCCTTCTACGGGCCCGTAATTCCGCATATGACCGGTGACGTGATGGACGGGCAACTACGGAACCCTACCGGCCGGTTTTTTTGTTTATCACAAGAAAATCAGAATGTTGCTGTTGATAAAGTTGCCTTGTAGCTGGTCGCTGAACTCCACTGTTATGGCCATAGCAAGACGCTTAACGTACTTAGTGGCCACAGCGGAAACATTCTCTTGTGGCCGCTGTGTGCTCACAAAGGATTTAATATCTTCTGAGATCAGATAACATTGCCAGGGATTCATATATTATTGCGAATGTGCTTTATTAGTTTGGTAAAGACTAGCTTGGGATCAGATAAAGGTACAAAGGGACATTATTTACTGTAATGGAATAAGATGAGTCACAAACTGAACTACAAAAAGTAGCTAACAAAGTTTAGGTAAACTAATTCCGTGATACAAATCAAAATTATTTTTCTCAAACTTGCAATGAAATATTGACGTTATGTTCGTTATAACAAACAGGCTTCAAAGTATCACGGGCGGAACAACTCGAGAGAACTGTAAAGGAATTTCATACAAAATTAAAGGCCCTAGGCCGGGAAATATTTCTTTTTAAATTTTAATGTTAACATGGCGTGTTCATGGACAGGGCTGCGACCGCGAAAGCACTATCGTATTTTTCTCTCTGTCGCTCAAATTATTTAGCATTGGAGCGATAGAGAGAGAAAATACTATGGTGCTTTCGCAGTAGCGCCCCAGGCTAAACAGCTGAATTATGTCTTTTTATTTTTTTTCTAGTGGCTGAATGGTTATCGAACTAAAAATATCTGCGTTAATGCCTATTACACACGAACTGATAAAGTATACATATTTGTATGATTCAATGTGTTGATGAATAAATTTAAAATATTGTCTATACGTAAGTCACCGGAGACCATAGGCCACATTTGAAATCCTCTGCATTTCTTTTATTTATTCTATAAAAATAAGATTCTTATTATCAGGTTGTGTATAATGGCCCTAATAGGGTCTATTCGAACACTACACACGCGAAATACGGATTCCGTAAAATAAACATTATGGAGGGATTAGAGGGAAAACTAAAATTTGTTTTTTGAGAGGTGTATTTGTTTATTTGATTGCATATGTTTGAGAAAAGCGCTATACATGCCTTGCCGTGAAAAGGGCTTTCTGGCTTCGTATCACTATCCGGCCTCCCTACGGTCGGCTGTCTATACCTACTCACCCGGCAAGCCCTTTTTTCCCAGCGTCTGCAGTATTGTACAAACAAAGCTAAGTAAGCTCATCACATTGCTCATCAAACATATATTGGGTATAAAATCATTTTAAAAGATCAGTAAAAACTTCCCTTTAAAACTTTATTGCGAGAAACACCGTATAACGACCATATGGAACTAACTATGCAAAATAACGTTCTCGCACGCATTACTAGAACCTATAATACTGATTTTTCTAGTATAGACATTTTTAAACATTCAAGATCATCTTTTAAGCTAGGAATTATTAGAACGACTAAAAATAAGCAGCACAGCTTCTCTTAATAGGTATTATAATATTCGTAATAATAATTAGTTTATCTGTATTCTATCGACGACTTTTTGTTAGTTGCAAACATCTTATTTAGTAGGTATTTACTTATTTTCATTTATACAAATCACTCAACAATGGACTGTAGTCCGTTCGATTGTCCTTTATATAATACATTAAGGGAAACCTCTAATTGGCCGGACTACTGTATTATTTAGTATAAATTATAAAATTTGTATCGCTGTTGGTTTTCCGAATAAATAAATAAAATAATACTCCCTAATACATTAATAAAACGAATAATTATGTAAAGAAATTAAACACGAACTACACCCACTATTATTACTTATAGCTAATGTTTCATCAACCTTATATAATCTAGATTTAAAGGCCTCTTCAACTCTTAGAAGGAGTGCTCCAAAATTGCACTTCATACGGCATAAATCACTCGCAAAATCCAGTCGTAATACTTGCCCCAATAATAGTCCTTTGTTATCCACCATAATCTGGGATAGACTTTTATGGTCCAGTCAAATTTCTTCAACATTTTTTTATTAGTCAAAGTCAAGAAGCATTCTCCCTCCAATTTTGGGAATGGGTTGTAAACTTAAGAGTTTTATTTAACCAAGCTGGAATTTCACTCGTTATTTTTATACCACGAAGGTGACAAGCAAGCATGCGGGATAAGCAGACGCCATTGTTTATGGACGTTTCAAACTGTTGAGTACAGTACCGTCCTTTTACTAAGCTATTATTAAGACGACCGGTTTAGCCTAGTGGGTAGTGCACCTGCCTGTGAAGCTGACGGTCCTGGGTTCGAATCCCGGTCAGGGCAAATATTTGTGTGAAGAGCATGAATATTTGTTTCTGATTCTTGGATGTTTTCTATGTATTTAAGTATTTATATCTACCTATTAAATATATCGTCGTCTAGTACCCATAACACAAGCCTTCTTGAGCTTACTGTGGGGCTAGTTCGATTTGTGTAAGATTGTCCTCTAATATTTATTTATTTATTATTTATTTATTTTATTTATTATTGAGTTCACAGCTAGAGAGACAGCAAATCGTTTCCAGCCAGAGGGAAAATTACTCATTTTTGGTGTAAGACCGATTTCCTCGACTAAATAGGAACTATTAACTATCATAGAATTTTTTTTAAACTCAGAGCCGAGGTTCGAATCCCCCTACAGATTGAAAGTTTATGAAATACCTGACATAAATAAAATATGTAAACTAAAATAGACACGGCTAAATATCAAAAACTCTCTGTAAAGGACCAAACAATGGCACTATTGTGAAGCCTTCGACCGACGAAACGAAGCTAAAATACGAGCCCCAATGCAAAATAGCTCGTCTAGTCGCAATTCTGCATGCGTATTTTTTTTCAAAAACTAGTATTTCTACCCGAATCGACTTTGATGATTAATGGAATACACTAGACGCAATGTCACTAAAGCTAGCTTAGTTTTGAGTTGTACAAAGTGTACATCTCGTTATTTATTTTAAAATAATTTAATTATAAATATTACATCTCACACGCAAATAATTACGTCTGCTTCATATTTAAGGCAAAATAGGTCGTCTATTTAAAATAAAACCTGTTTACCAGGGTTCGTAATATAAAATATTATTTTCAAATTGAATACGGAATATTCTCTGTCATGTAAAATGACAAACCACTATATAAAAGGGCAAATTCAGCCTAATTTTTTATTACTCCAAATCGTTTTTCTATCGAGATGGCACGAGGTAAGCCAGTGACTGAAGAAGTGCGGAAAATTATAATCTCCAGTAACAATAAAGGCAAATCTACGTACCAAATTGCCAAGGACCTTTCTATGCCAAGGTCTACAATCCAAACTATCATCGAGCATCATCGAAAACACGACAAAATTTCTTGTTTAAAGAAATCCGGCCGCCCACGAATTACTACTAAAGCAGAAAACAGGATTCTGAGGAAGATCATCAAGAAAAATCGTCGTGCAAGAGCTGGAGAACTTACGGTACTATGGCGTGACGCAATTAAAAAAAACATTTCAGTGGATACTTGCAAGAGAGTGATGAAGAGGATGGGCTACGGTTTTTACACTGCTAAAGAGAAACCGTTACTTACACAACGGCAGAAAACTAACAGGTTGAAATTCGCCAAAAAGTACAGAAATTGGACCGTCGATCAGTGGCGTAAAATTATATGGAGTGACGAATCTAAATTTGAAGTCACAGTAGGCGATGAACGAAGTAAAGTCATTCGCGAAAAAGGAGAGGCATTTCAAAAAGATTGTCTTAAGCGTAAGGTAAAGTTTCCAGCTTCCTTAATGATTTGGGGCTGCATGTCGGCACAGGGTGTCGGCTGTCTGCAATTTATAGATGGAACCGTCAATGCCGAAAAATACAAAAGCATCTTACAAGAGAGTTTGCTGCCGTCTATACGTAAGTTAAAGTATAAAAATGCGTATACTTTTCAACAAGATGGTGCCTCATGCCATACCGCTAAAGCAACGATGGCGTGGCTGAAAAAGAAAAAAATACCTACCATGTCGTGGCCATCCAGCAGCCCGGACTTGTCTCCCATAGAAACGTTGTGGTGGAAAATGAAGAAGAAGTTGCGAAAGGACCCGTCCAGATCAAAAGCTGATCTTAAAGAGAAACTTACCTGTGTTTGGAATGAAACAACCCCGGAAGAGTGTCGACAGCTGGTAGATACAATGCCGCTCAGAATTAAAGCCGTTTTAGATGCAAAAGGAGACGCCACCAAGTGGTAGACGTTCTAATCTGCGTCGGTAACACTAAAGACGAACTTTTTTGCATTTTAGTACAATTGGTGAAACAATGTTTTTTTTATTACCAAGGAAAGTTCGTTTTTTTTTTCATTGAATAAATAAAATACGATTTATAACTTATACTGTTTTTATATTGCTAATTCTTCCAAACACCTTCGTCCCCCAGAATTTTTAGGTTAACGTTAGTTTAGTACATTTTTTTCCTACCAGACGTACTCATTTGCATTGGGGCTCGTAATATTTTTGTAAAAATTTTGATATTTTTCAAACATTGTAGCATTTTAGGGTTCCGTACCAAAATGGTAAAAAGGAACCTTTATGGTTTCACTTTGTCTGTCTGTCACATCGCTAAATATCTCAAGAACTACTTATGCCATCGATTTGAAATTTGGAATAGTTATAAAGAAGGCTTACCTACATACATAGAACATGACTTTTTTAATATTTCTTTTAAATTTCTGTGAAAAATGACAGATAACAAGTGGTTCAAAATTTGAAAGTCTAGTTAATATGTCGAGTGGGGTGTCATATGAAAGGTCTTAAATTGCACATTCTAAAACAATTTTTTTTAATTTTTTACGTTGAGTCATTTTTGTTTTATGAGGGAAAATGTAAAAAAAATACCGTTATATCCGAAGTTGACCAAGGAAAAATATAAAATTATTACATAACATTGATATTAATGTATATTTTACAGGAAAAATATAACTGTAGCTCTATATAGTTTTTCTTTTTTTTTATCGTCAAATAACATTTCTATACTAAGTTTGTAATTTAATCACCTTTACATTGAAATAGTATTTTTTGGGTATTTTAATGAAACAAGAGTTATAACAAGTCGTTTATTTCCCACCATAGACTACTGTGGACTAAATCTTTACCCGGCACGGGCTTATAACTTATTAACTTATTTTACTTAGGGTTTAATGACGCTTTTGGTCGATTGCGCTAACACCTATGGGTCAGACCCGATTAATAACGACTGAAAGCTTAGCTGCATTATGTCCTGGGCGAAGTTCCACAGGATTCGCTCACAGGGGGGCTGGCCCGGCTGATCCCGGAGGCCTCGGGCACAGCAAGCCCCGACCAAACACCTCCTTTTGGAGGAAAATTGTCCCGCTTAAGCCCCAGTGTTGACAAATGTCGACCCCAGCCACGTCGGCAGTACGCCCGCCGCGAGCGGAAAGGTTTGGCGGAATGGAAGCTAGCCGTAGAATAGCGGGACCTCGGGCCACGCCCGTCTGTCTCACTTGTTCGCCGTCGACACCAGCAATCCGCGGCCGACAATTGAAAATCACTGCATTCGCTTGGCCACGATCCCGTTCAGGGCTGAAGGCAAAGGTCGAATGTCGCGTCTCATCGTTCGGTGTTGCCAGCTCCCCGAAATTGGATACCAAAGTTATGTGAGGGCGGCGGTTTTAAACCGCGCCAACCCATACGAAAATGGCAGCATGTAGACGTCGATATCGAGCAGGTGTGGACTCCCACACCGCTGAAACGCAAAAGAACGAAGCCTCCGTGACGATAACATCGCCTAATCAATTATTTGCACACTTCATCCGCGTTAGTTACCCGCCCGCGGGTAGCTCCCGAGTACTCTGGCAACACACGGCGCACAGATAAGCTAACTAATGGAATAGGTTACTCTCCAACAAATTGCTAAATGGTTAGGAACACTTTGCCAACATCACAAATGGATTAGTAGGCCTTAAAAGAACGAAAATAAACCCAGTCCATGGGTTTATATATTACACACCCCCTCACCCAGAAGAATTTTCCGTGGGAAGGAAACTGAGAGAGGAAAATTCCAGCTCGCCCTCGAGCTGCAATGTCACCAAGATACGGCTATCGTCCCTGGAACAAAGAAACTAAAACTAAAACAAGGATTCTCGGCCTACACTCTGAGGCAGCAGTGCAGCACCTCGTACAAGAAAATATGGGGTTCATCGTATAGCGTTTGGGGACACCGGCTTGCAATCCTTTACATGCCATTTTCCCAAACGCTTGCCGTTTTCGTCTACTAGTTCGTACACTAACCGCGATACTTTCCTTATGACGCGGCATTTTTCATATTTGGGGGCTAGCTTGGCCGCAAAGTATTTGCTGGCCTTGCTTTGTTTAAAGGTGCGTTTCCACACTTCGTCTCCTACTTCAAATTCGATGTCCCGACGTCTGTCGTTGTAATATTTTATGTTACGGTCATGAGATTTTTGTAACAGATCTTTTACCGTTGAATAGACCTCTCTTAAGATCTTGATCTTATCCAAGTAATCGTGTCTAGATGAAAAAACAATTTCGTCAACCTCCTCTGGTTCACCATAGATCGTACCATCGGGGACCGCTTCCCGTCCGTGGACTAGTAGGAACGGAGTATGTAAAGTAGACTCATTAACTGAGGTATTTAGTGCGAACTGAATCCGTGAAATGTTGACATCCCACATGCGGTGATCTGACTCGATGAACGTGGAAATGGCTGTGACGAGGGTCTTATTATAACGTTCTACCGTGTTCACTTGCGGGCAGTACACAGGTGTGTAATGCAGCTGTGGTATGTTATAACTCGTGAACAACCTTTGAACGTCGCCGCCGGTAAAATAGGATGCGTTATCTGCAATAATGGTTTGAGGTATTCCGTGAATCATGAATACGTGGTCCTCTAGCCTTTGGGAGATTACTGCTCCGGTGGCGCGTCGCATAGGGAACAGCATGCAATACTTAGTGAAACAGCATACAACCACCAATAAGTAAGTATTTAACTTTCGCGAAGGGGGTAGGGGTCCGACGAGGTCCAGGCTCAGACACTGGAATGGGCGGCAGCAATCCTTCGCGCTTCCCATAAAGCCCGGGGTGGGGAGCTGACTGTGCTTATGTGCCGCACACGCAGAGCAATTTGCCACGTACCGGACGACATCTTGGTACATACCTGGCCAAAAGTAGCGCAGTTTTAACCTTTTATAAGTTTTTGCTGTGCCCAAATGCGCGGCGGTTGGGACTGAATGATTATCCCTAATGATTTCTAACCGGAACTCTTCGGGTATAACCTCTTTCCACTCAAAATCCGATGTCAACGAGTTCCTTGGTTTGGTGTAGCGGTACAAGCGACCGTTTTTTAACTGAAAATTGGGAACGGAGCCTGGTCTGGACTCGCACCTCTTATATAATTCTAAGTACCATGTATCGTTAATAGCGTTCGTATCGACCAAGTATACTGGAATGGCTCTAGACAAGGCGTCCGGTACGATATTTTCGGATCCTCGACGGTGTTCGACCACAAAGTTGTAAGGTGATAGTCGACAACCCCATCTCTCGAGGCGTCCTGTAGGGTTTTTAAGGTTGAGGAACCATTTCAAGCTGGAATGGTCCGTTATAATTTTAAATTGGCGGTCCCCCTCCAAATACGGTCTGAAATGCTCAACGATGTTGACCACTGCCAAGGCTTCCCTCTCAGTGGCTGAGTAGTTCCTCTCCTGGGGCGTGAGGGAACGACTGTAATATGCCAAAGGGTGTTCCTCCCCCTCGAACACTTGTGTTAAGGTACCACCAATTCCGAAATCCGAGGCGTCGCAATGTACAGCGAATGGTTTAGAAAAATCAGGGCAGGCTAGAACCGGCGCCGTGGTTAAAGCGACTTTAAGGTCGTTGAATGCTCTGTCTGCTTCCGGAGACCAGCGAAAGGGTGGAGCACCTCTTCGTGTAGATGTCAATTGGTTGAGAGGCCCGGCTATGTTGCTGAAGTTCTTAATAAAGCGGCGGTAATACGAAGCCGTACCGAGGAAGCGTTTAACGTCTTTACGACACGACGGAACTGGGAAATCAATAATCGCCTTTACCTTGTCGGGGTCGGTACGTAGGCCGTATTCATCCACCACAAAACCTAAGTACTTTAGCTGTCTGCGGAAGAATTTGCATTTAGACAAGTTAATAGTAAGGTTAGCGTAACGTAGTCGCTCAAACACCGTACGCAGTAGGGACAAATGCTCAGTAAACGACTCCGAAACAACAATAATGTCGTCCAAGTAGATAAATATGCGCCCATTATACTCCGGGCCGAACAGGATGTCCATGAGGCGCTGTTGCGTTGCCGGGGCTGAAGTTAGGCCAAAACACATTACTTTAAATTGAAATAAACCTCGACCCGGCACCGTAAAAGCAGTTTTCTCCCTAGACGCCTGTGAGTCTAGACCGATCTGCCAAAATGCTGATTTTAAGTCTAAAGACGACAAAAATTTGGCGTTCCCGAGTTGATCTAGAATCTGGTTAATTAGCGGCAGTGGGTAAGCATCGTGCTTGGATATCTCGTTGAGCTTTCTGCTGTCCAGACAGAATCGGAGGGTTCCATCCGACTTAGGTGCCATGGTTACTGGGTTGTTCCATGGGCTGCAACTCGGTTCAACTACGTCGAGTTGGAGCATTTCATCCAACTGTTTGTTCAGCTCCGCGAGCTTTAAAGGAGATAACATGTAATGGCGCTGCTTTATCGGCCTCGCGTCACCCGTGTCGATAGTATGTGTAAGGAGATGAGTTCGACCCAAACCCTTTTGCTCAGCAGATATGGATTCGAATTCCCGTAATATAACTTCCGCTTGGCGTTGTTCGTCCGACGAGAGGGACTCAAAGCCTTGTATAAATCGAACCTCTGATGTAACGGTATTTATATGTTCTTCATCAGACAAGGAACAGTCATTCGGTAATAAAGACAGTACGTCCGGGCCGATATTGAATGCTTTCCAAAAATTGATGCCAAATAAAAGCTTAGTTGGTACCTCTGGTATCACGTAGAACTTCACTATTGCCGTCTTACCATCGACCGTGACTGGCAAGAATATATGACCCAAAATAGGTGAAGAGGAGCCGTTTGCCGTTACTATATGGCTCAAGTCCTGCGATTTATGAAGGGTTACCTGCGCTTCAAAATATTTCCAGGCCTCGCCGCCAATAATAGATAATTCCGAACCGGAATCTAATAGGCCCGTATAAGAAAGACCGTAAATTTGCACAGTCAGGTAAGGACGCAAGTCTGAGCCATCTATGTAACTGTTTAGTTTTATAGCCGCTCTGCCACTTTCGAAAAACGCGCGTATCGTTGCTAGCCAGGACTGCCACTCTTCACGATTAAACTTTGATGGAGGTAAGTCTGCCGCGGTGTGTTGGCATAATTTTGTCGATCTACTCGTGTTACCATTTAACGCTACAGGGTCTTGTAACTCATGAGGTCTATCAGATAAGATAAGCGCGTTGTTACTGGGTGGTGGATCGCTAATGGCATGCAAGGCAGCAGTATCGTTGGGGTTATCCGTATCAGAGTAAGGCATATGATTTGTGCGACTCTCACTAGGCTGTTCGGTCGTTTGGTTATCGAACGGGTAAGTTGTGTCTACCAGGTTAGCGGAAGGCTCAAAACACGGATTCACGTTTTGGTAATTTTCGGTGAACCGGTTATTTGGGTAAACTGCGGTAATTGGGTTAATAATGTTTGCGGAAGGCATGGTAGGTTGCTCTAAACATGAATTCACGTTTTGGTAATTTTCGGTGAACCGGTTATTTGGGTAAACTGCGGTAATGGGGTAAGTAGTGGTTGCGAAAGGCACGGTAAGTAGTTGTGGACACGGATTCACGTTTTGGTAATTTTCGGTGAACCGGTTATTTGGGTAAACTGCGGTAATGGGGTAAGTAGTGGTTGCGGAAGGCACGGTAAGTAGTTGTGGACACGGATTCACGTTTTGGTAATTTTCGGTGAACCGGTTATTTGGGTAAACTGCGGTAATTGGGTTAATAATGGTTGCGGAAGGCATGGTAGGTTGC
Organism: Epiblema foenella; assembly: GCA_963556455.1. Classification (NCBI taxonomy): domain Eukaryota; kingdom Metazoa; phylum Arthropoda; class Insecta; order Lepidoptera; family Tortricidae; genus Epiblema; species Epiblema foenella. Next base: position 13,773,554 of record OY747116.1, on the reverse strand, counting down.
TCTAAACATGAATTCACGTTTTGGTAATTTTCGGTGAACCGGTTATTTGGGTAAACTGCGGTAACGGGGTAAGTAGTGGTTGCGGAAGGCACGGTAAGTAGTTGTGGACACGGATTTACGTTTTGGTAATTTTCGGTGAACCGGTTATTTGGGTAAACTGCGGTAATTGGGTTAATAATGGTTGGGGAAGGCATGGTAGGTTGCTCTAAACATGAATTCACGTTTTGGTAATTTTCGGTGAACCGGTTATTTGGGTAAACTGCGGTAATGGGGTAAGTAGTGGTTGCGGAAGGCACGGTAAGTAGTTGTGGACACGGATTCACGTTTTGGTAATTTTCGGTGAACCGGTTATTTGGGTAAACTGCGGTAATTGGGTTAATAATGGTTGCAGAAGGCATGGTAGGTTGCTCTAAGCATGAATTCACGTTTTGGTAATTTTCGGTGAACCGGTTATTTGGGTAAACTGCGGTAATTGGGTTAATAATGTTTGCGGAAGGCATAGTAGCTTGCTCGAAACATGAATTCACGTTTTGGTAATTTTCGGTGAACCGGTTATTTGGGTAAACCGTGGTAATTGGGTTAATAATGGTTGCAGAAGGCATGGTAGGTTGCTCTAAGCATGAATTCACGTTTTGGTAATTTTCGGTGAACCGGTTATTTGGGTAAACCGTGGTAATTGGGTTAATAATGGTTGCGGAAGGTATGGTAGGTTGCTCTAAACATGAATTCACGTTTTGGTAATTTTCGGTGAACCGGTTATTTAGGTAAACTTCGTTATCTGGGTATATAGTTGTTGCAGAAGGCACGGTAGGTATTGTTGTTGGTACTGAACGTGTAGTTGGGTGCTGGTTTTCTTCTGTGAAATGGTTATTTGGGTAAGTAGTGTTAATTACATGGGGAATGGTTACATCATTTGAGTATGTTCGGTTACAATATACACGGGTCAGTGAGTTCATAAGAGTCGGGGAGGGGGAACGGGAACATGCAGGCAGGATAGGGGAGGGGTATTCGTTAGTAATATGGGCAGAAGCGTTAATAAGCGGGGGGGGGAGGGTGTTATATTTGTTAGTGGGGGTGGGGATGGGACGCGGGGTTTTAGCGGGGGGTTGTTTGTACGTTGTGTGGGTGGGATTGTTTGGGTATGTTCGGTTACAATATACAGTAGTCAGTGAGTTCATAAGAGTCGGGGAGGGGTAACGGGAGCATGCAGGCAGGATAGGGTAGGGGTATTCGTTAGTAATATGGGCAGAAGCGTTAATAAGCGGGGGGGGGAGGGTGTTATATTTGTTAGTGGGGTTGGGGATGGGACGCAGGGTTTTAGCGGGGAGTGGTTCGTACGTTGTGTTAGTGGGGTCGTAAGCATTAGTAGGCGTGGGTAGGTCAGGGTTATATTTGTTAGTTCGGGTGGGGATAGGGTGCAGGGAAGCGGGGGGGGTGGTCAAGTACGCGGTATTAGTAGGAGTGTGGGAGTTAGTAGGGGGAGGGTGTAAACTGGTCAGTGTGTGCATAGTAGTAGGGTGGCTATTGTCAGTGCAGGCTAGGTATGTATGGCTTTTGCGGATAGTTTTTTTTTTATTCAAATTTATTCTCGAAGTCGGTAAGAATATTCTACTGTTATACATTTTATTTGTTTCTGTTACTACCGGATCAGCCATACTCTGATTCGGTATTACTCGTTTTTTGAAGTACTAGGTCCGGGGGTGCATTTAGGGCAAGTGCGTGCTGTTACGTTACTCTCGCCACAGCGATAACAAACTAGTCTTGGTGTCGCCTTACATGCCTTTAACGAATGCCCCTCTACTCGACAGCGTACGCAAAAATCAGTAGGGGTTTGTATGATTGATACCGGTTTTGTTGAATTTGGTTTATATACTAAGTCCTGAGCGAGAGACTTGGATAAGTCTCTGTTGGGCTCTGCGAAGCGCTTGGCACGTTGGGCCGCAGCCTCCAGCTGGCGACAGCGGTCCTTAAGGTCATTAATTGAATCGATTTGAAATAAGGCTAACTGTTTTGAATAAAACGGTCTAATATTTTGCATCATAAGACTCAACTTTTCTACCTCGGGTAAAGGAGTCTCTAATCGCGAGTAGTAGTTAAGCATTACACTGACGTAATTAACAATGGATTCGTCGAAACCTTGCGTCCTCGCCCTAATCTCACAAAGTAGACGTTCGTTATAATCTACCGGCAAATAATCGCGAAGCAACACCCTCCTGAGGTCCGGCCAGCAGTGTACCTGGTCACAAACACCGTCAAACCACGACGATGCCTCGTCGGTGAAGAGCTCGCAAGCCGAGCGGAACAATGTCGAGTCCGTAATTTCTCGAGAGACACGCACCTGCTCGAGTTTCCGTAAGAATGCCTTAACGCAGGACTTGCCGTCATATTTTAGATTTAATTTTTGAACCGCATTCGTGCTGTGGGGCGCAGCACAAATGGGCGTAGCGGGTGGTGCGGCAGCCTGGGCGGCATCCTTCGTCAATGCGCTTCTGAAGGTTAACATGATATTGTCTAATCGTAATAGTAATTTATCTAATTGGTCGCTGAGCTCGGTGTGCTTAGCAATGTCTGAACCCGAGGGCGTGAGCCGAGTTAGGCGATGGTATAGATGGTGGGCGGCCGCCTGCACGCGATTCAGTACCTTTAATGAGGTGTGGCGTTGTGTTGATGTTTGCAGCAGGGTGCGCAGTTCATCCATCTTCGCCGAAATGACGGCCAGTTCGTCGGCGACGCTCCCATCATAGTCCGCGACTTCGTCGGTGGGAATCTCCTGGTTCAACTTCCGGAGCTGGCATCGAAGGTCTGAGACTGTAGTTAATGGCGTTGCTGAACGTACCCTGACTTCATACTCCAGCTCATCTTTTTTTAATAGGTTGAACGCGATAGGACGCTCCTCCAACGACGAGCTTGACGACATGGTTAGGTATAAGTATAGGTATGATTGAATTGAATGGTGTAGGTAAATAAATTAAAAAAAAAAGAGAGACCGGCCAATGGGTACCCGTCTGCCTGAGCACGCTATATCTGCGAGGAGAGTGTTTAGCCGTGGACAGCTGGTACTGGATTTAACCGGTAGTAATTAAATATTTTAAATAGTTTTAGGTATAAGTTATGATCACTTGACCCCCGGATCAAAGACCTGACTCTTCGCTAGTACCCTGAGGAAAGCGCGATCGACCAATTACAAACACGTCCGTCATATGGCCCTTGGGCCCTTCTAGTTATCATGTATGGTAGCAAGTTTTACATATATAATTTTTTTTACTATAATGATGAATGTTATTTATAACAAAGTTAACAACTGGTCAGTGGATGGGCTAGATGTAATTGTTAAGGACATATGTTCTGGTAATACTTATTTTGTTTAACCTTTTAGTAGAAAACTGCGGCCTTAAACAGTAAGGCTGGTGAGTTATAACAATCACTATGTAAATATGGTTAAGTGTAAATAATAGAGAAAAAAAAAATGCATATAAAAATAAATGTAAAAATAAAGAGTAAAATCTTGGGTGTAAAGTGCCGCTACTTAAAATGCAGTAATTCTCATTTGCCAGCCACGGAGCAAAATGTTCAATGTTACAGTACTGTTATAGTGGCACTGACCCTATAGTAGGTAATTAGTGTGGTTAACAACAATCCAAATGCAGTTAAGGGCAGCTTAATCATTAATAGTAAAACTAGAACGCCAAACTAATCTTATAGCCTATTTATCACTATCACGCTTACTGGGCGTGCGGTAGGACATGTATTACTTTGTTTACAATTAAACAACAACAACGTGAAACAAGGTCAATGTTGTTTTTTCCGTATAAGTAAATTTAAAAAAGAAATTGCTGGTGTTAACTGACTATAAATCCGGGCATTAGTAATGTACATACATCCCTAGGTATAGCGCAAGCGACCAGACTCAGTCCTTCACTGAAATGTAGGTTTAGCTATAGGTATTGGAGGGAACTAAGAGTGAGCGACATTAACTGTTCGGGCGCCATGAAATAGTATTTTTTGGGTATTTTAATGAAACAAGAGTTATAACAAGTCGTTTATTTCCCACCATAGACTACTGTGGACTAAATCTTTACCCGGCACGGGCTTATAACTTATTAACTTATTTTACTTAGGGTTTAATGACGCTTTTGGTCGATTGCGCTAACACCTATGGGTCAGACCCGATTAATAACGACTGAAAGCTTAGCTGCATTATGTCCTGGGCGAAGTTCCACAGGATTCGCTCACAGGGGGGCTGGCCCGGCTGATCCCGGAGGCCTCGGGCACAGCAAGCCCCGACCAAACACCTCCTTTTGGAGGAAAATTGTCCCGCTTAAGCCCCAGTGTTGACAAATGTCGACCCCAGCCACGTCGGCAGTACGCCCGCCGCGAGCGGAAAGGTTTGGCGGAATGGAAGCTAGCCGTAGAATAGCGGGACCTCGGGCCACGCCCGTCTGTCTCACTTGTTCGCCGTCGACACCAGCAATCCGCGGCCGACAATTGAAAATCACTGCATTCGCTTGGCCACGATCCCGTTCAGGGCTGAAGGCAAAGGTCGAATGTCGCGTCTCATCGTTCGGTGTTGCCAGCTCCCCGAAATTGGATACCAAAGTTATGTGAGGGCGGCGGTTTTAAACCGCGCCAACCCATACGAAAATGGCAGCATGTAGACGTCGATATCGAGCAGGTGTGGACTCCCACACCGCTGAAACGCAAAAGAACGAAGCCTCCGTGACGATAACATCGCCTAATCAATTATTTGCACACTTCATCCGCGTTAGTTACCCGCCCGCGGGTAGCTCCCGAGTACTCTGGCAACACACGGCGCACAGATAAGCTAACTAATGGAATAGGTTACTCTCCAACAAATTGCTAAATGGTTAGGAACACTTTGCCAACATCACAAATGGATTAGTAGGCCTTAAAAGAACGAAAATAAACCCAGTCCATGGGTTTATATATTACAACATGTATTTTTGTTTTCTAAATTCCTACGAGATTATGCTGAAAGTACCTTCTTTCAAATAAAGAAAAAAAAATAAAAATCGGTTTACGTGTTAAAGAATTATCCTTGAAAAACTACCATACATACAAAGTTATTCAGTCGCTCAAATTTGTAACAAAAGTCGCCGATAGATGGCGCTGTACCAATAGGGTCCAATTTTCACACCATGTTGTTGAGATTTTTCCGATTTAATAGGGTTGGAACCGGTACACATCTGTATACGGAACCCTCGGTGCGCGAGTCCGACTCGCACTTGACCGGTTTTTTTTTTATTTGAAATGAGTCGTAGAAAAAATATTGTTTGCAACGGTGTATAACTGGTATAAAAAGGCTCGTGGTGTCTTTACTTGCGATGTTCGCCAAGGCTCACATCGCAACCCACACTACTCGCCTTTTTATATCCTTCTTATACACCAGTTGCATAATATACTATATAAAGTTTTTGATATTTTTAAAATTATGTAGCATTTTTATCAATGCTGCGAGGAGACGATTTGACTGAAATTCCATTCATTCGGCTACAAAAAAAACTATTTAGAGGTCAGATTTCAACAAAGTTATCTGACGCCAACAAGAAGCTGCTCACATGGTCCGCGTCATATGAGATAACGATAATAAAACCGGCCAAGTGCGTGTCGGACCACGCACAAGGAAAGGGTTCCGTACCAACACCTAATAGTCCACATTTAAGATCACTATCCAATACATTGAATCTAAAAAAGTCGTATCTTCATAGGGAACTCGCGGAACTTACGACCTTTTGTTTTGCAAGACAGTTTTTAAGCGAAAAGTCAAAAACTGTAAAACCTATACTGTTCAAACCAAAAATCGTAGAAAGTATTTACTAATGCACACCAACTCAATTTTTTTTAGAATTTTAAACTCTATAGTTTGGAAATTAGAGGTGGGGAACACACTTTCTATGACATTGACAGCTAATATCTCACCAACAGTAGACTTATATGGACAAGTTTTTTAGAAACCTCCATATCATTTTTAAAGGCCTATCCATCGATACACCACACGACTATGTGCGTTAATTTTTTTTTTCTCATCCACCGGTTACAGTATGGAGTGCCCCACTAATTTAATATTTTTTTGTAATTTCACATCACTTTTATGTAGCGGTTCATAGAATACACCTTCCTACCAAATTTCATAATTATAGTGCTTATAGTCTCCGAGTAAATCGGTTGTGACATACGGACGGACGGACAGACATGACGAATCTATAAGGGTTACGTTTTTGCCATTTTGGCTACGGAACCCTAAAAAGCGGTAAGACTTGCGTCGTTTAAACGAAAACACATATATCCCGTGTTCCTGTTCCCGCTTGGGCTAAACTCGGCTGTTCGTATTAGGTATGAAAGAGCACGCTCTATGCCTGATAACACTATGATCGGGAAGCCATGATTTGGTGTCAATCATCAGTTTTGTTAGACGGGATATTCTGTAAGTACTATTAATTATTCCGTGCCTTTTTTTGACGGGGGGAACATCCGTTATGGCAGCGCGGTGGTTAAGTCGGACTTCCACTGACTAAAAAACCCCCGCTTGTCCTCCTCAAATCATTTCGGGCGGCTCTGGGATCTCCTACGGAACGCGCCAGTGCCGCCCTAGAGTCCACTTATGTGGGTCCCGCTGTTCCTATGACGATCGTTGCCCCCAACTACGACCGTCTACGACCCCGAGGACCCCCTTTTATTCGCCTTTTACGACAGGCAGAGGATACCGTAGCCGTTGAGCCTAGTGTGTGTAGTGTCAACGCAATAATAACAGAAAAACTCGACCTTTGTCGTCGTCAGCTCATCCCTACGAGCTTCAAAGCTGCAACGGTTTTGCATTTTCCCTGCTTCATCTGAAAAGATGTCAAGGCTGAATACAGAAGCTGACATGTAATTTGAATTTCATGCGCAGAGTCAAACGAATAGAAATTTTGAAAGTCAAATTTTCATGTCAAAGACTTGCAACTACTTACTTTATTCTAACAACGAGTCTACAGAAACTTCCAAAAGATGCGACGTAACTATTTTTTTTTCTACTCCTGTACTTTTTTTCGCGACTTACACAATCATGAACTCTAATATAAATACATCCTTTATTTCTTCTGTAAAAAGTCTATCTAGTTTATTGCCCAAAAACACTCCTTACCCTACTTTAATGAAAAATAAAAGCAGAGTTGGGTGCCACAGACTACTACAAATACTATGTTTAGTAATCATTCTGTGGTGCGTTCAGTTCAAAAAGTACAGGAGTAGAAAAAAATATTTATTAATGCACATCGCCTCAATTTTTTTCAGAATTTTAAATTTCATGGTTTCGAAATTAGGAATTAGGAAGGAGGAACCTTTTTATGACTTTAACAGCTAATATCTCACCAACGGTTGACTTAAATAGAAATTTTTGTAGAAGCTATTAAAAAGTTTTTGCCATTTTGGCTACGGAACCCTAAAAATTACAAAAATAAACGAAAATAATAACTATCCTATTAGCCTCGAGAAAGACAAAGTTTCTTAATGAACTTCAAAAATGCTTAGTCCGTCGTAGTTAAAATGTCAAATACTTAAATCCTGCATTCGGTGAATTTAATTCCACGGTTTTGGATTATTGTATCTCTATTCGTTCCTGACAATATATTGTTTGAAACTTACAAGCAATTTGCATGTTACACAAAAATACCTAATAGCTCCCGACAATGAATTCGAAAATGACGGTTGGACCCCGCACACTACGCTCACTCGACTACTCCGGACCTCTATATAGCAGTCAACCTGAAAGCCAAACGCAATAAAATCGACCGCAAACAACTAAAACCCACCAATAAGGCATTCTTTATCGACCCCATGCCTCCATCCCTCGTAGGGTCCAATTACGCATTAAATAATAACGGGAATCTGAAGCGACTTTGGGCGATCCGTAGCGATTTTGGGCGATGGCGACTGAGGGCAGCTAATCTCTACGGGCTGGCCACTCGATAGTTTACAACGTGTTTTAAGCGCTAGTATAATGTTATATTTATAAATAAATTCCTATTTGGAACGTTTTTGGAAGGCTCCACTCGTTGAATTAGTAATTAGTGCACACGAGGAACAATAATAGGTTAATAGGTTTAGGTAGGGTAATAGGTTTGCTCAATACTTCCGATTTTGATTGGTGGTGAGTAAGGTTGCTACCACTGTTTTTGAACCTGACTGTCGCTTTATAGGCCGGGCCCAATAAAGCGATAGGAGTGCGCCTGGGGAAAATCCAGGGGAAACCTCCGACACGTCCACGCGTATGGTTTGGAACACTGGAATACTCTAACCCCCTTATTCATAAACGTCTGTCAAACCTATATTAGTTAATTAGCCGCTGAAGTTCGTTTGTCCTTATCTGTCACTTTGACATTGACGTTTGTGAGAATGGGACAAAGAACTTTTTAGTTAGCAGAGGTTTGTTAAGATTTATGAATACGGGGGTAAGAGTTTGCACTCCAGTGACATTAGTTGAGTGGTTTCAACCGAATCTGAGGTGTGAGTGAAATCGAGCTACTGGGAGTTTGGAATCGAGCTGCTGGAGTTCTACCACCGTGTGTGTGAGGGACCTACAATAGTTAGCAATTGCAGAACGAATCTTCTAATCATTAAGGTTCGATAATGTGTCTGTGACTACCCTGAATACTGTGTATATGCACTTCCACCCACGTTACGTCTTTCCGTTTTTAGGGTTCCGTACAAAATGAACCCTTATGGTTTCACTTTTTCTGTCTGTCTGTCTGTCTGTCTGTGCTAAGATATTTCGATTAAGATATTGAAGCGACTATGACTGATGTTATGTTACTATCAACCTGATCTGGTAATTGAAGCCGGAAGGTAGACAACGGAACTCCTTAATAAAACGGTTTAATTTAACCGTGTTTTAGGTTATTGGAATTGTCACAAGATGCACTCTGGTAATGACTCACTAAAAAGTATGACTGATTTTTATTTAAATATAAAAAATAAAAACCGACTCAAATAAATGGCTTTTCGGAGTTTTCTGCTCCCGGAGTGACTTATATTAAATTAAAGTCGGTTTTTTTTCAAGTGAAAGAGATTTTTATTTGAATTCCTGTGACAAAGACGAACCATACAATTAGGTTACAGTTATACATGCGGCATGTAAGACGATTAAAATTCTTTCTACGAACGCTCCATCTGTGGAATGAGCTCCACACCGCAGTTTCCCGAGAGGTTACAGTATGTGGTTCTGCAATACTGTAGTCCCTCGGGAAAACCTGCGGCAGGGAGCTCATTCCACAACCGGAGCGTCCGTGGGAGGAAATTCCTCTGAAACCGTACCGTACGCGACCGTTTCGGTTCAAAGGTGTAAGGATAAATGCCCTGCCGACGGCGATAGGTGCGATAGTAGAAACCGGCCGTGGGCATCATGTCGAACAGTTCTTCGGAGTATAACAAGCGATAGAACGCACCAGGAGGCAAAGTTTCTCATTAAACTTAACGGCATTAAGCATGTTCCTTTTCATCAAACGTTGTCTAGCATTTAATCCTCCCTTAAGTTCAAGTTCCATTTTGTCAAGCATAATATTCAGTAAATTCATTATACAAGCAAACACAATTATCTTTTCACTTCTCATGCTCGAAAAACGTGTCATATTAGACTTGTCAAGCGAGGCTTAAGTAGAACATTCAACCCCTAAGGAAAATATGAATACATATATATGATTTACAAATCATTCCATTTAGACCAATCAAAATACTTCACCTCTTAAATCCACCAATCACAAAACACTTATTTAACTCTTTAAAACATATTTGGTATTGGGTATTAACCAACCAGAATACAGCTTTACTAAAATCGACCAATCAGGAAACAGAATTCATTTCTTTAAAGAGTTTAAACATTAAGTTTGTACTATTTCACAATAATTAAAAAAGTGATTAATTCGTTCGAGCAACGCTTTGAAGCGCTCAATGGAAGGTAAGTTAGCTTTTTTTGCGCGTGAATGTTGCGCGAACCGCGGTGTCTATGTTTTATATGTCAAAGCAGTTTAGAAAATAATCATACTGCCAAATTTTATATAAGTTCAATTTATAATTATAAGTGGAATTTATTATTAATTTTGGATGATTAATCTTTGTTTATTTATTTGCTCGCAAAAAGTAGAGTGTATAACTCTCGTCTAAAAGCCATTAACCCTCACTTCGTTCGGGAAAATAACTATCTCGTGGTAATATAAATAAATACAAATAAATAGGTAAGATCGAACTGGAAACTAAGTTCTTTCAAAGCTCCTTAGATCACGGCTCCAGTCACGCATAACGTTATTCATTTCCTTAAAATGATTTATTATATTATTTGGTGCTCAATAGTGCGACCTGGAAACAAAATTTCAATAGAATGTGGACCTGAAAGTACTTAAACATTTTGATGAGTAAGGCTGTCAGTCAGTAAATACAGTTTTTAAGTAGGTAAGTGTTTTTACAAATATCAAATAAAATACTGGCGATTTTTCAACGTAATTTGAGACGTTGGTGCCTTTAAGGAAGCCAGAGTCTTCTTGGTAGATGTCGCTGTACGCCTCCCTAAGGCGTTGTAAGAAGAAACTGGTTCAGGAGTTTGGGGGCCGATGTTGCTCCGGAATCTCAGTGGCTAGAGCGATTAGCCGCAAATGCCAGAATGTTGCAGGTTCGAATCCTGCTCGGAGCCAAAATTTTTAAATTTTTGCGTTTTTGTCGTAATTTGCTTTAGCAGCTTTACTACTTAATACAAACTTAATTTAAGGAGTTAATTATTAAAATATAGGAGGTAATTAGAAGATGGTTTTTCAAGAATCGCGAAATTACTACTTAATACAAACTTAATTTAAGGAGTTATTGACCGAGTGAAACGAAGGTCTCTGCTTTCGCTTCGACAAAAATGCTTTCGTATGTCCGGATTTCCGTTTGTTCTCGTCTACAGGTCGCAATTCTCAACTGATTCTCGTGAAATTTCGTGAGCAGGTTCAATAGTTATATAGATTTTTTTGTCTAGACGGTTTTGGAAATTTCCAAAAACAATTTTTATTTCAAAGATTTTGTAAGTTTCTGCGTCCAAATTTCGGTTTGTTCTCCTCTACAGGTCGCATTTTTAACCGCTTCTCGTGAAATTTTGTTAGCAGGTTCGATATTCATAATTGATCTTTTTTATAATGTCAGATTTTGGAAATGATAAAAAAACTCACTCACGAGGTCTACAGCGCAGAGAGCTACTAGTTATTAAAATTTAGGATTCGGTAATTAGAAGATGGTTTTACAAGAATCGCGAAATTGCGAATGTGTAAGTCAAAAAGATTTTAAGTTATTGAGGGGCAAAAGTGGCCCGAAATGCTTCTTGTAATGTAACCCACAACCGGTGTATCGCCTTTTTTGCTTTTCGAACTTAGCTGACACCATTGTAATACATCTATTAAAGTTTCGGTTTCTGTTTCGGCCGAAATTAGAGCCAACGCCGAACTTTCGGTTTCGGCAAAAAAACACGTTTCGGTCGAACACTACTTGTGATTAGTGCACAAAATACACACACACACACACACACACACACACACACACACGAGCACACGCACACGCGCACGGACTAGCACACGCACACGCACACGGGTCATACTTAGTTGAAAAAACAAAAGTCGTCCCTCCGATGGTCAATAGTTAACTGCTAATGTGAATGTTAGCTATGTATTTATTACAAGGATTTATAGAAACGGAGACAGTGTTTATGCGGGCTACTGATCCAATCCAAAATTAAGCTTTGTAGCCCTTAACTTTTGGTATGTCCACAGGAAAGATGCGAACCTAAATCCGCGTATGACCCACACGTGTTCACAAAACATTTGGAAACAGTGTTCAAGCCTTACTTAGTATATTTATAGTCAAAATAACCAATATTTTGACAAGTTTTTGAGAAAACCGTCACTCAATTCAAAATGCATGTGAAAACTGTTGGTAGGTACCAAGTTTTTGGTCTTTTATCAGTTCAAAGTAGTGACTTTCGTTGACCTCGGCTTTAAAATTGTGATTACTCTTTTTGAACAAAATAACCTTTTATGAACGCACAAATTAAAGCTAATTCGCCGTAAATTCCGCCAGAACCTGATTTCTCTCTAATGAGCCACTGGAAGACAAGTAAGATAATTTGTTATGAGAATCTACATGTTAAGTACGTGTTGTCATAATCTAGGGGTAGCTGACACAATACACGGTCCTGTCTGTTTAGTCGGAAAAGCGTACTATTCACTGAAGGAATACTTTACGGATTTTGAATTGTAGGTGTATCGTGACGCATTCTTTATACCCATTAATTGCTATTTTTAAACAATACCGTATGCATGCTCCATCCTGACATAAAATATTTGTATGCTTAAATGGCAAAACATAGTGATACCTAATTTAAGTTTATTTTTACCAGCCTTATACCTATGTTTACAAATAAATGATTTTGACTTTTGACTGTCATAAAGTATTGGAGCACAGTTTAAAAAACCGGTCAAGTGCGAGTCGGACTCGCGGACCGAGGCTTCCGTATACGGATGTGTACCGGTTCCAACCATATTAAATCAGGAAAATCGCATCAACATGGTGTAGAAATTGAATGGCATGGATACAGCGCCATATTTCGGCGAATTTTGTTACAAATTTGAGCGACTGAATAACAGTACACCGATTTCAATTTTTTTTTATTTGAAAGAAGGTACTTTCAGCATAATCTCGTAGGAATTTATAAAACAAAAGTACATGCAAAGGTGATAAAATTACAAACTTAGTATAGAAATGAAAAAGAAAAACTAGATAGAGCTACAGTAAAATTTTTCCTGTAAAATATGTATTGATATCAATGTTATGTAATATTTTTTTATTTTTTCCATTGGTAAACTTCGGAGATAAGGGGGAGGATATTATTTACATATTCCCTCATAAAAAATAACTGACTCAACGTAAAAAAAAATTGTTTCAGAATGTGAAACCCAAGCGATTTCACCACCACACCCCACTCGACATATTTACTACTTTCAAATTTTGAACCTAATATTTTCTGTCATTTTTTACAGAAAATAAAAAAATATTTAAAAAGTCATGTTCTATGTATGTAGGTAAGCCTTCTTTATAACTGTTACAAATTTCAAATCGATAGCATAAGTAGTTCTGGAGATATTTAGCGATGTGGCAGACAGACAGACAGACAAAGTGAAAGTATAAGGGTTCGTGTTTTACCATTTTGGTACGGAACCCTAAAAATACCATAGTATGTTTATTAAACAAACTGTAGTCAAGCCAAAATAACAAAATTATTACAGGTATGTATAACAAAATAATTTCGTAATTATAATGTATTTGAGTTAGTAGTCGTCTCAAAACTTATGAAAACACGAGGTATTTTGAGATTAAGATTGAGATATTTGTTGATAAAATTATAAGTATTTTTACATGTCAATTATAAGTAATTTCACATGTTATTTTTATATTCACTTGCTTGCTATTGTATTTTTTTTACATGTCATTTTTATATTATTACTAGCAGCGCCCTGCGGTTTTACCTGCGGATAAAAGGTAGCCTATGTCCTATTCTGATGTCTAAGCTACAATATTGGAAAGTTTCATAGTGATCTCTATGAAACTTTCAGTAGTTTTTAAGATTAAGCGGAACGTACATTCATCCGCACAAACTTTCACGTTTATAATATTACTAGAAGTGCCCTGCGGTATTACCCGCGGATAAAAAATAGCCTATGTCCTATTCTGATGTCTAAGCTACAATACTTGAAAGTTTCATAGAAATCCGTTCAGTAGTTTTTGAGATTAAGCGGAACTACATCCATCCGCACAAACTTTCACATTTATAATATTACTAGCAGCGCCCTGCGGTGTTACCCGCGGATAAAAGGCAGCCTATGTCCTATTCTGATGTCTAAGCTACAATACTGGAAAGTTTCATAGAGATCCGTTCAGTAATTTTTGAGATTAAGCAGAACGTACATCCATTCGCACAAACTTTCACGTTTATAATATTATTAGGATTAGGAAGGATTAGGATAAGGTTATCAATAGTTAGATGGCCTCAACGTAAACTTTACTGTACTGGTTACGCCAGGGACACGTGAGCACCTAAACCTCATGTTTACTTCTGAGGCTCACCTTGAGTTGCACGTGTGTCATACGTGAGCTGCTCAGTAATCACTTTACCAAATCATTGTGCGTAAAAACCAGAAGCAATTTGTTCGCAATCAAACGATGCGGCCTCATTTTGGAACTCCTGGACTTATTAATTATGTTACCTTTGATTAAAATTAGATAGGTTTATTTGAGCATTTATTTGTGTGATGACCATGAATTCCTGAGTCTTGGATGTTTTCTATGTATTTAAGTATCTTTTTATCTATATAAGTATATATATTGTCGCTTAGTACCCATAGTACAAGCTTTGCTTAGTTTGGGACTAGGTTGATTTGTGAAAGATTGTCCACAAATATTTATTTTATTTTCTATTTTATTTATTTAAACTCAATTGCACAAAACAAATGAGTACAAATGGCGGAATTAATGCCTCAGGGTATTCTCTACCAGTCAACCATAAAAATAATAATAAATTATTATTAACAAAATAACATAATTATAATATTGCATTGATGCATTTATTTTTCTGTTTATTTTTTATCGTGTTTTGTATTACTCTGGTTGACATTATGTTATTTTTATTTTTCCTGTTATGACGATCATGATAACAATTCTTGTAATTTTGACATGTGTGCAAATTTATAATGTAACTTCTTATCATGAAATAAATTATCTAAATCTATTATATTGAAATATTAAGTGGATGCCTCGATTCGGTCAGCCACGCCCCCCGTGAAATAGACACGCTTATGTCTTTCGCGCACGACCAAACGGGACGCAATACTCTTCGGGAATGGCTTTTTTAGACAAATCTCGATAAATAACTGACTGTGTGCTGATTTATTAAATTTCCTCTTGACATAGTTTAGATGAGGTAAAATACCATAATTTTAACTTAATTGTGTCGTTTAACAATGCATATTTTTAGTAGGCTGAGTAAAAAAAGGAAAATAAAGATTCAACTTTGGATTTTTTTGTATCGATAAAATTTTGAGCAATTATATTTTATAATTGTTATTAATAGCATGTAAGTGATTTGGTGTAATTTTCTGTTATGCTTATGTAAGTCAAAATTAAATAAATAAACACTTACAAGTAAACCTCCGAATGGAAATTCGGTTTCAAGATAGTCTGGGATATCGGGGGGGGGAGAGGTTGTTTTTATCCCTGTAATTAATCCCTAAGGGGTGAAAGGGTAGTGAAGGTTTGTATGGTAGAGCGATAATATAGGCCGCAGTGGCACTTTTACAAATCAAACACTGCTAACGTTTCTCAAGAGACCTTCGGCGAGAAGAAACGCCGAAAGAAACTCGACAGTCGGTCATTTTCTCCAAAAATATGCTTATTACAATGATAATACTTAACCTACTTAAGTAAATCTGAGTGGTAATAATCCTGGAAATGATTTTAGAGGTTTTTCCCGGGGTCTCAAACGATCTCCGTATATAATATGACAGATTTCATCTAAATTCTTTCAGCGGTTCAAGCATGAAAAAATAACATGCAGAGTTATTTCGTATTCATGATTATAGACTTAGTAATATGTAGGGATGCGCCGAATATTCGGTTATTATTCGGTGTTCGGCATATTCGGCATGTTTTTGAATGTTCGGTATTCGGCCGAATTATTCGGTTCAGCTGCCGAATATTTACCGAACAATTTTGAGAGGGTTTTGTTACAAGTTACAAGAGTGTATTATAGTTACTGCTTCATGAAATTTATACTTGACCCATTAAGAGTGATTTAACTTATTTTTCATGCTCGAAAAGTGAGTCATAATATTAGACTTGTCAAGCGGGGCTAAAGTAGTACATTTAACCCCTAGAGAAAATATGAATACATATTTATGATTTACAAAACATATGAATTTGACCAATCAAAATACTTCACCTATTAAATCCACCAATCACCGAACACTAATTTAACTCTTAAAAATATTTGGTATTGGGTATTAACCAACCAGAATACAGCTTTACTAAAACCGACCAATCTGGAAACATAATTAATTTTTCTAAAGAGTCTAAAGATTAAGATTGTAGTAGTCCCTATTTCACAATAATTAAAAAAGTGGTTCAATCGTTCGAGCAACACTTTGAAGCGCTCAATGCCCCTCGAACTATTTTCCCTCACTTCGTTCGGGAAAATATCTATCTCGTGGTAATACCGCTCATTTTAGACCCTTGTCATACAATCTACTATTTGTGTGCGAGAATGAAGGTACGTTTTCTTCTTCTTCTATTTAAGAGTTTACTACTCTTGTCGGTGGAGCAATCGCCAGCCGTTTCTGTCCTCTACCATCTCCTTTACTCTGATATGACATGACCTTAACCTTCTCTTTTATTTGCTCGAAGTAGTTTCTTCTTGGCCTTCCTCTTCATCTCTTTCCCTCAATCTTCCCTTCTATAATGGTCTTCAGGAAAAGGTCTTGTCTTAGCAAATGACCCATCATTATTCCTGTCCTATTCTCTATGGTTGTAGGTACGTTTCTTAATGAACAAAAAAATTACCATTCAATTAGTCTGTTTCACAACAATGGATGAAGGAATTACGTTGAATCGAATAATTCGGCCGAATATTCGGTTCGGCAACAGCTGGACCTAATATTCAGCCGAATGTTTCTATTCGGTCAAACTCATATTCAGCGCATCTCTACTGATATATGTAGTAATAAAATGAAACTTAGAGTTTCATTCATTTTACGAAACTCTGCATGTTACATTATGTTTTTTAAATTCTTCAAATATTGCGTTCCACTAAGAGGACCAAGACAGTCATCAGCTACCCAAAATCTCTTTGCAATTCTATTTAGAAAACAAAACTCGAAACGCACCGCACACTTATCCCAAGACATTAAGCGCCGCGGCGAAGGATAAAGAAAGTATCCCGTAATCTATCCCGCGGGATACGCACCGGGACGGCGAGTTAATGACACTTTGCAAAATTAAAAACCCGGGGCCGACAATTTGCTTAAATTAGAGTAACTTTAGTGAGTACTCGCTCGGTGGAGAGGTTTCGGCAGTGTTTGATTAGGGTAGGAAATTCTGTTGAATTCAATTATCTTCATGAGTTCGTGGATAGCAAATATGAAATCACGCGTGGTCATGCCTGAGGTTTTCCCCTGGATTTTCCCCAGGCTACTCTCCAACCGCGCGCTCCTATCCCTTTATTGGGCCCGGCCTATAAAGCCACAGTCAGGTACAAAAAAAATCATGTGCCTCTAAAATTTGATAACTTTTTGTCGCTCAATGCTGACAAAGAGAGTTTGAAAAATGTTACCTGTTTGACGGTATGAATACCTATTTACTTCTTTATGTAATAATAACGGTCAACTTGAATTGATTTACCTATTTAATGGAATGGTTTTGTATTTCTATTGCAATTCAAGAGTGGCACACCACCGTGGAGTTGAGACAACCTATCGCTATAGGACTGTAAGAACACGAGCTACGCGGCGAGCGCGTGCGAGCAGGATGCCATGATTTATTATAATACATAATAAATCAATTTATTGCCAAAAAATACAAAGTATACAGTTACAGAAATATCACTTAAAACTTATAAAGTCAGTCAATATTATTTATTGCAAGTCACATTACAGTTAAAAAGAAGGAATTAAGAGTAGTTACACATTAGAGTCGATTTTGTCCCAACAAGTCATTCTGGGTTTTTATAAAAAAAATAATCTCGAAGATTAAGACGGGAGCTTCGCTCCCGCTTAGTCTTATAATTGTAACGAAATTATGGAAAATGTCACGTCGACTTTCCGTATCATTGAAATTATGAAAATGTGGCTAACGTATAAGTTGTCAAATCTAAAAATTGGGAACTTTAAAGCGGGCTTTTGAATTGCGGACAAATGACATTGTGGTAAAATGAATGCGTGGTATTTCAAACAGTTGTGAAACAAAGCATTTGGATTGTAAAGATTCGGTGAACCGTTTTCGGACAAGTGAAATTCGGTAAATAGATTTTCGAAAGATCGATAGGTTACCGTGACAGCCTGCTAGGGCACAGCAACATACTTAAGAGTATGTTGTTCGTGTCGGAGGTTTTCCCTTGGATTTTCCTCCGGCTACTCTCCAACCGCGCACTCCTATCGATTTATTGGGCCCGTACTTATACTACTAACAATACACTATATCTAGTTTTGTAATTTGAGTTTAATTGGTTTCTCTTTTGAGTTGAGAAATGAAGAGCTATCGAAATTTGTATTTTGTAATGGACATTATTATTATTTATATGACTGACGATTCCGAATGAAAGATCATTTATTTTTCTCTTTACTTTTTATCGTGTTTTGTATTACTCTAGTTGACATTATGTAATTTTTATTTTTCCTGTTATGACGATCATGATAACAATTCTTGTAATTTTGACATGTGTGCAAATTTATAATGTAATTCCTTATCATAAAATAAATTATCTAAATCTAAATGCTGTTAATTATTAGTCATTAAAGAATTCGGTTAAACTATACAAACCACTGTCATAAAGTTAATTCTTTGTTGAATTGCGTATTTTTTTAAATGTTTTTATAGAGAACTGAATGTGATTATATATTTTGATTATCATGAAATGGGCGCTTGATGTTACTATTTTTAATATGGAGAACGGTAGTTTGAGTTTATTTAAGAGTCCATCGTTTCTTTTATTTCCGGTTACATACGTAAATAGATGTTTATGTTTCCTAACAAATTTACACGATTCCAGGGTGTAAAAGAAAGTAAGGGTGAGTATTTGGAGTTTGATGAAATGGGCTTGCAGCTATAGCTTAAAATAAGCTGTAGCTTGTGTTGGATTGGGCAATGGGTGCTCGTCTCAGTACATGCAGGGCTTGAGGCCTAGCGCTGGTTTTCCAACGAGTTCCTTCGACAGCAATGATTTCAGAGTCCCTTAATTATTTCATTTCAGTATTGATCGTAACACTACGTCTATATAAATTTAGGATTAATGTTAAACTGAATCGTTTTCAATTCATGATCGTGTCATGTGTTATAACACGACAGTGATGTTGATGTGACACGGGTGTGATGTGTGTTTGATGTGTGCTGTGATGTGTATTGTTTGGGTTTTATTTAATTACCATCAAACATCGGTTTCGCTAGATTATAAACTTTCAGTACGTAAGTACTATTAATTTCTGTACCTCAAATCCTAACCAACCTCATATTCATAATAGTTATTTGTTATAGAAGGGTGTAATGTTGTATTTTTACCGCGAGTGTGGAATTGAAACACGAGCTAGCGAATGGATTCTAGGATTAAACTACGGGCCAGCGAATGAGCGAAGCGAGTGGCTCAAATATAGAATCCTGAGCGTAGCGAGTGATGCAACACACGAGACGTAAAATAACTTTGCAGCCGTGTATAACACAAATCTTCTCATCTCAGGATTCTCAGGATTTTTTTTTTCTCCTCTTCCTAGCGTTATTCCAGTACAGTTGCATCCTAAATATAGTTGGATGCCCGAGGTCCGCTACCTAATCCCAAGATTTGGAGTAGGGTGTCTGGACTGGCCTTTACATGTTTAAAAGTATTTACCCCCCCTTTGTTCGCTTAATATTATAGTTAATGTTAATTTTAAGTTATGGCACTCGAGGTCTATTACTAAAATGTTTTTACTTTGAAGATAAGTACTAAAATGTGACTGTTTGTTGCCTAAATAAATAAAAAATAATAAAAAAGTTACAAATCAGCACGATCGGATTTCAAATATTCTTTGAACTCTTGTGGATGAAATGCAATTTTGCTGTCTGTTTTTAAAGAATAAAAAAGGGCTTTCCGAGCTAGTGAGGTGAAAAATAATTTAACCGTCCAATAATTTTATGATTATACGTCTCAAGATACTATACAACAACACTCAGGTCACTTTACAATCCCAAAGGGAACCACATAAATTCCAAATCACCAAACCAATGGATGGACCTAAAAGCAAATAAAATAAGACCCATTATCGTAAATCATGAAACCAAGTTTATTATTTATATGACATTGAAAGTTTCGCATTACGTTTTCGCCAACATCTTTGTTGAAAAATATTATCACGGTTTCATTAATCAAAGTTTCTTTCTCATCTGAGACGCAAACAAGATTAAAGATGCTAAATAAAAACAGAGCCAAATTGCGAAAGAAGACGCAAACGTGTGGAGGTAATATGTGCTGATGCTACTGAATAAGATTTTCGTAAACAGAATGTTTAGAAATGGCTCCACCGTGAGTTTCATCAAGATAGCCGACAAAAGTAAATACCAAATGAAAGAAACATCTTGAAGATTTAACTTGTAACAGTAGACATGAAGAAATAATAATTTACGAAGATATACACGTAGTGATTATTATTTAGGCCAAAGTGAATTTTATTTGAAAGAAGATGGTATTTATGTTTAGCCGAAATTGACAACAATACACATTACACAATACTTTTTCTACAACAAAATACCCTAAAAGCAAAGAATGGCTAAGAATGAAACTGTAAGCGATCAAACAGCTGTGGTAACCCTACTCAAAGTATGGTTGATAACTCAGATACCTAATAAATTTTACAGTCAACTGTATAAAACCGGTCAAGTGAGTGTCGGATCACGTACAATGAAGGGTTGTGTACCGACACCTACTACTCCATATTCAAAACCGCTATCCAATATATTGAATCAAAAAACCGGTCAAGTGCGAGTCCGACTCGCTCACCGAGGATTCCGTACATAGATTTGTACCGATTCAAACCTTATTAATTCAGGAAAATCTCAACAACATGGTGTAGAAATTGAACGCCATGAGTACAGCGCCATCTATCGGTGAAGTTTGTTACAAATTTGAGCCACTAAATAACTTGGTACGTATGCTAATTCTTTATCACGTAAACCGATTTTAATTATTTATTTGAAAGAAGGTGCTCAGTATAATCGCGTAGGAATTCATACAACGAAAATACATGCAAAGGTGATAAAATTACAAACTTACTATAGAAATGTTTTTTGATGATAAAAAAAAACCTAGATAGAGCTGTAGTTATATTTTTCCTGTAAAATAAATAAAAATAAAATAAAATAAATATTAGAGGACAATCTTACACAAATCGAACTAGCCCCACAGTAAGCTCAAGAAGGCTTGTGTTATGGGTACTAGACGACGATATATTTAATAGATATAAAATGTACATTGATGTCAACGTTATTTAATGTTCGGTATTTTTTTTACATTTTCCTTCATAAATCGAAAAAAACTTTTAAAAAAATGTTTCAGAATGTGCAAATCAAGCCCTTTCGTATGACAGCCCACTTGACATATTCACTAGACTTTCAAATTTTGAACCACCTATTTATTATCTATAAATTTTCACTGAAAAAAGAAGCAAAAAAACATGTTCTATGCATCAAGGTTACCATTTTTAGGGTTCCGTACGAAAATGGTAAAAAAGGAACCCTTATGATTTCACTTTGTCTGTCTGTCTGTCTGTCTGTCACATCGCAAAATATCTCAAGAATTACTTATGCTATCGGTTTGAAATTTGGAATAGATATAAAGAAGGCTTACCTACATACATAGAACATGACATTTTTAAATATATTTTTTTAATTTCTGTGAAAAATGACAGATAACTGGGTGGTTCAAAATTTGAAAGTCTAGTTAATATGTCGAGTGGGGTGTCTTATGAAAGGGCTTGAATTGTACATTCTGACAATTTTTTTTTTAATTTTTTACGTTGAGTCATTTTTGTTTTATGAGGGAAAATGTGGACAATCTTACACAAATCAACCTGGTCCCAAACATTACATTTCATATACATTAAATCCTAATAATATTATAAACGTGAAAGTTTGTGCGGATGGATGTACGTTCCGCTTAATCTCAAAAACTACTGAACGGATCTCTATGAAACTTTCCAGTGTTGTAGCTTAGACATCAGAATAGGACATAGGCTACCTTTTATCCGGGTAACACCGCAGGGCGCTGCTAGTACATACATAGAAAACATCCAAGATACAGGAACAAATATTCGTGTTCATCACACAAATAAATGCCCTGACCGGGATTCGAACCCGGAACCTCCAGCTTCGAAGGCAGGGTCACTACCAACTAGGCTAAAGCGGTCGTCAAAATGTACATTGAATTTTTTTTTCAACCCCGGTTACATGTTTGGAGTGGTTCCGTTTTCGCCACTTATATGCTATACCCACTATAAACAGTTTTTATATGAAAAAGATCACCCTTTCCTGGTACAATTTCACAATGATCATTCAACTCCACTCAGCTTAAAAATACTCAAATCTCAACGAAATCCTGATAATACCCGATCCCGAGGGTAGAACAAACGACCCTCTCTCAATTATTAATAGAATTAAAAGATGGCGCCACAATCGCGGGCGGCCATTTAAGTTGATGTGGTCGGAAGATCATTGAAGAGCCTACCGGGGCTCGTAATGCGCCGGCCGGGTATTCCGGGCCGTAAAGAGCTTCTGGAGGAATGAAATCATTTGAACTGACTATTGACTGTTTTATCTATAGCTTATTTTAATTAAGTGGTTTTCGGTGGAGGATCTATTAAAAAACATTCACTTTCGTTTGTATCAGTTTTTAGGATTCCGTGACCAAAGTGGCGAAAAAGAACCCCTAGTTTCGTGCATCTGTCAGTCCGTCCGTATGTCACAGCCGATTTACTCGGAGAATACAAGCAATACAATTATGAATCTTGGTAAAGAGGTGTATTTTATGAAGCGTTATATAAATGTGAAATTATTTAAGAATATTATCGTAAATACTTCTCCTATTCGCCGTTCCACGCTCGCTAAAATACCAAACTCCCGATATTTAAACTTCGCGGCATAAACGACATAAAGTCGACACTCGCGCGGCACCCGCCCATTTTTGAGCGGCGGCCATTTCCGCGAATCAGTCTGACCTCTGGCTAGAACCGACGCGCATCTTTCGATGTAAAACTTATCCTAATTACAGTAATTTCTTGTTAAATAACTATTGAGGCTTTAGCCGGGCCTAATTTAGTGTGTGTAGTGTATTAGAACTGTTAGTTTTGTGTTTCTATTCATCTAGCCAGTGTTTTGTACCTCATCGACTCAAACTTTCAATAATAAACTTTATTTCTGCAAAATCGCGTCGTGTTATCATTTTAAATACACAATAATATTAAATTAGGGGTGGGATACATGTAACCGGAGATTGAAAAAAAGTGAATGAATATAGGCGTGTGGGGTGTTCTATGGTAGGCTCAGGCCTTTAAAATGATCTAGAGGTTTCTAAAAAAATTTTTCACCCCTTAATTCAACCATTTATAGATATTTCATTATATTAACTGTCAACATAGTATTTAAGGTCTAGTCTAGGTCTAAGTTATAATGTTGAGTTATCACTGAAAAATATAATCAAAGAATAGAACCAAATTTATTGCAAACCAAAATAAAACCACAAATATTACAACTTAGTGCCTAGAAGGTACAATACATAAAAACTACTTAACTTAAAAAAGAAAATATTTACAATGAACAGTAGTGCTGCTGTAATGGCCGCAATTGGAAAACACTCAGCATAATGCTCTGACATTTTGCAATGCCACAGCGCTGGTCCTCCGTGGAGTCCAGGGCTGTAAGATAGTTCAGAACAGCAAAATGTAATGCACGTGTAACCACATAACAATTCTTTGATATTTTACTGGATGAGAGTAGAATAAACATTAGTAATAAAGACTAAATCCAATATTTCGGGGCAGGTTAGGCGCACATATCATAATACTATTGTTATGCACATAACACATATCATATTATTCTAACATAAAAAATTGTAAGGCTCTGAGACGCTAAACAACACAACCTTACAATACAACCTTCAAGACATGGAGTAGTTATGAACACAGGCTATGAGTTGAACTGTAGTGAAAGCAAATACTTTTTTCACCTCACCCGCTCTGAAAGGCTTACTTTATCGTTTCAAATCTGCGTGCAAAAGTCCATTTTATCCGCTAGCGGATAAAGTGATTTTGAAATTCGAACATGACGGAGTACCGCGCTACCCAATTTTTTTATGGATGCGTTCAGAATCATGGTTCGGCCATGCGGTCTTAAGGCCGTTACACTGATACGGTTTCCGCACGACGGTGCGGTGTGCGAGTGAGTCAGCGCTATACATGTATATAGCGACGGCCCGCTCGCACAAGGAATGTGTCATCCGATGAAACATTTATTTTAGGTACTTACATTAAATTAAAAATCATTCAATTTTAGTTTTATATCATTATTTTAACTACTTTTTTAATTTATGGAAATACAAAAATAAGCAATATATTCAAACAATATTCCTATTGCAATTTTCTTTAATAATACTTGAATTGTTTTCTTGTACAGTCGCCATCAGATATATCGAAGCGAAGAAGGTGTTCATAAATATCTGAACACGCCTCTATTTCCAAGGCGTTAGAGTGCACGTTCGGATATTTTTGATCACCCTGAAGAGTGCAAATATATTTGATGGCGACTGTATCTACGTTTCCTCGCTAGGGTGAGGTGAAAAGTTGTGTGTTTCGCTCGGCAACAAATTTATTTAGCTTCTCGTGTCTTGAAACCCTCGCTACGCTCAGGATTCTATTCTTGAACCACTTGCTACGCTCGTGGTTCAATTCTAGAATCCTTCGCTAGCTCGCCTTTCAATTCAAGCACTCGCGCCAAACAACAACTTTGCAGCCTTGCATAACAAATAACTATTGAAAAGTAGTTTATAAGTGCCCATGGTTTTAGAAAAACTATTTTATACGAACAAAACGATAAATGATGATATGACTTTTATTTAATGTATAGGATAGTAATTTTAAATGCGTACTAGTAGATGTCGATATGGAACCATTCATTGTGCATCCGCCGCCACGCACTTGGCCGGTTTTTAGATTTAAATGCCGTTACATGGACAAAGATGTTCAGCTCTTCCTTAAAGGCTGGGAAAATGATGACAAAGCGATATTATTAGCAGCATTAAGTGACATCCGAGGGCGATAAATCTGCGCCAACTTAAATTGCTTCGACAAATTTATCGCCTGTATTGTTTATTGCCTAGAGCCAGCAATGTGAAAAGCAGTACCTTCACTTCATAGATAGGCTGGCATCCTGCTGATGGCCACCCGCGACTCCCATTGACATGTTATACCATGTCTCAGTTCACTAGAACAGAGAAGAAGAAGAGAGAATAAGATCACTTGTGTGCCCTGACAAGGTGTCATGAATATTTTTCTATAATTGTAACATCTAATGACTTTACAATAGTAGATTTTGTCTTAAGGGAGCAAAATGATATATTTACGGCGAGGGCGGTATATTGAATTCTGAGTGAAGCGAAAGATTCTACAATAGAATCCTGAACGTAGCGAGGGATTCTAAAGTAGAAGAAGGTTAAGGCCTCTCGTCTAGCCGCACCCGAAACGTGACACTTCGCAGCCTATTATAAGGAACATAACCTCAATATTTCATTGAATGTTTGAGAAAATAAATATTTCATCTTATCTTATCTTACAGTCAAATGACGTGACAGCATTTGAGAATGGTAGAGAGAAACTGACATATCGCCGCGCCGCCGTTGCTACGGTCATGCGGTAACTGTTACATAGTAAGTTGTAAACCAACTGTGTCGTATATTTTTAATTAGAAGGAATTTCCTTGTCGAACTTGTTCAAACACTTGCGAGAACTAGAAAGAAAGGCTTTAAAGAGAAATATAGACACAGTAATAATAAATATTCTTTTCACTTCTCATGCTCGAAAAGTGTGTCATATTAGACTTGTCAAGCGGGGCTAAAGTAGTACATTTAACCCCTAGGGAAAATATGAATATCTATGATTTACAAAACATTTGAATTTGACCAATCAAAAATTGAAACATAATTAATTTTTCTAAAGAGTCTAAAGATTAAGTTTGTAGTATTCCCTATTTCACAATAATAAAAAAAGTGGTTAAATCGTTCGAGCAACACTTTGAAGCGCTTAATGGAAGGTCAGTTAGCTTTTTTCGCGCGTGATTGTTGCGCGCGAACTGCAGTGTCTATGTTTTGTGTGTCAAAGGACTATAGAAAAAAAATTATGCTGCAAAAGTATATATCTTCGCCATGGAATTTATTGTTAATTTTGGGTGGGTTAACCTTTATTTATTTATTTTCTCGCAATCGAAGTGAAAAGTAGAGTGTATAACTCTGGTCTAAAAGCCATATTACCCCTCGAACTATTTTCCCTCACTTCGTTCGGGAAAATAACTATCTCGTGGTAATATGGCTCATTTTAGACCCTTGTCATACAACCTACTATTTCTCAAACACGCAATGAAATATTGACTTTATGTTCGTCATAACAGGCTTCAAAGTATCTGTCTGTGTTCATGAACAAAGCTGTGACCGCGAAAGCACCATCGTATTTTCTCTCTATCTCTCCAATGAGAAACGTTATTTGAGCGACAAAGAGAAAAAATATGATAGTGCTTTCGCGGTTGCAGCTCTGTCCATGAACACAGACGCCATGTTTACATTAAAATAAAATAAAAAATACTTCCCGGCCTAGGCCTTCAATTTTGTATGACATTTTTTTACAGTTCTCTCGAGTTCCACCCGCAATGTGACACTTTTAAGCCTATTATAACGCACGTAATGACGACATTTCATTGCATGATTGAGAAATTATCATTGACTGTAGGAAACAGTAAGCAAGTCCATGACGCATGCGTCTCGTGGCGGGTATTTTAATGCTTAATTACATGCTATTTTGTTGGTATAAATCTCACATCAATTTATTACTTAATTATTAAAGGATTATTATTTTGTCATAATTAAATTTAATTGCGAGGATTAATTTTGTTATTAATTACGCAATGTAAAGACTTTTATGGCCTTTCCTAATTGAAATTACCTTCTTCATTATTAAAATGCTTTAATAAGTGCAATAATTGTTAAGTATAAATTTAAAACGAATTACTATAATTAATTGGTTTTGTACAAATGGAACACATTTCACGGTATTACTTTAGGAATGAAAACACAAATGTGTTCAGCCTATAAGTGAATAATGCTTTTGATACCAAATAGTATTAATAAATAATAAATAAATATTAGAGAGGACAATCTTACACAAATCGAACTAGCCCCACAGTAAGCTCAAGAAGGCTTGTGTTATGGGTACTAGACGACGATATATTTAATAGATATAAATACTTAAATACATAGAAAACATCCAAGACTCAGAAACAAATATTCATGCTCATCACACAAATATTTGCCCTGACCGGGATTTGAACCCAGGACCGTCAGCTTCACAGGCAGGTGCACTACCCACTAGGCTAAACCGGTCGTCAGTAGTATTAGGTGCCAAGTCAGACTGTTAAACAGCAAATAACATAATAAATCATTTAAGAAATCTAAAAACTTTATATGCATCCCAGGAGCTATAACGTAATGAGCTTTGAAGGTACCCAATTAGATCTCCCGTCTTTTATTAACGAAACCGTTAACGAACTCGATTTAAATTGAACAAGGAAACCTTCGTTTCACTAGGTCAATTAAAAAATAGTTATTTACGACACAAGTTCGGAAACACGTATTGTACAATGTTTATAATGCATTGTGCGAGGAAATGAAAAAAATAATAGAAAAGTTAATTATAATTTATAGGTTAAAATTTACATTACTCAATACGTCAACGACAACGGAAGGCACAGGCGGAATCTGCATTCAGCCAAGCATGTTAGTGAATATTTACAATTTATTGATAGATAAATATTTAAAACTATAATCATTACTTAATAATACGCTTAATTAAGTATTCATATTTATTTTTGAATTTAAATCTATAATTGACTAATTTCTAAACCTTTTCTCAAATAACAAATTCTGTTTGCGTCGGGCTGACGACGAAGATACACATTTAAAAAATAATTGAAAAGTAAAAAGCACTAGTGCGGAAAACTGATACTTTCCGCACAGTTTGGCTGCTTAGAAAACGCACTTTTCAAGCACATGCAATATCAAAATAGCTATAATTCACTGTCTTAGCCAGATGCCAAATCTTAACATACTCATAGTAAAAATTATAGTTTTGTTCAACATTAGGTATAATTAACATATTGAACTAAACTATATTTTTTTTATTACGTAGGTATGCAGTATTCAGTATCCAGAGATAACGGTCAAGTGCGAGTCCAACTCGCGCACCGAGGGTTCCGTACATAGATGTGTACCGGTTCCGACCCAATTAATTCAGGAAAAATCTCAACAACATGGTGTAGAAATAGAACGCCATGGGTACAGTGCCATCTATCGGCGAATTTTGTTACAATTTGAGCGTCTGTATAGCAATGTATGGTATTTATGTAGCTGTGTATGGTGGTTTTTCAAGGATTATTCTTTATCCCGTTAACAGATTTCATTTTTTTTCTTTATTTAAAAGAAAGTACTTTCGGCGTAATCGCGTAAGAATTTATAAAACAAAAATATATATAAAGGTGATTAATTAATTAATTGTTTCAGAATGTGTAATTCTAGCCCTTTCACTTGACATATTCAATAGACTGTCAAATTTTGAACCACCTATCTGTCATTTGTCACAAAATAAAAAATAAAAAATCGTGTTCTAGGTATTTTTCATTTCATTTCATTTATTTATTGATAAAATAATTTACACGTCAACATTAATATAATAAATGATTACATAATTGTAATTGGTACAATCAATAGATTTAGAAATAAAATTAAAATAGTATACAAATAGTCAAAATCGAAATAAAAATTTTAAGATACAATTTCACAATAAAAATAATGTCGAATTAAAAACAATAAAAATTTAAAAACAGTAAAACATTAAAAATTTTACACATTGTGCGTGTGGGTCAATGACACCTTATCGATAAATTCGTCAATGGTGTAGCAGGCCATTTGTAATAAAACTTTTTTTATTTTTGTAACGAATGTGACATAACTAGGAGCGTCTTTGATGTCGGCGGGTAGCGCGTTGTAAAATTTCACCCCCAACACACCGACTGATCTCCTGGCTTTAGCGGTAGAGTGGGCCGGCACCAGCAGGAGACTTCCCCCGCGTGTACTTCTGCCTGACTGTTGCTCACGGGTTTTATACGCGTTGAGGTTACTTCTCACGTACTTACACGCTTCTAATATGTAAACACTTGGTAATGTCAAGATCCTAAGCTTAATAAATAGGTCATGTGCTGAATGATCGTAAGGTTTTCTCGCGATTATTCGTATTGCTCGCTTTTGGAGCTTAAATACTCGGTCGCGATCAGCCGCTGACCCCCACAGGTCGACACCATAAATCAATATGGAGTGAAAACACCCGTAATATGCTTTTTTTATATTGTCGTCCGAGAGAGTTGGGGCCAGTCTGGATAGTGCAAAGGCTGCCGACGATAGTTTGTCGCACATTGAGTCTATGTGAGCTGACCATGTTAGACCAGAGTCAATTATAAAGCCTAGATATTTCGTTTGGTCGACTTGGGGTATTGGGGTGTTGTTAATATTTGTTTGTATTTTGCTCTGGCACTTACGTAGTTTAAAATGGATTAAGTTCGTTTTCTCTACGTTCAAGAGCATACCGTTGGCCTGAAACCACTTTGATATCTGGGTCATAACATGAGTCAGCTTGACTGTTAGGTTTTCAATATTATTAGCGCTGACTATTATACAAGTGTCATCCGCGTAAGTTACGTATTCAGCATCAGAGCTAGCGGCCGTAATGTCGTTGACAAGCAACAAGAATAGGTAGTTCCCAATTGTTGATCCCTGGGGCACGGCACACTCGCCTGTGTCATCCAGGCTGGATTTGGAATTGAGGACGTGAGTACGCTGCGTTCTGTTTTTTAAGAATGACGCAATTAACTTGTGGAAGTTACCCCCTATTCCATAGCACCACATTTTTTGAAGGAGGAGCTTATGATCAACCATTTCGAAGGCGCGCGACAGATCGCAGAAGACCGCCGCGACCTGCCGCCCGCCGTCGAGGTGGGCGAGCACCCGCGCCTTCAAGTCACGCGCCGCGCCCACCGTCGATCGCTCCGCTTGGTACGCGTACTGATGTTTATTGAGTATTTTATTATCTACAAGGTGATTCATAATTCGCTTGCTTAGTAATTTCTCGAAGATCTTGGAGACAATCGGTATCAGCGCGACAGGCCTA
Source organism: Epiblema foenella (assembly GCA_963556455.1). NCBI lineage: Eukaryota > Metazoa > Arthropoda > Insecta > Lepidoptera > Tortricidae > Epiblema > Epiblema foenella. The sequence goes on along the minus strand of OY747116.1, from coordinate 13,743,279 downwards.
AAGTTCTTGAGAATATGCATCTCGCCTTTTCCCTTATATATAGGTTGGATTTTAACGATTTTGAGAGGCTCAGGATACACTCCCACAGAAACGCAATCATTCAACAACTTCAGTAATAAAGATACTAAGATAGGTGGTAGGTATCGGAGTATGTTCGTAGTCATATCATTGCTATCTTTAGATGGTTTACACTTTATTTGCGTTATAGTCTGCATAATTTCGTCGAGGGTAAAAGGTTTAAATTGCAATTCCAAGAGCTCAGCTGGTAAGTATTTTTCTAAGTATCGGGGTGGGTAACCTTTTTATAACTATTCCAAATTTCAAATCAATACCATAGGTATTTCTTGAGATAATTAGCGACGTGACAGACAGATAGACAAAGTTAAATCATAAGGGTTCCTTTTTACCATTTTGGTACGGAACCCTAAAAACGACATTAAAAAGCTGTAACGTCTCTGAATTCAAAATATCTTTCGTAATAAAACTTCAGACAAACCAATTCACAACTTTATATTAAAGACTGAAGAAACGTTTGAATACCAATAAGGTATATCTCCATCTCAAACATTTGCACATTCTGTGCATAGTTTATGTATTTTGTAGTTCATTAAGGTCTCGGTAGTTCTGTGACAAAGTTTGAATATGCGAGCAAACAATCTGATTTAATAGCTAACTTGATATTATTTGTACTAGTAATTTGAAATGTCACGCAATTCAATTTCAAATTATGCCAAAACCATTTATCTAATACGATTTTCATTTTAATTTACTCTTCATTCAATATTCCGTGTTCATGTTGCTAAATGTTCATATATGCCAAGTTTGAAATAATGTTACTTTGTACTGAAAGTCAGAAATATGGCATTCTTCTCTTTCTACAACATAGGAAAGTGCGAGACGAATTCTTTATGTGCAATATAAGCGTGATCACCAGGTTAATTACTTAACTTTATATATTACTAGCGACCCGCTCCGGCTTCGCACGGGTGCACTATTTAATGGATGTTATTATACATATAAACCTTCCTCTTCAATCACTCTATCTATTTAAAAAAACCGCATCAATTCGTTGCGTAGTTTTAAAGATTTAAGCATACATACGAGATATAGGGACAGAGAAAGCGACTTTGTTTTATACTATGTAGCGACTTCAAAAATTTTATAAAGGGTCGGCAACGCGTACGTGACTCCTTTCTACTCGCGGGCGTCTATAGGCTGTGGTGGCCGCTTCCCATCAGGTGGACCGTAAGCTTGTTTGCCACCGACGTTGTATAAAAAAAAATCAAAATCAAATAATAATTTTGCAAATAGGCCACAAGGGCACTTTTAGATGTCAAAATATTAATTTATAATTTAAGAAAGTCTCACTATAACAATACATTGGTTCATGTCCAAATATTAATTTACACTTTAAGAAATAATAATAATTTCGAAATAACAAATATAGGAAAATTAAAGTAATGTTTGAGATGTAAGGTCCAAGTCTGATTAAACAAAGATTATATTGAAAATAATCTAAATATATAAAAGAAGAAGTCCTGTTCTACCATCAACGCACAGCCGAAACTACTGAAACTAGAAACTTCAAATTTGGTCCAGAGCTTACTTTCATGACGTATGCAAGGAATAAGACGGGATTTTTGGATATTCCACCCCTAAGGGGACCAAATAGGGGTGCACAGTTTGTATGGGAGAAAAATTTTTTTTTGAGCTGAAGACTTAAAAATTCGTAAAAGGGTTACGAACTTAAATCCAAAGAAAGCATTTTCAGCGTTTTGCAAAGTTCTAACCCTAAGAGGATAAAATAGGGGTGTAAAGTTTGTACGGGGAGCAATTCTGTTTTGAAGTTAGACATTTGAAACTTCGTAAATAGACTCTATGTTTAAATACAACAAAACTTATTTCAGTGTTTTTCAAAATTTCTCCCCTAAAGGGATGAAAAGAGGGTTCCAAGTTTGTAAAGGAGCAAATCTTTTTTGAAGTGAGAGATTTAAAACTTCGTATATAGACTCTCTATTTAAATATAACAAAACACATTTCAGCGTTTTTCAAAATTGCTCCCATAAAGGGGTGAAAAGAGGGTTCCAAATTTGTAAAGGAGCAAATATTTTTTGAAGTGAGAGATTTAAAACTTCGTATATAGACTCTCTGTTTAAATACAACAAAACATGTTTCAGTGTTTTTTGAAATTGCTCCTCTAAAGGGGAGAAAAGGGGGTTCCAAGTTTGTACGGGGAGCAACTCTTTTTTGAAGTGAGAGATTTAAAACTTCGTATATAGACTCTCTGTTTAAATAAAACAAAACATATTTCAGCGTTTTTTGAAATTGCTCCTCTAAAGGGGTGAAAAGGGGGTTCCAAGTTTGTACGGGGAGCGATTCTTTTTTGAAGTTAGAGATTTGAAACTTCGTAAATATACTATATGTTTCAATACAAAAAAAACGTATTTCAGCATTTTCCAAAATTGCTCCCATAAAGGGGTGAAAAGAGGGTTCCAAGTTTGTAAAGGAGCAAATCTTTTTTGAAGTGAGAGATTTAAGACTTCGTAAATAGACTGTTTAAATACAAAAAAACGTTCATCAGTGTTTTCTGAAATTGCTTCGCTAAAGGGATGAAAAGGGGTTTAAAATTTCGTACGGGGAGCAAATATTTTTTGAAGTGCGGGATTAAAAATTTTGTTAACGGACTCTCTGTTTAAATACAACAAAACTTATTTCAGTGTTTTTCAAAATTTCTCCCCTAAAGGGATGAAAAGAGGGTTCCAAGTTTGTAAAGGAGCAAATCTTTTTTGAAGTGAGAGATTTAAAACTTCGTATATAGACTCTCTATTTAAATATAACAAAACACATTTCAGCGTTTTTCAAAATTGCTCCTCTAAAGGGATGAAAAGGGGGTTCCAAGTTTGTACGGGGAGCAAATCTTTTTTGAAGTGAAAGATTTCAAACTTCGTAAATAGACTCTGTTTAAATACAACAAAAAGTACATCAGCGTTTTTTGAAATTGCTCCCCTAAAGGGGTGAAAAGGGGTTTACAAGTTCGTACGCGGAGCAAATCTTTTTGGAAGTGCGGGATTTAAAACTTCGTATATAGACTTTGTATAAATACAACAAAACGTGGTGCAGCGTTTTTCTAAATTATTCCCCTAATGGGGTAAAAAGAGGTTCCGAGTTTTTGCGGGGAGCAAATCTTTACTTTTCGTAAAAATCGATATAGGTGTAATCTTCGAGGTTCCCCGGGGTGCCGATTACGAAAATGACATGCATTTGCAAATCCAAGATGGCGGACAATTATTTTTCTTAAAAATTGACATGGGTGTAATCTTCGAGGTTCCTCGGGGTGCCGATTACGAAAATGACATGCATTTGCAAATCCAAGATGGCGTACAATTATTTTTCTTAAAAATAGACATGGGTGTCATCTTCGAGGGTCCTCGGGGTGATGATTACGATAATGACATCCATTTTCAAATCCCAGACGGGGACATTTATTTTTCTTTAAAATTGATATGGGTGTCATCGTCGAGGTTCTTCGGGGTGCCGATTACGAAAATGATATTCATTTTCAAATCCATGATGGCAAATATTTATTTTTCTTAAAAATCGATATGGGTGTCATCGTCGAGGTTCCTCTGGGTGCCGATTACGAAAATGATATGCATTTTCAAATGATGGCGGACATTTATTTTTCTTAAAAATCGATATGGGATCATCTTTGTGGTTCCTCGGGGTGCCGATTCCGAAAATTACATCCAAGATGGCGGACATTAAGTTTTTCATTCGAGTAATTTTCACAAAAGATTAATAGCATCAGACAACTGACAGAAACAAATAAACCTCATTTAAATCTTTGTTACCATCTAAAATCTACGCGGACGAAGTCGCGGGCGGCTGCTAGTACTCGTATAATATATACATGGTCTCTGAGCGTTCAAACACAATAAATAGTTACTATTCTAACGTCCTTAGAGATGTACCCATGTACATCTCTGAGACTTCTATCTCTGAGACCATTCTCAGAGCGTCAAAATTAAGACAAAGTTTATGTAATCAGTTTTAAATGTATAACGTACTTATTTTAAATCGATGAAACGTAGTATCGGAACATCAAAGCAATCATCAATTTAATCAACATTTTAATCAATTGCTGAAGAGAAACCGTTTCACAAGATTTGTAATTAATCAATAGGTAAAAGGCTAGAAACTAAATGGAAATAGAACAAAGCAGACAGAATGAATGAAACGGAATTGAAATTCAGAGGCAACGTCTAATGCCGGTACGAAACTAGGAAAAAAAGTAAAATAGTAAAATAAATGAAATTACATCTTAGTATTTTGTCCTTTAAAGCTATAAGTTTATTTTTTTAATACCTATAATTTTTTTTTTACGTACTTGATTTGTGTAATAAAGTGTTTACTAGTATGATCCTATCGTCACTTCCCACCAAGTGGAGTCACCGAGATATTGGATAAATAAAATAATTTATAATAAATTCTTATAAACTGATAATAATAAACGTGCTTACAGTAGTTACTTGGCGAACATCGCAAGTAATGACACCACGAGCCTTTTTATACCAGTTATACACCGTTGCATACAATACTTTTTCTACGACTCATTTCGAATAAAAAGTAACTAACTATTTTTCAGACTTTTCATGCGCCATATTTTCCCTTAGCAATTGTGCAACTTACCTACACAATTTCTTCAGTAATGATGTATAACTTCTTCGTGGATTCTTAAAAGAATCAACGAACCTACAGATTTTCTTCATGAACGCAAAAAAAATCGTTTGATTTAAGTAATCTAATCATTTATCAGTTTTGAATGTTTTCGTTTTCAATTAGGCATTTGGTGGGAAATCAAAAATATGACACTTTGTTCATGGTTTGTTCTTTTTTAATTTTTCTAGACTTGGCATCCGACCTAAACTGAATTATTCAAATCCGGATCGAATCTTAACTATTTCGTTTTCATAAATATATCCGAAAATAGATAAAACTTGTTAAACAACACAAAAAAGATGGTAAATGTATGTATTTATATTAGTAAACAGTATAATTATTATGCATTAATTAATACATAAAAATATGCGTTAAGTTGGCAGCACTGATTTTAATCATAAAAGTTTCACTTGAACGCACCAAAGAATGACTACTAAACATAGTATTTGTAGTAGTCTGTGGCACCCAACTCTGCTTTAATTTTTCATTAAAGTAGGGTAAGGAGTGTGATTTTGGGCAATAGACTAGATAGACTTTTTACAGCATAAATAAAGTATGCATTTTTTATTAAAGTTCATGAGCGCGTAACTAGCGAAAAAAGGTACAGGAGTAGAAAAAGTTGATAAAAATAAATAACGTGCGCCCTGTCTACTCCATTAAAAATGCAGGCGAGGTTTGGTATGCATGTAATAATAAACTCTAAAGTAATAATAATAACTACTAATTTATAGATTGAAAATGCTTTTCTTATCATATTTTCTGCTCAGAAGAGATAGATACTGTGCGTTATGTTTTATTCTGTATTTATCAACCGCTTTCATTACAAATATTAAATTACATACGATACCTGCATTTGAAATAGTGTGTTAACTGAGTGTTTATTTTGTTTCAGGTATGTAAAGGATTCCAGCATAGGAAATGAGAGAGCTTCACAGTGTATGTACGTGCAAGTCATAATGGACTTTTTGAGTGTTTAAATTATTACATTCAACGAAGTCACATGAAAAATTTTTCCATTACATATGACATGTTGTTATATTTTATATTATGTGATTAAGTAAAATAGGTCAAAATAACAACAAAAAAACATAATGAATTTTGGGACCTCATGAAAATCACTGAACCCCTTAAGTTAATTATTATTTATGTATCTAATATACGTTAATTTTTCTACCTATATTTTTCTATATGATTAGGCCAAAAATACAATACAAACACTCTTTATTGCACAACCTCAGCAAAAAAGCACAGTACAGTACATGATTACAATGAGAAGAGGCAAACAACAGGCGGTCTTATCGCTAAAGAGCGATCTCTTCCAGACAACCTGAGGAGAAAATATCAATTACATTCTTTTTTTGTCCCCGCTACATCCAACTGCCTCGTGCATATCTCCGAAACTGCATTTTTATGTTAATAACCCTAAAATTCAATTTTTGCGAGTAACATCGCATTGGCGGCGTTGCCAGTCGCACTTGCCAGGAGCCATTATGTGCATCTACATTGAGTTAGCTGGGTTCGGGTGTTTTTGAGAATAATCGCCGGGTTATCGCTGGTTGAAGGGGGACTGGTTTTGCATGCCAATTCGTTGTCTGGGATGTGAGGCGTGAAAAATGGTAGTGAGATGCAATCGAGAGCTATTTGCTAGATCAAGAAATCTATAAGGATTGGTGCATTGCAAATTCGAAATTGTAAGTCTATTGCCTCCTTCAAACACAATCTCAAAAAATATTTAACAGAAAAGCAAATTGCCAATACCTAAGCAGATGTTTAGTGTTATGTTTTATAGAGTTTAGTTAGCTTCATGTAAATTCTGTATTATAATGAACGATTTAGCTTGTATGTGCAGGTACAAAATATTATTCTGTATGTCATGTTGTATGTTAAGGACAGCTCCCTCTCATGTTTATTGTTTTGTAATTTCATGTTGTTTCCTGGTTGCCCTGAAAATCAGCGTCATGATTTTCATGACACTATGCTGAGCGGCACCCATTTTGGTACTAAATAGGTACCTATTTACTATATCCTAGAATATGTAAACAACTTGTACCAAATAAATATTTCTTTCTTTCTTTCTTTCATGTACTTGACTTACTTGATTTAAGGTCCTGTAACCCCTAGGTGGGGCAGAGGGCGTCCACAGTACTCTGCCATTCCATCCTATCTTGGGCTATGCACTCGCCTCGGACCATGTTATCCCGATAGTCTTCAATTCCGCTGCCACTGAACGCCTCCAGGTGTTTAGGTCGCCCACGTTTTCTCCTCCCCTGTGAAGTCCATTCTAGACCTTGTCTAGGGATGTGGTCAGGAGCTCAGGGTGGATGTACGATTGTCATCAAATGTATCTTTATTCTTCAGGTGCTAAAATATCGGAATATACGCTCTAACTGCTTGATAATACAATCGTGCTCAGATATTTTGAGCACGTTGTCCACGCTGGCATTTCTTCCTCTAGCCTTCTTCTAAACTTTATTAATATGGTTTCATATTTCCGTATTTCTGGATGTTCATCTGTTACAGGTCACATTTGTCAACAGAATCCCGTGAAATTTTGTGAGTAGGTTCGGTAATTATATTGTTTTTAGGGTTCCGTACTCGAAGGGTCCAAACGGAACCCTATTGTTGTCGCTCACGCGTCCGTCGGTCCGTCAGTCCGTCCATCCGTCGTCTGCCACACAGGTTTTATAGCCAAAAGATCGGAGCTACAGTCTTCAAATTTTCTCAGTATAAGTATCATCTTGACACAAAACCATAAAAATAGTTAATATTTATTTTTATTTATTTTTAAGGGTGTCTCTCATGCAGCTAAAGGGAGGGCGCGAAAAAAAATTTTGTCCTACCCATCGAATGAGGTATCATTGTTTAAAGCTTATTGAGTTAATAAATACTGTAGGTATTTTTTGTTTTTAAAAATATTGTAAAACAAAGGAATAAGTCAGCACCTAAGTCAGCTTTTTTTTAAAAAAAGTTATTCCCGAGTTTTTTTACTTCTTATTAATTAACCCATAAATTTGAAATTTGGTGCGAATGTTTACTATTCCGTATATGTTACCAAGAAATATAATTATTTAGATAAATCAGATTTTTTCATTGATAATTCCTTATTTTTCGTATTAAAACGAACTTAATTTTGCGGTTGGTTTGGAACCCTAAATGTGCAGAGTCCGACTCGCACTGGGCCTGTTTTTTTTGTCGATAGAATTTGTGATAATTATTCAAAACTTGTGAGATACTAGCGACCCGCCCCGGCTTCGCACGGGTGCAATGCTGATACTAATACTAATTATACATATAAACCTTCCTCTTCAATCACTCTATATCTATTAAAAAAAACCGTTGCGTAGTTTTAAAGATTTAAGCATACATAGGGATATAGGTACAGAGAAAGCGACTTTGTTTTATACTATGTAGTGATGGGGATTGAAATCCAGCATAAAACCGTTTCTGCATATTATCCACTATTGTAATCTTAACACAAAATCGTTATTAGTGTTATTTTGAAACGAATGAAAATAGCAAATTTCTATAGAACAATATTTAAATGGTAATCATGAAATATTATAAACTTCCTTTTTCTACTCGTAGACAAAACTAAAATCATATACATTTCTCTATTGGGTCCCTTCAAGTGAACTCTTATGAAATAGACCAATCATGCGTCGCCTTTTACTGTCCTCTTATGAAATTGGCCAATCACGTGTCGCCATTACAGTACTCTTATGAAATTGACCAATCACTTGACGCCGCGGCATAGAACAAAAGACATCAACGAGCGTCCGACCCATGTGCCTAATCTTCATTTGCGCAGGACTAGTTTGTTTAATTATTTCGGTTTGTTTAATTAATTTCCATTGACTCATAGAAAAAAATAGTGTATGCAACAGTTATATATTTAGCTTTTTAAGTCTCCAACCTTAGACCACTCGGTAAGCCTCTTGGTCTAAACGCGGTTCTCGATTAAGAGCGCGTTCACCAAAAGCGCTCGCTCAAATTCGGTATTTAGACAGCGATCGCGCGGCAAAGTGCGCTTGTGTGTGTAGACACGCTACTAGCTGACCCTACAAACACACTCACACCCAGAACGCCCGAGCCAAGCGCGCCATCCTCTTCTAACCTTCTAAAAATAATATAGGTACAAAAGTGATAGCGTGCACGGTAGGGTTGCGGTAGAGGTGGCGCAAAGGAGTGAACGAGCTTGATACTTGCGTCAATGAAAACCAAACCAACAACATATTTCATTTACTTCGCTTAAGTGAGGCAGTTATCATCTTGTTTTTAGTGCTCATATTTTCTTTCTATACTTTAACAGATAGTTTTTTATTGTAATAATAATAAAAAGGAAGGTGGTTTTTGATAATAGACAGTAACTAGGGGTTTTCTGAGAGTTAATTACAGCCAATTAATAAGCTGCTTGACAATGCTTTGAACAGGGTCTTACATTATTAATAATTGTTTTATTAGATTTTTCCGAGACCAATTAAAGCCCAAAAGTATAATTTAAAATTTAATTATTCACGAATTCAACGAACGAACGCGGGGTGCAAGCAAACCGGGCAGAAATCGGAGACAATGTTATACCTATAATAGAACAGTCGTATAGGTGGTTTATTCTGACATGTGAAAGACGTCTACTTACAACTTGTATGACAAATGACAACACGGCATTCGCGATGATGGCGGGTAACGATTTTGATGTTTGAAAATTAATCATTTTTTTAAATCTATCTTTTACTTCGAGATTGAAATGTGTGTATATGTTTGTAAGGCTACAATGTACTACAGGAAATAAAGATTCTTTGAGTGAATATTATTCATACGACTCCACTAGCCTGTCGTCACTCGTCAGGTCCGTTTGATGTATTTGCCGCGTTTGCTACTGACTCACATTCATATTTTCTCTATTAAATTCTAAACGTAATGGAAACGTCAAAAGGTACTATACTACACCAAATTCACTTTCCTAATACCCTGATTGCACTGGTGTAGCGAATAAATTATGCAATAAATAATATACATGTAGAATAAAAGATTTTTAAGAAAAGAGAAAATTTGCTCCCCGCACGAACTTTGAACCCCCTTTTCACCCCTTTAGTGGGGCAATTTAGAAAAACGCTGAAATACACCATTGATATATATAAACACAGATTCTATATACAAAGTTTCATGTCTCTCACTTTAATAAATACGGTTTTTCATACAAACTTTGGACCCCCGTTTCATCCCCTTAGGGGGTGAATTTTGAAAAATCCATTCTTACACCTTTAGGTCTTATAAGGAACCTACGTGCCAAATTTGGAATCTCTAGAACCAGCGGTTTGGGCTGTGCATTGATGTCAGTCAGTCAGTCAGTTTCTTCTTTTATATATTTACTAGCTTTTACCCGCGGCTTCGCCCGCGTTATAAAAGTAATTTTTAACCGTCTACAAAAAAGGAGGTTCTCAGTTTGATCCATATGTTTGTATGTATGTATGTAGATACGTATGGATGTCATTTCCGTAATCGGCACCCCGTGGAACCATAAAGACGACACCTATATAAATTTTTAAGATAAATTAATTTTCGCCATCTTGGATTTGAAAATGGATGTCATTTTCATAGTTGGCACCCCGAGGAACCTCGAAGATGACAACCATATCGATTTATAAGACAAATAAATGTCCGCCATCTTGGATTTGAAAATGCATGCCATTTTCGTAATCGGCACCGCGAGGAACCTCGAAGACGACACCCATATCGATTTTTATAAAAATAAATATCTGCCATCTTTGATCTGAAAATGAGTGTCATTTTCGTAATCGGCACCCAGAGGAATCTCGAAAATGACATCCATATTGATTTTTAAGAAAAATAAATGTCCGCCATCTTCGATTTAAAAATAGATGTCATTTTTGTAATTTGCACCCCGAGGAACCTCGAAAATGACACCCATATTGTTTTTTAAGAAAAATAATTGTCCGCCATCTTTAATATGAAAATGAATGTCATTTTCGTAATCGGCACCCAGAGGAACCTCGAAAATGACACCCATATTGATTTTTAAGAAAAATAAATGTCCGCCATCTTTAATTTGAAAATGAATGTCATTTTCGTAATCGGCACCCCGAGGAATCTCGAAAATGACACCCATATCGATTTTTAAGAAAAGGAAAAATTTGCTCCCCGCTCAAACTTGGAACCCTCTTTTCACCGCTTAAAGGGAGCAATTCCGAAAAACGCTGAAACATGTTTTGTTGTATTTAAACAAAGAGTCTATATACGAAGTTTTAAATCTCTCACTTCAAAAAAGATTTGCTCTCCGTACAAATTTGGAACCCCCTTTTGAACCCTTTAGGGGAGCAATTTCAAAAAACGCTTAAATATGTTTTGTTGTATTTAAACATAGAGTCTATGTACGAAGTTTTAAATCTCTCATTTCAAAAAAGGTTTGCTCTCCGTACAAACTTGGAACCCCCTTTTGAACCCTTTAGGCGAGCAATTTCGAAAAACGCTTAAATACGTTTTGTTGTATTTAAACATAGAGTCTATATACGAAGTTTTAAATCTCTCACTTCAAAAAAGATTTGCTCCCCGTACATACTTGAAACCCCCGTTTCACCTTTTAGGGGAGCAATTTAGAAAACGCTGAAATATGCCATTAATATATATAAACACTGACTCTATATACAAAATTGCATGTCTCTCACTTTAATAAATACGGTTTTTCATACAAACTTTAGACCCCCGTTTCACCCCTTTAGGGGGTTAATTTTGAAAAATTCTTTCTTAGTGCACCCCTAGACCTTATAAGGAACCTACGTGCCAAATTTGGAATCTTTAGAAACAGCGGTTTGGGCTGTGCGTTGATATGTCAGTCAGTCAGTCAGTCAGTCAGTCAGTCAGTCAGTCAGTCAGTCAATCAGTCAGTCAATCAGTTTCTTCTTTTATATATTTAGAAGAAAGATAGTTGAGTAGTGAAAATCACCTTACAATGAACATGACATCATCAAAATCTTGACATACGTGAGCGAAGAACAGGGTAAGTAGAAGGCATAATTGCATATTTACAGAATTATTTAGACTGAAATGTCTTTAAAAGTCGAATAGCGTAATAAATCTGTCTAATACATATTAATTATTTACGCCAACTTTACATTTACATAAGTTGGGTGTAACTTAACTTACCTTGCCTCGTTTGCCTCTTTTAGACTTGAGGTATTTTTTTTTCTTCCTAACACAAGTATAAACCGACTGTTTGCGACCCATGCTACAATCAACATGAAATAAGTAATTATTAGTGTGCTAAAAATACATTTGTACATCAGTCTATAAGAAAACTACATAAATTTTAAAAAACATCGACGATGAAATGTGGTTGATCGCGGTATAATCACGTTCAGAGCGTTCGCGCCGCAAAAATGGCGGTTGGTATGAAATTGACACAGGTCCTGCCTCGACAAGCGCTCGCGCCGTACTGAGGATTCTTCCCGCGCGCAAACAAATATATACAACTTTTGAATCTTTTTTTGACAGTATAATTTTTAAAATAATAATTATTGTTTTTACTGAAATATATTGCCAAATACATGAATTTTAATGTGTAATATAAATAATTGTAATAATCCTTCAATAATACTGAAAAAAACCGTGTGTTTTGAGCATAATTTTGTTGAAAAATTAGCGTAAGAAAAATGTTTCTGTAAGAGTATCTATAAAAAATAATAAAAAATTGAGGCCGCAGCGTAAATTAACAACATATAGCGGCTGTAAAACAATATTTAAATAATTAGGTTTTCTAATAACATCATCACGTTTTGAGAGGTCAAACTTATACCTGCGCGCCCTCTTCAGAAATCGACTGTCAGTAATCGGCTAAATAAAACTAAAATATTGATTTAAACTAAAATTTGAAGCCGCTACGTAAAATATAAAGAATTAACTTCTCTAAATCAATTATTTGAATTTTGCCAAACCTTTCCGTTTCTTAGTAAAAATGCGTCAAAAATTGAGTTTTGTTGTTTTTTCTTCCACAAAATATGAATGGACTCTTAAAAAGCATACATCATATAACGATTGCATAATAGTTTATGGAATCGTCTATTTACGTTTTTGATCTACTACGTGATTGGTCATCTCATAAGAGTTCAGTTAAAGAAAAGTATGTGATTTTAGTTTCGTCTACGATATTTTAATTCTAACATTGAAGTAGAAAAAACTACTATTTGTGTATTCTCTTACAATATCGAAAACCAGATACCTAAACAGCGTAAAGATTCATGTATATTTGACTAGTTGGCAGTTCTTGCAAGAGAATATAACAAACGATTTAATTTAATTGACTGTCTAGGGGAAGTATTTTCCATTATATCCTGCATATTTTCCTTTTCTCGTAGTTGGTAATACGTATACAGTTTTGACATGTTTTCTTGTGAAACTACACATTGTACGTATTTATTTTTTTCCTCGTTATTTTTCTTTTCTTTCTTTTTTGTTTTGGGAGAAAATGACTGACTGTCGAGTATTTTTCGGCGTCGCCGAGATGAAAGCCGTGGTGTTTTGAGAAACGCTAATATTTTTTGTAAAAGTGCCATTACGTCTACTGTTTGCAGAATAAAGTTTATTTATTTATTAATATTATTAGAAGCGCCTTCAATACATTTTTAAAGAATCGGCCAAGTGCGTGTCGGACCACGCACAATGAAGGGTTCCATACCAACAACTACTAGTCCAAATTTAAAATCACTATTCAATACATTGAATCTAAAAAAATCGTATCTTCATAGGGAAGTCACGGCACTTTCGACCTTTTTGTTTGGGCAAGACAGTTTTAAAGCGAAAACTCAAAAACCGTAAAACCTATATTCTTCAAACCAAAAATCGTTGAAAGCGTTTACTAATGCACACCACCCCTTTTTTTTCAGAAATTAAACTTTATAGTTTGGAATTTCACATCACTTTTACGTAGCGGTTCATAGAATACACCTTCCTACCAAATTTCATAATTGTAGTGCTTATAGTGTGCGAGTAAATCGGCTGTGACATACGGACGGACGGACAGACGACGAATCTACAAGGGTTCCGTTTTTGTCATTTTGGCTAAGGAACCCTAAAAAAGGGCTTTCTGAGCTAGTGAGGCGAAAAGTTCATTTATTTATTAAAATTATTAGAAGAGCCTTCAATACATTTTTGAAAAGAGTTTTCTAATAATAATGTTACGTAATGCTTACGATAACTCATCATTCCATTTCAAAACAAAGCTACATTCAGAACATTTCATTACACGGACGTCTCATTATGCTCCTCGCTGACTGCAGAACAAATTAATTCCACTGTAAGGTACCAGTAGCATTCATTAGACGTGCTCGATGTTTAGAGTTGCTGTTATGAGAACAATATTGCAACTAACAATACAATTTCAGTTCTTTTCAATCAACTGGAGGATTTGTTTGTTTATTTATTAGCATCAGTCAGCAATAAATAAAATAAATAAATAAATAAATATTAGTGGACAATCTTACACAAATCGAACTAGCCCCACAGTAAGCTCAAGAAGGCTTGTGTTATGGGTACTAGACGACGATATATTTAATAGATATAAATACTTAAATACATAGAAAACATCCAAGACTCAGAAACAAATATTCATGCTCATCACACAAATATTTGCCCTGACCGGGATTCGAACCCAGGACCGCCAGCTTCACAGGCAGGTGCACTACCCACTAGGCTAAACCGGTCGTCAGCAATATATCCATATTTATATGTACTTACGCCGCACATTTAGGGTTCTGTACCGACACCTGCTAGCATTCAAAACACAGCGCACACACAGCACACAACTTAGCGTTCAAAACACAGTCCAATACATGGAATCTAAAGAGGTCGTATATTTATACGAAACTCAAGGCGCTTAAGTCCTTTTGTTTGGGCATGACAATTTTTCAGAGATTAAGCAAAAAACGTTAGACCTATCGTGTCCAAACCAAAATGTATTAATTAATGTTCACCATCTCAATTTTTGTCAGATTTTTAAAGTTCATAGTTTGAAAATTAGTAGTGGGGGTACACACTGTTTACGACTTAGACAGCTAATAAATATCTCTCCAACGGTTGACTGAAATGGCATTGAATGAATGTGCATTGAAAAATTTGTTTTCAATCAATGTAGGACTATGTATGTACCATGACGAAACAATAAAAAAATTGATGACTTTTGAGCATATTTCGGCGTTTCTGACAGTGGTCATGACTCTTTTTATGCATTTTATACCATGTTACGAAATTGAATACCAGAACATCTTTCTCTCTGATTTATACATCTGGGTGAAACTTACTTTTCTAAAGCCAACATAACATACCATTATAAGATAACATTTCACTGGATAGTTAAGGTTTTACAATCTATATTTTATAATAATCTGTTTGGGTGTATGTTTCAATCTTCAAACGAATGTAAGCTAATAATCTTGTAACAGTATTAACAAAAAATGGGTCCTTCGAAGTCGTCTCAAAGACTTTGCTAAAGGAAGTATATTTGGTACAACTTTGAATAAAGTACCATGCTTTTATTGTAACAATTTTGTTGAAAATTGAAGTAGTGGTAAAATCAAAGTTTCACCCTGTTGTTCGTCGTGGTGACCGGAATAGCCAGCCATTGAACCCCCGTCACTGTAAAGCTAACGCCGAGTTACTGGCAACGGATACCGCAGGATAATTGCAATTTAACTCATGTGGGGCCTTAAAAGCTTCCCAAATTGTTTGAGACGGTCGGGGAGGGGGCTGTTTAGAGCTTAATGAAATTAAGCCGCCCACACTCGACACTCAACACTTAGAGCCAAATTAATTTCATCACTAAAATACTTTGATGCGCGACGAGTTTTTAGGAAATCATTTCAATTTTTACGGCTGCAGAGAGAGGTTTAAAGGGCAAGACAAATTGGGATACTTGGAGGATGCTAGAGGGTGACCATAAAATATTTTCTTTTATATTTTATCAAATCAACTTTACACATAAAATATGAAGAAGTTAGCAAAACACGACATGGAAGATGAATCTTTTACAAACTTGTTATAATACCAGAAGTAAAAAGATGAAAGGCATTTCAGAAATTGACAGTTTATTAAAAATAAGTAGATACAGATGAAAAGCTAGAAAAAAAACAAACATTCTAAAAAATGTATCAGTATTCATTATTCCTAGAAGAAAAGCAGTTGCATAAAAATAACAATTTATATCACGATTTCAAAGTATGTTTTATTATTTTTTCAAAGAAGAAACTTATTAAAAGCATTCTTTAAAAACGAAAACATCGTTGCAAATTATCCATGTTCTATCGTTATTCTTGCTTCTTCTCGCGAATTCTTAGCTTTTCATAGTGCAGAGATTTATTCAAAAGAATTTTATAGTACCCGTAATGCTCATAGTGTTGTGAGATAGGAAAGTGCTTAGTGCTAGCTACGCTTTATAAAATTAATGTACACATTTTAATTATGGCTTCGTGTTGATGAAACATTACTTAAGAAACAAACAACCAACCAAATTATTTAATAACATTATTAGAACGAGCTACTACTAGATATAGCTACAGTTATATTTTTCCTGCAAAACATATATTGATATCAATGTTATGTAATAATTTCATATCTTTTCCTTGGTAAACTTCGGAGATAAGAGGCGGGAACGGTATTTTTTTTACATTTTCCCTCATAACAAAAATGATTCAACGTAAAAAGAAATAAAAGATTGTTTCAGAATGTGCAATTCAAGCCCTTTCATATGATATCCCACTCAACATATTAACTAGACTTTCAAATTTTGAACCACCTGTTATCTCTCATTTTTCACAGTAATTAAAAATATATATTTAAAAAAATCATGTTCAATGTATGTAGGTAAGCCTTCTTTATAACTATTCTAAATTTCAAATCGATAGCACTAGTTCTTGAGATATTTAGCGATGTGACAGACAGACAGACAGACAAAGTGAAACCATAAGGGTTCCTTTTTTACCATTTTGGTACGGAACCTTAGAAAGGTCATATCTTCATCTTTTTGTTTAGGCATGACAGTTCTTCAGAGATTACTCAAAAATGGTTAGACCTGTCGTGTGTTCAAACCAAAAATCGTTGAAAATATTTATTAATGTATACCAGCAAAATTTTAACCAGAATTTTAACTTCTACTTTTTCTTCTAGTCCTTATAGTCTCCGAGTAAATTGGCTGTGACATACCGATGGACGAACAGACACGACGAAACTATAAGGGTTCCGTTTTCGCCATTTTGGATACGAAAAAATTTTTTAATGCAATAAAATAAACTTCGAAAGTGTAAAACGTCTTGTAGTAACGCTTCTAATAATAGCAAAAGGTAAACATTAACTTTAAGATCCTAAAATAAAATTGTAACATCTTAAGCATGCTATCTATATATGGACTTGTTCTGGAATAAAAATTATTTCATTTCATTTCATTTTCATTTAAGTTTCTAATTAGTTTCACAGTGCATTAAATTTCATTTTGGAAAACTCTGTGAACACATGTCCGTAAAGCTGTGCGGACTCTTTTTGATAACAAATAATGTCCGCACACAATTGTCGCACTACGACTATTATCACAGTATAAATTTGGATTGATCGCGATAAATCCTCACATCTGCATTTGCACTGGCGCAGTCGGTGGGATCAGCAAAACATCAACTCAAACAATCCCCAAAAAACATCACGTACACTTGTTTATTCGAGTAACAAAGGGGGCGTCCATAAATTACGTGAGGTGTTTTTTTTTTTTAATTTTGTCCCCTTCCCCCCTCCCCCCCTGGTGAGATGTCGTGAGATTTTATTCAACCCCTCCCCCATCCCCCAATCTCACGTGAGATTTTTTAAAATGTGGGTTTCTTACGTAAACGCGTTGGATTGTTATTGTAAAAAGAAGAAAAAAATTGCTTCTTGCTTTTATTTAGGACTAGTTGAGACTAGTAATCAATATTGCTGAGAGTTAACGTCAAAGTATGAATGAAATTATTCTCTTTCGAACGGATTAGTGAATAATCTTAATCGTATTACGATTACGCTTAAGATTAAATCTTATAAGCGTGTACAATCTGGATTAAATGGACCAAAATAGTATAGTATTTTTTTGTTTCAATCAGAAAAAAAATTGCGTGATATTTGCCGAGAACGCCCCTCTCTCCAACGTAAGATTAGATGAGATTTGACTCGACCCCCTCCCCCCCTTAAACATCTCACGTAATTTATGGACGCCCCCAAACCGGCAAAAATGCATCAGCATTAATCCAAACCCTATGCTATTTATCTAGGTTATCTAGGTCGTGTAAAAACCAACAAATGCGACCCGAACGCAGCGGGCACCCGGAGGCCGGAAATAGGTTTTAAATCGCCGGGCGCCCGCCATGGCTGGAAAAATGGGGTAAACAAGAAAAACGAAACGTAAGCCCGGATTTTGTTAATTAATATATCGGATTGGACGATCATTTATTAAGTTTATCGCAAATTGGTTGTTGTGCTGTTCGGTTACGGAGTTGCGGCGCGAAAATGGTAGTCAAGCCTCCTAAACAAACATGGCCACAATTTCGCATCTAACATATTCATTAAAATTTCAATTTAATTCCGTGATAAGAAGCACTGATAGCTTGCGACTTAATGTTGGGTAAGGTGTGCTTGGCTAATTCCGAATGTAGGGTAATTCCGAAAATAACAAATTCCTGTCTAACTAACCTCTTTTATTGCATCATCATCATCATCATCAAAAAGAAATGTTAATTTTTTTGTTGATGTTTGGTAGTGCAACAGAATCGTTTAGTTAGACTGGTATTTGTTATTTTCGGAATTACCCGATTTTCGCAATTACCCGAGGACACCATACACTCTAACGTTAACCATCCAAAATTAACAATTAATTCCACGGCGAACTTATATGTAATTTGGCAGCATGTTTTTTTTCTTAACTGCTTTCATGCTTTGACACACAAAATAGACACCGCGGTTCGCGCACAACATTCACGCGCAAAAAAGCTAACTCACCTTCCATTGAGCGCTTCAAAGCGTTGTTCGAACGAACTGATCACTTTTTTAATTATTGTGAAATAGGGACTACTACAAACTTAATCTTTAGACTCTTTAGAGAAATGAATTCTGTTTTCTGATTGGTCGATTTTAGCAAAGCTGTATTCTGGTTTGTTAATACCCAATACCAAATATTTTTTAAAGAGTTAAATTAGTGTTTTGTGGTTGGTGGATTTAATAGGTGAAGTATTATGATTGGTCTAAATTGAATGTTTTTTAAATCATAAATATGTATTCATATTTTCCCTAGGGGTTAAATGTACTACTTTAGCCCCGCTTGACAAGTCTAATATGACACACTTTTCGAGCATAAGAAGTGAAAAATCTAATAAATAAATATCCTCAGAGATGTATAGGGTCTCTGAGCGTCAGTCTAAAAATAAAATCAAATGAGAACAGAGCGAAGTCTTTCATCATGTCAATTCCACTGAACACTAGTACTAGTACAGTAGTAAAATAACATAACCATTACCTCAATATTTTTTTTGTAAAACACTATCAATACAGTAATTCCGCATTAAGTTATAAATACGGGACTCATTGGTGCAAACTGAGAACTTCTCAAACTTCTTCACAATATTCACGAAACTTGCGGCAATAGCGAAGATACTAAATAAAGGGTAGCGTAATGCTCGCAATAAGAAAAAGTTGCCGCAAGTTCTTATATTCCGAAAGTTGGTATATTTATGAGCAGATTCGGGACTGTAATGTACATATTTGAAATATGTTAGCGATGTTTGAGGGCAGGCTGGTTGTAAGATATACCGACGTTTCTATAAAGGTATGTTTGGGACAACTTCGATTTAGAAGAAGAAGAAGAAGAAGAAAATTTATTTCGCAAACCATTACAGTGGTAAACTTAGACTAAACTTACAGACTAAAGATAAAATGGTAGCAAAAATGGCATCCACTCAGCATGTGTCGCGCCGCATTTTAGCGCCACGACGCTGATCTTCCGTAGACCCAGAGTGAAAAAGTGTGCAAGACAAAGAACAGTGTTTTTTTCTTATATTATATTATAAATAATGAACACTATATTTTAATAATAAAATAAACTCGTGCACGAGATGATAATAATAATAATACATTTTGGGAGCCCTTTGACCGTAGTTCACTATACGCATGCACAAAATAATAGTTATTTGTTCAACAAGAGAGCAAAGTAGATTTTTGCTGCAAGTGTTGATATTGAGTCCCGAGCAAGCGAGAGATTCTATAATTGAATCACGAGCGTAGCGAGTGATTCAAATTTAGAATCTTGAGCGTAGCGAGGGACTCAAAGACACGAGATGCAAATATCTTTGCTCTCGTGTGATACATACAACTTTTCACCTCAGCGGCGAGAACATATAACTCAATGGAATAAAACGCCACATAGAATAAATCAAATCATTTTTATGTAAAAAAATCAAACAACAAATACATGTGAAATAACAAACATTAACTACAATTACTCTTTCCCATAACATTCACTTTACATGACGTTAAGAAAAAGCCCACTGACAACCGTTTTAGAAATGCAACTAGTTTTGGGTACGTTTCAATATGTATATTGTGTTTCGTCTTCATCGTCGCTTGAGCATCGAATATTGCTCCACAATGGTTTTCGGTTGTTTGTTATGGGATAACCTTACTTACTTATACTTATACTTTTTCAGAGATAATGGTTGCTCCTTTATTCGATCGTCATTTATTGAATGTTTCGTGTCCTTTTAAATACTTCTGTCGAGACTTTTCGGGCATAAAACACAGTTCAGCCTCTTTGACGGCATCTCTCAACTCTTGAGGAGTTAAAACATCGGCTTCGTCAATTTTTTCACTCATATTTAGTACATTTTTTGGTTTAAGTTATGTTTTATATCCAAGAAAACGTAATACGAATAACATTTAAAAAGTTCAATCGCGTTAACTTTTTAAAGAATATAAAATGCGTTCTGAAACTGTATATGAATTTATATTCGTTCACCGTATGAAAAAAACTAAAGACTTATAATAATTAATGTTCGCGATCAATATCGCAATTCTTCATCGTATTTTAAGAATAATGAAATATTAATATGATTATAATAATTAGATTTAATATAGGTTTAATATTTTTATACGACTTTAACACGAGTTCGAATTTTATTTTGTTTCGGAACGAGTTTTTCATTCCCGCTTTTTAGGGGCCTACTACGAAGTTTCGAAGTCGAATGACGAATCGACATAGTTTATCTCTCTCTCTTTTTTGTAACGGAGTGAAAGTGACAGAGAAAATGAATTTTAAATGTTCACGTTTGTATTACACCCCGCAGTATGAAAAGATGACCTGTGACTAACCTACGATATGAAAAATTAAAAAGTTAGTTTTCTTCACGCTCGCAGCAAAATTGCATTTTGCTCACTGGTTTCAAGCAGCAAAACCGCCGTGTTTGAGCCACTGAGGTGAAAAATAAAATACAGACACGATTATATATTACTTAAACTAACCTAAAGATTTTTGTTGTTCGAGTAGATGTTGCTTTAGTGTCTTTTTAAAAGCAAACAATGACGAGGTGTTTCTGATTGGAGGAGGAAGGTTATTCCAGCATTTCGTGGATTGGTGGATTTAGACCGTCTTGAGTTACGTACTAACAATTGACAAGCAATTTAATGAGTTGTGGTTTAGAGGGTACACAGTCACGTAACGACGGAGACAGGGTAGGCTGAAGCCCAGAATATTACAAATTGTAAATTACAATATGATTCAAACGCTTTTAATTAAATTACCTATATAAACTTATCGGTTAAGAACGATCTCTTCCAGAGAGCCAAAATAGCGAAAAAATATAAAACGAGAAAATATGTACTTTATATGTGAGGCAAAAACCTAATAATTACAACATTGTTGTAGCATTTACGTATCTAAGTTAGTTCCATAGGTATCTGCCTGACAGGAATTTTGAAAATTATGAACTTTATTATTGGAAAACGGCACTTCAGAATTTATTTATGTAATTCAATACTAATTTATTTAAGATTTTCAAGGTTTGCCCGACGTTTCGAATGTATCACAATATCCGTGATCGCGTTGTCATATGTCAGCTCGCTTCGAAACGTCGGGCAAATCTTGAAATAAGTAAATAAATTATTAAGTCCCGTTTTCCAATGATAATATCTGCAAATCATGTAAGTCTAAATCAGTATAATAAGCCGTTGATCCCGGCGGCCGTCTATGATAGCAGTCGTTAAGTCAAGTTAGTGGCCTTCGGGCGGCTTGAGACCTTCTAACAGTCAAGTTGCCCACTCACTTGACAAGCCCAATTCCAATAAGGTCTGGTTTCCCCTCGGGTTGGAAGGTCAGATGACAGTCGCTTCCGTAAAAACTAGTGCCTGTGTCAAATCTAGGGATTAGGTAGCGGACCCCGGGCATCCTTCAGGATGCATTTGTACCGGGATAACGCTAGGATGATGATGATGATGACTATTTCAGTGTATTAATTTGATCCTACTCAACATTCCTTTCGATTATTATGGCTAGACTGAAAAATTTAAGTGTTAAAGATAATCTTCAGCTCGGCGTTTACCTCGGGAATTATTATTACCACATTTGACCGCAAGAACATTCTACTCAATGTCAGTCACAAAGCCCTTATAACGCACTCGTCAACTTGGCTAAACTTAGCCGAACTTAGGCTAACTTGGTAAGCGCTCTTTATGTTTCTCAGACACGCCCGCTCATTGATAACGTTAAGTTTTCACTTAATTAGGTTAAAAGGGTTCTTTCCCAGATTGCGTTTTTTGCGCTTTTTTAGGAATTAGTCCCCTGGGAGATTCTTTCTATAAGGTCTGTTGTTGGTGAAAATGGATGTAAAATCCGGGGTATTTCGTTGCTTATGTAAAATCCTGGGTGATGGTATTTCGATACTTATTAATTAGTGATACAGTTAAGAAAGAAGAATAGAATAGTAACTATAAATTATATTTTCTCAAACATGCAATGAAATATTGAGGTTATAATCCTTATAATAGTCTGCGAATTGTCACGTTTCGGGTGCAGCTAGACGAGGGGCCTTTAAAGGAATTTCACACAAAGTTGGAGGCCTGCAAGGAGCTCTTTTTTAATTTCCATTCCACATTTATTTGTGACACAGCATCACGGCGTTCAGCCATAAGAAATTATTTGCTTTTTGGTTCATCGTGACATTCTGCCACTACGATTATTAAAAAAATAAAAATAAACGATGTTTGATATATTTTGCTGTTTTATTTATATAAATTCGATATGAACATAATAAATAACCCATTATTAACACAGTCCAATAATTTTAATTGCAAATTTAACTACCAAAAATACACATTTAAAATATTTCATCTAAATATTAGCGGTAAAAATGTCCACTCAAACCATGAAGGTATTTTTTAAATCATTTTGGAGGCAAAATTGTTTTTTTTTTTCATTCTGTAATTGGATTTAAGCGTTGTTGATTTTTTTACCTAATTAATATGAGTTCCGACATGATAACAGCGATGAAGAAATGTACATTTCTTAAATAAGTTACGTTTATCTACCCACCTTAAGCATTCATAAAAAAATTAAAAGTGTTTATAATTTTTGAAGAATGACAAACTGTCAGTGTAGTTCCATAGGATAGGTCGATCCTAACGTTTCGTTCAGAAACGTGCTACGACCATTTTAGTATATTTATGTAGTAGAAGTGTTTTATATTCAATTCGAGTTGGAAATTGAACGAAATTATATTCGTACTAATTTCATATACTCTTTGTTATTCAGACTGATACCTTACAACTGATATTGGGATATTTGTAATAGATACCTTTGAAAGTTTATTTTCACAAATTTCTAATTTTGAAATTATTATTCCTATTGTCAGACTTTATTTAAATTGTAAATTGTAAAGTAATATTTTGACATGAAAAATATATTTATTCTTATTGTCAGACTTCTTTAGATTGTAAATTAATATTTTGATACATATGAAAGTGCCCTTGTAGCCAATTTGAAAAATAAATGGTTGATTATTATTTTTTTATTATTATTAGAGGAATACACAGATGATGATGATGATGATGATGATTAGAGGAATACACAGTGGAATGGCATTTCGCAAATATTTGAAACAGCATAACTGG
The DNA here is from genome assembly GCA_963556455.1 of Epiblema foenella. NCBI lineage: Eukaryota > Metazoa > Arthropoda > Insecta > Lepidoptera > Tortricidae > Epiblema > Epiblema foenella. Next base: position 13,719,390 of record OY747116.1, on the reverse strand, counting down.
GGATGAAGGGAAGTACTTCCAACTTACGTAAATCCTACAATTCCTCACTAACACCACTAGTGGTGTAGTGGTCCACTATTTGTACTTTGTGATGTTATTTATGTTTCTAGTTCAGTCAACCGGGGTTACTTTCTAATTGAGGGGCGACTTTAAAAATCCAGTTTTTATACCGATTTTAGTTTTAATTTGGTTACCATGAGGTCAGTGAAAAATCTTGGTAAATTTCCTAACCATTTACTAAATAGAATCAGACTAGAAATACTTCTTGATGATTATATAAGTGTTCGAAATCTATCAGTGGCACCGTTTTTTCCTAAACTCACCCGAGTTTACGGTAGTGAGTAAGGTCGCCAGAGCTTCCAAGGTTGCACTATGCTCATAGCTCACCTGCATTTATCTCTTACTAGCGACCCGCCCCGGCTTCGCACGGGTGCACTATTTACTGGGTGTTATTATACATATAAACCTTCCTCTTCAATCACTCTATCTATTAAAAAAACCGCATCAAAATCCGTTGCGTAGTTTTAAAGATTTAAGCATACGTAGGGATATAGGGATATAGGGACAGAGAAAGCGACTTTGTTTTATACTATGTAGTGATTGTCAACACAGAATATCCTTAAATCAAAAGGATCATTAACGCGATCATAAATTCAGAGCCACAAATCATCTTCCGACAGGTCGTATGTTAGTAGTATAAAAATACCATGCAAAATGTCAACTGCAATTGACCTCCTACTGCTCCCTACGTTCCGTTGGATGTGAATAAATCTCAATTAGAGTCCCTATTACTCACGATTACCGTGTTCGATCGGAAGACAGGGACAAAAGACAGCACGTGTCTTACAAGGTGACTGCGGTAGTTCAAGAATGTGGGTTAATCTCCTTTTTAGGGTTCCGTACCAAAATGGTAAAAAGGAACAATTATGGTTTCACTTTGTCTGTCTGTCATCACACATCGCACATGTTACATCGCTAAATATCTCAAGAACTACTTATGCTATCCATTTGAAATTTGGAATACGTATTTATAGAAAAGGCTAACCTAGATACATAGAATATAATTTTTTTTTATATATTTTTTTTATTTTCTGTTACAAATGTCAGATAATAGGTAGTTCAAGATTTGAAAGTCTAATCAAGTGGGGTGTCATATGAAAGGGCTTGAGTTGCACATTCTGAATTTTTTTCGATTGATGAGGGAAAATGCAAAAAAAATACCGTTCCTCTCCCCCTTATCTCCGAAGTTTACCAAATTATTACATAACATTGATATCAATGTACTTACGTTTTACAGGAAAAATATAACTGTAGCTCTACTCGTATCTAGTTTTTCTTTTTTTGACGACCGCTTTAGCCTAGTTGGTAGTGACGCTGCCTTCGAAGCTGGAGGTCCCGGGTTCGAATCCCGGCCAGGGCATTTATTTGTGTGATGAACACAAAATTTGTTCCTGAGTCTTGGATGTTTTCTATGTATTTATTTATTTATCTATATAAGTATTTATATCGACACTTGGTACCCATATTACAAGCTTTGCTTAGTTTGGGACTAAGTTGATTTATATTTATTTATTTATATTTATATTTTAATGTCAAAAAACATTTTCATACTACGTTTGTAATTTCATCACCTTTGCATGTATTTTCATTTTAGAAATTCCTACTTGATTATGCTGAACCTCCTTTCAATTTTTTTTAAAGTAATGCTTTCCCCTCTTTTCCTCCATTCAGCCCTATTGTTAGCTTCTTCCCACCAAGTTAAGGAAAATGCGTCCAGATCGTCCCGCCATCTCCTTTTTGGTCTGCCTCTGTTCCGGTAGCCATCTTGTGCCTTTCAAATAAATTAAAAAAAAATCGGTTTACGTGATAACGAATTATCCTTGAAAAACCACCATACGTACTAAGTTATTTAGTCGCTCAAATTTGTAACTAAATTCGCTGATAGATGGCGCTGTACCCAAGGCGTTCTATTTTTACACCATATTGTTGAGATTTTCCTGAATGAATAGGGTTGGAACCGGTACACATCTGTGTACGGAGCCCTCGGTGCGCGAGTCGGACTCGCACTTGACCAGTTTTTAGATAAATTAACTTTCTGATAGTCTGGATATTATTTTTTATAATTACTGACCAGGGAATGACCCTAGTGTAAGTAAAAGGAACAGCTTACACTAGTCTCATCTGACAGTAACACTAGTGATGACAAGGTCTAATAGAAGTTCACTGATTCAGTTATAACCTATTCTCTCTTGCTTTGAAGATAACCAGATCGTAATTGTTAGGGAATGCAGACGAGGGAAGCGAATCCCATTATTTAGCAGTTCGCATTAAAAAGACGATCAAGATAATTTAACTTGGACGTGTTTTGAGTCAAATTAATGAAAATCACTTTATTTTATAACAGTAAGACTTCCTTGGCCCATTCACAATGTGTTTTAGGATTCGCGTCGAACACGATAGTTAACAAGTGCGATAATCGGGCGTCTCACATAAATCACGCGGCTATCGGCCGCGCCTCGATCGCACACATCAATCTCGCGTGATGTATTGCGGGATTATCGCCGAAGGCTAAATGCCCTTTTGATATTTCCTCAAACTGAACAAATCTGAACAATCTTAAACATTTATGAGGGATTTCCCCTACCATCGAAAACTGTTGAGAACAATCTACTTGACAAAACTATAATGAACTATACGCCTAACGTATTATTTTTGAGGTGTGTTATAATAGTACTGCAGAGGCCACGAAATAGGGGGTTGCCGCGGCCGAGTGTTGACAAGGCCGTCTATAGATACGAGTCCGACAATCCCTGTTCGCGCCAACGCTTGTATAGTGTTTTTCTCATATAATGCAATAAAACTTGCAAATTATAGAAAAACATGAATTGAAATTCTAAAAACTCAATAATAATAGCACGCCCCGCGGCAGCGGGGGGCCGGCAGCGTGTTTTGTTTTCGGGTCGATCCGGCGCGGCGGCGGCCGAGCGGCCTGGCAATATGATAGTATAACTATCGTCCTAATCGTGTATCCTAATAATATTATAAACGTGAAAGTTTGTGCGGATGGATGTACGTTCCGCTTAATCTCAAAAACTACTGAAAGGATCTCTATGAAACTTTCCAGTATTGTAGCTTAGACATCAGAATAGGACATAGGCTACCTTTTATCCGCGGGTAACACCGCAGGGCGCTAGTATACCAATAAATATCCTTAAATTCGAACCTAAGATTGTCAGATGCGTCAGCGGTCGCTACTAACTAACAAAGTAAAATAGTTTTAACAACTCAACCCTCACTATGATATACGAGACAGGTGTACATAATATCACAGTCCGAAAAGGTTTTTCAACCGTTAGGAAACTGAGTCCAAACAAAGTTTCTTTTGAACATAAAAGCCCGTGTTCGAACATTGGAAATGTCTGATTGTAGGGACGGGATTATTCCGCTGCCCGTCGGCACGAAGCAAGGAAGAACTTAATGATAATCATAAATAAAGCCTTAAGAGGCCTTACAGGTTTTAAAATGTTTTAATGTCAAATTATGACAAAAATATAGGTAATAGTAATAAAATCATTAAAGGATTAAAGTCTAATTTTTTGAAGTCCGCATGGGATGCGCCAGCCCCGCGTCGCTCGCCCGCGGCCGTCGCGTGCGAAACAAAACACGACGACGCAGCCGGCCCCAGGCTGCTGCCGCGCTTGTTTCTAATTACTCCAAAATCCTTGGCATTTCATTTGGAGCTCCATTATAGTTTTCAAATAACTACGATTTGAAACGGGATATTTACCATGTATATTTGTATTTTTGAGTTCCCGATATTGAAATCTTATATAATTTTCGAATTTCATTGCATTTTTTGAGAAATGGGCTCGGCCGGAACAGGGCTGACCATCCTTCCTTCCGAGTTCTACAAAAACTGCAGATTCTATAAAAATAGAAGATACAATTCTATTAACATGGCGAGTCACGGAAGCGATTGAGCTTTGGCGGATTGATTGACTCTGTTTCTTTATTGTCTCGGTTTTAGGGTTCCGTATCAAAATGGTAAAAAAGGAACCCTTATGGTTTCACTTTGTCTGTCTGTCTGTCTGTAACATCGCTAAATATCTCAAGAACTGCTTATGCTATCGATTTGAAATTTGGAATAGTTATAAAGAAGGGTAACCCAGATGCATGGAACATGACTTTTTATTATTTGTACTTTAGCACCGCAGTTGGTGCCTTTATGATATATACAGAAATGATAAGCGAGAGTAGGATGGTTATTTATAATGAAACGTTTTATGAATATGTACAAAGGATTAAGTATTTTATAATGAATTATAATACAAGATTTTCGGTCGCGTAGGAAAAATCGAATGACATTGACGCGCCGATCATAGGGATGTGGGCAGCTCGTAGTGGTGCGCCACAGGACCCCCCTGGGAGAATCAAAGTCCTGCCTGAAAATGCAGAGGAAAAGTTACCTTTCGACCAGACCGAGTGGTCCTAGCCTGAACAACAGCTGGAGGCTTAGAGCAGCTTGTAGGTGAAGCTGTGTCGTTCTGCATGTAGGCAGGCTTGACGCGGTCAATGGAGACTGTCACTGGTCCTCGTAATAAATCAACAGTGACGGTCTTGTCTGTCCTGCTTAGCACACGATATGGGCCAGTGTATGGCGGTTCTAACGATCCACGCAGTGCATCCTTTCTTAGGAAAACATGTGTGCATGAACTGAGGTCTTTATGAATAAAGACTGATTTGTTTCCGTGCCTTGATGCGGGGACAGGTCTAAGTTGCCATCTGTCGCTTCAACTGTATGACGAAGTCATCAGGCTGCAGCGTGTGTGAGTTATGAGAATGGAAGAACTCACCGGGGATGCGTAGAGGCTCACCATACACTATTTCTGCAGCTGAGCATTGCAAATCTTCCTTCCACGCACTTCTAATGCCGAGGAGGACGATTGGTAACACGTCTGTCCACTTCGTGCTGTTGTGGGCCATGATGGCCGCCTTCAAACCACGATGTTGTCGCTCGACCATGGAGTTGGCTTGTGGGTGGTAAGCTGTCGTGTGTCGCAGCTGTGCACCACAAAGCTCTGCTAAGACCTTAAACATACGTGAGGTAAATTGACGTCCCTGGTCAGTTGTTACGGTTTGCGGACAACCGAAACGAGATATCCACGTATCGTAAAATGCACGGGCTACCGTATCAGCTGTGATGTCAGACAGTGGCTTGGCTTCTGGCCAGCGTGTATACCTGTCTATGGCAGTAAAAAGGTAACGGTATCCTGATGAAGGTGGCAATGGGCCGACCAGATCAATGTGGATGTGGCTAAACCTTTCATTTGGTAGCTTGAAATCGGCAAGGGGAGAAACTGTATGGCGTTGAACCTTAGCACGTTGACAAGATTCGCACGCACGCACCCAGGTACCGCAATCTTTGCGTACTGAAGGCCATACGAACCGCTGAGTTATTAGTTTAGTAGTAGACCTCGTACCTGGATGGCTCATGCCGTGGATTGAGTTGAATATTCTCCGCCGATGTTCCTTAACAATGAACGGACGGGGCCTTGTTTGAGAAGTGTCGCAATATAAGTAAACATTGGTACCTGGCACGGGTACTTTCTCCAGTCTCAGTGATGAAGATCGCTTGACGATAAGCTCCTGCAACTCGGGATCTTCCTGCTGAGCTTGCGCGATAGCTTCAAAATCTGGCGGTACGGCAATAGCTTCGATACGGGAGAGCGCGTCAGCGGTGATGTTGTTTTTCCCCGAGATGTGCCTGATGTCGCTTGTAAACTGCGAAATGAAATCAAGATAGTTAAATTGTCTCGGAGAACATTTCCTGTCCTTTTGCTGAAAAGCGAAAGTAATGGGTTTATGGTCAGTATAAACTACAAAGTGTCGACCTTCGACCATGTACCGGAAATGCTTGACACTCTCATAAATAGCGAGCAACTCCCGATCGTATGCGCTGTACTGCGTCTGTTGCCGTGTCATTTTCTTGGAGAAGAAAGCTAGTGGTTGCCATTGTCCGTGTACAAGCTGTTGTAACACCCCGCCTAAGGCCACGCTCGAAGCGTCGGTCACGAGGGCGAGTGGAGCGTCTATTATAGGATGTGCCAGTAATGTTGACTTTGCCAGAGCAGATTTACAATTTTGAAATGATGCTAATTGAAGTTCAGTCCAAATCAGTGGGGTAGAACTTTTGATTTTAGGTCCTGATAACATGTCGTGAAGAGGGGCTTGGTCTTCGGCCGCGTGAGGTACAAATCTCCTGTAGAAGTTCAGCATGCCGAGGAACCTGCGCAAGCCACCGACTGTCTTCGGCGGGGGAAATTCCTGCACAGATTTTACCTTGTCGTCGATAGGACGTGTGCCCTCTTCAGAGATGGTAAATCCAAGAAATGTGACCTCTTTCTGACCAAAAGCACACTTGGATTCATTGATGAGCATGCCGTACTCTTGGAACCTGTCAAACACTTGCCGTAGATGATCTAAGTGCTGTTCCGCATCTTTAGAGTAAATAAGTACGTCATCAATGTAGGAGTAGACAAAATCCAGATCTCGGAGTACCTCATCCAGGAACCTCTGGAAGGTTTGGGCAGCATTCCGAAGACCGAACGGCATAAAAGGGAATTCGAACATTCCAAAGGGACACGTCACCGCAGTCTTGCAAATGTCATCCGCATACACAGGTATTTGGTTGTAGGCTTTGACCAAATCTATTTTAGTAAAGATTTTGCTACCTGCAAGTCGATGAGCGTAATCTTCAATGTGGCGGACGGGATATCGATCAGGGATCGTGCGCGCGTTGAGAGGACGGTAATCTCCGCACGGCCGCCAACCATTTCCTTTCTTTGGCACCAGATGAAGCGCCGATGCCCATGGAGAATCAGATCGTCGTGCTACGCCATCACGAACCATTTCTTCAAACTGATCCTTAGCAATCTTGAGTCTGTCTGGAGCTAAACGGCGTGGTCTACAAAATACTGGTGGGCCTGGAGTAGTCCGAATATAGTGAACAGTGGAATGTTTTACCTCTCGCGGCAGTCCAGATGGTTTCGTTAAGCTGGGATATTCTGCTAGCAAGCGGTGGAACTCACTGTTACCGGATATTGCCTTTATGCTGGTTTGGTTGCAGTGCTTGAGCTGTCCAGTGGTTGTCAAGGTTGTTAAACTGTCGACAAGTCTCCTGTTTCTGCAATCGATAACAAGGCCATAATGAGCAAGGAAATCGGAACCAATTATTGGTTTATCTACGTTTGCAACGACAAAGTTCCAGGTGAAATCCCTGCGCAATCCCAAGTCTAACTTTTGCTTGATAATGCCGTAGGTATATATGATAGAACCATTTGCAGTTGTTAGCGAGTAGCTGTCTGGCGACTTGCACTTGGGCATAAACTTGCGCGGCAGAACACAGAGATCAGATCCGTTATCAATAAGATATTGAATTTTAGTTACTCTGTCCGTGATGAATAGGCGGCTGGTAGAGGAGCGACAGTCATCAGCCGCCGCGACAGACTGTCGTTTCAGTTTTCCGCTTGAAAGTTGCATGGCGGAATGCATTTTCGTGCATTAGTATTAAAATGGCTGTGATACCAGCACATACCTGCTTTAACGGATTGATACCGACCATGTGACTTGGATCTGCTGCGACTGCGAGATCTGTTTCTGTTGAAACGCGAACGTCGATGAGCACTGCTGCCACGAACGCTGAGCTGAGCGATCTGCTGCGACATTTCGTTTTGGATGCGCGCAGTAATAGATTGTTCCATCTTCTTAAGCATGTCTTCGAACGAGCTCATGCTTGCGACCTGGTTGAAGGATGTACACGGTGTTACGTCGATGATTTGGTCTGCGAGAACAGCGATGTCGTCCAACGAAGCCGTGGTCTGCGAAGCTATGATGGCTTGCACTTGTGTAGGTAGACGACTCGACCACAAACTCCGAAGAAAATCGTCAGTGACACTATCGCCGGCTAATCCCCACCCACCCCACCACCCCACCAAACCCCACTGAAAACCAGCGTCACGGCTTGCCGTGGCATTATGCTGAGTGGGGCCCTTTTTAGCGTCGTTTGTCTATTTTTGTTCCATTGTTAAATATTGTAATGTGTTGTGTAGACGGTAATAAATGTATTTTCTTTCTTCTTTTCTTTCTTTAATCCTCGAAGATGACGAAGAAATTGGCTTGGTTTCCTGTCTCCAAGCTCTTCAAATTGCAGCAACTGACGTCTTTTGTTTTCTTGTGACGTTGACAGTCTTTTTATAAGTTCTTTTTTTAGTTTTTCGTATTTTCCTTCTTTTGGGGGCTTCGTAATAATATCCCGGACTTCGCGGGCTGTTTTAGGATCTAACTCACGAATCACTTGGAAATATTTAGTAGAATCCGTTGTAATACCGGAAATTTCAAATTGCGCCTCGACTTGAGCGAACCATATTTCGGCGTCTTCTGCCCAGAATGGTGGTAATCGCACTGCCACGCGGTCTACCGCTGGAGTCGCTCCTTCCAAAACAATTTCTTCGGCAACGGAATCATGAAAATTTTCGTTCATTTTGAATTTGAACGTCGCCGGTCACCAATTTAGCACCGCAGTTGGTGCCTTTATGATATATACAGAAATGATAAGCGAGAGTAGGATGGTTATTTATAATGAAACGTTTTATGAATATGTACAAAGGATTAAGTATTTTACAATGAATTATAATACAAGATTTTCGGTCGCGTAGGAAAAATCGAATGACATTGACGCGCCGATCATAGGGATGTGGGCAGCTCGTAGTGGTGCGCCACAGGAAAAATGAAAAATGTGAAAAATTACAGATAAAAAGTAAAACCGACTCCAAAAAACTCTAAAAAGTAAAAAATTATTGCCTTACTTCTAACATGAGACTTTGCGTTTCTTATTGAACATACTAAACTATTCGTCCATCGTGTAGAAACATGCGATGCGTTAAATAATATGTTTTTTAATTTGTATTTGAATGTAAAATAATATGCAATGACTGACAAGGACTTCTATAACTGGTACAACGCTAGAATGATAATTATATCAATTATTTATCATACCTCCTGACGTTTATAAAAGGCAATGACCCGTATAAAAATTTAGGTAGATGGACACATTATGCCACGCACCTGCGTTGTACAAACGCGTCCACAGCTCGTGAGCATCGCTATCATTGGTTCACGGGTAGTTGCTCCCTCAATGACGTGTGAAACGAACACACTGGCGGTTTTAAAACGTCAGTAGTGGTTGGAATCCATAGACCTTTTTACTGTTCCATACCCCAAAAGGAAAAAAAAAAACGAACTTATAGGATAACTTTGCTGTCCGTCTGTCTGTCTGTCTGTCAAGACCCTTTATTCCGAGAACGCGTAAAGTTATCGAGCTGAAATTAAAACCATTTACTCAGGTCTAGAGTCCCTTGAAGCTGTGAAAAAAACAAACTTCGAAGTTTACGTAAAAAACTATACGGCCATTTATGCCCCAAAAAACGTATATTTCGACACTCTCAGTAGAATTAGGCCTTATGACCTCTCATTATGTATCAGTTGCATAAACTACTATTTAACACTTGCGTGTATTCTGATTTATTATTTGATTTATCAAGGAGGTATATATTTTCAAAGGGTTGATAATCCGCATGTGACAACCCGGCGTTGCAAGCTTCTATAGGTTACGGTGACCGGATAGTACGCTCGTGCCACCGACGAGACAAAACTCCAGAGCGGTTAGCCCGCCCGTCTGTGTTGCGCTCATTAGAGCGCACCATGTTTGTGTTTGCTGGTCGCCAGTACAGACGCACAGACTGGACATCGTGTAATTATGTAGGTGCGCACGAGCTCTGGACGTATAAGAGTGGGTAGGTACAATCAGCTGCGAAAACATATACAAGTATGGTGGTAAGTGTGGTGTATTCCCTTCTGAAAGGACGGCAACGCACTTGCGACTCCTCTGGTGTTGCAGGTGTTTATGGGCGACGGTAATTGCTTACCATCAGGCGATCCGTCTGCTCGTTTGCCCCCTATAACATAAAAAAAGTATGCAATGCTAGTTGGAAGACTTGGAAAAAATCCCTTAGAATAAGTTCGCCTTTGTACTCTTATAGGGTTCCGGACCCTTATAGTTTCGTCATGTCCGTCCGTTTGTCACAGCCGATTTACTCGGGGACTATAAGTAGTGCAATACAAATACAATACAAATACTCTTTATTGCACACCTCACATAATAAAATAGCACATGAAAAACAAAAAACATAGATACTGGGAGACAGAGGCAGAACAACAGGCGGTCTTATCGCTAAAGAGCGATCTCGCAGTGCTTATAGTCTCCGAGTAAATTGACTGTGACTCCGAGAAATGTGGTAGGAAGGTGTATTTTATGAACCGCAACGTCATAATGATGTGAAATTACGAAAACATAATTAAATTAGGCATTGGGACTCCATACCTGTAACCGGTAGATGAAAAATTAAAATTCAGTGCAACTAGTAGGTATTGGTACGGAACCCTTAATTGTGCGTGATCCGACTCGCGCTTGGCCGGTTTCATCTTTTTAGGGTTCCGTACCAAAATGGTAAAAAAGGAAATTATGGTTTCACTTTGTCTGTCTGTCTGTCTCTCACATCGCTAAATATCTCAAGAACTACTTATGCTATCGATTTGAAATTTGGTGTATGGTGTAATAATAGTAAAAGCAAAAGTCGTTTATCCTTTTCTGCTCAGCCGATAGACGATGAAAGGTTAGCAACGTGCCTACCTAAGTAATATACCTACTTACTAATTATTTCCATGACAGGTACAAAGTAGTGAGTTGGAACAAGGACGTAGTGATTATACAGAAAACATTGAATTTTTTATACCTATATCAAATACGTAATAATTATTTTTTTAAGGGCTGCTTGAGGCTCGGTAATTATGTAAGCCGCCACTACCATTATATTTAAATTATTTAGTTGTGTATTGATTTCATGTTTATATTTATCCCTGTGTAGCAATTGGTATACCAGTTTATTTACTAAGGTTGACGAATCAAGTGTCATGACGACCGCTTTAGCCTAGTTGGTAGTGACCCTGCCTTCGAAGCTGGAGGTCCCGGGTTCGAATCCCGGTCAGGGCATGTATTTGTGTGATGAACACAAATATCTGTTCCTGAGTCTTGGATGTTTTTTTATGTACTTAAGTATCTATTTATCTATATAAGTATGTATATCGTCACTTGGTACCCATAGTACAAGCTTTACTTAGTTTGAAACTAGGTTGATTTGTGTAAGATTGTCCATAATTATTTATTTATTTATTTATATACGACGAATTTAAAAGAAAAACTATCACAGCTAAGTAAAAATTACCGTAAAGGGCAAAAACACACATACAACACAACATCTCAAAAAAGTACATCATCAGTACTACGATCAGTAAAAACCCTTCTACGGGTCCGTAATTCCGCATATGACCGGTGACGTGATGGGCGGGCAACTACGGAACCCTACACTGTGCGTGGCCCGACACGCACTTGGCCGGTTTCTATGTAACACAAAATTAACAATAATCAAAACAAAATGTTGTTTTATACTAACATTCATTATTCTAAATCAACTCTCCCAGCGCCGCACATTTTTAAGTGTAAAATCTAATTATAACAATCCCAAGACTCATACAGTCGTCGCATTAATCCTCGGAACAACTTGTTCCATTAAATTCCTCAAAATGCTTAACGTGCCATAAATAATGCACCCTGTAAACACTCCAACCAAGCAATTAAGAACTTTAATACAAAGAGAAACAGTTCAAAACAGCTTACAACAACGGTCGCGAAACATGATGAAGCTGTAGCAATTCCACCATTCGAAATTGGAACTAAAGCGTTTGATTTATGGTACGAATTTGTGTGAACGCTGCAATGCAGGACATTATAATAACAATACCAAATAAGACATTTCTCCTGCAATAAATTAAGCTGTTACGGCTCACAAACGCTCTCAAAGACCTCTCGTCACTTGCCAAATAGCCTTGCACAAGTTGCTGGCTCTAAAACCCTATTATATTAAACTTAAAGTCGATTATAGCATGGAGCGGCGGTAAATGGCTGGTGTATTTCGTGCGTGTGAAATTCTGTTTTGAAATGTGGTGTGTACTGTGTACCCCTTCCGTTAATTTGGCAATTCGCGTGCTTTTGTCTTTATGATGCAAGTAATTATGCTGCATGCCGCCATGTTTGCCTGAAATATGAGATGTCTTTGTAGCGACATGCCGTGAAACATGCTACGTTAAATTATGAAATGTTTGCGGCGAAAGGGAGCTTTGGTGCGTGAATATGTAATGTTACTCTGTACCCTGAGAACAATAGTAAATGAATGTTAGATGACAGAGCGTATCAAACTAAAGCGTACCTATGTATTAATTGACCTAGTGAAACGAAGGTCTCTGCTTCAGGTTCGACAAAAATCCGGCGGATTTCTGTTTGTCCTGTATTGTTGCATTTCTCAATCGATTCTCGTGAAATTTTATGAGCAGTGGGTTAATAACGCAACTTTTGTACTACCGTTAGGTAGATTTTAATGTCAATTTTAACTGTTAGCTCATACAGTAAAATCTATCTACCGTTAGTACATAAAGTTACGTGATTCGCCTGCAGGTCGCATCTCTTAACCGATTCTCGTGAAATTTTGTGAGCATGTTCGATAATTATATAGAATTTCTTGACCAGTTAGTTTTTAGAGTTCCGTAGCGAAAATGGCAAAAACGGAACCCATATAGATTCGTCACGTCCGTCCGTCCGTCCGTCCGTATGTCACAGCCGATTTACTCGGAGACTATAAGCAATACAATTATAAAATATGGTAAGAAGGTGGATTCTATGAACCGCTACATAAAAGTGATGTGAAATTATAAAAAAATATTAAATTAGGGGGGGGGGGGCACTTCATACATGTAACCGGTGGATGAAAAAAAAAATTTCGACGCACATAGTCGTGTGGGATATCGACGGATGGGCCTTTAAAAATATTTTGGAGGTTTCTAAAACACTTGTCCATTTAAGTCAACCGTTGGTGAGATATTAGCTGTCAAATTCATAGAAAGTGTCCCCCCCCGTCTAATTTCGGACGGACGGATGGACGGACAGACATGACGAATCTATAAGGGTTCCGTTTTTGCCATTTTGGCTACGGAACCCTAAAAAGAAATATCGATGGTTTACATCTAGAATAAGGGTTTACTATAATGATACACCTTACACTTGATCGATTTACTAATCACGGATCAAAAACGTATCAATCTCCATGAGAATGACAATGCACCGTTAATGGAACATTGCCTAATTTAATTTACATTTCATAACTCTAGTTGAGACGTGACGTCATTAAACAAGATTCAGAACGTCACTGTGACGTCAGCACAATGACGTATATACTCTGCTTCCAATTTCCTTACTGCAAAAAGACCCTTACTTCCTTTCCGTGTCATTGGACTTCGAGTCTTGAATTTAGAAACATCAGGTTGATATTCGTTTGGAGTTGTTACTGTGGTTGGAACCTTGTCGCCGTGAAGACGTTGCTGCGTCAGCGTGATTTGTGAATTGGGAAGAAGCAAATAAGTTTGGTAATGATGGAACTGACAATGCGTGGGCTGATTTCTGAAGTAGAATAATAAAAGTGATCGTCATCATCATTATCATTCTTCTTGGACGTCACTGTTCAATATCCTACGCCATTTAAGTGCTTATTAGAAATAGGGAAATTTTTCCTTTTCTGTTAGTTTCTTGAAATTCGTTGAGGGAAAAACATAACGAGGATACCGATCTGATCCCAGTAAAAATAAAAATAACATAAATAAATATTAGAGGACAAATCTTACACAAATCGAACTAGCCCCACAGTAAGCTCAAGAAGGCTTGTGTTATGGGTACTAGACGACGATATAGATATAAATACTTAAATACATAGTAAACATCCAAGACTCAGAAACAAATATTCATGCTCATCACACAAATATTTGCCCTGACCGGGATTCGAACCCAGGACCGTCAGCTTCACAGGCAGGTGCACTACCCACTAGGCTAAACCGTTCGTCAAAAAACCAGCAAAGTCTAGTTTTCCCTCTGGCTTGGAAGCTCAGAGGCCATTTTGGAAGTAGGTGCCAAACGAGCACAGATAATTTCGTCCAAAGAAATGTTGCTGTCTTTGCAAAACGCATTTACAATGTTATTTATTAATAAGGAGTCAGAGCATTTCCCTCTAGCAGTCAAATCATATATATATTTTTATTCTAAATAGGTTTGTGCTTGACTACAAATCACCTGATGGTAAGCAATATTGCGGTCTAGGATGGAACGCGCTTACCTAGTAAAAACCGATTCACTCTCGCTTTGAAGTCCAAAAGGTTATAGTTCACGGGAAACAAGAATTCCGGCAAGGAATTCCACAGCTTGGCGGTTCTCACAATAAAGTTGGAAGCAAAACGCTTCGTGCGAGTTTTCAGAACAGCCACCGAAATCGAGTCGTATAATCCTCTAATCAATTAAGTCTCAGCAACATGCATCTGATTCTTCTAGAGTCACAAGCGTCCATACACTACGGTGTATGTATTAAGCATAGACTACTACAGCATTGATCGTATTCCTAGTTGCAGTACTTAAAAAAACTCAAACTATATATGTACAGATTAAAGAGACAGATTTAAGCAGTCTCAAACTAAATGCCTCAAGCACCCTGGTTTTCGCTCACATCTGCTGTAAGCATTTAGGCATAGATACGTTTTACGGTTGGTTTTATTTGATTGACGGGACGGATCAGAACGCTTTCGGTTTATCACATTCGTCTGATGCGTTCTAACGTCACGACTCATACTGCGTCAGAAAGCGTCTCTTCAGATAAATCGTCAGATACATCATGGACCCGGCTTTGACGTCATACGTACAGTCGTACTGGATTAATAAGTACTAATACCTCATTGCTACTATTTCTTCGATCTAAAGGTATTGTTACTGGTTCTTTTTGTCTTCTCGCCGTCAATGAACCCTAATCTGTCGGGTGTAAGTTAATGGAAAATATATACAGGATGTAACAAAAAAAACTGAGGATCCATTTAAGGACATATTCGCTATCGTATTCTGGTTAGGAAGAAGTAGAAGAATATTTTTTTGATGCAATAATTTTTTATCCCTTGTATGGACAGTTGACTAACTTGGACGACCTGCCTCATTGAAAATCGCGTCAAAAAAAATTGTCTTCTACTTTTGTCTAATCAGAACACGATACCGAATATGCCCTTAAACGGATTCTCACTATTTTTGTTACACCCTATATATTCAGATTTATTTCATGTTATAAATTGCAGTACAAATTTGCATAAGTCAAAATTATAAGTATTTACATCACGATCGTCAAAAATAATATAAAAATATTCAAACAAATGCAATACATTTCAAATAAATCGTATCTCCCGGTAGTCAGGATCGTTAAAATGCAATAAATTTAAAATAACAATAGTGGTCGACGTCAATAAATAAAATATAACAAACAAACAAGTACAGAGATAATGTCAATAAAAATATCAGCAAAAATAGATTAATGCTAAACAAATTAAATTCAAGCAAATGTCAATTCCATAAATTCCTTAGTCGAGTACATTGGTTTATTCAATAAAAGGTTTCTGAGTTTGCGTCCAAATGCATCGGCGGGCAGACGTTCATAAAAAGTAGGGCCTATAATACGGGGGTTCTTCGTCGCTAAGGCCATATATATATAATAGTTGACCTATAGTTATTCCCGGTCTCCGGACTCCGCAATATAACTTGTAAGTCTTCTTAGGCATTTTCATTTATTGACCTAAAAATCGCCAGCCGCCGGCGGCCGCACAAAAATCTTAAGCGACAGATGTCTTCTTTTTTAGGGTTCCGTAGCCAAAATGGCAAAAACGGAATCCTTACAGATTCGTCATGTCTGTCCGTCAGTCCGTCCATCTGTCCGTCCGTCCGTCCGTCCGTCCGTCCGTATGTCACAGACGATTTAGTCGGAGACTATAAGCACTACAATTATGAAATTTGGTAGGAAGGTGTATTCTATAAACCGGTACATAAAAGTGATGTGAAATTACAAAAAAATATTAATAGGGGGGGCACTCCATACATGTAAACGGTGTATGAAAAAAAAATTTTTTTCAACGCACATAGTCGTGTGGGGTATCGATGGATAGGCCTTTAAAAATGATAAGGAGGTTTCTAAAAAAATTGTCCATTTAAGTCAACCGTTGGTGAGATATTAGCTGTCATAGTCATCAAAAGTGTGCCCCCCCCCCCTCTAATTTCCAAACTATAAAGTTTAAAATTCTGAAAAAAATTGAGGTTATGTGCATTAGTAAATACCTACTTTCAACGATTTTTGGTTTGAACATTATAGGTTTTACGGTATTAGAGACGACTACTTTACGACTTTTTTAGATTCAATGTATTGGATAGTAAATATGGACTAGTAGGTGCTGGTACGGAACCCCTCATTGTGCGTGGTCCGACACGCACTTGGGCGGTTTTCTTCTTTTTATTTTCTCATGCTTGAGCCCATATAGTCCACCCTAAACCGAAATAGATACTTAGAATTCATATATTTGTATGTGGGAATTGTGAAAAAGTTACAGCTACGATTTTCAAACATTTGTAATCACAACAATTTACAATTTCGTTCTCACAACCATCCAAAGCAAACACTACTAACTACACGTTTACTGTAATACAACCAATTCTAAACGTTTCTCAGTAGCATTGCGGTATACACTCAAAACTGCATTCCTAATTTACAATCGCTTGCGAGTTGGTAACTACGTTCAGAATGCACCACACTTATATATAAGTTGACAGCAAACCAGTACATGGATGACCTTTTATGCCGCCAATTTACTACGCAACTTGAGATCAAGTTATACAAGGACAGAGCAGTGAAGGCTCAGCAAAAGGCAACAACCCTTGAGTTTGTGCAGCGATTTTGCTTTCCGTACAATAATGTAAATTGTAGTTATCCTCAGAAATAATTCTGTTTGAAATTCTCCGAGCATTTTGAATTGAAAACATTTATTTCGAGTAACATAGGACTCATATATAATATTTGTTAGTAAAATTAATTAATTATTATTCTTATTGTTAGTTCCTAATTCTAATACATTATGTAACATACTTTGTATGATAATTAAAATGATAGTATATTTAGAAATTTTAACTGTTATACAAAGTATGTACTCTTGGACACATGCATTGCACAACAGTGCCTCATGTATGGACAGTCCAACCTGTCCGCTATCGATTTCAGGATGGGGTTGGGGCTGGCCCGCACCCGGCGCACCAGGGATGCACACCGCTTGCGCATGGTCGCATGGAAGCAGCCTATGCATGCTTCTGCGAACATCCCTGATGCGCTACAGAAGCGCGCTTTTACTCGGTTGTATCCGAAAGGAGCCAGGGGCCCCCTTTGGCAGAAGAAAGCGATTGCCGTCTGACCTTCCGGCTCAGAAGGTAAACAAGACATATTGGGATTAGACTGATATACTCACCATGTTTTTTTTTTCACCGAAGATCCACTGTTATATATGAAATGATATTTGGTACATCTTTTATTGATAGTCAGTAGTACAGTACAGCTGAAGTACGAACCGTCGTGGGTTTCTAGATTGTAACTAGTGCGCAGTGACTAGTTTGCCATGCATTTAAAAAACCGGCCAAGTGCGTGTCGGGCCACGCACAGTGTAGGGTTCCGTAGTTGCCCGTCAATCACGTCACCGGTCATATGCGGAATTACGGACCCGTAGAAGGGTTTTTACTAATCTTAGTACTGATGATGTACTTTTTTGAGATGTTGTGTTGTATACATATTTTTGCCCTTTACGGTAATGTCTACTTAGCTGTGATAGTTTTCCTTTTAAATCCATCGTATATACTATTACCATATTTTTTTCACATGCCTAGTAGCCACCGTTTAGCTGGCAGGGGGGACACTTGACCATAGCAAAAATTATCTCTTCAAAGCTTAATATCACGCCAACTGATCCTTTAATCAAAAAATACTTTTAAAAACCTTTTAATATTTTTGAAAGAGCTATCCAACGATACGCCACACGATGGGGTTTTGAAGAAAAAAAAATTGCACCACCACGTTACACGTAGGGGAGGTACCCTAAAAAAAATTTTTTTATGATTTTATTCTACCGTTTTGTCGGCGTCATTGATATGTATACTCATGCCAAATTACAGCTTTCTAGTACTAACGGTTACTGAGAAAAGCGGGGGACGAACGGACGGATATGGCGAGACTATAAGGGTTCCTTGTTTACTACGGAATCCTAAAAAAGCTATGCAAAATATCAGAGCAAGTTCCATTCTGCCATCCACATCTCTGAATCCAGCGTGAATACAACCGTAATGGTACAACACCTAATTTACAATCGCGACAGAACGTTGTTGGTAACTCGAAGGAAGAATGTGCCAAAACTTGGAGTTAGCGCATTACGCGAACTGGCATTTTGTGCGCTGCTGCAAGTTCGTGATTAAGCATTGTTCGTGTTGTTAGCTTCAATTATAAATATCTTTTTTAAACTAGAGTAGTTTTTTTTAGGGTTCCAAAGCCAAAATGGCAAAAACGCAACCCTTACAGTTTCGTCATGTTTGTCCATCAGTCCGCGCGTCCGTCCATCCGTTTGTCACAGCCGATTTACTCGGAGACTATAAGCACTACAATTATGAAATTTGTTAGGAAGGTGTATTCTATGAACCTCTACATAAAAGTACAAAAAATATTATACATGTAACCGAAAGATTGAAGTGCGTTTGGAATGTGCAAGATATGAAGTAAATGTTAAGGTATAATTATAATTTAAAAAAAGAAGCAAAGAACAAACATTATAAAATAAAAACTTTGAAAGAATAAACATAATAAAATAAAGAAAATTATAAATAAAAAAATGCCCTAAGCCTTGGGTGCTTGAAGAAATTAGTTTTCTGTTGGTGAAATATTTAGGCGTTTGAAATAAGACAGTTAGCTATGGTAGCCTAGTGGTGCAAGCATGCGGCTAGTGACCAGCGGTCGCTGGTTCGTATTCCGCTCACCAGTTCGTATTACCAAAGAGTTTTACGAAGTTATGTATAAGGAATATTATTTGATATTAGCCGTTAGATTTCCGATGAGGAAAACTCTGTGAGGAAATCTCGCAATAGACCAACGTGGCGGCCATTGCCCGTTCATTCTCATCTATTGTGCCCAGAAGTGAGACGAATATAGGCTGGTGTCTCTTTTTAAACAATATAATTACACACACACTTGTAAGAATTGCGTTATCTACCCAATTTATTACACCAGCCAATACCCAATTTATACACTATAGTTCTCTTATGCTTCTATATATAAATACCGGCCAAGTGCGAGTCGAACTCGCGCAGGAAGGGTTCCGTACCATTATCTATAAAAACGGCACAAATACACTTTTGTTGTATGGGATCCCCCTTAAATATTTATATTATTCTGTTTTTTAGTATTTTTTGTTATAGTGGAAATTTTCACAGATGATGTATTTACACATCATCTGTGAAAATTTCAACTGTCTAACTGAGGGAAACTAAGTTGAGGTTTTAACAGTTCACGCGCTAGAAGTTGTCCTAACTCGATTTAGGTACTCATTAATGAATATTCGTGAAGTTTGCTGTATAGGGATTAACTTTACACATGCATTACTTACGTCGGTATATTTTATCGATTCTTTTGATTAGGTACAATACAATACAATACAAACACTTTTTATTGCATAACCTCAACAAAAAAAAAACTGTACAGTACATAATTACATTGAGTAGAGGCAAACAACAGGCGGTCTTATCGCTAAAGAGCGATCTCTTCCAGGCAACCTTAGGGTAGCGGAAATCAAATCAAGCATTGATTCATGGTAGGTGATGCATGAGAGATAGTATATGGAACCTACTAAAAATCAGTTAATACTAAACTAATCATAAGATAAATACAAACATAGATATCCATATATATATATATATATATATAAAAATATATACGTACATAAGTATCCTCCTAGTATTTTCCCGACTATATCTTAACCCTATATGATACCTGGGTTGAATGGATTATGATGTTTTGTATACATAGTACAAAATTTCATCATAATCCGTTCAGCCGTTTTGGCTTAATTGAGTAACAAACATCCAAAGATCCAAATATCCTAACTTTCGTAATTAGAAATGTATTATTTTTGTACTTGTAGTAAATGACAATATTACTAACCAAATTTCATAGTTGTAGGTCATCGGATAGTACCCTATAAATTTTGATTGCTTTGAGAGTGTCGAAATATACGTTTCTTGTGGCAAAACGGCCGTACATTTTTAATACGTTAACTTAGAAGTTTGGTTTTTTCACAGCTTCAAGGGATTGTAGATCTGAGTATAAGGTTTTAATTTGAACTCGATATCTCTACGCGTTCCCGAGATAAAGGGTCTTAACAGACAGACAGACAGACAGATGGACAACAAAGCGATCTTATAAGGGTTCCGTTTTTTGCCTTTTCAGAATCAGAATCAGAATATATTTATTGCCTCAAATTAATATAAATAGATAGATAGATACGTACTAATATAAATAGATAGATTGAGGTACGGAACCCTAAAAAGACTTACTAGTCGCAGTCAGTAACCACTGTACATATTTCAATTGTGTCAACACTAAACTCGGTACCGTCCTACCCTGTGTTACCTGTAACTACAATACTAAATGTACGAGTGTTGCCATTGTAGTAAATTAATATACTAATTAATAATCAAGCTCATATTCCGTGCAGCGGTTATCTAGCAACATTACCACAGTAATAACAGTGAACAGTAACTCGATTACACTATAATATTTTAAGAGGCAAGTAAATGGGTTGACGCGTTCATAATCATATGAAAAGATCTGTCAATTGCGTGTCGGGCTATGCACAATGTAGGATTCCGTAGTTGTCCACTTATGCGGACTTAAAAGTTCGCAAACTTATATTTAGGTACTATAAGTTTGACACTACTAACAACATTATCTAAGTAACCAATGAAAATTGTACGAAAGTGTCCTTTTCTAAACTAAGTACAACTTAAGGGAGGAAGTTCGGCTATTACACGTTAACTAGCAATGTCTACTTAGATTTGAAAGTTTTCCTTTTAAATTCATTATATATTCTACTACCATGATTATTTCCCATGCCCAGTAACCCCCATCTCCCATGTCCCGTAACCTCGTTTATCTTCCAGTGGGGGACACACTTAACCATAACAAAAATGATACATTTTGAAGCTTAATATCACACAGATGGGTTTCCAATTCAAGAAATGGTTTTATAAATCCCGCAATACGTGTAGGGTAGGTAAAAATTTTTTTTTCAAGTTTTTGTTCTAACTTTTTGTCGATTTGAGCTGGTTTAGGGTTTTTTAAGTATCCCAAAAACCTTGGACCGACACACTCTATCAGGCATTCGAGGAAATTTCGTATATATCAATAGTAAACCTATCTATTGTAACTTTTCCCCGGGACTTTGAAAGCCTTGAATTCGTTAACGTCTTAGAAGATATCTGCTATTCAATTCTTTCAGGCTTAATTATCGCATTTCCGCACAAAATGCCAATCCCATTTCACCCCTTAAGGGATGATTCTATTGAAAAACAACCCACAATAAAGTAACAACTTAACCTGAACCCAGAAAACATTAAAACTAAACAACCGGCCAAGTGCGTGTCGGACCACGCACAATGAAAGATTCCGTACCAACACCTACTAGTCCACATTTAAAATCACTACTTATCCAATATATTAAATCTAAAAAAGTCAAAAACCGTAAAACCTATACATATCATTCAAACCAAAAATCGTTCAAAGTATTTACTAGGTAATGCACACCACCTCATTTTATTTCAGAATTTTAAACTTTATAGTTTGGAAATTAGAGGGGGGGACACTTTCTATGACTTTTACAGCTAATATCTCACCAACGGTTGACTTAACTGGTCAAGTTTTTTAGAAACCTCCATATCATTTTTAAAGGCCTATCCATCGACACCCCACACGAATATGTGCCTAAAATTTTTTTTTTCATCCACCGGTTACATGTATGGAGTGCCCCCTCTAATTTAATATTTCTTTGTAATTTCACATCACTTTTATGTAGCGGTTCATATAATACACGTTCCTACCAAATTTCATAATTGTAGTGCTTATAGTCTCAGAGTAAATCGGCTGTGATATATGGACGGACGGACAGACATGACGAATCTATAAGGGTTCCGTTTTTGCTATTTTGGCTACGGAACCCTAAAAAATACCCAAAACGCCACAGCAAGAACTGTGGATACATTGCCATGCTGGTTAGATAATGGCACGCAGTTATAAAATGTAACGCTTTGAATCTACTTTACCCGCCCGCCCACCGACCGCCCGACGACCGCTTTAGCCTAGTTGGTAGTGACCCTGCCTTCGAAGCTGGAGGTCCCGGGTTCGAATCCCGGTCAGGGCATTTATTTGTGTGATGAACACAAATATTTGTTCCTGAGTCATGGATGTTTTCTATGTATTTAAGTATCTATTTATCTATATAAGTATGTATATCGTCACTTAGTACCCATAGTACAAGCTTTGCTTAGTTTGGGACTAGGTTGATTTGTGTAAGATTGTCCACAAATATTTATTTATTTATTTATTTAAACTACGAACCTCTGCACTCGACCTACGCTACTGCGTATCAACATTAGGCTAATATAACTATTTCACGCTACAAAGGAACACGTTAATTAACACGTTCGTACATACTAAGACACGGTGCATGTTAGGCAAATCTACGCGTGCTCTCGCGTGATCGATATCTCTGTGAATTCAGAGGCCTTCTAAGTTTCAAAATGTTTTGATTTCAAATTATAACAAAAGTATTGATAATACCAATAAAGTGATTAAAGAATACGATAATTGTATTAAAATTTGAGATAGTAACATGTCCATTTTTTGATTTTATTGTGTATGTTAGAATTTAATCGGAAAAACACAGTTTTTAGCTTGAAAATAGTTGATTTGGAGTGATGTTTGAAACGATATTTCTTAATGAAAAATCCAAAAAATACATTTAAAATTTATGACATTACGTCGCAATAGTCCTTTTCTAAATAGTAACATTGAGAAAATGTCAAGATACGTGTGAATTCAATCAGAAAATTGTCTAAATAGATGAGCGTTTTTTAACTGATAAGGACCCTTAAGGTGATAATGAATACCTAACTAAACGGAGCTCAGAGGTCATCGCTCGAAATCCCGCTAATAGCGAACAATCTTTAATGAGCCTATAAGGAATAATTTTGCTCGGTGTGCAAAAAATAGGAGCGCGTTTACTTAACACATCAACACATAGTATAAAACAAAGTCGCTTTCTCTGTCCCTATGTCACTATGTCCATATATCCCTATGTATGCTTAAAACTTTAAAACTACGCAACGGATTTAGATGCGGTTTTTTTAAATATATAGATTGACTCAGGGGAAAGTTTATATGTATAATACATGCATCAGCATTAGCGGGTAACTAGTTAATACTAAAATTGAAATAGTATTAGTAGAAGTTTATTTAATGTGTTGACGATCACAATATAGATTCTTGTAAATTGACATGTAATTGACATTGTATTGTAATCTTATATTGTGAATAAATGAATCTGAATCTGTATAATAACCGAATCACCTCTCTACTCCCCTCGGCGGTGGACCTCAAAAAGGAAAAACGGACCCCAATAAATAGGATCACTTGTCTGTCTGTCCATCCGTCTGTCACAGCCCATTTTCTCAGAAGCTACTGGACCGTTTTTTTTTATTCTTCAATTTAGGCATGTTACATGCACTTGCATGTTAAATTGAAGAATAAAAAAACGGTGGTAGTTTTTTGACATTCATAAGTATGAATGTCAAAAAACTACCACCGGTTCATAAAATAAACCTCTGCCTCGCGAAGAACCGGCGTAAGAAACTCGGCGAGGTGTCATTTTTTCAAAACAATATACAATGTATATAAAATTGAATTGAAATTTGGTACACAGATGTAGGTCGATTACACAAAGATGGACGTGTAACATTAATAAAAGAATTTTAAATATGGAGGCTATTTTTAGGGGGTTCCCGTCATTGTGACTTCACTGCTTCAGCTTCGACAAAAATGCTTTCGTATGTCCGGCTGATTTTCGGCTGTTTTTCTCTAAAGGTTTTTTTTAAAACAACGCCGGTGGCAAACAAGCGTACGGTCCACCTGATGGTAAGCGGCCACCGCAGCCTATAGACGGCCGCAACTCCAAAGGAGTCACGTACACGTATTGTGAAACAATTTTATTTTTTACGTTGAGTCATTTTTGTTTAATGAGGGAAAATGTAAAAAAAAATACCGCCTATACATGGCGCTGTACCCATGGCGTCCAATTTCACACCATGTTGATAAGAATTTCCTGATTTAATAGGGTTGCAAACGATACACATCTGTATACGGAACCCTCGGTGCGCAAGTCCGACTCGCACTTGACCGGTTTTTACTATAAAGCACCATGCTATATAATTTCTGTGCAAGAAATAAATGAACGTGCCGTACAATAAAAAAAAAAGCTATAGCAGCGCAGTAAACTTGTATTTACTGTGTTGTTAAAACGCTAGTTACTTCCTAGACAAGAACTAGCGAAGCAGCTTGATTATTAATTAAAAACAACACAACCAGCGACTCAAAACTCGAACCTTAAACTAAAACATGCTAATAAGCCGCGAATTGAAATTCTCAAGTCGATAAACTTGCCTCGAACAAAAGATTTAAAAAGGCAAGTTGGTTGCCAAGCGTCTTGGTCGGAATTTTAAAATAACGAAATGCGAAGAGCTAGAAACGCGAAGTGCCAGAGCGGGAGATGGCGACACTGCTGCTGACATCGGTAGGGTTGGGGTGGCGATTTGTGATACTTGATATTGAAATGCGATGGCACGAATGTTAGCATTATGGAGAAAGGTTTGTTGAGTTCGAAGATGCCGGGATCGTTGAGTGTCAGTTAGCGACATAATAATCGAAAGACCATGTAAATCTCTGGGATAATATATTAATTTCACTCCTTGTTTAATCTTGAGACCTTATACATCTCTAACTTAATATTTGTAATAGATAACTTTGCAAGTTTATCTTCACTGTATGACATTAATTTTGTTATAATTGTTAAACTCGAAATTATTATTCCTTCTTGAACTGTAAATTAATATTTTGACATGAAAAATGTATTACTTATTATAGTCAGACTTTCTTAAATTGTAAATTAATATTTTGACATGTAAAAGTGCCCTTGTGGCCTATTTGCAGAATAAATGTTTGTATTTGTATTTGTAATCAAAATGTTGGCTGAATACTCATAGACAGTTACCTAATCAATAACTTTACAGCATATTATCATTTCGTTTCATAATGTCATTTATTTGCACAATTGGAGTGCCCACTAACAAAAATACGACGGTCCAGCAGAACACTTTAAAAACCTAACGAGCGCAGCTGCTAAGTACCTGGAAGAATGTAAATTTAGATAATAGTATACAGTGTTTTGTAAATGTTATACTGTAAATAATAATCTACAGAGACTAAATGTTTTCTTGGCATTTCTTCATTTGTTAGAGACGTACGGGAAATTGTAGTCGTCTACCGGTCCCTGGGATCCCCGGGATCATAACAAAAGAATGCTATTGTTTATTTTTTTCGCCGGGAGACGACGGCTTAGACTGGTACATCACATCACTATCATAAATTAATTATCGGCTAAGAAGCAACTACTT
Source organism: Epiblema foenella (assembly GCA_963556455.1). Classification (NCBI taxonomy): domain Eukaryota; kingdom Metazoa; phylum Arthropoda; class Insecta; order Lepidoptera; family Tortricidae; genus Epiblema; species Epiblema foenella. The sequence continues at coordinate 13,693,571 of OY747116.1, read as the reverse complement.
AGTTTCGTTAAGCCAGCAAGTTTTTAGTTAGTTAGTAATATAATATCTCACCATATGGTTCACGGTTGGATAGCTCCCTGAATAGCCCCCCTTTAATTTCAAATTTATAATTTGCGTTAGCAGATATTACAGCTACACAAAGTACAAACCTATTACAGAAAATCGATCAAGCCGTTTGGGAGATATTGATGTGTACACATACACAAACAAATAAACCCTCACTTCCGTCGTGGGCAAAATATGATTTAGCCTCTTTATTCTCATGTCGTAAGGCGACTATGGAAAGATTGAAGTTTGTTGTCAGCGATGTGCTAAAAACCTATCACAATCATATTTTTTCACTTCTTATGCTCGAAAAGTGTGTCATATTAGACTTGTCAAGCGGGGCTAAAGTAGTACATTTAACCCCTAGGGAAAATATGAATACATATTTATGATTTACAAAACATTCAATTTAGATCAATCATAATACTTCACCTATTAAATCCACCAATCACAAAACACTAATTTAACTCTTTAAAAAATATTTGGTATTGGGTATTAACAAACCAGAATACAGCTTTATTAAAATCGACCAATCAGAAAACAGAATTCATTTCTCTAAAGAGTCTAAAGATTAAGTTTGTAGTAGTCCCTATTTCACAATAATTAAAAAAGTGATTAGTTCGTTCGAGCAACGCTTTGAAGCGCTCAATGGAAGGTGAGTTAGCTTTTTTGCGCGTGAATGTTGCGCGCGAACTGCGGTGTCTATTTTGTGTGTCAAAGCATGAAAGCAGTTTAGAAAAAAAAACGTGCTGCCAAATTACATATATAAGTTCGCCGTGTAATTAATTGTTAATTTTGGATGGCTAACCTTGTTTATTTATTTTCTCGCAATCGAAGTGAAAAGTAGAGTGTATAACTCTGGTCTAAAAGCCATATTACCCCTCGAACTATTTTCCCTCACTTTGTTCGGGAAAATAACTATCTCGTGGTAATATGGCTCATTTTAGACCCTTGTCATACAATCTACTATTTTTTCATCTTATAATTTGTAAAAGTGATACGGTACTCTGCCTATATACGTCTTTTTGGGAAGGCAAGCGCAAGTTACAATCTCGGTTGTTATTTCCTAGCAAATATATTTTCTAAAAATCGTCTAGAACCAAACACATTTCACAGAAACCTGCACTTTTCACAGTCCGAACATCCTTAAAAATCCCCTCAGCGCGACCTTATCCCCAAATTGGGTGAGTGTCAAGTGTCGTCTAGCGAGACCGCGCGGTCGGTGTAGCGACACTCGCTCCGAGGTAACGAACACTAACAAGATTCTGCGCATTATTTTATGGAAATTTTGCTTGATATACAACGTGTAGGTATATAACATACGAGCACAGTTCGTAGTTATGAAAGTCACACGCTGTAATAATAAAGACTTCCTATGCTATTGAGCTATATATTACCTACATATCATCATCATCATCATCATCATTTCAGCCGAAAGACGTCCACTGCTGAACATAGGCCTCCCCCAAGGCTCGCCATTTAGACCGGTCCTGTGCCGTTCGTTTCCACCGGATTCCCGCAACCTTCACCAGGTCATCACTCCATCTTGTCGGAGGCCTACCGACAGCTCGTCTTCCGGTGCGTGGACGCCACTCAAGCAGTTTCTGGCCCCATCGACCGTCAGTCTTGCGAGCAATGTGCCCTGCCCACTGCCACTTAAGTCTCGCAATTTTGAAGGCTATGTCGGTGACCCCAGTTCTGCTACGGATAGCTTCATTCCTAATTCTATCACGCAGAGAAACCCCGAGCATAGGTCTTTCCATTGCTCTTTGGGTGACCTTGAGCTTTCTTATGAGGCCCATCGTTAGCGCCCATGTCTCAGATCCATATGTCATCACTGGCAACACACACTGGTCAAAGACTTTTGACTTGAGGCACTGCGGTAAATTTACTTACATATGTATTTCAGTATTTTCGAAATTTTAACGTCCGTGGTGCAAATTAATTAGTCTAATTAGTATAGTGAATACAATTACAAGCAAATCACTTCGTTAACCTGGAACGGTAAGGGCTGCGAACGAGTTTCGTTACTACAATAATCATTTCGGCTTTTCCTGTGACTTCGTCTGGGTGGAACTCATATCGTTACGTTCAACTCCGCATAGCATCTCTTCTGGTTCAAGTGTAAGACGTATTTCATATCATTCTACATAATCACCGTCATTGGCCCGAGTATTAGTACAGACAACGACAAGATGTTTTAATGTAGAGGTATATCATTGACACACATTTGCCATCCAATTATCATCTATTGTAATTCTATTCTCACATACTTACTCTCGTCTACTCTAGTTCTGTTTCTCGTCTATTATCATTTATTGGGCTTCTGGGCCCGCCACGGGCCTCCAACCTTTCCTACAGCCCGGCCACTTTCTAACCAATACCATTTGGCACATTCTTGGCCTTTCTCATCTGAACGATTTACATTCTAGATCGTTCCTTTCTTTCAATCCTATAGCATCTACAAAGATTATTGAAACACTCACCTGATCTACCTGTACATTTCTCCATATTCTAATCAAATTCTAGCACTTCCCTAACACTTACTTTGTCCAGCTTCTAGCTAAACCATTCTCAATTTCTCATTTTTACCTTCTCTCAAAAACGTATTATTTTTCCTTATGTATTTTTAATGCACTATATACTACACAGTATTGCCGTTAGAATTTTTATTATTGAGAATCGCGTTCGTCGCGACAACTCATTTATGGACGCTGTGCAATAATGTCTCAACCTACTATAGGTTTTCCTACTACAATGACACAATATTGCATAACAGCATCCTTCTGTCATACGTCCATAAAAACTTCCGTCTCCCCTTGAATTTCCTTAGAGGATGATACCCGGGATAAAATCTACCCCATATCTTTCCTCGGGATAAAACTATCTCCGTGCCAAATTTTATCCATTTCGGTTGAGTGGTTTTTGCGTGAAAAGTTATCAGACAGACAGACGGTACATCTTCGTCTTCGGTCCCTCACTGCTGAGGATTGCGACTACATATGGCTTGTTTCCAAATGGTGCGTTTGTAAGCTGTGTGAACCGCGTGGTGCATGTCACCACCCAGTGCCTTCTTAACAGAATCAGACCACCTAGCGGGTGCCCTGCCTTGAGCTCCTCTGCCATTTGCAGATGGTGCATATTCTGATCAGAATAATAATTAATAAAATTTTATTTTGTTTCAGGTAATAAACTTAAAAAGGCCGACTTAGTGGAGTGTCTTCCAGTCACGACACAGTTCACTTGAGAACGATTTAAGTTTATTGACACTTGGGAATGATAAACATATATAAGCATGATGTACAACTATCCTAAGCTATATATATTAGTACATAGTGGATCCTCGGTTTGATTAATCCTAATATTGACATGTAAATAATAGGTATGTACGTCGGAGATACATTACGGATACGTTCTGTTTAACAGATTAATGCTACGAGATTTAGATTTAAGAAAACGTATAATGTTGGAAATGCCAGGGTGTGATAGTTTGGGAGTAGAATTGGAAAATGGAATAATTATAATGAAGGGTAACCTAGAAGCACATAGAGCATGTTTTTTTATTTATTTTGTGTATAAAATGATATATAAGTAAGTAGGGGCTTCATATGAAAGGGCTTGAGTTCTTTGCACGTCCTGAAACAGTGTTTATTTCATTTTCAATTTATGACCGAAGTTTACCAAGAAAAAAAATTGAAATTATTACAGAAGGCACTGGTCCCACTGCCGGCAAGTAGCGAGTAATCTCATAGTAATTCTACTCGCTTGAGCGAGAAAACGAGTAGAATTACTATGAGATTACTCGCTACTCGCCGGCGGTGGGACCAGTGCCTAACATTGATATCTATTTATATTTAACAGGAAAAAATGTAACTATAGCAGTATATGGGTTTTCTTTTTTAGTCATCAAAAAACATTTCTATACTAAGCTCAAGTTTTTTACAAATTTCCCCTACAGATGACGCTGTACCCATAGCCTTCAATTTCCACACCACGTTGTTGAGATTTTCCTGAATTAATTGGGTCGGGACCGACACATCTGTGGACGGAACCCTCGGTGCGCGATTCGGACTCGCTCTTGACCGGTTTTTTTTATTACTTTTCAACCATGCAACATGGGGCGACATACCTCACTTTCAACCCTCATCTTAGGTCAAATATGACATACTTTTAGAGTATGAGGAATGAAATAACCAAATACCTTCTCAAACAAAACCCCGTGTCAAAGCATCAGCTACATCATTTAAAACGAATCCTTTAGAAATCAGGAATTTAATTTCACTGGCTCCGTCCGACTTTGCCGAATTCTAATATCGACGTTATTTCTAGGACACATAAGACATAAAATCCCATGAAGGATTATCGGGAAAACGTTTTTCCGCACAGTCATTTGTTTCTGTTTACCTGTGCGTGGGAAAATACGAATGTTCCAGAACACCAAGTTACTTGCGACACGGATAAAACCAAAATAGACTTTATATCATCAAGTTAAGAGGTTATCGTTGGAAAATGACAACTTTGTAAAGAGTTTACTATATTGAGAAGGGAGCAAAATGTCTTCGTCTCACAATCTGATGACAAAGAGATACTGAGATAGGAGTGAAGTTCGATTTAATTTAGTATAACTTCCGGATATTACGTGGAACGAGTATCTTGAGTGTAAGAGTTAGGGAATTTGATTGGACTCATTTGGAAACTTGGAGTTAAAATTATTGTTCCGAGCATTTCTGATTGTTACCCCAGAGGTTAACTATAGAGAGAGTTTGTATTTCACGTCATTAGATAACGCCTTATTGTTTTTGACTTTTCTAATGTCAATAAATATATTTTGTATATACTTATACAAAATATTTTATTGTTTTTTTTTTTGTTTTTTTTTATTTTATTTTTTTTATTGTTTTTGTATACTTTCATTTATTGTACCTGTCTTGGTTACCTGTAAATGTGTACAATCATTGAATAAACGTCTTATTATTATTATTATTATTACTTTTTTAACTTGCGGCCAGGGCCATCTTTCCCATTGGGCTCTCTGGGCAAGTGCCCAGGGCCCCGCGATCGATAGGGCCCCCTAGTTCCTGCCAGATCACCAAACGATAACCAATATTTATTATCGAAAAAATATTTAGTTCCAAAAATCAAACGATAATGACCTACAAAAATGAAATTGTTGACAAAATCATGACATTGACCTGTGAATATTAAAAGTGTTACTTTTGTGGATCATATCATATGACACGTCAGGAGAACAACCGGAAATCCGGAAATAGGGACATATAAAGCATTTTTGTCGAAGCTGAAGCAGAGACCTTCGTCTCTCGGTCAATAAAAATAAATGTTAGAATCTTGTTTAGCTACTTTCTTTGTCTATTCTAACAAAATAGTGATCTGTCAAGGGCATAGGGGCCCCTTTACCCTAATGTGCCCAGGGCTTCAAATTGGTTAAAGACGGCCCTGCCTGCGGCTTTATGCTACCGGCCTACGGGCCGAGATCCAGAAAAAACCTCCGACACGACCACTTGAGCAGTTTAAACACTGGAATACCTACTCTATGGCATTGGTCCCACCGCCGGCGAGCAACGAGTACTCTCATAGTAATTCTACTCGTTTTCTCGCTCAAGCGAGTAGAATTACTGATTACTCGCTACTGGCCGGCGGTGGGACCAGTGCCTAAGCGACTGCGCTCCAGTGAGATCTGGTGTGTGAGAGAGCTACTGGGAGTGGGTTCAAACCCCGTTAAAGCTGACTCAATTGGAATTTTTAAAGGGTCGGCAACGCGCATGTGACACCCCTGGGAGTTGCAAGCGTCCGTAGGCTACGGTGACCGCTTACCATCAGGCGGGCCGTACGCTTGTTTGCCACCGACGTGGTATTAAAAAAATACATGTTAAACCCAGCGCCCGCTGGGACACTCGTAGCATAACGTACTTGTATGAAAAATGGGCAATTTGAACGGATGCCAATTGCTCTCGCGTTTAATTCTGGAGCGCTTTTTTTCGAGTATTATAATCATATTGAAATAGTCTTGGTTCATGCATAATATACCTAATTTACTAGGTTGGACGTACGTTGTGCTGTCCGAAGTAAATTTCACTCCCTAATTCATCCCTTAAGAGAATGATTTTCGGGATAACAAGTATTCTGTATGTTAATCTAGATTATATTAATCTAGAATATATATTATTGCAAGGCGCCTTATAGAGGCTTCCGGTGACCAGAGGGCTGGCCACTATTTCGCCCAGCGTATTAGCATAGCTATCCAGCGTGGCAATGCGGCCAGCCTTCTGGGAACCCTACCGAGCACCGAAGACTAAGGGCAATTTTTTTATTTATAAAATAATAGTATTTTTTTTATCTTTAATTAACATTTATTGATTTACAGGCGGTAATAATAGTTAAATTACAATAACTTAAATAATATTACATCTAGATTATAAACTTGTTGCTTACCAAGTTTTATCACTATCCGTTAAGCCGTTTTTGCGTGATTGAGTAACAAACATCCAAACACTTGTAAAAACAAAAATTTTCTACCAGGTGGTTAATAGTTAACGGCTTATGTAAATGTAAGTTATGTTTTTAGGGTTCCGTAGCTAAAATAGCAAAAACGGAACCCTTATAGATTCGTCATGTCTGTCCGTCCGTCCGTATGTCACAGCCGATTTACTCGGAGACTATAAGCACTACAATTATGAAATTTGGTAGGAAGGTGTATTCTATGAACCGCTACATAAAAGTGATGTGAAATCCCAAAAAGATATTAAATTAGGGGGGGCATTCCATACATGTAGCCGGTGGATGAAAAAAAAAATTTCAATTCACATAGTCGTGTGGGGTATCGATGGATAGGCATTTAAAAATGGTATGGAGGTTTCTAATAAACTTGTCCATTTAAGTCAACCGTTGGTGAGATATTAGCTGTCAAAGTCATAGAAAGTGTCCCCGTCCCCCTCTAATTTCCAAACTATAAAGTTTAAAATTCTGAAAAAATTGAGGTAGTGTGCATTAGTAAATACTTTCAACGATTTTTGGTTTGAACAATATAGGTTTTACAGTTTTTGAGTTTTCGCTTAAAAACTGTCTTGCCCAAACAAAAGGTCGTAAGAGCCGTGAATTCCCTATGAAGATACGACTTTTTTAGATTAAATGTATTGCATAGTGATTTTAAATGCGTACTAGTAGGTGTTGGTACGGAACCCTTCATTGTGCGTGGTACGACACGCACTTGGCCGGTTTTTATTACATGGATTTATAGTTAAGGAAACACCGTTTATGCGGGTTACTAGACCAATCCAAAATTAAGCTTTGTGGCCCTTAACTTTTGATATGTCGCGAGACGCAAACCTAAATCTGACAATGACCAGCGGGGTAATCACGTAACTTTTTTACTACCGTTAGGTAGATTTTAATGTCAAATTTTAACTGTCAGCTCATACATTCATACTTCAAAATTGACAGTAAAATCTATCTACCGTTAGTACATAAAGTTACGTGATTCGCCTGCTGCTTAAAATCTACCTAACGGTAGTACAGAAGTTACATGATTACCCCGCCGGATAGCATTAGTACGATATGCAGAACTGTGGTATAATTTCGAAATAGAAAATATTACTAGGACAATTGGTAAAATAAAGTCAGGCAAAACACTTATAAAATGGTCACGAGAAATATCGTGTTACAATTAAGCTCTGAAATATTCAAATTGTCACCGAGACTAAATAGAATGGTTATTAGCGATACAAACTAATTTTAACAACGTCCAAAGCGAATCAAATATCAATTCTTGGGCCAATTTGATCAAAATAATTTGTTTCTTCCGAAATTGGTTTTTACGCTGCGGGGGGGAGACTGTGGAGAGAGGTATGGACTTCAAAGGATGGAAGCTGACTTTAATTACATCATGTTCCAATGACGGTCGGCTTTTTAAAGGTCCTAGTTTTTTACGGAGGTTCACCTTTTTACCTCGTATAATTCATGTATTTTAAGTCATTAATATATGCATAATACATTAGGAATTTAGCTAATAAATGAAATCAAATCATTTATTTTTCTTTAGGCATATTACATGCATTTATGAATGTCAAAAAACTACCACCGGTTCATAAAATAAACCTCCGCCTCGAGAAGAATCGGCGTAAGAAACTCGGCGAGGTGTCATTTTTTCAAAACAATATACAATGTATATAAAATAACAGTATCATAAACTACAGAATTAAAATGCTACAATATAAAACATATGTGTATTTTTTATATTTAGGAAAAAATATTTCTGGGTTAGATTACTTGTGCGGGACGCTATCACTGCCAAACATATCCATGATGTAATCGTTTATTTTATAATATGCTTATCTTATAAATGGTTAAGCTGCTATAAATAATACACCTCAATTTAAATATTTTATTAGTCTTAGTTTTGCTGATAATACGAATAGATGGATAAAAATAGCTCTTTTAAGCTGCAAACTTTAAAGAAAATATATAATCACTAGCAGCGCCCTGCGGTGTTACCCGCGGATAAAAGGTAGCCTATGTCCTATTCTGATGTCTAAGATACAATCTTGGAAAGTTTCATAGAGATCCGTTTAGTAGTTTTTGAGATTTAAGCGGAACGTACATCCATCTGCACAAACTTTCACGTTTAAAATATTATTAGGATTTTTTACAAGATTTTTTTTTTACCAAATACTCAATAAAGTATCAGATTCAGATTCAGATTCATTTATTTCATAGATGTAAATTACAATATAAATTTGCATTCATGTCAAAAGTATACGAATCCACATCATGATTGTCAATTAAGATATAAATAATAATAATGGAATAGGATTTAAACATATTCACCGAATAAGGATCGTCATATCAATGTTGTCTACAAGAACAATATAACTCAAACTACAAAACCATTTCCACAAACAGCGAACAAGCGACAAAAATCTCAACGTCCTGCTGGACACCAAACGCCAATACAAAACATCCTCACTACACCAAACTATTGTCTGCTGTCGACACCGCGTCGCGATGTCGCGAGATGTCGCGACAATCGCATAGACACTGTCAGCTATTGTTTCGATTACGAAATGCATTGTCGCGATTTCGCGTCGCAAGTCTATTGTTTTAGTGCAAGTGTTCGTTCGCCTGTTGGTAAATCTGTTGCACTGGATTGTATTATGATATGAGACATCCGGTTTTACCTGTCATTTCATATAAACGACAAACACAAAGAATTTATACTGTATTTTTAGGGTTCCGTACCAAAATACAAAAAAAAGGAACCCTTATGGTTTCACTTTGCCTGTCTGTCACATCGCTAAATATCTCAAGAACTACTTATGCTATCGATTTGAATTTTAATATTCTGTCTAAAATGACAGATAAATAGGTGGTTCAAAATTTGAAAGTCTAGTGAATATGTCGAGTGGGGTGTCATATGCAAGGGCTTGGGTTGCACATCTGAAACAATTTTTTTACGTTGAGTCGTTTTTGTTTATGAGGGAAAATGTAAAAAAAAATACCATTAGATTTGTAGTATAAAACAATGTTACTTGCCAAACTTCACTTGATAATTGATTACGTACTTTAAATAAAAACTATAATTTATATGAATTAATTACAAATGTATATAGTTTCATATTTTTCCCTGTACGTGCAGTATAAGACGATATTACTTGCCAAATTTCATAGTTCTAGGTCAACGGAAAGTACCCAATAAATTTTGATTCCATTGAGTGTGTCAAAAAACATACACTTTTTTGAGCTATAAACGGTCATAAATTTTTACGTTAACTTAGAAGATTGAGTGTTTCACAGCTTCAAGGAATTGTAGACCTGAGTATAAGGTTTTACTTTCAACTTGATACCTCCATGTGTTCCCGAGATAAATCGGCTGTGACATACGGATAGACAGACATATCGAAACTAGAAGGGTTCCGTTTTCACCATGTTGGCCACGGAACCCTAAAAACGGGTCAATATGTACGAAATTTTAATATATAGTTTAACATGTTTCACTGCTCTCACTTACTCACTTATGTCATACAAATCAGTAGTTTTAGTCGAACAAAGACTCCTCTAGATAGGTATTTGAGTTTGAAAACGACATCACTGATGTTTTGGAATGAAATCGATATCGCTTTGTAACTAGCAGCCCGGCATGAAATCGGCTTAAATTGCCATTCATTCTGCCTCTAAGGGAACTTTGGATGCTAGCAAAATAGGACATCGCCGTGATAGTCAGAATATAGGGCGTAATAAAGCAAATACTTCGATATTGCTAAACGCCACAAGATATTAATCCATTACACTATCCTTTCATTGAATACATTGCTGTATCAACAAGTTTGATTCCAACATTCTACTAGCCAGTGGTGGCGTAAGGGGGGCGAGGGGGGCCCGCCCCGGATACCAAGCACCAATGGGTGATAAACGTCGGTAAAAATCTGCTATGGGAAGCGGAGAGCGGGAGAGACTTAACTCAAGTTACTTGGTTAGCTACTGTCGAAAGGGATTGTCCTAACCTAGACCTAGGGCAGCAACAGTATAGCCGACAAGGTTACACACTTGTGACAACAACTGATGACCACCACCACGATTTAGACCACGACCACTCTGACAAGAGTAAACCCACTCAGGATACGCCAGAGATACGCGGAGATGTCTTTCCGTACATGAGACACCTAGCTTTCAAACTTGCGAGGTGTCAGATATATGACAACACTCCACATCATCATCAAAACTAAAGTGTTTCGCTTTTATCGTTGGAGTAACCGCCACTTTTTTATGTTCTTTCCAGTCACTTACTTACTATACTATATATTAAAACTAACTATTGTGTTAAACAATATTGGCAAAGCCATAATAATGATAGATGTCAGTCCACTGGCATAATTTGCATAGTTCTCGCATATTGTAAATCGAAACAGATTGATTATAAGCTAATAATGTCGGCCTAATGATGCGTCAATATGTGCTGAGTTGTGTGTGTTAGTACACAGGGTACAGTCTACCACAATGAGATGTATTCATTTTTGGCATTTCTTTTTCCTTCCACCCTGAAATTTATTACACTTGGTATGTATTTCAAGGTCAGGATTTGACTTGGCCGGTTTTTGCGTACAGGCTTTATTATATTTGTATGTTATTTTTTGAAAATAAAGATTGTTGGCAAAAACTAGCCAAGTCAAATCCTTACCTTGAAATACATCCCAAGTGAAATTAATTGCAGGATTTTCTACACAGAACTTGGCACGCATATAGATCTCAATTCTTTTGTAGACGAAGTTAAAAACGACTCATTTTCTTAATATTGAACTTGTCTCTCATTGTAAATATAAAATATATGTTGAACTTAAATAGATGTTGTTGATGGAATATAGTCTACATAACACTGTCGCGCAAACGAGTATTCTTTCCCCTGAAATTGTACCCCACACTAATAAAACTAGAATTTGTAGTGCAATAGTAGCCAATTGTCCCACCCTGCCCATAACCCTTTAACTGCCACATTCAATTGTCACGAAAACAAACTCAATTAGCTATATACGACAACATTAACCCTGCCTCTTTGACCTCTATAATGGTCTGTTAATTGCTACCCTTTTTATTGAAACCCTCTTAAACGCGCCTTAATTCGACAAGGTTGTACAATAAAAGTGGCCCAGGGCGTTTGGGAACTTTGTCGCAATTAACTGATATTATTTTAGGTGGCATTGTGCTGGGTTAATTAGGCCGGCCGAATGGGTAAGGAGTGTGATACAAGTGCGCGATTACACAGTAGAAGTACATTTGAAACGACATTTTTCTTTCCAGTATGATCGGGGCGTTCATTTAAGTGGTGGCAGTGGAGTCACTGATGATTCGGACAAAAGAGCAGCGCTGGTTACCAACCTACTGGCTGATAGATATTATCTGGGGGCATGGCAGTGGCCCCAACAAGTCGAACAAAACAAAGAGGCACGGCCGTACCATCCTTTTCTCGAAGCGATTCAGACCATTTTCAACATCCTGTAATTTTGGCCTGGCTAAAGCTAGAACCCTGAATTTTCAGTAACATGTAGACCATAATATGACTAAAATATATTCTCAATAATTATCAGTTTAAATAATAATAATAATAATAATAATATACTTTATTGTACACTATACAAAATGGAAATGTTAAAAACAAATTTTATCACTGACAATAATGCAAACAACAGGCGGTCTTATCGCTAAAAAGCGATCTCTTCCACCTGTAACCACTCACACTCCAACTGTAACACTCTTAAACCTGTAGTTTAAGAACTATTGCCCGTCAAAGTTCCTTAGGTTTGTCACTGACACACTGACCGATCATCATAATTCTAAGATACTTCTAGTAGACCCACAAGCTACAAATTTTCATACACACAAATTGTCATAAAAAACCTAAAAATATTGCAGTTTCAGTCACGCGTCACAGATATACATACTTCATAAGTAAGTTTGTAATCCTATACAAATACCTGCGATACAAAGTTATACTTTTGTAGTTCCTGCATCTATGGAAAGTTTTTAGTTCTGGATGCATTCATAAATTTGTATTGACTCATTTACCTACAAAAAGAAATGAGATCCCATAAAACAATAGTGCATAGTGTATGCAAAAAATTATAAATGAGGTAAAGTTGTGTGATTCTCAAGTCTCAAAATTTTAACTAGTAAAGATTAATATCAATGCCTGATGGTTAAAGAGTTTCGAGACTTGGCCTATTTTTACATACAATGTTTTTGGGATGTTATTATACGCCTAGTCTTCCGAAGAAGGGAAATTGAAAGAAAGAAGAAAGAAAGAAGAAAGAGAAACCATTTATTGAATAAAGCACACACAACCGGTCTTAATAAATAGGTGTAAGATACGCTGTGAGTGAAGGTACACAATGAGTCCAGCAATGTGTGCCATAAAGAAAAGGCTGAGACTCAGCATGTGTTGCTATTTGCCGTGTAAACTGCAACGCTGTTATTCTGCCACAGCCTGAGTCTAATTCGCAGTCTAGTCCATTAAAATCGTACAAAAAAAGAGAAAAATATATATGAGTCTTGTAGTTAATTATTATTTGACGACCGGTTTAGCCTAGTGGGTAGTACATCTGCCTGTGAAGCTGACGGTCCTGGGTTCGAATCCCGGTCAGGGCAAATATTTGTGTGATGAGCATGAATATTTGTTTCTGAGTCTTGGATGTTTTCTATGTATTTAAGTATTTATATCTATTAAATATATCATATTCTAGTACCCATAACACAAGCCTTCTTACTGTGGGGCTAGTTCGATTTGTGTAAGATTGTCCTCTAATATTTATTTATTTATTTATTATTTATTTATTTAATAATGTTGCTGACAATACCATTATACTAATTTCTAAAGTTACCAAAACAATTTAATAATGTTTGCTTTATATAGTTTCCATGTTCGCCTAAATAGAAGATTGAAGGAAGAAGGGGTAGAGGTAGCCCCAGACTGGTATACTTCAACCAAGTGAAGGAGAAAATCGGTGCCGCGTCATATCGGGAGGTTAAAAGACCGATGTCGCGATTACTCCACCGATAAGAGCGTAGCTCTTAAATCAAAATCAAAACATTTATTCTGTAAATAGGCCTCAAGGGCACTTTTACAAGTCAAAATCTATCTAGGGACATCAAATAAAAATAATACAATAATCAAAGTATCATTAATTAAATGTAGTGTTACATGACAAAAATAAGACTAAGAAACTGATAACAATCGAGATTTGTTAGAGATGTATAAGGTCTCTAAGCGTCAAGATAAAAGGTAATGAAGTTAAACTAGACGATGAGTCCTGCGATATATGTTTAATTGTGTTTGAATGCTCTGAATTAGTTTTATTTATTGAGGTGTGCAATAGAGAGTATTTGTATTGTATTGTATTGTTTATCGTAGCGATTCATATGTGAGTGAGTTGGATTTGTTTCACTGCTTCAAAATTTGACCACACCGCTACTCAAAAGAGTACTTCTTTATATTAATTTGTCTTGATAAGTAAATGAATTGCCATCTTAGCCTCTGTATTACCATGTTTTATGTTTTACGTTCTTTTTCAACTAACTGTATTTGAGTGGACATCTATAATTGGTTTTGTTATTAGCTATTAAGTTTTGTATTATTTTTCTGTAATGCTGTTGATGCCCCGAATAAATAAATAAAATAAAATAAAACGCAGCCACGTGATTCATGCGTGACGCTTTTAACATATAACTGTCTTCCTCTCATCACAGCGTTTTCGACGCGTCAGCATAGATTTAACTGCGGTGTGATCGAACCTTTATAACCTGTATCTACTGGCCATAGCCCGCGACATCGCGGGCGTAAATTACCACTCCTTTTTTTTCCATCTCTTCGAATGATAATTCGGGATAAAAGATAGCCTATAATGTTAATCCAGCGCAAACTCTTAGAGTATTCTAGTGTTCCAAACCACACGCGTGGTCGTGTCGGAGGTTTTCCCCTGGATTTTACCCAGGCTACTCTCCAACCGCGCACTCCTATCGCTTTATTGGGCCTGGCCTATAAATCCATAGTCAGGATCAAAAAAAAAGCTATAAACTCATTGTATACCAAGTTACATCATAATCCGTTCAGCTGTTTTCGCGTGATTCAGTAACAAACATCCAGACATCTAAACTGTCGCATTTATTATATTAGTAAGATTTTGATATTGATAAACATACAAGCATGTAAAAGGTTGTTTCGAACTGACACCTAGTTAGGACTGATTAGTTATTTACTGCGCGGGATTGAGAGGGAATTACCCGGGTGCCGAACAACAATGAGGCAGGCTGCCTTTTTCCGGGATTCCACTTTTAAATGGGTCGGCTTTTCAGCAGCGACGGGTTATGAGATATACGCTGCGGCTATCTTTTCTTGGTAACAAGATATTCCGGCAGATGTGTTATTAGACGTGGTGGTTTTACAAGCAAAGTCATCCTCTCAGGACTTATTTTAATAACTAAGTTACAGGCGGTAATAATAGTTAAATAACAATTACTTAAATAATAATAGTGGCTCTGTGTGCTCGTGAGTGAGTTTTTTTATCATTTCCAAAATCTGACGTTATAAAAAAGTTCAATTATGAATATCGAAACTGCTAACAAAATTTCACGATAATCGGTTGAGAAATGCGACCTGTAGAGAACAAACCGAAATTCGCCTGCAGAAACTTACAAAATCATTGATAAAAAAATGGTTTTGGAAATTTCCAAAACCCGTCTGTACAAAAAAATTCTATATCACTATTGAACCTGCTCACGAAATTTCAAGAGAATCGGTTGAGAATTGCGACCTGTAGACGAGAACAAACGGAAATCCGGAATCTGGACATACGAAAGCATTTTTGTCGAAGCTGAGGCAGAGACCTTCGTTTCACTCGGTCAATTACAACTAACTTAAATCTAAAACACCCTTGGGGCATTGTTCCAAGGACGCTGGCGGCATTTCCTCGCTGTATCGCAACGCAATGCTGATACGTTGTGCGAGGAAATCGCCATTACATTATTTACAAAAATAATCAAAAGAATTTTCGCCCGATAGATCGCCAACATAGCTCCATTGGTATAGGTATTTATACGGACCCTAGGTTTCTATCCTATTAATGATAAATCCTTTTTCAATAGTTATTTTGCAAGAATGTACAACTCAAGCCTTTCATATGACACCCCACTTGACATAGTCACTAGACTTTCAAATTTTGAACCACCTAATCTGTAATTTATTACAGAAAATATAAAAAATATTAAAAAACCGGCCAAGTGCGTGTCGGACCACGCACAATGAAGGGTTCCGTACCAACACCTACTAGTCCACATTTAAAATCACTATCCAATACATTGAATCAAATAACTTAACCAAAATTACAGTTAAATCAACCTATCTCAAAAACTATAAGAGATACTTTGATCAAACCAAAAATCGTTGAAAGAGTTAATTAGCATGCATCACCTCTATTTTTTTTAGAATTTTATACCCCGTAGTTATAAAAATAGAGGGGGGGGGACATACTTTTTACGACTTTGAGAGCTGATATCTCAAAAACCGTTCACTTTAAGAAAAATGTTTTTTAGAAAACTTTATATCATTTTAAAAGACCTTTCCATTGATACCCCACACGGGTATGTACATCGAAAAAAAAATTTTCATCCCTCAGTTACATGTATGGGGGGCCCCACCCCCAATTCTTTTTTTTACTATTTAGTGTCATAATTTTGTAGCGGTTCATACAACACATATTCCCATCAAATTTCATCACTGTAGTACTTATAGTTTCCGAGTAAATCGGCTGTGACAGACGGACAGACGGACAGACGGACAGACGGACATGACGAAACTATAAGGGTTCCGTTTTTGCCATTTTGGCTACGGAACCCTAAAAAGCCTTCTTTATAACGATTCCAAATTTCAAAAAGATAGCATAAGAAACTTATAAAACTAACTTAATCAATAACTATATAAAACAAAAACTAACTTTTTTTTTACGTCGAGTCACTTTACTTTTATGAGGGAAAATGTAAAAAACACCGTCCCCCCCCCCCTTTTCTCCTTTTGCAAGATGCAAGACGACATTTCTCTTTTCCGGTCTAACTACTAACCTTGTGAAAAAAACAAAACAATTCGATTTATTTTTACTGGCAACGCGTTTCCAGCAGCGTTCCCTGACATGGAAATATTGGGAATGCCACATCAGTAACTTGACCCAGTTATTTATTTCGGTTGTGACCCTGAAACAGCAGGGGCCAGCAATGTGGCGCCAATGCCTGTGGGTACACGTGTATAGCTATTGTCTATCGTCTGCCCAGATAATTGGACCTTAAGTTTGTACCTTAATATTTCTAATTTAGCCCTAAGGTAGATTGCGACTTTACCCGCTTAAAACCTAATAAATATTTTATAGTGTGTCCGCGGCTAAAAGTTGATTATTATAAAGATTGATTTAGAAATTTTAACAAACGAGATTTGTGTCTTATCTATGAGTACTTAGCTGTACCCTACCGTCCATATAGAAATAGTAACACTCAGAATTCCGGCGGAATCAAAAAATTGAGGTAGTGGTGAATACTTTCAATGATTTTTGGTTTGAACAAGATAGGTTTTACGGTTTAAATGAGAAACGGGCAAAATGAGAAAAGTCTAGTAAAATACAAATACAAATACAAATACAAACATTTATTCTGCAAATAGGCCACAAGGGCACTTTTACATGTCAAAATATTAATTACAATTTAAGAAAGTCTGACTATAATAGGTACATTTTTCATGTCAAAATATTAATTTACAGTTCAAGAAGGAATAATAATTTCGAGTTTAACAATTATAACAAAATTAATGTCATAAAGTGAAGATAAACTTGCAAAGTTATCTATTACAAATATTAAGTTAGAGATGTATAAGGTCTCAAGATTAAACAAGGAGTGAAATTAATATATTATCCCAGAGATGTACATGGTCTCTGAGCGTCAAAATTAAAATTAATTTAATATTGTTAGAGATGTATATGGTCTCTAAGTCACTGATAATAAAAACGAATCCACAACAGGATGATGTCTCTCGTCAATCCCCTATAAAAAGACACTAGTATTAACGTAGTCACTATGTCCTAGCAAGCATGAACAGACCGGACTCCACAAACAGCACCCGATCACGAGTATGACGCGTATCTCAGCCATCGCCTCCCTCGACCATCTGTTAGGGAAGGTGGCGACCCGATCAACGACGCCACCGTAGGCAAAGCCCTTAAAGCGAGCATGACATATTCAAGCTGGCGGACATTGATAATAACAAAGTTAAGGCGACTGTGAGGCGAGAAATAGCATCATGTTACATAAAACGTAACAGAACTACTATACAAGAATATATCCTAAAATAAACATAGATATATTAAAAGTAACAGGATTAAACTACCACTGGCTTGAAAGCATTTTTGTCATTTAAGAAATCGTTGACAGTATAATACGCCTGGCTTAGCAAATACCTTTTAATATGGGACTTAAATTTACTGAATGGCAAATTAACTATTTCGATAGGTATTTTATTATAAAATCGTATACAGTTCCCCACAAATGACATGCTAACCTTTCGGAGACGACTGGCCTTCACTGCAATCTTGTGTTTACTTCTAGTGTTGTAGTCATGGATATCACTGTTAAGCTTGAATTCCTGTAAATTTTTCCGCACATGCATAATATTTTCAAGAATGTATTGGCATGCTACAGTAAGAATGTTTGCCTCTTTAAATTTATCTCTGAGAGATTCTCTGGCTTTTAGTTCGTAGATGGAGCGTACAGCTCGTTTCTGTAGCACGAAGATGGTCTGGATGTCAGCCGCTTTACCCCACAACAGGATTCCGTAGGACATAACACTATGGAAGTAACTATAATACACCAGCCTGGCCGTTTCAACGTTAGTTAACTGTCTAATACGTCTAACTGCATAGGCCGCAGAACTAAGTTTGCCAGCCAGAGTGGCAATATGCGCATGCCATTGCAGTTTTGAATCTAAGGTAATGCCTAAGAACACTGTGTTGTCTTCAAATTCCAGTTCATCATCCTTTAGTTTGATCTTAGAATAGTTTATTTGCTTGACATTTGGCAAAGTGAATTTGATGCACTTTGTTTTCTTGGAATTTAGAAGTAAATTATTTGCTGTAAACCAGTTCACAACAGTAATTAGTGCCTCATTAATAACATCATAGTTTTTCTCTTTCCGTCCTATCTTGAAGATAAGTGATGTATCGTCTGCAAATAGCACTATATCATGTTTATGTTGCACCAAGTTTGGTAAGTCATTGATGTAAACTAGGAACAGAAATGGACCCAGAATCGAGCCTTGAGGGACTCCAAGCGCAACAGTTGTCCCTGCAGATTGAGTTCCATTAATAACTACTCGTTGAGTTCTTTTCGACAGATACGATGAAACAAGGTCAAGAGCACCGTTTTTTATCCCATAATGTCTTAACTTTCTAATTAAGTTCATATGATCAACGCAATCAAATGCCTTTGATAGATCACAGAACACTCCAATAGCATCTTGAGCCCCTTCCCAGGCATCATGTATATGTTTAATTAGTACCACCCCGGCATCGGTGGTAGAACGACCTCTAGTGAATCCGAATTGATTGCTATTGAGTAGTTTATTGCGATTAAAGTGGGACATAAGCTGATTAAGAATAAGTTTCTCAAAAACTTTGCTTAATGCCGGTAGTATTGATATTGGCCTGAAGTTGGTAGGGTCACTTTTTGCTCCCGATTTAAACAAGGGGATAATTTTACTGTGTTTCATCAGGTCAGGAAAAACTCCAGTATCAATACATTTATTGAAAATATCAGCTAAGAAAGGTGCGATTGATTCTATAATGGAATGTAATACTTTTACTGAAAGGCCCCAGAGATCTTCAGTCTTCTTTAAATTTATTGACTTAAAAGCTTTTATTAAAGTTATGGGAGACACATAAGTAAAGCTAAAGATTTCTGTACATTCTGTTACATTTGCTTTCAATAATGATTCAGCGACATCTGGTGATGAGTTTAAGGACTTCGTAGTCTCGACAGGCACGTTAGAAAAGAACCGCTCAAAATGATCCGCTACTTCGTAGTCAGAACTTACCAGAGTATCATCGATTCGTAGGCTGTAGTGCGGATCTTTTATTTTACTTTTCCCAGTTTCAGTGTTGATAACTTGCCATACAGTTTTGACTTTATCTTTGGAGTTTTGGATCTTTTTTGACAAGTAATCGGCTTTAGCGGCGACACACATTAATTTAAAAGATTTCGAATAGTTCCTAACATACTCTAGAAATTCCGGCCTTTTATCAGTAGTTCTCGAATCGTACAACTCATAGAGTCGGCGTCTTCTCCCGTGAATATCTGGGGTAGCCCAGTCGCTGAACTTAGGCTTGACCTTGCTTTGAATTTTCTTTAAAATAAAACTGGCATCAAATTCGGTTTTGATGCAGTTAAACAATTGAGCACATAAACGGTCAGGGCTTTCCTGAACAATTGGAAGGTAACGTAATCGTTCCGTGATATTGCGATTGAATAAATCTAATCTTTTTTCAGAAATAGGTCTGCACATTGTGTCTCGTGGAGCTTCGTCAGTTTTTCCGCTGAAAGAGACTTGTTGTCCACAGTGGTCAGAACTTAAGGTGTTTATGATTGACTTATTAATAGCTTCCTTGTTACTGAAAACGTTATCTATACATGTTGCGCTGGTTGCTGTAATACGAGTAGGTTCATAAAATAAGTTCACTAAGTTAAATGATTTAAAAGTATTCACTAGGCTCACGCACATGTGCGATTTCTCAAGCAAGTTAACGTTAAAATCACCGCACACAATAACACATTTTGCACTCTTGAAAATACTACTCAGAACTTCTTCCATAACAGACTCAAATAGACTGTAATCCGCGGATGGGGGCCTGTATACGCATATAATTATAAATTGATCTAACTCTACGCAAGAGACTTCTATGTGACGCTCGACGGACATGTCAACAATGTCTTTACGCTCTTTACATTTCAAGTTATGTCTTACCATAATTAAGGAGCCTCCTCGCCTACATGACTTCCTAGAATATGAGCTTACTATGCTATGATTGCTAAAATTAAACATAAATTCATGATTTCTAAGCCAGTGTTCCGTTACACAGAGAATATGAATATTTGAACATTGTATAAACAAGTCAATTTCAAGTTCCTTATTCGAAAATCCCTGTATATTTTGATGAACTATATTAATACTAGTGCTACATCTATCAACGGGTTCGAGGCCGGTGATAACACGCGTTGTCTTATCGGTCAGTTTAAATTACTGGCCGGCTCGGTCCCTATTTCCGACCCCACGCTACTAAAGCGTAACACAGGGACCGCCTTAACATTATCCGACGTCGTACTAGTTACGACGGGGTCTACAATATTATATGCGGTCGGTATAAAAAGCGGTCAAGTGAGAATCCAGGTCGTGCACCGAGGGTCCGTATACAGATGTGTACCGATTCCAGGCCTATCAATTCAGGAAAATCTCAACAACATGGTACAGCGCCATCTGGGTGTGAATTTTGATAACAAATTTGAGCTATTGAATAACGTAGTACATATGGTGGTTTTTCAAGGATAATTGTTTATGACGGAAACCGATTTTAATTGTTTTTTTTTTTATTTATAAAAGGTAGTTTCAACATGTTATGTAATAATTATATATTTTCCTTGGTAAACTTCGGAGATAAGGGGGGGGGGAGGGACGGTATATTTTTTACATTTGCCCTCATAAATCGAAAATGATGCAACGTAAAAAAAATGTTTTAGAATGTACAACTCAAGCCCTTTCATATGACAGCCCACTTGACATTTTTACTAGACTTTCAAATTTTGAACAACCTGTCATAAAAATTAAAATATATATATATAAGGTCAATGAGGGTAAGACCGGCATACTTTTTTCATAGTTAACTTTGGTGTGAAATACTACCTTATTTATTCAAATTAGGTTAATGACTGTGATGGCACATAGTAAAGAATTTTGTACTTTACCATTTAACTAAAGTGTCACAGCCTTTTAATACGAATAAAGCAAATAAACAGAGTTTTTTTTAAAACTTGACGTGTAGACGGTCTTCCCGTGTAGTATAAGGCAAGTCCGTCTACTAATGATTTAACGCACAATTTGGTCACTAATACGTTTGCAAGCAAGTTCATCAAAATAATTATTCACGACATTCAAATTTGTATCTTAAACACACCTGAATAGGGTTTAAATTCGGAGTAAATTATATTTTTATAAATTTAAGGCAAGATCGGCATATATCACAAAGGTGGGGTTGAGAACCTTTTTAGGAAGATAAGTATATATTCATTATTTAAGTATGTGGGTTCCGAAATAAATAGTCCAAAGCGTATTTTTGATTTACTGAGATAACAGGGTAGGCATTACTTTATCCATTGTTCTTAATTATATTGTAAAATAGGAAGAGTTGCGGTAATTTAGTACACCTAACGAAGACCAGTAACTGTCAATTGGCCAAAATAATTAGGGTACTAAGCGAATTTTGCCACAGTTGTAGGTAAAGATGTTAAACAACATACTGTACTTGCGGATGTACTGGTGGATGGGGGGTGGAGGTAAGGGGTAAGGGAGTGTAAAGGTCCCTTTTCTGGTTTGTTTGTAAAAATCTCGTAAACGGTAGCCCGTAGGAAAAAATGTTCTGAGACATAAGTGATATACATAAAGTTCTGTACAAAAAGGGTTCTATACACTTTTCCGCTAAGATGAACATTTAATGAGATATTAAATGGGAAAAAGCTTCATTCTTGGAAATTTCATAGTATGAGAATTTTGTTGATCCAAATTCAGCTAAAAACGGGGCGCGCAAACAAAATTTTGAGCTACCCCATCGAGTGGGGTATCGTTGTTTAGAGCTGGTTGAGTAGTTTTAAAAACATTGGACAGCAATGGAATGAGAAGCCAGTAATACTTAATATCGTATATATATTGAGGCAGGAAAATCAGTTTCCAACCTCTGCCCCAAGGCAAGTCCGGCATATGACGGGCTTGCCTTGTTCCAAGTAGACGGACTTTCCATCTAATGATTATTTTTTTCTAAAAATTGACATTAACATAACTACTAGACTAAGGCGTTTTCCGTTAATTTAAACATAGAAATGAGATAGTTGATTCCTTAATTACATACAAAGCCTTTCTTTCGTAGCACCTGCTTCAGAAAATATTTTTTTATAAAATGATTTTGCAGGATTGTTGCATTAACTCATCGAGTTCAAAACATGAAATGACTTGGCCAGTGAATCGCTCTGCAGTTAGCCGTCACAGCGACATCTTTTTTAGTGCGTTGGCACTAGAATAAAAAACTGCTTTATCGACCGGACGATACAGGGGGATACGTATTCAAATTCAAAAGTTATGACCAGTAGACGGACTTGCCCTGTAGACGGACTTCTCCACAGTGACCTTATATCGTTTATTTCCAAAACAAAAGTTACATGGCAGCTTATCCTAGAACCCGCCAAACTGTATAACAGTTTGTTGGCGGAGACACGCTCTCGTATTGTTCACAGAAATAAAAAAAATATATTAAAAAATAAAACATGTTTTATGCCTCTAAGTAGGTGGTCTAGGTGTTCTTTAATAACTGTTCCAAATTTCAAATCGGTAGCATAAGTAGTTCTTGAGATATTTAGTGATGTGACAGACAGACAGACAAAGTGAAAACATAAGGGTTCCTTTTTTACCATTTTGGCACGGAACCCTATAAAGAAATTAATAAAAATATAGATGAATGACATAAGACGAAACTATAAAAAAGTTGTATAAGGTTGCAACCAACATATTTATTGGCGGCAAGGTACGGATTTTACTTGTGTGAATCGCAATGTTCAGTCAATCATTATTGTGTCCGATTAATTTAAGATATCGATAAGTCTGCGAATGGAGAGAGGGAGGTTATTTTCCCTTAAATTTTTGGATTCCGTTATCTATCTACGCCAAGCTTACGAAGAAATCACAAATAGGTCTTTAAGAACAGCTCCTTACACAAGTGTATATTTTTGTTTTAATTCTTGTAAACATTCAGTTGCAACAGGATATTTTACATACATATGAGCCACTATTTAAACTCGCGGGTTTAAATATAATAAATTAAATAAATGAACTTTATTCTGCAAGTAGGCCGCAAAGGCACTTTTACAAGTCAAAAACTACTAGCGTTTCTCATGAGACCACTGCCGAGAAGAAACGCCGAAAGAAACTCGACAGTCAGTCATTTCCTTCAAAATATGCTTATTACAATGATACTACTTAACCTACTTAAGTAAATGTAAGTGGTAAAAAACAAAAGAGAATTGAAAGAAAAACGAGGAAAAAATAACAATAGGTATTTACAATGTGTAGTTACACAAGAAAACGAAACATGTCGAATTATTTGATATGCTTTCCTGCAAGAACTGTGTCAACTAGATACAATGAAAATATTAGACTCTTTACGCTATTTAGGTATTTGGTTGTATAGTTGGCGAGATCGCGCGGCACATCCGCGTTTATCCTCCTACGACCCAATTTCGAAGACGGTACTTCCGAGGAAGACCCAATGTCCTAATATTAGAACTAATTAATAAAGTACTGAACGCCCGGACCAAAAATTGTTCATATCTGGTTGACCGTATATTTTGTTCTAGTACTATCACAGTGGGTCATTGCTCCAACTCTCTGTTAAAATACTTGGGCTTTCACTGCAAACTGATTTTGTCCTAGTATTATCACTTTGAACCCCAGGAGGTTATTACGTTGTTAGTTATACACTTGCAATAATAAATAACATAATATCCACAGTATTATTTCAAATTTAGACAATGTTTTAAGTAGTATTTTACATTTGCCATAGTTAATACTGGTACTCGTGAGGTCATGCAATAACTCATTAGGTAAGTTATTCAAAATGGACGGAAGCAAATACTAAATCGTTCTTCTACCATAAGTGTTAGTATTGCATGGCAACAGGTATGGTGGTAAATAATCTAGGGTACGTAATTTACAAGGCCGTGTTATTTTTTCTCATTAGGGTATTATTTCTCATTCCGCAGCCAATATTTATACTCGTAGTAATTACGTACGAAGGTTTTCTATTGAATAAAACCGGTATTTGACAGCTAGAAAACGACGAGACAGCGAAACTAATGTATTTACTAAACTTAAGCTAAAATGAATGTTACTGATATCTTTTTAGGGCTGAGTTTTCTCTACTTCTTTATCTCTAGGACTCTAACGTTATATGAGCACTAGCGACCCGCCCCGGCTTCGCACGGGTGCACTATTTAATGGATGTTATTATACATATAAACCTTCCTCTTCAACCACTCTACCTATAAAAAACCGTTCTGTTGCGTAGTTTTAAAGATTTAAGCATACAAAGGGATATAGGGATATAGGGATATAGGGACAGAGAAAGCGACATTGTTTTATACTATGTAGTGATAATGTTTGAGATCAGTTTGCAGGCGACACGGTTTTGCCCCGCCGCCTCGCTCGACGAGTAGACGCAAAAACTTGTGAACACGTTCAATTAATACCCTTATTTATTACTTCAAACTCGTAGAGGGCAACTCTCAGCAACCAAACTTATAATTCGCCAACCAAACTTATATTTCTCCAACCAAACTAATATGCTGCAACCAAACTGATATACTCCAACTAAACTTATAAACTCCAACCAAACCTATAATGGCTATCACAAGCCACAGAACTTATAGATTATAAAAACACTATGTCTATTCGGTTGAAACCGCTCAACCAATCTCACTGGAGCGCAAACTCTTAGAGTATTCCAGTGTTCCAAACCACACGCGTGGTCGTGCTGGAGGTTTTCCCCTGGATTGTCCCCAGGCTACTCTCCAACCGCGCACTCCTATCGCTTTATTGGGCCCGGCCTATAAAGCCACAGTCAGGTTCAAAAAAAGAAAAAAAAAAAACATCCCCTCCGTGCGAGCGCCACACCCAGAATGTCGCGTCCCGCCAGTCCTTACTCTGAGAACCCCGCATTGTCGTCAGAACCTTAATTTATTCCTTTTTATGAATTCTATTTGCCTAAATCTTATATTTTATTTAATAAAACCTTACACGTATTCCGTATTTTTGTACGTCGCGGGACCGTGTTTAGTAGTTATCGAATTGGTTAACACATTCAGATCATGAGATGGAGACTAATTTTGAATTAGTTGAAGAAAACCGAATAACATTATTAATGGATAACGTGACTTAATCTCATACAATACTAATTTAATTACCTACCCGAATGAGAATATCCTGGTTCTTAAGGTTGACAAGGGAAACGCCACTGCTCATGGACTCAAAAGATTACGATAGCAAAATACAACTTTTACCGGATGACTCCAGCGTATACAAGTCAGTCTCATACACCTACCACAACAGTGACACATATAGTCCCTATTCGTCCCGGTACCGCCGCACACCGGTTAGAGTCAGTCCGCCCCAGGTCGGGCCTAGCTGAGTTTCTTGCTGGACTCTTCTCAGCTAGGCTAGGTTTAGTGAACCAGCGACAAAACTCCCAGTAGCTCGATTCCACTCACACCTTAGATTCGGTTGAAACCGCTCAACCAATCTCACTGGAGCGCAAACTCTTAGAGTATTCCAGTGTTCCAAACTACACGCGTGGTCGTGTCGGAAGTTTTCCCCAGGCTACTCTCCAACCGCGCACTCCTATCGCTTTATTGGGCCCGGCCTATAAAGCCACAGTCAGGTTCAAAAAAAAAAAAACAGGCCTACCGCCAACGTATCGCGCCATATTAGGGCTTTCATCAAGTTATGGAAGCGATATGTTGACGGTATCTAATCATTTTTTTATAACATTACAACTACACACTACAGTATACATAATAAAACAAAAAAAAATAAAATAAAATGGAAGTATAATGAATCATTTCAGAGACTTGCCTGCTCCTCTCCGACCGCGTCCTTAAACGGAGAAATTCTCAGCTTTCTTAAAGAACTCGCAAACGTAACAATACAGCCCCCATCTCAGCCCCCTCCGCAAATATACGGGGGCATAGTTCTCCCGAATTGTACGCCTTAGACAGACTGCTGAGAAGGCTTCTGGTAATGTTAACGGCCGCTATACATTGACTTTGTGACTTAGCGGGGCGGTATTTGTGAGTGGTATTTTGTACTTTGATATAAATCTTACTAATGTCCCACAGATTTCCTCAATTAACAGGTAGTCAGTACAAGAATTCTATCACATCGTCAAGATATGATTCGGATATTTGTTGCACAATCGCCTTTAAATTACTGACCAAATTTAAATGAAATTGAATATACTTAGAGATAGTTCATCTATACTTATATTATAAATGCGAAAGTTTGTTTGTCTGTCTGTTACCTCTTCACGCTTAATCAGCTGAACCGATTTAGATAATATACGATATGGAGATAGTTTGAGCCCCGGGGAAGAATATAGGATACTTTTTATCCCGGAAATCATACTTTAAGTGTGTGGAAGTTGAGTATGGAAGAGCGATAACTATGTAAGCATCTGAAATAAAATAATAATTAATTATGAATTCTTATGATTCAAGTAATACTCAAATTAAATGTATTTTATTTATAGCAAGGTCGCGAGTAAAAGCTGACCTATTATTCCTTTTTTATACCATAAAGTGGTAAGTTCAGCAATTCTTCCTCATTATGTCTTCAAAAGTAATATATAAGTATGTTATAGATCAAATCAAGCGTTGATACCTGAAACAAATAAATTACAACTGGTAAATAAATAGGTGGATACATTTCTTGAAAAGTGACAAGGTATGTAAGTATGTCTACAGTATCGATGATGATAAACAAATTCAACAAGTGATCGAATCCAAATTACTTCGAAATTCGTTTACAATTTGTCAGTCTTCCATGTAGGTAAATGGTTGATAAAATCGACGCGAAAGTTTCTTGCGCAATTAACTTAATGAAATAACAAAGAAAAGGTTTCATTCCGTCTAACTTTCCATAATTTTGAACAATGTTTACCATGGGACCCATTCTGCCTATGCCAAAAAAGGTACTTCATAAATTTTGTATAGTTGTCGTTTGAAACAGCCGATTTTTATTCGTGAAAATAAGGTTGGTTTAATCATAAATGAAATAGAGTATCCACAGAAGTCGTTCAAAATCATATTCTTTTCAAAATGATATTCAAAAGAGCAACTTTCTATGAAACGTCAAAAACGCGCTGTTAAAGTTTAAAATAGGAAAAAGACACTGATAGACTGGGATAGGAACTGGGGTTTTCTATGTTGTGGGCGATAGGCCAGCAATCTATCACTACAATATCACATTTTCTCCATTTTTGTGGTTCCGTACCAAAATAGTAAAAAAGGAACCCTTATTATAAGGTTTTTAGGGTTCCGTAGCCAAAATGGCAAAAACGGAACCCTTATAGTTTCGTCATGTCCGTCTGTCCGTCTGTCCGTCTGTCCGTCTGTCCGTCTGTCACAGCCGATTTACTCGGAAACTATAAGTACTACAGTGATGAAATTTGATGGGAATATGTGTTGTATGAACCGCTACAAAATTATGACACTAAATAGTAAAAAAAAGAATTGGGGGTGGGGCCCCCCATACATGTAACTAAGGGATGAAAATTTTTTTTTCGATGTACATACCCGTGTGGGGTATCAATGGAAAGGTCTTTTAAAATGATATAAAGTTTTCTAAAAAACATTTTTCTTAAAGTGAACGGTTTTTGAGATATCAGCTCTCAAAGTCGTAAAAAGTATGTCCCCCCCCCCTCTATTTTTATAACTACGGGGTATAAAATTCTAAAAAAAATAGAGGTGATGCATGCTAATTAACTCTTTCAACGATTTTTGGTTTGATCAAAGTATCTCTTATAGTTTTTGAGATAGGTTGATTTAACTGTAATTTTGGTTAAGTTATTTTTGCTGTTTTATAGATACTAGTACGGAACCCTTCGTGCGCGAGTCCAACTCGCCCTTGGCCGGTTTTTTTTTTAATGTTGCTAATTATTTCAAGAACTACTTTTGCTATCAATATGCAATTTGGAACTATAAAGAAGGGTAACCTAGATGCATGAAACATGGCATTTTTTTATCTTCTGTGTGAAATGACAGCTAAAAACCGGCCAAGTGCGTGTCGGACCACGCACAATGAAGGGTTCCGTACCAACACCTACTAGTCCACATTCAAGGAAATCCCTTGACATATTCTGGTGAATATGATAGGGGTTCACTTTGCAGGCCTAGGCCGCACCCGAAACGTGATACTTCGCAGCATTTTTTTTTTAACCTGACTTTGGCTTTATAGGCCTAGCCCAATAAAGCGATAGGAGTGCGCGGTTGGAGAGTAGCCTGGGGCCTATCACACACATAACAAACATAACGTCAATATTTCATTACTTGTTTGAAAAAAAAATGGAATAGTACTTATCAACTTTAAATCACATGCTGCGTCATCAAGATTAGTTGGTAATATTTTTATTATTTACAAAGTATTTTCGTGGCTTTTGTTTACAATACAATACAAATACTCTTTATCGCACACCTCACACAAATGATTCAGCTACACACAGAATCAAAACAACAACAGTATACAGGTAGAGGTAGACAACAGGCGATCCTATCGCTAAAGAGCGATCTCTTCCAGACAACCTTTAGGTAGCGAAAAAAAAACATAAATTAAACAGTGGGTGGTGCAGAAATTATTATGAAACAGATTTATAAAATATACAAGGTTAAATACATATATATTTTGTAAATATTTATACACAATCATACATATATAACAATATCAGATACATATATAAAATACATATATACATATTGCAATTGTTTATTGGTAATGTAAGAATAATTTATGTATAATGTTGTCAACATCGGAGATGTAGACCCCGAATCTACAATCCACATTACAATGTCTGCGGCGGCCCGCAGCTGGTGATTAGTTGACACCAATTAGCCCGCCTTAGAGCCTAGGTAATGGCGAATAATTATTCACGGTATAACTGACAGGTATAGAAATTACCTACCACACGCTATGAAACATTACGAGTATATTACTAATTCTGAATATTGTACTACATTATAGCCCGCGACTTTGTCCGCATAGATTTTAGATGGTAACAAAGATATAAATGAGGTTTTTCTGTCAGTTGCCTGATGCTGTTAATCTTCTGTCAAAAACTACCCAAAATAAAGACAAAATTTTCGCAATCTTAGATTTGAAAATGGATGTCATTTTCGTAATCGGCACCCCGAGGAACCCCGATGGTGACACCCATATCGATTTTTAAAATGAGTAAATGTCGCCATCTTGGATTTGAAAATGGATGTTATATTCGTAATCGGCACCCCGAGGAACCACAAAGATAACACCCATATCGATTTTTAAGAAAAACTAATATCCACCATCTTGGATTTTAAAATGCGTATCATTTTCGTAATCGGCACCTCGAGGAACCTTGACGATGATACCCATATCGATAATTTTAAAAAACTGTCCGCCATCTTTGATATGAAAATTCATTATGTAATTTTCGTAATCGGCATCCCGAGGAACATCGAAGACACCCAGCATATCGCGTTTTAAGAAAAGTAAAGATTTGCTCCCCGCACAAACTTAGAACCCCTTTTTCACCCCTTTAGGGGAGCAATTGAGCAAAAAATCAACTCTCTAGCGTTAGCAGTTTCAGCTGTGCGTTGATGAGTCAGTCAGTCAGCCAGTCAGTCAGTCAGTGAGGACTTCTTCTTTTATATATACAGATTAAATAGGTCTTTTAAATGAGACAGTATTAGGTCTTTTAAAGTAGCAAGTAAACTGTCTATTACCTCTTGAAGTCAGTCTTCACACTTAAACCTCTGATCGGATTTAGATGGGCATAGTTTGTATCCCGAGAAAGGACATAGGATAAATTTTATTCCGGAAATTATCCCCAAGGGGTTAAACGGGGAGGAACGTTTGTAGGTATGGAGGGCACTACAATACATAAGCAAAGTGGCAAAATGTGGCTTGAGTGTGGTTACAGTCAAATAGCTACTGGACTTGTGGCGCGTGACATGCTTTGATGATCTGTTCATCATATTCTTTTGGTTTGTGGTTGGCTCGGTTCGTGGGCATTCTCTGATTGACCGAGTGAAACGAAGGTCTCTGCTTCAGCTTCGATTAAAATGCTTTCATATGTCCGGTTTTCCGTTTGTTCTCGTCTACAGGTCGCAATTCTCAACCGATTCTCGTGAAATTTCGTGAGCAGGTTCAATATTCATAATTGATCTTTTTTATAATGTCAGATTTTGGAAATTATAAAAAAACTCACTCACGAGGTCTACAGCTCACAGAGTCCAAAGTTGTATACTGGCCTGAAGATTCATTTTGTACCCATTAACTTTTCGAAAGGAATTACGTTTATTGATAACAAGCGTTTAAATAAAGATACCAAACGTTTAGACAATTTCTACGTGCTGGTAAAGAAAATCCTCTTAACTCAGGTTTTTTTCAGCGGATGTGTTTTCATTATCTAAAGG
The DNA here is from genome assembly GCA_963556455.1 of Epiblema foenella. NCBI lineage: Eukaryota > Metazoa > Arthropoda > Insecta > Lepidoptera > Tortricidae > Epiblema > Epiblema foenella. The sequence goes on along the minus strand of OY747116.1, from coordinate 13,662,461 downwards.
CAGTGGATTGAAAATAGATAGCGGAAAGTTTTCCAGCGGTCTCGCGGGCGGCGAGCAACATTTGAAATTCCGAGCGAGGCGAGGCCGCTCTAATAACGTTATCGGAGTAGACAGCCAGCGTGGAAGGATTTCAACTGATTTCTTCACCATAAAAACTAGTTTAAGCACAATAGACTATAGCTGAATATATTACGAGTAGATTATATAAATCACCACTGTGTCAAAGGAGGTTCGCCAATAGTAGTTTATGCAACTGTACATAATTAGGCCTTAAAACACTCGTGTGATCCTATTATGAAACTCGCTGACGCTCGTTTCATAAAACCACACTCGTGTTTTAATGCCTAATTATGTACAGTTGCAAACACTACTTTCTCTACATCCGTATATTAAATTCTCTTTCATGTGTTCAGGAACCATTGCGTTGCAAGTGTAGTGAGGTCAAGCGTGAGCCCGTTGAAGTCTTTTGAGCACGAGCCTGTATCGTTATGGGCGGAGATGGCCATAACGACACCGTTTTTGATGCTGTTACGGCCATCTCCGCCCCGGACCGGCGCGATATTGTAAAATTGGCCCTTACCTACACTTTTGAGCACATAAAAGAGGATTTACTGTATGGGGGCAGATAAACAATTTTAAATTTTTTGTGTCACTTGTAGAGTCTGGCTAATGAATGTGGAGACCGAGATTTATTTAAGACTTTTTTAAACGGCAACTGTAATATAAATGTACCATACGTCACTTCGTTTTCGTGTCAATTACCCTCCAAAAACAGGAGCAAATGGCATCATAGTAAATTAGTATTATTACGCTTTCGTTCCATTTCAAACTCTCTTGCCTGCAATCGCGATGAGTGGAGAAATACTATCGCAAAAGGCCGCGAAATCCACGATAACGCCTGGTTCCAAGATCTGGCCCACAAGCGTGCTAAAAGGCGTAACCGCCAAGAGGATACGGATCCTCAGTACGCTTGTCGTAAATGTGGACGTAAATGTCGATCCCGGATTGGACTATACAGTCACGAGAAGCGTTGTTTCTCACACACAGACGCTGTTTAAATCATCTGTCAAGATGCATAGGCCGATGAATGAATGAATGAAAAAGTTTATGGTACTGTTATCGCTTTATCGCTTACTGCTGTACTGGATTGCCTGATGAAAATAATAATAATATAATATAATATTTTGTTGACAATCTACACAAATCGACCTAGTCCCAAACTAAGCAAAGCTTGTACTATGGGCACCAAGTGACGATATAAATACTTATATAGATAAATAGATACTTAAATACATAGAAAACATCCAAGAATCAGGAACAAATTTCATGTGCATCACACAAATAAATGCTCTGACCGGGATTCGAACCACCACCACCACCACCACCAACTAGGCTAAAGCGGTCGTCAAAATGTAATTCGTTGCCCAATATCATTCTTATTTTATCACAAAGCTATATTTCTATTTTATTTTATATTTTCCCAATTAGTAATCCAACTGTAAATCGAAACATTTTCTACTTTCGTACTTTCTAGCGCCATTAAATTGTGTTCTCCACGGAAGAGTGTTTAAAGCCAATCATGTGAGTAATTTCTGCGCTTCGTACACGTACGGTCCACTCGTACCGGTGCGGAGTGCATTAAATGTCCGGTCCACAGGTGACGCCGTGGACGAGGCATGAGCGGAGAGCGGGTGCATTAGCGGAGCAGAGCGCGTGTGCCAGAATTATTCGGCAACAGTCTTTTCTGTCACCGTTTAGATGTGTCACTAATCTGCAATTATAATATCTACTCCCAACCATAGAGCAAGTAATAGTAACCATACAAGTACAGAAGGTTCACTTCCTAACAAAAAAGGCGTTTAGGCATAAAAAACGTTCCTACTCTGTGCATCTCTGTCTATCGCATAAATTGTATTCATTCACACGCGGCACGTGTAGCGTTAGGGCTGTCACGCCAAAAATACATCGATGAAAAACGTTGTAACTCACCAGAGGTCGCTCGGGTACAGTGAACCCATATTAATTAAGTACCTACCTATGTGTTCCTTCACATAATTGTGCCTATGTATGTCAGTATCATTGTGAATAACGCCACAACTCTTGAAATTTTAATTCGTAAGTAAGAATAGTTCATAAAGCATGCCTTTTTAGGGTTCCGTAGCTACTTTTATAGAAAATTATTTTGAACAGCGTATATAGCTTTAAGCCTTTGGCATTAAGTCCGCCATTTGTGCACTGTATGTTTGCGCAATAAAGTTTAAATTAATAAAATAAGTAGTTCAAAAGATTACGCTATCACCGGAAAACGGTGGCGGCGGAACTTGAGACGACATGCATGTGCTCGCTCGCGCGGTGTCGGCCCTCGACGGACGAGCGACCCCGGGGCGCGCGAGCGTTAGGTATCTAAAGCTTTACGCGCCGCCCATTGCAAGCCTCCTGTCCCAAGAAATATATTAGTCATCATTTTAATCAAAACTGTTTCTAAGTATAAGTCATCGGATTAATGTAAATATGTATCTTAAATTATAGTTTAATTTAATTTTTAAAGGTAAAAATAGCTACCAAAACCCGAATCAGCGTATCCCAATTCCAGGTGGTCTTGTCTGTTCTATTTCTATTTTATTCTATTCTAAACGAAGGTTTGACGAAGCGAGTTTCTGGCTGGAGCCCGGGCGGAGGGCGGGAGAGTGAGTGCCAGAAACGAAAGTGGGGCTCAGTCAACTTCTTGGCGGTCATTGTTTAATGAAAACGCAATTATTTTAAATAATTATTATTTGATGATTGATATTACTTCCAAGTCATTCTTAATTGATGTTTAAGTACGCCTTTTAATATTATTTGGTGATTTAATTTAGGTGACAGATCTACTATTATAGGAACAAATATAATCTATTAGGTCACTGAAAATGCATTTAATTAACAAATGATGCTTCATTAGCCGATTCTGCTTAAAAACTGTATCAAACTTTCTACTTTCCTAAACTTATTACCAAAAATTAATCAGTTGGTCCATAAGATGAAGCCAAAGAATATGTGCAAATAGTTATAATACACTCAGAGCACATGCATTGTTTTATGAGGATTATACGTCGATCTAACAAAATACAAAATACAAAATACAAACATTTATTCTGCAAATAGGCCACAAGGGCACTTTTACATGTCAAAATATTAATTTATAATTTAAGAAAGTCTGACTATAATAAGTAATACATTTTTCATGTCAAAATATTAATTTACAGTTCAAGAAGGAATAATAATTTCGAGTTTAACAATTATAACAAAATTAATGTCATACAGTGAAGATAAACTTGCAAAGTTATCTATTACAAATATTAAGTTAGAGATGTATAAGGTCTCAAGATTAAACAAGGAGTGAAATTAATATATTATCCCAGAGATGTACATGGTCTCTGAGCGTCAAAATTAAAATTAATTTAATATTGTTAGAGATGTATATGGTCTCTAAGTCACTGATAATAAAAACGAATCCACAACAGGATGATGTCTCTCGTCAATCCCTTATAAAAGACACTAGTATTAACGTAGTCACTATGTCCTAGCAAGCATGAATAGACCGGACTCCACAATATATAACCAATATATATCAGCTTTCCTGTTTGCATTTTGCATGTAGGTTGTGAAAATAAGACCGTGAATACTTTTTGAATGTAACTTATTACAGAGAAAACCTATATGGCAAACGTCCGAGATCTCGACCCTAACAAAATACTGGGCAATTTCAATCTTAATTCATTACCATAGAGGTGAACGATAGGCATCAAGCATTGGAGATTGAAGTGTCAAACATTGTGAAGTACCTTACACACTATTCATCATTATGTTTTTCACATCTCATGCTCGAAAAGTGTGCCATATTAGACTTGGCAAACTTGGGGCTAAAGTAGTGTACTTAGGGAAAGTATGAATACATGTATATGTTTTACAACACATTTTAATTTGACCAATCAAAACACTTCACCTATTAAATCCACCAATAACAGAATACTAATTTAACTCTTTTTAAATATTTCGTATTGGGTATCAAACAACCAGAATACAACTTTACTAAAATCGACCAATCAGGAAAGAATTCATTTCTCTAAAGATTAAGTTTGTAGTAGTCCAGTATTGCACAATAATTAAAAAAGTGATTACTTAAATCATTAGAGCAACACTTTGAAGCGCTCAATGGCGAAGGTCAGTAGCTTTTATTCCAGCGTGAATGTAACGCGCGAACCGCGGTGTTTGTTTTGTGTGTCAAACTGTTTAGAAAAAAAACATGCCGCCAAATTACACATGTTCGTGCTGGAATTTAATATTAATTTTGGGTGGAAGACCTTTGTTTATTTATTTTCTCGGAATCGAAGTGAAAAGTAGTGTATATATGGTCTAAAAGTCATACTTACCCCTTGAATTATTTTACCTCACTTTGTTCGGGAAAATAACTATCTCGTGGTAATGTGGCTCATTTTAGACCCTTGTCATACAATCTACTTTGACTTAGATACAATATACACAATGATGAAATTTAATGAGGGTTACGACTCCCTTGACTTGGACCGTACCGTTCACCTCCACTTCGCAAGTTACGACTTATATTTTCACACGTTGTATTTCCACCTTGTTATCGCTTGTCGCGCTAACTCTCCCGGGTTTTTACTACCGCGGTCGCCTCGTTACGGACCACTTGTGAAACAACACACATTTTACCCGTTTAATACTTGGTCACCCTATTTCGCGTGCATTACGTGTCCGCTCCTTTTACGTCAAGTAGGGTGCACATTTTTCAATTCGTTATTTGAGACTTAAATGACAAGTTACTAGACCAATTACTTTTTTAAATACAGTTGCTCAAACAGTGGTAAAGTACCACTTAATACATAAAGTATGTAGCTGTAGGTTCAATCAGTTTATTCATTTATTTAATAAAGTATTTGGCATTAAAACTATACTTCTACTATATTTAAAACAGTGAAATTGCATATTAGACAAGTTAAAGGGTTATCAAATATTAAAAAATCTAAGACTGTTTTCAAAAAGTTGCCTGATTGAGTAGAACAGACCAATGATTTTTTAAACAAATTAGGTGATAATGTTTATTATTACATATGTTTTACCAGAAAATAGTAGTATATCATTGGTAACTCAGTCTTTTTTGGAAATTTCCTTACTTTTCCTATTAAAGCCAACTTAATTTTGCGGTTGGGTCGGAATCCTAAATGTGCGTTGTCCGACACGTACTTCGGCGGTTTCTTTTTGTTCGTTTCAGTGCCACTCAAAAAGGCTTCAGATATCACTAGATAACCTTTTTTGGGCGATACATGTATCATGTAATCTAGACAGCTTCTTGCCTTGTTCTAGGAAAAATACACATCACTACATAGTATAAAACAAAGTCGCTTACTCTGTCCCTATATCCCTATGTATGCTTAAATCTTTAAAACTACGCAACGGATTTTGATGCGGTTTTTTAAAAAGATATAGTGATAGAAGAGGAAGGTTTATATGTATAATAACATCCATTAAATAGTGCACCCATGCAAAGCCGGGGCGGGTCGCTAGTAATTACATAAAATAACGGCTATAGCCCCAAAAGGGATAGCATAACACATAAAATAGATAATAATCATAATTTACCAGTGGCTTAGGCTCTGCCTCGCTTCCGGCGGCACCCTAAGTTAGGTTTTTTTTTATGTTTTTAGGGTTCCGCACCAAAAAATTAAAACGGGACCTTATCACTAACACTTCGCTGTCCGTCCGTCCGTGCGTCTGTCACCCGGTTATATTTCATATACCGTGATAATTAGACAGTTCAAATTTTGTTGTATTTCTGTTGCCGCTATGAGAAAATCTTCTAAAAACAGAATAATTCTAAAAACTTATTCGCCAAAAAAATATGTATATTTATCCAACCTGCTCACAAAATTTCACGAGAATCAATTGAGAAATGCGACCTGTAGAGGAGAACAAACCGAAATTCGCCCGCAGAAACTTACAAAAACATTTAAAAAAAAAAGTTTTTGGAAATTTCCGAAAACCGTCTCGACAAAAAAATTCTACATAACTATCGAACCTGCTCACTAAATTTCAAGAGAATCCTTGAGAATTGCGACCTGTAGACGAGAACAAACGGAAATGCGGACACACGAAAGCATTTTTGTCGAAGCTGAAGCAGAGACCTTCGTTTCACTCGGTCAATTAAGAGATAATAACAATGACCTGAACTAGGTTTCCCTGTATTTCAGGCAAAATGAGACTGTAGATATTTGATATACAAATAAAATTGATCCACTTTCTTCCGTAAATTAAATACCAAAGCAAAAAAGTCGGCTCATTATTTTGTAGAATTTAAAACCAAATGAAAATAGTCCTTTTCTTTCTGTAGGTACAGGAAAAGACAAATTGGTCTTCCCCCAGACGCCGTTGATAGGTGTTCTCAAATTAATTTAACCGTAAAATAGGCTGTTTATTAAAATTCCTTCGTTCGCTCCCGCGCTCTAAACTCCAAATAGTTGGACTTGTCAGGAACGCGCGTTCGTTACTCGCCGCCTTAAACGAACTTAACTCCATGGCCGTTATATATACTTATATATATATATATTTTTAACCTGACTGTAGCTTTATAGGCCAGGCCTAATAAAGCGATAGGAGAGCGCGGTTGGAGAGTCATCATCATCATCATTTCAGCCGAAAGACGTCCACTGCTGAACATAGGCCTCCCCCAAGGCTCGCCATTTAGACCGGTCCTGTGCCGTTCGTTTCCACCGGATTCCCGCGACCTTCACCAGGTCATCACTCCACCTTGTCGGAGGCCTACCGACAGCTCATCTTCCGGTGCGTGGACGCCACTCAAGCAGTTTCTGGCCCCATCGACCGTCAGTCCTGCGAGCAATGTGCCCTGCCCACTGCCACTTAAGTCTCGCAATTTCGAAGGCTATGTCGGTGACCCCAGTTCTGCTACGGATAGCTTCATTCCTAATTCTATCACGCAGAGAAACCCCGAGCATAGGTCTGTCCATTGCTCTTTGGGTGACCTTGAGCTTTCTTATGAGGCCCATCGTTAGCGCCCATGTCTCGGATCCATATGTCATCACTGATGACATATGGTTGGAGAGTGGCCTGGGGAAAATGGGAAACCTCCGACACGACCACGCGGGCGGTTTAAAACACTGGAATACTCTAAGAGTTTGCGCTTCAGTGAGATAGGATGAGCGGATTCAACCAAATCTGAAGTGTGAGTGTAATCGAGCTACTGAGAGTTTTGTCGCTGGTTCACTAAACCTAGCCTAGCTAAAGAGTCCAGCAAGAAAGTAGGCTCGACCTGGATTGGACTGACTCTACCCGATATGCGGCGGTACCGGGACGTATAGGGACTATAATGTATCTGTGTTGTCGCGAACGCGCAGTGGACGTCCCCGTCGGCTGATTGTTTTATGCACGGTATAAATCGGTACAGAGTGACCAAGGTTAGGACACAGATTCGTGGGAAGATCACCAGTGATTGTGCGATGACACTTGGCACTCGTCGGGGAAGTGGTGGATGACTGATACTCGCTCTAAACAAGGCAAACTGACCTGAACATGAAGTATTTACTCAACAGTGGATGGAGCCATCGCACCGCTCGCCGTCGGCAGGGCATTCATCCTCACACCTTAGAACCGAAATGGTCGCGTATGGTACGGTTTCAGAGGAATTTCCTCCCACGGACGCTGCGGTTGTGGAATGAGCTCCCTGCCGAGGTTTTCCCGAGGGACTACAGTATGGGGTTCTTCAAGGAAGGAGTGTATAATTTTTTAAAGGGACGGCAATATGCATGTGACACCACAGGAGTTGCAAGCGTCCATAGGCTTACCATCAGGCGGGCCGTACGCTTGTTTGCCACCGACATGGTATACAAAAAAAAGCTAAAAGATATTGTATACTAGCAGCGCCCTGCGGTGTTACCCGCGTATAAAAGGTAGCCTATGACCTATTCTGATGTCTAAGCTACAATACTGGAAAGTTTCATAGAGATCCGTTCAGTAGTTTTTGAGATTAAGCGGAACGTACATCCATTCGCACAAACTTTCACGTTTATAATATTATTAGGATTAGGATGTGTAAAAATGAATAGAAGTTTGAGAGTACGTACTTTATTTTACTTTTTTTATATCTCCACAATTACATCGCCTTAAGGTCGCCGGCCATTCGGCCGCCATCGCTCGTAGCGCTATTACACATATTATGTATCGATTTGCCGTTGTATGGATTAGGGTGTGGGGGGGGAGGGCACGATTACAAATCGATCGACGTTAATAAGGCGCCGGTAGCTGTCATCGCATATAACATTGCGTAACTCGCCATAGAATCAAATCTTAACGAGCATCGCTTACGATTTCAGGACAGTTAACTTTATTATGCTAGCAACAAGGCTCAAATTAGCCAATTGGAGATTACCGCGCGTATAAAATTATCCGGGTTCGTGAACAAATACATCTGATTGAAACGATCCTTGTGTGATATTTCTCCGTTCCTGGTGGTTGTTCTATTACTACTAATTGCACCCTACACTAAGTTGCTGATGGACGAGTGAAAACCGGTTTTATGAATTGACCTAAGCTAACTTCTTTTTAGGGTTCCGTACGTAAAACGGAACCCTTATAGTTTCTTCATGTCTGTCCGTCCGACCGTAAATTTCAACGCGCAACGCGTGTGGGGTACTTACTGATGGACTTTAAAAATAATATGGAGACTTCGAAAAAACTTTTCCAATTAAGTCAACCGTTGGTGAGATATTAGCTGTCAAAGTCATAAAAAGCGTAACCCCTCTAATTTTCAAACCATGAAGTTTAAAATTGAGGTGGTGTGCATTAATAAATACTTTCAAAGATTTTTGGTTTGAATAGGATAGATTTTACGGTTTTTAAGTTTTTGCTTAAAAACTGTCTTGCCCAAACAAAAGGTCGTAAGTGCCTCGGGTTCCCTATGAAGATACATTTTGTTTAGATTCAATGTATTGGATAGTGGTTTTAAATGTGGACTAGTAGGCGTTGGTCGATTTTTTTAACTTGACTGTGGCTTTATAGGCCAGGCCCAATAAAGCGATAGGAGGGGTTAGCACTCTAACTAACCTGAGGAAAATCCGATTCTAGTCGATTTATGTAAGATTGTCCACAAATACTTATTTATTATATTTATAAAGCTTAGATTAAATTAACGGTAATACATTGAGTTTTAAGTATGGGTCGCCATATTTCCGCTACTTTCACCAGCACATCACTACATAGTATAAAACAAAGTCGCTTTTTCTACGCAACGGATTTTGATGCAGTTTTTTTTAATAGATAGAGTGATTGAAGAGGAAGGTTTATATGTATAATAACATCCATTAAATAGTGCACCCGTGCGAAGCAGGGGCGGGTCGCTAGTGTTTCATAAAAAAAATATTAACAGCGGTGTGAAAATCATGACTGCCGCAAACGAGACCTGATACTTAAGATACTTCCATTTTAGGGCTCCGTATGGTTCACTTTGTCTGTCTGTCTGTCTGTCACGTCGCTAATTATATCTCAAGAACTACTTATGATATCGATTTAAAGTTTGGAATAGTTGTAAAGAAGCGTAACCTTGATGCATAGAACATTTTTTTTTCTGTGAAAAATGGCAGATAATTAGGTTGTTCAAAATTTTAGTCTAGTGAATATGTGAATGTGTCATATGAAAAGGCCTGAGCTGCAAATTCTGAAACATTTTAAAAAATCCCTCCCCCCCCCTCTTATATCCAAAGTTTACCAAGGAAAAAAATATGGAACTCGCTACGCTTAGGATACTATTTTTGACCCTAGAGTCCATTCGCTAGCTCGTGTTTCAATTCCACACTCGCGGTTAAAATACAACTTTGCACCCTTGTATAATAAATACCTATTATTTCTTGATCTTTGGAAATAACAAAAGCCTGAGTTTAAATAAGAAATCCTTTCAAAACTTATTACAGGAAGTGTGACGTCGCGAGCCACGCTTTCGTACCCCTGCCACGTCTACATAATCACCCAAGCAAGGCAGCAACTAGCCAGGCTATTCTAAACCTTACGCCATTTTACTATAAAGTACATACCCAAGACTAAAGCTAGGTAAGCGATATTAAACCTTTATCCGCCTGTTATAAGGCCTATGATATTAAACATTCTATAGGTAAGTGGAAGCCCTATAAATAAATGTTGTAGGCATTAGAACAAAGGCCGTTGTCGAAATTAAGTCTATCATAGAATTTCCTCAAAGGAATCAGACAATACAGGCTGACTATACACCCTGTTTATATGAGTATTAACTTAACAGAAATGGACACAATTTTGTAGCAATATTTTAATATTTCAATTTTATGCCGATCCCCTTTCTGTGTAGTTACTTTTTAGGGTAGGGTTCCGTAGCTAAAATTGCTCCCTCATTCTTAGTCGTGAGGCATCGGCTATACGAGCCAGAATACATCTTCCCACCAAATTTGATAGGCTGTGACAAACTATAAGGGTTCCGTTTTTGCCATTTTGGATCGTATAGTCAAGAAAATAGTCGTCATAGTTTAAGAATTTCATCTTTATAGTTCGGTATTTTCGAACGCACTTTTTACGACTTTAACTGCCAATATCTCACCAATGGTTTACTTAAATGGAAAAGTTTATTTAGAAACCTATATATTATTTTTAAAGGCCTATACCTCACACGCCGATGCGCATTGATTTTTTTTTCCTTCACCGGTTACAGTCATGTATTGAGTGCCCCCCCCCCCCACCCCATTCATTTTATTTTAATTTTTCATCGTGGATTTGAAAATGGATGTCATTTTCGTAATCGGCACCCCGAGGAAGCACAAAGATGACATCCATATCGAATTTTAAGACAAGTAAATGTCCGCCATCTTGGATTTGAAAATGGATGTCATTTTCATAATCGGCACTCTGAGGAATCTGGACGATGACACCCGTATTTAAAAACTACGCGTATACTACCCGTGTTTAAACTAGTCATTTATTAATATTACAAGGGCATGTAGTTGATACAAAATATCCATTAAAAAAGCATCCACTTTTTTAAATAATAGTTCTCAATAAAATAATAATAAAAAAATCGTTTTTTGCTCTCCTGAAAAGTAGTGTTTTGGCGTTTATGCCCCTTGAACCTAAAGGTATCGAAAAAAAAATTAAAAAATTTGAACTGTTTATTTCAGTAAAAATATATTTAATTACATTTCATTCTTAACAAGTAATCTTAAATTAAAAAGATTATTGTGTTAAGGAATCTGTTATTGAAAAGACAGACTATCAAGCTCTTTAGCTATAAGACCTTGCTGGATTTGCTGAATAGCAGCGCTAAAACAGCAATATCACAGCACAAAGCGCCTTTTCGCCGCTATGCCGTAAATTAAATGGTTGTAACATTAATTGACCGAGTGAAACGAAGATTTCCTTTGAGCTTGGGCAAAAATTTCGTATGCCCGGCGGATTTCCAGACGTCCAACCATTTCTCAACCTATTGTCTTGGAATGTTATGAGGGTTTGATAATAATGGATGTTTTTTGTAGAGTCAATTTTTGGAAATTTGCTATGTTGAGTAGCCATGGGAGTTGAAAACTTAATAGAAACTCACAAGGTCTACATCCGCAGAAGCAGTAAAACAGTAGATATATAAATTTTGTTAATCTCCAAGTTTTAAAATTATTTGATTTCAAATTATGATAAAAGTATTGATAAAACCAATAAAATGATTACAGGATACGAGGATTTTATTAAAGTTTTAGATAGTAACATTGCCAGTTTTTGATTTTATTTTGTGTATTACAATTTAAGCGGAAAAACACAGTTTTTAGCTTGAAAATGGTTGATTTGGCACTCCAAAAAATATTGTGTCAGACATTAGTATGTTTGACACAATATTTCATAATGAAAAATCCAAAAAATACGTTTAAAGTTTATGACATACGATCGCAATAGTCCTGTTCTAGATAGAAACATTGAGAAAATGTCAATGTACGTGTCAATTCAACGAGAAAATCGCCTACGTAGATGTGCGTTTTTAACTGATAAGGACTCTTATAACACTCATTTCACTCTCAAGTATTAATTAACCTCAACTCTGTCAACCTCCGTTGTGTATGCAACTCCAACATACTCGTATCTAGGTATTATTCCGGATATATCTACTGAGACTCGGAATCGAATCGGAAATTAACAGTACACGCCAACCACAAAGAGCTGTCAATTAGAACTACTCAGAGGAACACAACGAGTTTTAGCCGATAAATGGCTGAGGGCCTGCAAATGATTCTAAGAATGTAACCTCAAAGAAATTTTTCTGTTGTATCTCCACCACTGGAAGAGATCATTCCTTAAAACCGCCTGTTATCTACCATCAACATGTTTAATAGACCGAGTGAAACAAAGGCCTCTGCTTCAGCTTCGACAAAAATGCTTTCGTATGTCCGGATTTCCGTTTGTTCTCGTCTACAGGTCGCAATTATCAACCGATTCTCGTGAAATTTTGTGAGCAGGTTCGATAGTTATATAGAATTTTTTTGTAGAGACGGTTTTTGGAAATTTCCAAAAGCTATTTTTTTTATAAATGATTTTGTAAGTTTCTGCGGGCGAATATCGGTTTGTTCTCCTCTACAGGTCGCATTTCCCAACCGATTCTCGTGAAATTTTGTGAGCAAGTTGGATAAATATACAGTTTTTTTTTGTCGAATAAGTTTTTGGAAATTAAAAAAAATATATGTGTTTGTTCTCCTCTGCAGGTCGCTTTTTTCAACCGCTTCTCGTGAAATTTTGTTAGCAGGTTCGATATTCGTAATTGATCTTTTTATAATGTTAGATTTTGGAAATAAAAAAAAAACTCACTCACGAGGTCTACAGCTCACAGAGCCACTAGTATTAAACTTGTTTTCAATATATTTTCTGTTGAACAATAAAGAATATTTGAATTGTATTGTATTATATCTCCAAAGTGTGCAGAATGGGCAATGCTATGCACAAAATTGTACAACCAGCAAAATATATACAAACACAACAACTACGTACATTTTGTGAAATTAAATTTTAACGACATGGTAATAGGCACCACTGCACTCGTCTTTGTGAATTGCAAGAGCCATAATCACGTAAACGTGTCAAACTTACGTCAGGTCACTGACTGTCACCTTTCTTACGGAAGTGACATTTATATCAACTTCCCCACGCTCGAAACCGTGACGTAGATAGTCGTCATCTCTGGAATATGGATAAGGAAAATGGTACACTTCGTAAAACGTTCAATTGCAAAATATACACACGCAGCAAGTACTTATTATAGATAACTAGCAAGTACTTTATTATAAATTATAATTGCTGTACTATTTTATTTTCAATTGTAGTCCTGAATGTGTGTAACAGGCCCCGCCATTTTTGGACGCACCTTTTGACAGTTGGACATTCATATGACGGCCCGACGTGACAAGTCGGCGGTGCCAAGTTGTAATAGGTCGCGTTCAAATTTTAGGCGAAGCGTGCTACACACACCGTCATTAATAACCTAAGTTTCGCCGGAAGATCAGCGCCAGCTCCCTGAGCCGGCATTACGCTGAGGCGATTCCTTGTTTTTTTTTAATTACGTTTATTTATCTATATTTTATGTTTGTAACGTCACAAATAAATGTTTATCTTTCTTTCTTTCTTCTTTCTTTCTGTAATGAATAATCATAAAAGTCAACTTATAGAGATTTTTTTGTCTAACTTTTTAGAAAATATCATAAACATTTTTTTTTTAAACAAAATAAAAAAAAAATAACACTCGTCAGGTCTACAGCTCACAGGGACACCAGTTGTAGTTGGGCAACGTGCTAGTTATTGTTCTAAACGAGGTAATAACAAGGTTTTTCTACTCCTGTACTTTTTTTCGCGACTTAAGCAATCATGATCTCTAATATAAATACATACTTTATTTATTCTGTAAAAAGTCTATCAAGTCTATTGCCCAAAAACACACTCTTTACCCTATTTTAATGAAAAATTAAAGCAGAGTTGGATGCCACAGACTACTACAAATACTTTGTTTAGTCATTCTTTGGCGCAGTCAAGTGAAATTTTTATGATTAAAATCAGTGCTGCCAATTTAATGCAACTTTGCTACAATTTTTATGTATTAATTAATGCATAATATATTATTTACTAATATAAATACATACATTTATCATCTTTTTTGTGTTGTTCAACAAGTTTTATCTATTTTCGGATATATTTATGAAAACGAAACAGTTAAGATTCGATCCGGATTTGAATTCAGTTTAGGTCGGATGCAAAGTCTAGCAAGTTAAAAAAAAAACAAACCTTAATCAAAATATCATATTTTTGATTTCCCACCAAATTCCTAATTGAAAACGAAAACATACAAGCTGATTATATTAATTAAATCAAACGATTTTTTTTGTGTTCATGAAGAAAATGTGTAGGTTGTTTGTTGTTTGTTTGTTTTAATAATTCTTTTAAAAATCCACGAAGAAGTTATATAGCATTACTGAAGACATTGTGTAGGTAAGTTGCACAATTACTAAGGGAAAAAATAGCGCATGAAAAGTATGATAAATACATACTTTTTATTTGAAATGAGTCGTAGAAAAAGTACTGTATGCAACGGTGTATAACTAGTATAAAAAAGCTCGTGGTGTCTTTACTTGCGATGTTCGCCAAGGCTCACATCGCAACCCACACCACTCGCCTTTTTATATCCTTCTTATACACCAGTTGCATAATATACTATTTGCTAACGTCTATAGTTTACGGTATTAACATACCAAGCAATCTGAATGCAAATATGTCACCACCGAGGAATAAAAATCAACTTTATAACAATATAAACAATACCGCGACCCTCGGCCTGGCTGAATAGAACTGTCTACGTCAGCAAAAAATATGAAAACGTTCGCCAAAATAAATGTTTAAAATTTGCACCTTATTCCTATGAAATAAGGCGAAAAATGTATACACATTTTTGACATGGACAAGAGGTAAGTATCGATTAACGGGCCAGCTGCCGGTTTTTATTAAACTGGACCCGGTTATAAATTACGTTCCGGCCAAACCGGCCGGGTATGCCCAGGTCCACTTTTCAGTATTTTTATGGCCGTTTTATTGTGCTACTGACCCGGATAATCCGGTAAATAATGCTAAATATTAACACGTATTTGCTAAAGATAGCGGTAGATTTTTATTCCTGGAATTAATATGGGGTTATTTGTTAATTCAAAATGCATTTTATAATATTGTTAGTGGATACAATACAAACTAGACGATTTTCGCAAAAGACGCCATACTTAAATCATTAGGTTCTGAAAATATGTAGGTATGCAATTGCGAAACTGTTTTGTAGGCCTAAAATAATGATTATTTGTGACTATATCGGAAATTAATAGCAACTTTTTAGGGTTCCGTAGTAAACAAGGAACCCTATTGTTTCGCCATGTCCGTCTGTCCGTCCCCCGCTTTTCTCAGTAACCGTTAGTACTAGAAAGCTGTAATTTGGCATGAGTATACATATCAATGACGCCGACAAAACGGTAGAATAAAATCATAAAAAAAAATTTTTTAGGGTACCTTCCCTATGTGTATTTTTTTTTCCAAACCCCATCGTGTGGGGGTATCTTTGGATAGCTCTTTCAAAAATATATAAAAGCATTTTTTGATTCAAGAATCGGTTGGCGTGATAAATTTTGCTATGGTCAAGCCAGCTAAACGATGGCTACTAGGCATGTGAAAAAATCATGGTAGTAGTATATACGATGAATTTAAAAGGAAAACTATCACAACTAAGTAGACATTACCGTAAAAGGCAAAAATATGTATACAACACAACATCTCAAAAAAGTACATCATTAGTACTAAGATCAGTAAAAACCCTTCTACGGGTCCGTAATTTCGCATATCAGCGGTGACGTGATGGACGAGCAACTACGGAACCGTACACTGTGCGTGGCCCGACACGCACTTGGCCGGTTGTTTTGTATATCTTTTCGTAATAAAAAATGTTTTAAAACAATTACTTTACAATGTCGATCTTTTCATTTTCTATTCGTCTCTGAAGGTATTTTTATTGAAAGAATTGTTCTTTCAGTTTACTTATAAAAGAAGTCCTCATTGACTGACTGACTGACTCATCAACGCACAGCCGCTGCTAACGCTAGAGAGTTAATTTTTGTACAGTCGGTTACATTTATAAGGTAATCTAAGGATAAAACGAGATTTTTCGAAATTCATCCACGAAGGGGGTAAAACAAGGGATGAAAGTTTTAATGAAAACACGTATTTATTGAAGTGAGAGGTTTGAAACTTTGTATGTAGACTCTATGTTTTAATATATCAATTGAGTATTTCAGCGTTTTTCTAAATTGCTCCCCTGAAGGGGTGAAAAGGAGGTTCAAAGATTGTAAGGAGAGCGAACTTTTTTTAAAGGGAGAGATTTTAAACTTCGTAAATAAACTCTCTGTTTAAATACAACAAAACCAATTTCAGCGTTTTTCTAATTTGCTCCCCTAACAAGGTGAAAAGGAGGTTCCAAGATTGTACGAGGAGCAAATCTTTTTTGAATTGTGAGATTTAAAACTTCGTATATAGACTCTCTGTTTAAATACAACAAAACGATGGAATACGTTTTGTTGTATTTAAACAGAGAAATTGTTGCCCTAAAGGGGTGAAAAGGGGGTTCCAATTTTGTACGGGGAGCAAGTCTTTACTTTTCTTAAAACGCGATATGGGTGTTATCTTTGTGATTCCTCGGGGTGCCGATTACGAAAATTACATGTATATTCAAATCCAAAATGGCGAACATTTATTTTTCTTAAAAATCGATATGGGTGTCATCGTCGTGGTTCCTCTGGGTATCGATTATGAAAATTACATGCATTTTCAAATCCAAGATGGCGGACATTTTATTTTTTAAATCGATATGGATGTTTCTTTGTGGTTCCCCGGGGTGCCGAGTATGAAAATGACATCCATTTTCAAATTCAAGATGGCGGACATTAATTTTTTCTTTTGAGTAATTTTTCACAGAAGATTAACAGCATCAGACAACTGACAGAAAAAATAGACCTCATTTATATCTTTGTTGCCATCTAAAATCTACGTGGATGAAGTCGCGAGCGGCCGCTAATATAATTATAAGGTGCAAAATTTATAAATTTTTAATTTATAAACAACTAGTTCCTTTACCGTATTGTATTACGTACGTAATAGTGACACAATATATGCCACTGCATGTTCGAAATAGACATAATAACCCATGTACTAGGCAAAAGACGCCAGACTAATCATTTATAAAGATATGGATATCGATTCTGATTTTCAGGGTTTTAAGGTTTTACACTAACATGAAAACCGACCAAGTGCGTGTCAGACTCCGCACATTTAGGGTTCCAAACCCATATTTAAGTTGGTTAATATGAAAAATAAGAAATTTTCAATGAAAAAATCTGATTTATCTATAGACATATTATTTATTTATTTATTTATTTATTTAAACTTTATTGCACAAAAAGAATATAAGTACAAAGGGCGGACTTAATGCCATGAGGCATTCTCTACCAGTCGACCATAGGACCAAACAGAAACTAGCAAATGTGGGTGCAATGAGAAAATAATTCATAAAAGTTAAACGATTTCGAAAGAATAAACATACATATAATCGTAACTAATATACATTTACCTCGGAATTATATATACAAATACATACGTAAATATTATTAGTAGTATTAGTATTTTAACAACAAATGATATACGTATTAGTAAACACTGTCACCAAATTTCGAGTTTATAGGTTAATCGGAAGTTGAAAAATTCTTCGGAACAAGATTTTGTAAAAAAGCCGAAATTGGTGGCTTCTCATTCCTTTGTTTTTTAATATTAAAAAAAAATGAGCTCTAAACAACGATGTACATGGAGCAAATAAAACATAAATAAATGCTACGTCATACAAAGTAGTGAAGGACAAAGCTGAATGTGTGATGCTGTGTGTAAGCTGGCAATTACTCCACCAACAAGAGCCAAGCTCTTAAATATTATGATGATGATAAACAACGATGCCCCCTTTATGGGTGCCCTCCCTCAAAAACAGTTAAATATAAGTTATAACAGTTTGTATGGCTTTCAACCAAGATGCTTGTACTGTGAAAATTTGAAGACTGTCGCTCTGTTTGGCTGTAAAACCTGTGTGACAGACGACGGACGGACGGACTCGTGAGTGACAAAAACATGGTCCCGTTTGGACCCTTAAGATACGGAACCCTGAAAAGAAACTTCCTCACGTCTAAACATCATTAATAACACTTTACACACATGCATTTATCATGATTATCCACATCGACTATGCAAGCATTATGAGGACTTACAGTAGTGTTAGACGTGCAAGCGATGTGTGTATGTGGTGTCCGACACAGGCTAGACAGTAGACACATCTGAGTGCCATATATCACGTCACGACCGGTTAAGTCGGTGAACCCAGATAATCGGTATATCCGGATCTGCCTCGTATGTTGTAAAGGAGCTCCATCCAAATTATAATCGGAATATATATTCTTCAAAATGAACTTGATTTAAATATTGACAAAATCAGGAAAAGCACACTTTAATACTCAGGATAATTTTATAACTAGTGTTATTTTCGGAATTAAATTCTAATTTGAAAGAACCGTTTAGAGATGTAGCAAGTTTGAGTATACACGACAGAAAGTTTCAATAAATACCAACTACTTATCAGCAGCTTATATCTTTAAGGTTCTGAAATAGACACACATAGTAATACTACAAATGAGAAAATAACTCTGTTTATCTGTTACTTCTTTACGCCTAACCAAACATAAGATAGTTTTTATCTTAGCTAAAACTGAACTATCGCCTGCGGTATTTCCGGACCGATATGACCATCAAACCTTCGAGAAAGAGCGTATTCCCTTCTGAAAGGCCGGCAACGCACTTGCGACTCATCTGGTTTTGCAGCTGTCTGTGGGCGACGGTAATCGCTTACCATCATGCGATCCGTCTTCTCGTTTGCCCCCTATAACATAAAAAAAAACCGGCCAAGTGCGTGTCGGGCCACGCACAGTGTAGGGTTCCGTAGTTGCCCGTCCATCACGTCACCGGTCATATACGGAATTACGGACCCGTAAAAGGGTTTTTACTGATCTTAGTACTGATGATGTACTTTTTTGAAATGTTGTATTGTATACATATTTTTGCCCTTTACGGTAATGTCTACTTAGCTGTGATAGTTTTCCTTTTAAATTCATCGTATATATTACTACCATGATTTTTTTCACATGCCTAGTAGCCACCGTTTAGCTGGCAGGGGGGGGGGGACACTTGACCATAGCAAAAATTATCACTTCAAAGCTTAATATCACGCCAACCGATTCTTGAATCAAAAAATGCTTTTAGAAACCTTATAATATTTTTGAAAGCTATATGTGTGGGGTATCCAACGATACCCCACACGATGGGGTTTGGAAGAACAAAAATTGCACCATCACTTTACATGTAGGGGAGGTACCCTACAAATATTTTTTTTTATGATTTTATTCTACCATTTTGTCGGTGTCATTGATATGTATACTCATGCCAAATTAAAGCTTTCTAGTACTAACGGTTACTGAGAAAAGCGGGAGATGGACGGACGGACATGGCGAAACTATAAGGGTTTGTTTACTACGGAACCTTAAAAAGCTAGTATTTTTTGACTTGTAAAAGTGCCATTGCGGTCTTCTTGCTGAATAAAATTCATTCATTTGATATTCCAATGCTCACACCGCAACCCACACCACTCGCCTTTTTTTTGAACCTGACTGTGGCTTTAGAGGCCGGGCCCAATAATAATAATAATAATAGGAGTGCGCGGTTGGAGAGTAGCCTGGGGAAAATCCAGGGGAAAACCTCCGGCACGATCACGCGTGTGGTTTGGAACACTGGAATACTCTAAGAGTTTGCGCTCCAGTGAGATTGGTTGAGCGGTTTCAACCGAATCTGAGGTGTGAGTGGAATCGAGCTACTGGAAGTTTTGTCGCTGGTTCACTAAACCTAGCCTAGCTGAGAAGAGTCCAGCAAGAAACTCAACTAGGCCCGACCTAGGTCGGACTGACTCTACCCGGTGTGCGGCGGTACCGGGACGAATATATAGGGACTATATGTGTCACTGTCACTCGCCTTTTGAGACCCTTCTTATACACCAGTTGCATAAAATACAATTATTGCACACCTCAAACCCGTCCTCGACCGACGATAAAAATAAACAAGAGCATTCTTTTGTTTGACGACCGCTTTAGCCTAGTTGGCAGTGACCCTACCTTCGAAGCTGGAGGTCCCGGGTTCGAATCCCGGTCAGGGCATGTATTTGTGTGATGAACACGAATATTTGTTCCTGAGTCTTGGATGTTTTCTATGTATTTAAGTATCTATTTATCTATTTAGGTATGTATATCGTCACTTGGTACCCATAGTACAAGCTTTGCTTAGTTTGGGACTAAGTTAATTTGTGTAAGATTGTCCAAAAAATATTTATTATTTATTATTATTATGTGCCCGGTGATCTACGGGATGGGTAGACAAGAGCTTTAAGGACACACTACAGTACAAAATCGCAATAAGAAGAGGCAAACAACAGGCGGTCTTGTAGCTAAAGAGCCTATGTTTATTACCCGTACATCTCAAATGTATAACTAACTATAATATTTTCAACTCACGTCTCCGAGACTTTCTCCTTAAGGGCTGTTATTACAATATAGACGACATATGATTTACATATTTATATTTATATTACGACCTGTAATTAAGAATATCTCTTTTTTATTTTTATTATTTTTTTGTGTGACATTATGCCTGTAAATATATAATATTTCAATGTAATGAATTATGTATGACATTTATATTCAAACACAATTAATGTATTGTTCTTGAATAAACGAACTATGAACTATGAACTATGTTATGGTTTAATAAAGTTACATCACTACATAGTATAAAACAAAGTCGCTTTCTCTGTCCCTATGTCCCTATATCCCTATGTATGCTTAAATCTTTAAAACTACGCAACGGATTTTGATGCGGTTTTTTTAAATAGATAGAGTGACTCAAGGGGAAGGTTTATATGTATAATACATGCATCAGAATTGCACCCGTGCGAAGCCGGGGCGGGTCGCTAGTATAAAATATAGCGAAGTCCTATATAATGCAACAATTTTGTATCAAATAATGCAAGCTTTTTTCTTAAAAGAACATGTTCCTGTCCATAACACTTTTAAATAATATTTGCATAGTTTGAATAACCGCTAAACAACCCATTAAAATCCTAACACCGAGCGAGATACACAGGGTAACTGAATCCCGCTCCCACTGGCCTTAATTCCTCAATTTACTGCCAACAAAGTCCCTCGAAGACACCGCCGTCCACATTTATGCCCCAAATTCACTTACCCCCATACGTCCCTCACTTACCCCCTCCTCCCCCACTGGACTAAGCCGTTCACAAATTGGCCGCAGTCCAGAGTCGTTGTTTCGAGGAATAACAATTTTTATATAACATCTTGGCGGGTGAAAACATGTTTACGCGGTGCGGGTGGACTGTTTTCCTGATTGTTATGCAGGTACATTCGGGCACGCAATGTGTTTGTGGATCAAATACAGTAAAACATAAACAAGAATATTTAAAAATAAACCACCTTTGCATGATGCATTAAGTATCTACAAAAGCGGCCCATATTACAGATGCATACAAATTTACAATAAACTGCCTAACGAAATTAAAACACTAGAAAAATTTAACGTTTACAAGAATGAACTAAGAAAACATCTCATAAATAAAGCATACTATTCAGTAAAAGAATTTATGGCCGATACTTGAAACGCAATTATAATACTGTTGTAATGTAATGTAATGTAATCAACATCTTTTGACAAAGTCTAGTCTGCATTTAATCTAACCTTGACATTTAAACTATTGTAAGTACCGCCTTAGTAATTTTAGCGTGTGTTTATTATTCCTTATTCGTATTCATATATCTTTATTGCAAATCACATTGTATCGCATTTTTGTGTGTCGTATAATTTAATTTGGACTGTACTTAGATTTTAATAGATAAAATTGCTATACCCTGACAGGGTTACCATGTACTGTACATATATGCTATAATAACACCTTGTAAACCCATGGTATTGCAATAAATAAATAAATATATAAATAAAAATAATAAATTAGGTTACAAGCACTTTTTACACCTAAACGAGTACTTAGTAGCAGCCTACCACAGGGGATAGATTTGGGAATCTTTATTAAGTTTATATTTAGTAATAGGTTAGTTCTAATGTTATTCTCACACCTGCTATTCAGAAAAGAGTTATTGTTGCCCTCGAATCAAAGATGTACTTTTCTTCGCTCATTTGAGGGCAACAATGACTCTTTTTCTCATAGAAGGTGCGAAAAACAGTATGTGACACTCGGTAGTAAAATCATTTGTAATATATTTCATGTTTTTAGCAGCGAGCCTCATAGACGGTGTGAAAAGCAGTATGTGTCACACGGTAGCAAAATTATTTCCGTTTTGGGCGTAAACAATTGAATCCCTCGCTACGCTCAGGATTCTAATGAAGAATCTTTCGCTTCACCCAGGATTCAATATACCGCCCTCGCCGTAAATATATCATTTTGCTCTCTTGAGACACAATCTACTAATTTACTGCCATAACATTTAATGTCTTTGTACTAAGTATTCGTTTAGGTATAAAAAGTGCTTGTAACCTAAAATAAAATACATTGCGTTTTTGATCTTCAACGATTTTATTTAATCTGCGAATAGGCCACAAGGCACTTTTCCATGTCAACCGGTAATTAATTATCAATAATCACATAGCTTTATATTAACAAATTAAATGTCAATAAAATAAGAGAATTACAAAATATTATTAATTACAATAATAAAATAGAGACAAGACAGAGACAATCCGGACAAATATTATGCCATAAATAGATTCCATTTAAAAATAGGCCAAGTTTCGATACTTACTTACTTTACTTTTTCATCCTAAAAAGTTGAGAGATAGTACATAGAGCCAAGTCAGGCATTGTTATTAATATTTATTTGCTACTACTAAATAAAATTTTTACACTTTGTATCTCTACTGTCTCACTTATCTATAATTTAAGACTAAGTTAATTGAATTGAGTGACAGACGGCTAGACAAACAAGGTTCTCGAGACTATAATGAATAACTGAATAATACACCGTGGACGTTAATAACCCGAAAGATTTAAACCACGTATTTTTTACGAGAGTACGAGTAAATATCAACATGGGTCCAATTATTTGTCTTTATTAAACTAGTGGCTCTGTAAGCTGTAGACCTCGTGAGTGAGTTTTTTTATCATTTCCAAAATCTGACATTATAAAAAAGATCAATTATGAATATTGAACCTGCTAACAAAATTTCACGAGAAGCGGTTGAAAAATGCGACCTGTAGAGGAGAACATACCGCTGAACAAAAATATTTTTTTCTAATTTCCAAAAGCTTGTTCTACAAAAAAAATTGTATATTTATCCAACTTGCTCACAAAATTTCACGAGAATCGGTCTAGAAATGTATCCTGTAGAGGAGAACGACCCGAAATTCACCTGCAAAAACTTACAAAATCATTGATAAAAAAATTTTTTTAGGAAATTTCCAAAAACCGTCTCAACAAAAACATTATATATCATTATCGAACCTGCTCACGAAATTTCACGAGAATCGGTTGAGAATTGCGACCTGTAGACGAGAAAAAACGGAAATCCGGACATATGAAAGCATTTTTGTCGAAGCTGTAGCAGAGACCTTCGTTTCACTCGGTCAATAACTATTTCAGTACAAATTAAATCATATTAATTGACCGCTTTTTTGTGAACAAACCTTTACTTCAGAGAGTAAGCAAGTTTAATTAATCTTAAGTTGAAAAACAGAGAGTGCATTGTCATTTTAGTGACATCAATTTCTAACTATTAGCTATTTATCAGTGAAGGTAAATAGTTTACACTCTCATTGAGAAAAGAACAAAACTTTCGGTAGTGAAAGCTTTTTGTAGGATAGATACCAAACTCAATTAAGTGAAACAGGCTAACAACCATGCAGTTAGTGCGTCTGCGTGTAAAAGTAGTAGGTGGCTACGACATGCCTTTAGGGTGTGTTAGAATTAAGATTTTTTATTTTTGTGATTTGTTTTAAATAATTAATATTTCTTAATTATGGGTTTTTGGACTATATGTTAGGCGAATGAAGAGGTTTTGAGTAAGGTAGGAGAGAAAAGAAGTTTACTGGAAACAATTAGAAATAGAAGAGGCAGGATGATGGGACACCTGATACGGCACGACAGCTTCTTCTTAAACATCTTAGAGGGCAAAATTGAAGGCAGGAGAGGAAGAGGAAGACCTAGACTGACTTACTTTAACCAAGTGAGGGAGGAAGTTGCCGAGTCGTATGGGGAAGTTAAGAAACTGGCAATGAATAGAGAAGAGTGGCGGTTACTCCACCGACAAGAGCGAAGCTCTTAAGTTTTGATGATACTATATGTTAGGCTCTAAAATCGTTGATTTAAATCTATCGGGTTGTTAACGCCCACGGTGTATAATGGCGGTAGTCGAGAACTTGTATTTTGTTTCATTGCCTCTTATTCATATATTTATCTCGACACAGATTTTAAAGCTCTTTTCAAATGATACATTAAATGAAATCGATTGTGTCCGTATTACTTGGCCTTGTTGACAATAAATCACAGGTACATCATTACATAGTATAAAACAAAGTAGCTTTCTCTGTCCCTATATCCCTATGTATGCTTAAATCTTTAAAACTACGCAACGGATTTTGATGCGTTTTTTTTAAATAGATAGAGTGATTGAAGAGGAAGGTTTATATGTATAATAACGTCCATTAAATAGTGCACCCGTGCGAAGCCGGGGCGGGTCGCTAGTAATGTATATAAAGATGTTGTATTACTACATTATATAATTGCACAATCTGCTGAAAAAACATGACAGCGAAGTCCGTTAAATCCTCTTATTAGGTTTTGAAAATAATAATTAGTGCTTTACCCAAACGTTGTTTGCTTGTTTCAGGTAAGGCGGTGTTTTCCGACAAACATCGACGGCTGGTATTATAACGATCAGTGTAGAAATGTCTAAAATTAACATGTTTATTCCAAGTGTAGTAATTATTCAAAGCCAAAGTCAAAGTGGTTTATTTGTAAACATAGGTAAGTTTTGGTACGCAAACGAAATGTGAGAACGCTATGTTTCGCGGGTAGGCATACAAATGAATTCTTAAATGGTTTCTACATAAATACCAATAACAAATTAACATGCATGTAATTAAATATAGATATAGTAAAGAAATTGAAAATAAATAAATCGTTCATTAACATCATCAGTCACATAAATTGACATTCAAAATTGGGCATATTACTTCGGCATATGGATTTAATGTCAAAAAATTAAAATTTTAATATAATCATTCATACGTACATTTAACATAGATTATCAACAAGGAAGTCAGACAAAGAATAATAATATTTGCTAATTAATAATTTAGGTAGGTCTTTTTAAATAGGTGTAATGTTTTCATTCTTAGAGCTAGGGGTATTTTGTTCAAAATCTTGCTCGCTAAACAGAGTAAGCTCTTTCTCATTAGTGCAGTGCGAGAAAACACTGTACAAAGATTATGCGCGCGGTAAGCATTTCTGTTGAAAACCTGTGACACAAACAAACAAAACGGTTCGGGATTTGATTTTACAAATACAGCAGTTTCAAAAATGAAGAGGCACGGCAGACTTAAACGATTAAGTTTTTTAAAATATGGGACACAGTTATCTGTTTGCTTCCAGTCGCACATTGCTCTGATAATAATAATAAATAAATATTTTTGGACAATCTTACATAAATCAACCTAGTCCCAAACTAAGCAAAGCTTGTACCTAGTAGGTTCTATCTATTTATCTATATAAGTATATAGATAAATAGATACTTAAATACATAGAAAACATCAAAGACTCAGGAACAAATATTCGTGTTCATCACACAAATAAATGCCCTGACCGGGATTCGAACCCGGGACCTCCAGCTTCGAAGGCAGGGTCACTACCAACTAGGCTAAAGCGGTCGTCAATGTCTGATGCATCTTTTTTGTGCCTTAAACATGATTCCTCGATTAGTTGAATTTCCCCAATAATTTATTAACACACATACACAAACATATATTAAACCTACTACGAGTATTACACAGTTATGTACTTTACTCTATTGTTTATAGCTACCGTGTTACCATAAAGTAAATATCTTGATCTATGGTGTTACTAAGACAGGGTTCAAGATATTTCGATTCTATTTAATTTTTTTTGCACTGGTAAATTTCCACTGGGAATTTTAGCGACATTTAGGGCGAGTAGAGGATACATAAGAAATTTAAACGATAAGAAAAATACAGGGAAAATACCACTGGCTCTGTGGAAATCCTCCGTGACATTTGTCAGGCATTATGTAGTCAAAAAACGCTGCAACAAACCCAAGAGGGACGAAACTTGCTAAAACCGTCTTTCTTTCATTCCATTATAAAGTTAAAAAGCCGAATCGACCCCGGGAGTGTCCTGCCGTTAAACATTCATGCTTGAAAAATATGGCCACGAATTTTGGTAAGATTCGAGCTTTTGATAGGGAATGCGAGTGTCCGGAGTTTTTTGACCACAACTAAATATACATCATGTCAAAGGATGGAAGAACATACATTTTTGAAGTTTGCAATGTTTAATTGACCGAGTGAAACGAAGGTCTCTGATTCATCTTCGACAAAAATGCTTTCGTAAGTCCAGATTCCGGACTTCCGGATTTCGTGAAATTCAGTGAGCAGGTTCTATTGTTACATAGATTTTTTTTTTGTCGAGGCGGTTTTTGGACATTTCCAAAAACAATTTTTATTTCAAAGATTTTGTAAGTTTCTGCGTCCGAACTTCGATTTGTTCTACTCTACAGGTCACATTTTTCAATCGCTTCTCGTGAAATTTTGTTAATCGGTTCGATATTCATAATTGATCATTTTTATAATGTCAGATTTTGGAAATGATAAAAAAAACTCTCGCGAGGTCTACAGCTCACAGTGTACAAACGAGTAAATGGCACGAGGCAACCCAGTCAACCGAATAGCGTTAAATAAATTTGTGTCGTGGAACAGACGAGAGGTTAACTGAAATTGGTATAGAATTTTTAGAGAGGTCTATTTTTTTATTTTTATAACGATAACCGTTTACCTCACGCAGGCACCTTTTGAGTTAATGGCTAGGGGAGGGTAACGCTGTCTATCCTATCTCTTATAACACTACATACAAGACAAGCAGAACTAGGACAGGTAGCAATGCTAAATGCACACCTCGCAATAATAAACACTGCTGCAATTAATATTATATCTGTAATTCTGCGCGTGGAGACCCCAACTTTAAAGTTAAGCGCATCGGCTTTCATGAGGCAAGGGACGCGGTGCCACATTGTTTTCGGACAGGTCGCGATATCGCTAGTTTTCTTAGTTGGGTGATACGAGTAGCCGACGAAACTTCACCATCATTCGATCGTCTTTAGCATTTATAAAAAATGTATTTAAAAGCGTTTATTGTACATGAGGAAAAATGCAACAAATTACAAGGACAGTAAAATATTCGAGAAGCGTCCATCACGATGATGTCTACATGACTATATTAAAATTAAAACCAGTAAAATCTGACTGTGCCATTCAAATACCGTGAGTGCGCTATCCGTCATTAAATCAAGTCGAATCGCGCCCCAGCTGCTTCGCGGTCGGCGGAGGTACGTTCACTTGTGTGTTGTGTGTTGTGTTCGTGTGTGTTGTATGTTGTGTTCGTGTGTGTTGTGTGCACACCGCACGCCACGTCAAAGGGAGAGGAATGTTGCGCGGTTTCTATTAATATGCGAATTATGATTTAGGACGTTATAATCGCTCTTAAAATAATACTTAGATTTTTGAAAGCATGAAAAACAGGTATTTTAAAGTTTTATCAATTACTGATAGTAGAAATAACTGCAATAAAACTTACCTTTATTTGATTATTGTTTGAAAGAACTAGGCGTCATATCTGGGGGCCCGGTAGTGCCAAGACAAGCCAAATTTCAAATTATCGAGATATGATATCAATAGTGGTATTCTTTTCTTATACTTACTTTAGATTTTATTGATATCGTCACTCACTGTTGGTCATCAAAAATTCTTAGGGTAGTTTCTGAACTCCGAGAGAGCTGAAATTTGATATGTAACCTAGTATGCATACGTAGTAGTACTACATAAACAACAACAAAAAAATTTTACTTAATTTGGAACTTTTTCCCCCAACACCTTAAACTAGGGGATAGAATTTTGTATAGGATTTTCACAATTTTTTAATGCTAGTGGTCTGTAAATGTAGGCCTCCTTGTTATAAATAATAAAATACGTAGTGAAGGATTTTAAGTAAATCACCCCCCACCTTTCACATTAGGCGATGGTAATTTGTATGGGTTGTCCTATATAAGCAACGTACAATAATAAGTGAAATCATACCAAAAATATTTTTATGTAAAATGTTGCTAAGATAAGACCTGTACTGTCAAAAACTTGTCAGGTCTCATATAGACCCACTTATAATTAATTCTATATGCCCTAACTCTATAAACCCTAACTTCATAAACACTACACCTTAGTCAAAATATGTGGCTTGGTCGTTTCGCTACCGTCACTTGGGCGTAAGGTGAAAAATTTATTAACTATATTAACTATAGAGTTCTTGTAGTAACGAAACGGTCGGTGTAGAGTTTGTGAAGTTAGGTTTTATAAATTTAGGGCGTGTAGAGTTAGAAGCTTGGCTCTATATGAGACCTGATAAACTTTCGAGAGTACGGGTCTTGACTTGGTAACATTTTACATGACAATATTATGGCGATTATCAAAATTAAGTACATTAATTCCTTTTGAGGTACGAAACCCTAAAAGGTCCTCTAGGTCTGATCCCGGGCGAACGGTTCTTATAATACTGCGTTTCCCCTTTGGATGGCTATACCTATCCGCTGGGCGAGAAACGCGCCAACCCTATGATCCCCAGAAGTTCTGGCCATTTATTGCCAGTTGGCCAAACAATATATAAGTTTGACGACCGGTTTAGCCTAGTGGGAAGTGTACCTGCCTGTGAAGCTGACGGTCCTGGGTTCGAATCCTGGTCAGGGCAAATATTTGTGTGATGAACACGAATATTTGTTTCTGAGTCTTGGATGTTTTCTATGTTTTTAAGTATTTATATCTATTAAATATATCATCGTCTAGTACCCATAACACAAGCCTTCTTGAGCTTACTGTGGGGCTAGTTCGATTTGTGTAAGATTGTCCTCTAATATTTATTAAGTGCTTGGGCTCCACGGGCCGGCCCAAGCGTTTCAACAGCGAAAGCCGCAAATACATGTCGGGTCTGTGAGGCCAATTTATTTGCTGCATTTTGCTGTCTCTTTGCATCTTTTTTTTTTGAACCTGACTGTGGCTTTATAGGCCGGGCCCAAAAAAGCGATAGGAGTGCGCGGTTGGAGAGTAGCCGGGCGAAAATCCAGGGGAAAACCTCCGGTACGACCACGCGTGTGGTTTGTAACACTGGAATTCTAAGAGTTTGCGCTCCAGTGAGATTGGTTGAGCGGTTTCAACCGAATCTGAGATGTACATTGCATCTAATCTATTAATCTTATTAAACAAGTTTAATGAGAAAACTCATTCAATACTCGATTTTATCTGTTTACCATCTTAGTATAACAAAAACCTTCCAATTGCCATTATTAGTAAAATCCAAAGCGTATCGTTAGCCATTAATTAATGTAACAGCCGTTTAAGCGAGTGGGGGCGTAATAGATAGGCAGTTAATCTACGTAATAGATGCAATATCTTGACTGTCAGCGGGTGCTAGACCAACTTAGGTAGGTTTGCTAGTTAAAAGGGCATTTGTACTTGCATTCTCCCATTTGCTCTGATGTCTACTTACAATGATTTAGATTTAGATTTAGATAATTTATTTCATGATAAGGAATTACATTATAAATTTGCACACATGTCAAAATTACAAGAATTGTTATCATGATCGTCATAACAGGAAAAATAAAAATAACATAATGTCAACTAGAGTAATACAAAACACGATAAAAAGTAAACAGAAAAATAAATGCATCTTCCATTCGGAATCGTCAGTCAGATAAATAATAATAATGTCCATTACAATATACAAATCAGTTGAGTATTTATAGTAGTAGTAGTAGTTGATGTATTTATTTATTGACCGAGTGAAACGAAGGTCTCTGCTTCAGCTTCTACAAAAATGCTTTCGTATATCCGTATTTCCGGATTTCCGTTTGTTGTCTCAACCGATTCTAGTGAAATGTCGTGAGCAGGTTCTATAGTTATATAGTTTATTTTTGGCGAGACGCTTTTTGGAAATTTCCAAAAACAATTTTTTTGTCAATGATTTTGTCAGTTTCTGCGTCCGAATTTCGGTTTGTTCTCCTCTACAGGTCGCATTTTTCTCAACCGCTTCTCGTGAAATTTTGTTAGCAGGGTCGATATTCATAACTGATCTTTTTTATAATGTCAGATTTTGGAAATGATAAAAAAACTAAATCACGAGGTCTACAGCTCACAGAGCCACTAGTTTAAACCTTTTTGGACAATAATAGACAGTACAAATGGCAGACTTAATGTCTCAAGACATTCTCTATCAGTCAACCACTATTACGTTCGTTTGCCACCGCAATGATGTATAGGTACGAAAATCTTCTAAAAATACGAATAAAATTTATTTATACGTAACACTTAAACAATGTCCCCAAAATTCAAAAAGTAGATAAAAAGCGCCATCTATATCTCCAAACAAATGACGCAAATAATTCCTCCTGGGCCTGCGAGTGACAACCATTGTTTAGGCAATAGGTCCCTTTGTGCGCGTAACGAGTTTTATAAACCGGAGCGTTAAAGAAGAAACCTTTTTGAAGAATGATCAGCATTCGACTGGCTAATGAGAGGAAAGTTATTAAGGTCTTTGTTTCAGGAATGTTTTTTTGTTACACCTGCGTTTGTTTGCGCTCCAGTGAGATTGGTTAAGCGGTTTCAACCGAATCTGAGGTGTGAGTGGAATCGAGCTACTGGGAGTTTTGTCGCTGGTTCACTAAACCTAGCCTAGCTGAGAAGAGTCCAGCAAGAAACTCAGCTAGGCACGACCTGGGTCGGACTGGCTATACCCAATGTGCGGCGGTACGTACGCTATAAATTTTACCTCTAAAAAGAAGTACAGTGTATAAGGTAAATAAATCATAATATTAAAGTTTGTGCCGACAGCAAACTAATTAAACTTATCCTAAATGGTGTTGAGTTCTGTAAAAGTTCCCATATTGCTTCTGAACATGTGAGTTGTCAAGAAATATTAGCTACTTACGAAGTATTTTGTGAAGCTTTGGATTTTAAGTTAAATTTTGGAAACGCCGTTTAGTTATTATTTCACTTATATCTACTGTAGAGGTTGTTACGGTGGCTGGCCGTGTAGGTCCAGAATCATAACGTATACAAATTGAATTTAAACTATGATTCGAGAATGCGTCAAACTGGCATTCTTCTGGAAACAATTGGTTTTCCAGGGACTGATCTTCACGACACCATCGGAAACACATGTACTGTAAATCATTTAAGAGATCATTGTTGTACGTATATTTCAGTACAGTAAGAAATATACTAGTTTCATATGTGCTACCAGTGTTATATTGTAGCTACGATCTCCTCCCAGTACCTCTAAACCCGTACCTCTCGTGCAGCATACCCCAGTATTAATATATATACCACGTTATATACCACACTACTGTTGTCATAAACGACAATCGGAATCACTTCGTTAAGAATCACTCGAAACGGCCAACGTTGCTTAACCCGCACAATCGGTTTAGTTTATTCCACTTCAACCAAAGAATAGTAGGTGTAGTTTTAGTTTTTGTATTTTGATTCTTTTCCCGAAAAATCTATCCTTGTCACTTACTTTTAGTTTAGAAGTAACAGAAGTCGCCTATTAAGATGATCATCACTAACCTAAAATACCAGACGTTATTTTGACAATTAACACTTCTCATCATAGGAATCCGATAGTTAGGAAGGCTGTCGACTACGTTCCCATCCCTCCCCCCTCTGTCGTAACTCGGCTATCACTGATTAGGGGCCGCACGGTCCGGAGTCCTAGGCACACACTCACGAACCCGGACGACGTAATCACAGATAGGCATACCCTTAGGCATTCCCGCTGGCGGGGACGTCCACCGCGCGATCGCGACAACACTGACACATATAGTCCCTATTCGTCCCCGTACCGCCGCACACCGGGAGGAGTCAGTCCGACCCAGCTCAGGCCTCTCTGAGTTTCTTGTTGGACTCTTCTCAGCTAGACTAGGTTTAGTGAACTAGCGACAAAATTCCCAGTAGCTCGATTCACTCACACCTCAGATTCGATTGAAACCGCTCAACCAATCTCACTAGAGCGCAAACGCTTAGAGTATTCCAGTGATTTTCCCCAGGCTACTCTCCAACCGCGAACTCCTATCGCTTTATTGGGCCCGGCCTATAAAACCACAGTCAGGTTAAAAAAAAAACCAAAAGTAATGCATATTGATTTAGATGCTTCTTTAAATATGTCATCATTGAAATAGAACCTAAAAACATGTTGTTTTCACAACCCTATTAGAATAATGACGAAACTAATAGATCTTTTATAAGGCAGAAAGTAATCATCGAACGCATCTCGCATTGTGCGCCGTGTTCAAAAGGCATTTGCATCCTGTCCCGCGGGAAATCCCGGGGGAAATCCCGGAGGATAAACAGCCTGATTGAAACGCGGACAATCTACTAATTTCCGTAGTTCCACTCCCAGTTCCAATTTGTAGGGAGGAAATCGATTGTGCTTTTGAAATGTGATGCCTAGTAATTTGCTGAGAGAGATAATTTTAACTAAATATAACTTAGTGTAGCATAAATTAAACAGAAGATAGCCACAAGAATAAATGTTTATTAGTTACAAATACAAACGAAGAATTTTCACTCCGTAGCGTAGTTGTTTTGTGGTGGTATTTGCGTAATTTCTTTTCAGCTCGTTCTCATCCGTTCATATTCATTTTTCTAAATTCAAAAAGCGTATTTTGTCCGCACCGTGTAAACTGTTTCGTCTAACATTTATCCTGCAGTACTGCTTAATCATAAAACCATTAAATCAAATTCCGTGTCATAAATCGAGATCTTGTAACCACGTAACGATTCGTGTATTTACGCGCGACGACCGGATTGTATCACCTAATCTTATCTACATCTGTGTGACTTTTAATTAAGTGTTTCCAGACGTATTACCTTTTCCTGATTTCTAAGTTATTTGTCTCGCGGTATCTACTCCAGATTACATCTGTGTCATTTTTATTTTACCGATGCGTAATTTATTATTTTAAATAAAATAGTAAGTATTCTTCATTTGTATTTGTAACTAATAAACATTTATTCTTGTGGCTATCTTCTGTTTAATTTATGCTACATTAGGTGCTTAGTGATAATCTACATACAGGGTGAATATATATTTCCCCATAAAGTAAACGATAATCATAATACTTTGGTACAGGATATTTATATTCATGTGTTCGTGAATTTAAAAACTTTCAAATGTTTGACTCGTTGCTTCCTGTAAAATCATCGGCAGCGCGCAGCGCGCTTGTGTTTGTTATGCCGCAAGCATCCATAGATTACGGTGTCTACTCCATGTATATAGAATATATGCTTGTTTCCCTGTGGGAATAATGACTCCTCATAGACTACTGTATGACTGTTCATAGAATAAAAATAATATATACATTCTATGACAAGGTTCTAAAATGAGCCATATTACCATAGTTATTTTCCCTCACTTCGTTCGGGAAAATAGTTCGAGGGGTAATATAGTTCTTAAACCAAAGTTATACACTCTACTTTTCACTTCGATTGCGAAAAAATAAATAAACAAAGGTTAACCCACGCTAAATTAACAATAAATTCCAGGGCGAAATTATGTATAATTTGGCAGCATGTTTTTTTTTATAAACTGGTTTGACACACAAAAATTTACACCGCGGTTGGCGAGCAACATTCACTCGCAAAAAAACCCTACATTGAGCGCTTCAAAGCGTTGCTAGAACGAATTAATCACTTTTTTAATTATTGTGAAATAGGGACTACTACAAACTTAATCTTTAGACTCTTTAGATAAATGAATTTTGTTTCCTGATTGATCGATTTTAGTAAAGCTGTATTCTGGTTGGTTAATTACCCAATACCAAATATTTTTTTACGAGTTAAATTTGTGTTTTGTGATTGGTGGATTTAATAGGTGAAGTTTTTTGATTGATCTAAATTTAATGTTTTGTAAATCATAAATATGTATTCATATTTTCCCTAGGGGCTAAATGTACTACTTTAGCCCCGCTTGACAAGTCTAATATGACACACTTTTCGAGCATGAGAAGTGAAAAGTCATTGTCGACTCACGATTATCTATTTAAAATTTTAATAGACCGGCGAAAACATTGGTCCAATAAGACTCAGACCCAATATTGGTTTACGCTTTTTACAAAGTTTACTCTGATCATCGTCCCCTTTAACAATATTTAATGAAACGACAATGACGAAAAAACCGCTGTTGAAACGCTGAATATCCGCCGAGCCCCATTTGACAAGTCTAATATGACACACTTTTCGAGCATGAAGTGAAAAGTATTATAAATCCATCCACATTACATAAAACACCCTTTTTGAAAGGTTCTCAACATTGTTAAGTACTAAACCTGATCTAGAAACAATTGTTACTCTAAGCTATGTTGTAAACGAGCAAAAATCAACAATTCTCGTCAGGCCGTTCATTTGCAAGCAAGTCCGCATCCAACACGCATCTGTTCCGGTCATTACGGTCATTTGCATCCCGGGACAGCCCGCAGTGTTCCGGAGAATCCCGGTGAACCAAATAAGGGAATATCCAAACTGAATGGATTTATTTTCGCTCCTGTATTGACGAATTTTGTAATGGGATAATTACATTCATTTTCGAACTAAACAAGCTGTAGGTACTTCCTCGCAAATGAAGAATGTACTTACCTAACAGTAGGTTCAATTTCAACAAGCCTGAATTTTTAGGGTTCCCTACCCGAAGAGTCCAAACGGAACCCTAGTGCTGTCCGTCTAATAATGTTTATTTTACCACTTATATTTTACCAACAAATCAGGGATGTAACAGAACTCCGGTTCCGGTTCCGTTAAGGCGGAACTTCCGATTGGTTTTAAACATCCGCTTCGGTTCCGGTTCTGTTATTTTTAAAACGGATGTCAAAGCAGCGCAGCGGGGGGAAATGAGCGGCGTACATCAAAAACAAACAGGTTTATAATTTTTATTTAGAATAGACTTAGACCTGCCCTGCCCTTAACATCTTATCCATCTATCACTCGGGCTCCGCATCCGGTTCTGCATAGGTTCCGGTTCCGGTTCTGGTTCCGATATACCGAATTTAAAACATCTGGTTCCGCTTCCGGATCCGATAAAACCACATCTGTTACATACCTGCAACAAATACTAATGTATTGATAAATCAGTTTTTTTCTTTTAAAACCAACTTAATTTTGCGGTTGGCTCGGAACCCTAAATGCGCGAAGTCCGTCACGTACTTGGCTGGTTTTTAACACTCCATCGCATTTTCATGGTGACGTTTAGAGATATAGGTATCTCACAATATTTTATTATGATTAGTGTACGATCGACAAAATTGAATCATGACCCACCAAAAGGTCATTTTGCTAAGTCATCTAAATACTGGTAGGTTAAAATTTGCCTGAACATACATTTCTATGGTAACGAAATTGTTATCATTTTATTAGACACTGACATTTACTAACTACTGTCTTAAATAGTTTGGATAACCGTGACTGAGTCTTGGCTAAGCCATTTGTAGGCCAATTGGGTCATGAATCAGTTGGGTCGACTGTACCTACCTTATTACCTTGACGCTTAGACCTTATACATCTGTAACAAATCTCGATTGTTATTAGTTTCTTAGTCTTATTTTGCCACATTATTTTTATTTGATATAGATAGATTATGACTTACAAAAGCATATTATAAGATAAACGATTATATCATGGTTAGGGATGTTTGGCAGTGATAGCGTCCCGCACAAGTAATCTAACACAGAAATATTTTGTCCTTAATATTAAAAAATATGTATGTATGTTTATACTGCAGCATTTGAATTCTGTAGTATAATGATACTGTTATTTTATATACATTGTATATTGTTTTGACAAAATGACACCTCGCTGAGTTTCTTACGCCGGTTCTTCTCGAGGCAGAGGTTTATTTTATGAGCCGGTGGTAGTTTTTTGACATTCATAAGTGCATGTAACATGCCTAAATTGAAGAATAAATGATTTCATTTCATTTCAGTGCCCTTGAGGCCTGTTTACGGAATATTTTTTTTGTCCTTGAGGCCTATTTACGGAATAAATGTTTTGATTTTTAACAACTATATAAATCATATTATTGCAGCATTTCGACGCCGCTACGGGACTCTAGTATATATTTAATGTATGATTTTGACGACATCTGGATGAGACGTCTTGACTAGACCGCAAAAAGCTGATAGTTTCGGCCGGAACCACGCGATGGCCGGAAATTGGCTGCTCATGCCGCGAGATCAAAGCGCGATAGTGGCTGCAGCCTTCTGACATACGGTGACAACATTTGTTTTGTAGCTCCATTCAAATCTTTCAAAACAAGTATACATATGTGGGAACGAGCGAGCGATGAGTAATTAATTTTATGATTACTCGTTTTGTTACATTACACAAATAATTATATAAAATATTAATTTTAAGTTTCGTTAGTTGTTAGTTGCACCGCCAACAACTCTTTCTGCTTCGCCTTAAGGTTGACTGGTAGAGAATGCCATACGGCATTAAGTCCGCCTTTTGTACGATAAGGTTTCTTTTGTGCAATAAAGATTAAATAAATAAATAAATAACGTATTATTAAAAATAAAATAGTAGATTTTATGAAAATCCATATTAACACGAGATAGTTATTTTCCCGAACGGAGTGAGTCCAAGAGGAGGAGGTGGGTTGCTAAATTACTTACAAATTAGAAACGACAAAAAGAATTGAAATAGAAAATGAGGTTATTTTAATGTCCTCGAAATGTGTAAGGCATCTGAGAGTAAGACCATTGTCAGTAAAATGCCGCTGACCTAGTAGGCTTTATTTCATTTCAATCTATTGCCCTTTAAATTCTGACGTCAGATGTCAACGAAAACCAGGGATCGTTACCGGTATTCTTACTACTGATTTTCGATAAGGTAATAACCGGTTATAATTGCATTTCGCTAATTAATTTAATTTAATTTAATCTTTATTTCGGACTTACAATCCATATATTGTTAGTAATTTCTTAACCTAGGCATATTAGTATTTACATTATTACAATAAATTACTTTTTGATTTAATTACATGGGAACAATTTATATAATCAAAAATACATTCAATTAATTTCATGACTTTTTTATTGTTGGGGTAAGCTAATTTGCTTCAAAACAAATACGAGTAGGTACCGATACCTATTTTGATGCAAATAGCGCCACTGACCTTATTTGTCCGACCCAGTGCGACAGGATTGGGCAGTCATACCTGTCTGCAATGACAATTAAATCACTAAAGCTCTGATTAGTGGTACCTCACGAACGGTTGACTTAAATGGACTAGTTTTTTAGAAACCTCCATATCATTTTTAAAGGCCTATCCAACGATACCCCACACGACTATGTGCGTTGAATTTTTTTTCTTCCACCGGTTACATGTATGGAGTTCCCCCCCCCAACTTAATGTTTTTTTGGAATTTCACATCACTTTTATGTAGCGGTTCATAGAATACACCTTCCTACCAAATTGTGGTGCTTATAATCTCCGAGTAAATCGCCTGTGACATACGGACGGACGGACAGACATGACGAATCTATAAGGGTTCCGTTTTTGCCATTTTGGCTACGGAACCCTAAAAATGGTTTAAACTTACCAATGTTACCAGCAAATTAATGTATTTGATCCATTCCTAAAAAAAGGTACTGCGGGTGCGCTCTAATGCTCGAATGGCATCCTAAAGAATCCACATCCATATTGAATGAGCTGGAATTGAATTGCCACTCACTTTAAACGCGCTATTAACCCGCGCTAGGTCTCGGGAGACTCTTGATCTATTATGATGCGAGTTTTGCGAATTATGTAACAGATTCAGTAAACTTTGTACTTATTTAAGGTCAGACACTTATCACAGTAATTAACGGAAGTACCCAAAAGGTGGGTTGCACCAAACCGTCTGTTTCGACGATTACTAATCGTAATCGGTCTTCGTTAAATCCTGGTTATATGGCAAGTTTGACAAGTTTCTATGGGATGACAGCTGTCGGCGCCATATTTAAAGTTGATCAGTCTGTAATAGTAAGTGCAAAAACATAGTTAGAGTTCTTTGTAAAGGATGTAGTAATTAATATATTTTTCACTTCTCATGCTCGAAAAGTGTGCCATATTAGACTTGTCAAGCGGGGCTAAAGTAGTACATTTAACCCCTAGGGAAAATATGAATACATATTTATGATTTACAAAACATTTGAATTTGACCAATCAAAATACTTCACCTATTAAATCCACCAATCACAGAACACTCATTTAACTCTTAAAAAAATATTTGGTATTGGGTATTAACCAACCAGAATACAGCTTTACTAAAATCGACCAATCAGGAAACATAATTATTTTTTCTAAAGAGTCTAAAGATTAAGTTTGTAGTAGTCCCTATTTCACAATAATTAAAAAAGTGGTTAAATCGTTCGAGCAACACTTTGAAGCGCTCAATAGAAGGTCAGTTAGGTTTTTTTTTGCGCGTGAATGTTGCGCGCGAACCGCAGCGCAGTGTCTATGTTTTGTGTGTCAAAGGAGTATAGAAAAAAAAAATCATGCTGCAAAAGTATGTATCTTCGCCGTGGAATTTATTGTTAATTTTGGGTGGGTTAACCTTTGTTTATTTATTTTCTCGCAATCGAAGTGAAAAGTAGAGTGTATAACTCTGGTCTAAAAGCCATATTACCCCTCGAACTATTTTCCCTCACTTCGTTCGGGAAAATAACTATCTCGTGGTAATATGGCTCATTTTAGACCCTTGTCATACAATCTACTATTTGACCGAGTGAAACAAAGTCGTCTGCTTCAGCTACAACAAAAATGCTCTTTATGTCCGGATTTCCAGATTCCGTTTGTTCCCCTCTACAGGTCGCATTTTTCAAGCGATTCTCATAAAATTTTGTGAGCAGGTTCGCCAAGTATATAATTTTTTTTGTCGAATCAGTTTTTGGTAAAAAAAAACTCGCGAGGTCTATAGCTCACATACCCACTAGTTTAGTAGTGATGGTTGCAAAGGTTTTGTTTTATTTTAACGTGAAAAGTTAATAAGTTATTTTTATTTACCTAGATGTCTCGGACATGTTACGACATCTACAGGCACAGTTATGCCGAGAGTGGTTACGGTTTGATTCACATTCATTTGTCTGATTTTTATATCAAAATATATATATTATAATGTGGCGAAAAAAGAAACTTCCATTAGCCATTATATCAAAACGAATTCATAATTGAATGCTCTTCAGCAACAATCTCGAACATTTCTTCTAGAAAAGTTTGTTGAAGAGGATCTTTAATATTAATTATATTATTATACCACTTGGCGAAGGAACAAACCAGATCAAATGCCTAAACGACGACCCTCACCAAGCGTGAGAGGGTCCAAGGGCCCTCGACGCCGCTACCATGGTATTTTCAGCGAGTACTTTTGTTTTCCTGTCGTACAACGCAAGTTTGTAAAGTCAGTTAGATAGAAAACGCCGAAAGGAAACTTTGTAATTTAATTTATCAAATTTTTTTAATTCTGTAAAATATAATATGTGTAATTAGCATTGTATGTATGTGGTTTGTGATAGACAAAGGCTATTAAAACTTTAAATACTTATACTACATTGCTTTGCAGCAAAATCTTGCTGATTACGGAAGTAGGTATAAGAAATGGGTGTGTTCATAAATTCCTACATTATTAAGTAAGCAATATGTAAATATATCTTGAAATTAAATAACTCAATCTGAAACATTTTTTTTTACGGTGAGTCATTTTCGATCTATCAGGGAAAACGTAAAAAAATACCGTTCCCCCTCCTTATCTCCGAAGTTTAACAAGGAAAAAATATGAAGTTATTACATACCATTGATATTTTACAGGAAAAATATGACTATACCTCTATCTAGTTTCTCATTTTTTTTATCATCGAAAAACGTTTCTATACTAAGTTTGTAATTTAATCACCTTTGCATGTATTTTTGTTTTATAATTTCCAACGCGGTTATGTTGAAAGTATCATCTTTCAAACAAAGAAAAAAAATAAACCGGTTCACGTGATAAAGAATTATCCTTGAAAAATCACCATACATACTAAGTTTTTCAGTCGCTCAAATTTGTAACCAGATTCGCTGATAGATGGCGCTGTATCCATGGCGTTTCATTTCTACACCATGTAGTTGAAAACCTGAATTAATAGGGTTGGAACCGGTACACATCTGTGTACGGAACACTCAGTATGCGAGTTGGACTCGCACTTGACCGGTTTTTTATTTTGAAGTTGGGTTTCTGATAACTTTTTGACAATGCGAGGCATATGGTCTAGTCTTGGCAAACTATTACATGAAAATGGTTTTAGGTGGGTTTAAATTTTAGATTCCAATTTCTTTTCTACAAATTGGCTGGGCCACCCAATCGTATTAGATTTATTTTTGAATATCAATTATTTTCCAGCTAGCCGCTTTAAAA
This sequence comes from Epiblema foenella, assembly GCA_963556455.1. Lineage (NCBI taxonomy): Eukaryota > Metazoa > Arthropoda > Insecta > Lepidoptera > Tortricidae > Epiblema > Epiblema foenella. Next base: position 13,621,460 of record OY747116.1, on the reverse strand, counting down.
GGCGAATTATTTTATCAGATACAAATACCTACCCCATCATCATCATTATCATGCATTCATGAAATCTACTTTAGATAAAATGCTTTTCGATCTGGTGACACAGTTTGCAGAATATTTATTTTAACGACCGGTTTAGCCTAGTGGGTAGTGCACCTGCCTGTGAAGCTGACGGTCCTGGGTTCGAATCCCGGTCAGGGCAAATGTTTGTGTGATGAGCATGAATATTTGTTTCTGAGTCTTGGATGTTTTATATGTATTTAAGTATTTATATCTATTAAATATATCGTCGTCTAGTACCCATAACACAAGCCTTCTTGAGCTTACTGTGGGGCTAGTTCGATTTGTGTAAGATTGTCCTCTAATATTTATTTATTTATTTTATTTATGTGTCTTTTTCATTTGTTTATTAAGGAATGCAATTCGAATAATTCTGAATTAACCATAATGTAAGCAAGTTTTCAACGCAAAATACTTACTGATTGTAGGTACCCATAAACCAGGTATCTACCATCCAAACAAATATTTAAGTACAAAACTAAAACATCACATTTCACTTTAATTAACATTATTTAACAAACCCAAATTGTGGCAAAGAAATACCTCACTGAAGTGGCAATCGTCCTCGAGTCCCCTCGAGTACAAAGGGAGAAAGGGACGGACGCTGGAACAACATTTGCTGTCCTGGATTCACAACGCGTCCATACCTCAAGCGAACCAAAATAATCAACTCCGGTTATGAAGGCTGGCTACGAGGCTGGGGGTCAAGTTATACCAGCACTGGCGAGACAGGGTTTGAATGAGGCTGCTGAAGTGGTGACACGTTTTGGAAAAATAATTCAAATGGAACCGATTTTATTATTATTTCAGGTGGTATTTTTACCCACGACGGAACGGAGAAGGTATAAATGCATTTAGTGAGGGGTTGTTTGTTTGTTTGAGTGTGCACATTAATATCTTCGAAACGGCTTGACCGATTTAGAAACGGTTTTCTGCAATAGGTTTGTAGTTTAGACAGGTCGATTTTTTATTACAAATAGGTATGGTGCAAAAAAAATTACGAGCTAGGTGAAATTCAGTCTTATGTTAATGTGATATTGATGGGAAATAGTAAATTGTCCCTTAACGTAGCAAAATGATATAGTTTGGCGGGGGGCGGTATATTCAACCCCCAGTGAAGCGAAAGATTTAAAATTCAAATCTTTAAGCGTAATGCCCATGACGGAAATATCTTTGCTACCATTCACATCTCGTGACTTATGAAACACCTCCGTTTTGATACGCTGCGCTAAAAACGAGAGCTTTGCAAGTTCTCGGGTAAGTCACTGAGCTTACAAGTTTCCCGTCTTATGGCGGAGCTTTGGCCTGTCAATATTTCACAAAACCGTGAGTTAACCGGGAGCTTTGCTCTAGAGACTTTACACATCGTATCCCAAAGTAAGATATTACATTTTGCAACTAATAATGTAATTTCAATACCTTAATGTCATCCAGCTGAGGTCGCTTACAATTAACTATCCGTCGTCCTATCGTCCTACCACAAGGAACCGCATGAACCAAATTGGTTCAAATTTCATCTCAAAAACATAGTGAAAACTTCTATAGACCACTTACCAACGGGAGGTCTTACGTCTGTTTGCTATTGGCGTAGTAGTATAAATAAAAATGTCAAGTCAATCATCGTTACATTTAATAAGAGAACAACGGTTGGAACTCACTTGGAAAGTCACTACTTGCGACATGTTTCGGACTACAATTGGAGTCCTTCATCAGGTTGAGTGTTATCAAGGCAACCGACCGCGCAACACTGTCCTCCGACGTGCGCGAAGCTCGCAGGCGGAGGCGGGCGGGGGCGGAGGCGGGGCGGCGCAGTCCTCCAATTGTAGTCCGAAACATGTCGCAAATAGTGACTTTCCAAGTGAGTTCCAATCGTTGTTCTCTTATTAAGTGCAAATATGTCTCACGTTAGTGTAAATTTATGTATCGTTACCTTTAATTTATAATTTAAGCGATATCCACGAACACGTTTCGTCATTTATGAATCGTATCTCCACATTCAAGTGGCTAAATACAAATCCTTTACAGTCACAAGAACCATTCGCCCTGGCAGATAACAATGGTGTTTGTCGACGGGCCGACAGGGACCGACAGAGGCCGGCAGCGGCTAATCGAGCCGGCATTGTGTTTGGATCAACGTGACTTGAGGTGGCGAATGTGAACTGCAACGTTGAATGGCAGGGTTATTCGCATCTAACGCTATCATTCAGAATCTAGATTGTGTAGATTTTCTTATGAATAGAAACATTTTTTTGTGTAAGTATGAAAACTGGAAAGAATAACAGACGTGACTAAAATGCTCTGTAAACCACCAATTACACTTTTTTAAAGAGGAGCAAATTTTTTGTGTAAATTAACCTACTTTTCGTGAGCTTCAGAGATTAAAATATGTTCTCGTATATTCAACGAGGTCAATCGCGCCTTTAAGGTCGAATATCGTCCGACGTGTATGATTAACAAATGCGTATTGGTTCCAAACATGTTGTGCAATATTCTACCTTAAAAACGTGAGTGATCTCTTTCTTAAATTTAGAAAAAAGGAAAAATTTAAAAATTTAGGCACCGAGTAGGATTCGCACCTGCGCGGTGCCTAAATTTTTCAATTTTTCCTTTATTCTAAATTTGGGTATGGGTGGCGCATCGCAACTGACGATTCTCAATATGATTTAAGACGTTAGTGCCGTTAATGAAGCACGAGTTTTCTGGTAGATGTCGCTGTACGCCTCCCTTAAGGCGTTTGTATAAAAATATGATCTCTTTCTTTATATTTAAATCCTCGAATGCAAAAACAATCCGATCTTACCAATATTGCAAACATGAAAGGCACTGAAAATGAAAATAAAACTTTCTTAATGGATTACTCTTTCTGATTCCCAAGCTAATTTGCAATCCAAATAGTTCAAAGACATCTTCTTATTCATTCTGACGAAAAACAGCAGCGTCTTACAAAAAATATGAAAGACTTTTATTTGATCTTTAAAAGTTAATTAAAACTTTCGACAACACAAAGGATCTTCGTTAGGGTTGTTATAAGTCATAAAAGCCAAAATATGGGGAAGATAACGAGATAAAAGCTACAAGCGAAAACCAATCCTATCCTTATGATAGTAAACTTGATTTTCGTTCGTCTGAAATTCCGCTAGATAACTATCACAACGCTTTCTTGTATTATCAACATTGTGTCAATAAAGCAAGGTCTGTTTTCGAATCAAATCTTCAATCGAATAAAAATTCGAGTCAAAAATAGAGTCGTCGCGAGGGATTAACCAGGAATCGGACTGTTATCGCAAATAATGATTTTTGTATTGATTTTTATTGTACTCGAAAATAACTATGTTGAGATGTTTTCATTTCGAGTGAAATGTCGCTTTGTAAATAGAGTATTGTTAATGTTTGTATAGCTGGAAATCTCGTGGAATTTTGAGGTATTATACTATAGTCTCACATGGGGATCTAATAAACGATCATGCTCTGCATTCTTGTGAGAACTTGCGAACCAGGTACCAATTCATATGAGGAATCGCGTTGCGTTCCTCTTCCTACCCACTAAAAATTCCGCTGTAGCCTCTTATGCCCAGGACTCAAGGATCTCAGAATGAACGCAGTGTATCCTTTCACGTTTAGCATATCCTGGGTCGAGAGATAGATAAAACATAGCACACCTAGGCACACACTTACGGACGAATTCCTAATTGAAAACATAAACATTGAAGCTGATAAATGATTATATTATTTAAAGAAAACGATTTTTTGTGTTTGAAGAAAATGTGTAGGTACGTTGATTCTTTTAAAAATCCACGAAGAAGCTATATAGCATTACTGAAGAAATTGCGTAGGTAAGTTGTACAATGACAAAAGGAAAATATGGCGCATGAAAAGTCTGAAAATATTTACTTTTTATTCGAAATAAGTCGTAGAAAAAGTATTGTATGCAACGGTGTATAACTGGTATAAAAAGGCTCGTGGTGTCTTTACTTGCGACGTTCGCCAAGGCTCACATCGCAACCCACACCATTCGCCTTTTTATATCCTTCTTATACACTAGTTGCATAATATACTATTATTTATAAAGAAAAAAACAACACCCGCGAGGTCTACAACTCACAGAGCTACACACAATATATTACTAACACATTCCACGCACCCGCGTAGCTGGCGCTCTGCTCGTAGACGCGTAGCCGATAGAGGAAATTGAAAACCTTGGCCGCAAAACTGTTAATTGTGTCGAACCAAACAAATCTCTACGACTCGACTACGAACTTGCGCTACGAACGCCGAGACGCGCTACGCGCGGTACAATGTTGTGTTCATGGTAATTGAGTAAACGGAACAGTTTTCAAGGCAAGGCCATTTCAGTGCAAACCCCCTCTAAAGCCACATTTACACGGTGCAAGAACTTGCGTGCAATTTTCATTACATTGCGGGGTTGCGAGCTACTGAGGTAGGTCGAGAGCGATCAAACGCTGCAATGTAATGAAAATCGCAAGCAATTTCTTGCAGTGTAAATGGGGCTTAACACGCGTGAGTTTGCAAGTAATCCCGCTCTCTACGGAAGCTCTGCGCGTAATTTCGTAAATATTTAGTACTATATGAAGGAACGGTTGATGAATTTGGAACTGGGTAGCGATTGCACCTACAGCTCAGTTGGCTAGAGCGACTGGCCGCGAGTGTCGGGAGGTCGCAGGTTCGAATCCTGCTCGGTGCCTAAATTTTTCAATTTTTCCTTCATTCTAAATTTAATACTATATAATTGATTTTTGGAACACAGGATAACTTATGAATAATCTGTCTGGTTATTGCATTATAACAATAAAAAAGCTATCCTTTTTGAAAAAATAAACATAACACTGTCGTTGATAATAACGAAATCTGCAGCATGAATTTTTTTTGACTTGTTGCCAAGGTATTTTTCAATATTTTGTTCGGTTGTTTCATATCTTTGTTTCTTTTTCAGTCACAGTAATTTTTGTGTAGTGTAATTCTACATTACTTCTTCACACTGCAAGCTCAAACTTCAGTATTTGCGTCATGTCTCTGAATGGGCGTTGCCTTAATCTTTTCAGCTCTGTCAAATAGGTACAAACGCTGTCATTCACACGCCATGACATGGGAATGTCAAACGCGAAGTGAACCCTATAGGTTGACATGTAGGTTGATATCGCATTGGACCGTGATGCACATATGCGGTCGGCATCAAAATTAACAACCATCAAAATAGGGGGGCCTATTTGTTTCAATGTGTGAGTTTCTCTGTTATGTGGCATACGTCATGTGATGACGAGGGGCGTCCAGTTTTAAGTTAAATAAAAAAAACCAGTCAAGTGCGAGAGATGTAACGGTTCCAACCTTATTAATTCAGGAAAATCTCAACAACAAGGTGTAGAAATTGAATGTCATGAGTACAGCGCCATGTATTGGTGAATTTTGTTACAAATTTGAGCGACTGAATAACTTTGTATGTCTGGTAGTTTTTCAAGGATAATTCTTTAACACGTAAACCGATTTCAATCTTTTTTTTCTTTATTTGAAAGAAGTTACTTTCAGCATAATCTCGTAGGAATTTATAAAACAAAAATACATGCAAAGGTGATTAAATTACAAATTTAGTTAGAAATGTTATTTGACGATAAAAAAAAAGAAAATCTAGATAGAGCTACAGTTATATTTTTCCTGTAAAACATACATTAATATCAATGTTATGTAATAATTTTATATTTTTTCCTTGGTAAACTTCGGAGGTAAGGGGGGAACGGTATTTTTTTACATTTTTCCTCATAAAACAAAAATAACTCAACTTAAAAAATAAAAAAAAACTGTTTCAGAATGTGCAAATCAAGCCCTTTTATATGACATCCCACTCGACATATTAACTAGTCTTTCAAATTTTGAACCACCTGTTATCTGTCATTTTCACAGAAATTAAAAAAAAAATTAAAAAAGTCATATTCTATGTATGTAGGTAAGCCTTCTTTATAACTATTCCAAATTTCAAATCGACAGCATAAGTAGTTCTTGAGATATTTAGCGATATGACAGACAGACAAAGTGAAACCATAAGGGTTCCTTTTTATCATTTTGGTACGGAACCCTAAAAATACTCAAAAATGTAAATCAAATATTTTCCACATTTCAGAAAATACAAAATTCGGAGTATACCCTTAAATGTCTATTTTTTTTTCCAAACGTAAAACCAGGAAAATAAACCTTTTATACCGTGAATAATTTATCGGCGCGGGCGATGCGCCGCGAATACTAAACCTGCCCCGGGACCAGTCAAATTAACAAATCGCATTACAATAGGAAGTTTCAACGGATCGTAATTACAAGCCCTATAATTAAGAACGGTAAAATACATCCTGGGACTGTATTCAAGGCGTTTAAATCGCAGCTCGCGACATGCCAACCGCATTAATACTTAGTGGCTCTGTGAGTTACGGAAGCGCTTTTTTGTAATTGTGTAATGTACCAAAATACTTATTATAGTGCTAGACAGTATTATATTCTTTGTGTTTATCTACTTAAGTTTAAGAAACCACCAAAGACAGCTTTATTTTTACATGCTCTGAAGATCAAAATCAAGGTTTAATATATTTATAAATGGATCCATATAACCTGGTGTTAGTTTATAGTGTTGTTTCCTTTTTTCTTTTTATTTTTTTTTTAACTGTTGTCATTTATTGTAAACAGTTAGTCGTGAATTTGTGAATGTACCAAAAAAGGGGCGAACTGAAAACCAGCGCTGAGCAGCCGTACTGGCTGACACAGCACATGCTGAGTCCGCTCCCTTTGTCACATACAAATATATAATAAGGCATGTACCTATTTCTTTTGTAATTATCTGTGTTGTGTGGCAATAAATATTCTTCTTTTTTTCTTTCTTTCTAATTTCCAAAAACTGATTCGACTAAACAACTGTATTTGAATGAATAAATGAATATTTTTTATTTCCAGCCAATAGACCCATTAAATAAAACAGTGTATACAATAATACAGGTACAATACAAACCATAGAAATAAACATATGTATAATACAAACTATTTGCGATTCAGTTGCCGATGTACAGACAACCGATGTAAACAAATAAGGTTGCGGTAAATGTTTTTGTCAACCGTCTTAATAAGTACATTATTAGAAGACCGTACTCTGTGCCAAAACGACGCCATTCTATTTGTAATAATAGCAAAAAAGTCGGGTACCCTGGCTAGTATTTAATTAACAAATCTGCTTGCCAAATTTCAAAAAAATCGATTGAGAAATACGAACTGTAGAGGAGAACAACCGGATCCGGAAATACGAAAGTATTTTTGTCGCAGCTGAAACAGAGACCTTCGTTTCGTGAAAGGTAGCTAGTAGGATGTTACAGGCGCACTGATGTAATGTTGAGATTTGTGCTGGCCTATATTTCATAAAACTGTTATTAGACTTTGAGTCTTCTCTAGTGCGAAATAAAGTCGCTTTTTGTAGGGATAACTTTTACGCAATTCGGCCTAGTCAAATTATCTTAAATATACTTTAATACTAAAATATAAGCATAGTTACATACATTTCTTTCACGCAAACACAAATGCTGTGCAGAAAGACCGTCCGTCCCCCGCTTTTCTCAGTAACTGTTAGTACTAGAAAGCTGTAATTTGGCATGAGTATACACCGACAAAACGGTAGAATAAAATCATTAAAAAAAAATTGTTTTATGGTACATGTAAAGTGGTGGTGCAATTTTTTTTTCTTCCAAACCCCATCTTAGCGTTGGATAGCTCTTTCAAAAATATTATATAAGGTTTATAAAAGCATTTTTTGATTCAAGAATCGGTTGGAGTGATATTAAGCTTTGAAGTGATAATTTTTGCTATGGTCAAGTGTCCCCCCCCTGCCAGCTAAACGGTGGCTACTAGGCATGTGAAAAAAATCATGGTAGTATATACGATGAATTTAAAAGGAAAACTATCACAGCTAAGATGGCATTACCGTAAAGGGCAAAAATATGTATACAACACAACATCTCAAAAAAGTACATCATCAGTACTAAGATCAGTAAAAATCCTTCTACGGATCCGTAATTCCGCATATGACCGGTGACGTGATGGACGGGCAACTACGGAACCCTACGCTGTGCGTGGCCCGACACGCACTTGGCCGGTTTTTTGAATCGCCAGCCGCTACCGCCCTGAGGTCCACTCGAACGCATAACTTTGGTACTTTGTTACTTTAACCCGTTGACAATTTTGTGCCACAGTTTAAACATGACGTTAAAGCGATAAGGTACAAAGGCGTCAAATACCCTGTGAGTCCGACCATCCACAAATTGCTAACAACGCTTCTTTGATAGCTCTGTGGATGATAACAGCGAGGCTTGCGTAGCAAATATCATGTTGTACCTGGCTGACCAAATTTCTGACCTATAATAACATTGGTTATCTCGGTTCGCATAACCTAGATATCCAGACAGGTTCCAGACCTGCGAATAAATATTGTTCGACTAACTCCTATCTACTCAACGATGGCTGTTGTGCCAATTCTTCATCCTTGGCATATTACTCTGAGGTAATTCATTCCACTAATCCATTTGTGCTGTATTTGGCAAGTAAGTTACAGCTTAACCCACGGAGCGATTTAGGCTCGGTTTTATAAAGATGCGTTAGACCTCATGTCGGTTAGTTATGTCAAAAAATGTACTCAGTTGCTGAAATTTGATCTGACATTTGGTCTAACGGATCTTTATAAAACCCGGCCTTAGTTGCACACTTTTGTTACTAACGAATTTTGGTAGTAGTAGTAGAAATTTGAATACGTTATTTTTGACATGACGTTCTACGAGTTAAGTCCTAATGATGGTCTTACTTTATTTTTGAAATCCACACCGAAGAAAAGGAACGAAATAATAATTAGTTATATATGTGTGCTTTAAATATCAAAACAGTCATTGCTAAAATTTCAAATATAATTTAAACACGTAACGCGGAATTGTAGATTTGTATGTAATACAACACTAATACGGTTTTTACTATAAGGGTTCCGTTTTTGTCATTTTGGCTACGGAACCCTTATGGTTTCGTCGTTTCCGTCCGTCCGTCCGTCTGTCAGTCCGTCCGTAAAAAAATATTAATTAGGGGGGCGGCACTCTATACATGTAACCGGTGGATGAAAAAATAAATTTCAACGTGCATAGTCGTGTGGGGTATCGCTGGATAGGCCTTTAAAAATGATATGGAGGTTTCTAAAAAACTTGTCCATTTAAGTCAACCGTTGGTCAGATATTAGCTGTCAAAGTCATAGAAAGTGTGTCCCCTCCCCTCCTCTTATTTCCAAACTACATATAAAGTTTAAAATTCTGAAAAAAATGGAGGTGGTGTACATTAGTAAATACTTTAAACGATTTTTGGTTTGAACAATACGGTTTTACGGTTTTTGAGTTTTCGCTTAAAAACTGTCTTGCCCAAAGAAAAGGTCGTAAGTGCCGTGAGTTCCCTATGAAGATACAACTTTTTTAGATTCAATGTATTGGATAGTGATTTTAAATGTGGACTAGTAGGTGTTAGTACGGAACCCTTCATTGTGCGTGGTCCGACACGCACTTGGCCGGTTTCTTTACATTCATCGGAATAGGCATATTTTTCAAGTCACGTGACCACATGTGCGCCATGTCCCGAGCTGTCATTACGGCACGTGGAATGCGGGCCCTACTTATCGTGTCGTAACGGCTGCGCTCACGCGAACCCGCGATGAGAGTAACTCATACGTGTGCACCGTGTGGGCGCGCCCTTACATAAATTAGAGTAATTTGCCTCCTTTGTGAGTATTGCCATTTCTACCCACTTTTACTAACACGTTTCCATTTCACGAGGCTTGTAACTTGTATCACAAGCGAAGATGTCTTCACTCACGTTTCAATATACCGCTCTCACCGTAATTATATTGTTTTGCTCCCTTGAGACACAATCTCTGTTGTACATTCAAATATCAAATAATTCATTTCACATCATTTCAGGTGCAGTGAGATCTTAAAAGTAGTCTAAGGCTCGGTTTTGTAAAGAACCGTTAGACTTTATGTCGGTTTGTTATGTCAAAAAATGTACTGAGTTACTGAAATTTGATCTGACATTTGGTCTAACGGATCTTTATAAAACCCGACCTTAGTACCACTAAAATTTACCACAAACAGTTTTTGGAAATTTACAAAAACAATTTTTATTTCAAAGATTTTATAAGTTTCAGCGTCCGAATTTCGGTTTGTTCTCCCCTACAGGTCGCTTTTTTCTACCGCTACTCGTGAAATTTTGGTAGCAGGTTTGATATTCATAATTAATCTTTTTTATAATGTCAGATTTTGGAAATGATAGAAAAAGCTCACTCACGAGGTCTACAGCTCACAGAGCCACTAGTATAAATACTTCATAACTCTTACTGTATAGTTATATCGAACCTTGTACATTATATTACACAATAATAACAAAGTAAAGTAAACTTCCCTGTGCTTAACACTACATGGCACTTTCAATCCTGTGTCATGATGGCAGAGGTAATTAATATGTATCCTCTATTGGGCACTGTGTCGAGCACTGGGACATTTACTTAGTGTGGAATACCCTACTTCAACCAATATATAAATATATATTTTTTTATACCACGTCGGTGGTAAACACCGATAAGCCTGTCACCGCATCCTATGGTCGCTTGCTACTCCAGAGGTCTCACACGCGCGTTTCCGATCTTTCCAAAATTTATAGACTCCTTTGTTGAAAAACCACATACTGTAGTTCCTAGGGAAGACCTCGGGAGGCAGCTCGTTCCACAACCGGGGCGTCCAAGGGAGGAAATTAATATAAAAATGGTAATGGTAAAAACATTATTCGTAAGTAAAATTTCTATGAGAAGAAACCTTACTTTTCAATAAACACACCTTATTATTTCTGCTCACGTTCCCGCAGTCGCCCCACCTGTACTAACCTTAATAAATAAACCTCTCGATCAAGTTTACGAGTGACTCGATCTTTAAGCGATACTGAAAAAAACATTATCGACGGCGGCCATAGTTTTTATTCGTACCGCGCCTCTGAATGGCGTCGTTTGGGAAGGTGGCTTTTAGATTCCGGCGCGCAATCCACATGTGACTCACTTCACATCTCGAGACTAGTGTATCTCGATCCTAGGCCTCGTTATAACTACATGTGATTGAGGGTCGGATGAATATTGGTTAAACTTGGTGAGTGGTTTTGAGTATTGTGAATAGGGCGGGAAATAGGGTTTTCAATGGATACAGATAAAAGTAGGTGTGTTGTGAACATTTAGAGCTCGCGGGGCTATGGTATTGTTACGTCTATGTTCATTTATGTAATGTGTTTGACATTTAGAAAATTTAGGTGATCATGAGGTACCTAAATAAAGCCTTGGAAAAACTATTCCTGTTTTTTGTATCCAGAAGTCGTTTCAGTAATAAACATTTTGAAAACTAACGTAATAACTATTATTTATTTATTTATTGAAAAACACGTTTACATGACATTACAGCGTTACCTAATGTGCCATGAAAGTTAATTACATTGTAATTACGTTATGATACATTTATACGACTACATTTTTACAGTTGAACAACTATCATCCATCCTCTCACAAAACCTCAGACATACACTGCTCACAGTCGCCCATCGCCGCGCAAACATATCGCAATCAGTATTATAGAATATATATAAGAAACTGAATTTACCTTGTAATTAATTAAATATAATGAGAAATTCAAACCATTTTTTTCTAAGTTATTCAGGGTCTCGGTTCGATATTTCCTTATTTAAGCTCGTGACTATAATTACGTAATTACACACATGTATATATATTATATTTTTTTGGGGACAATCTTACACAAATCGAACTAGTCCCAAACTAAGCAAAACTTGTACTAGGGTACTACGGGAGGATATACATACTTGTATAGAGAAATATATACTTAAATACATAGAAAACATCCAGGACTCAGGAACAAAACGTGCTCATCACACGAATAAATGCCCTGACCGGGATTCGAACCCGGGATCTCCGGCTTCCTAGGTAGGGTCACTACCAACTAGGTTAAAGAGGTCGTCAGTAGTAAATAGTAGTAATTCGTTGAGTAGTAAATAACATTCTAGATTACGCCAGTGTTTTCGTGACTTGTTATACAAGTGGGCATGAAATGAAATGAAATGTAATGAAATCATATTCTTCAATTTAGGCATGTTACACTTATGAATGTCAAAAAACTACCACCGGTTCATAAAATAAACCTCTGCCTCGAGAAGAACCGGCGTAAGAAACTAGGCGAGGTGTCATTTTTTCAAAACAATATAGAATGTATATAAAATAACAGTATCATAATACTACAGAATTCAAATTCTACAATATAAACATACATACATATTTTTTAATATTAAGGACAAAATATTCTGTGTTAGATTACTTGTGCAATGGATGCCATATATGTTATCAATAAATGAGCTGAATCGCGCCCCGTATTTTAATTAGTATTTTGGCGATTTCTCACCATTGGCCTAAAAGAGTCCGGAGTGCGTTTTGGCACTGGCACCTAATCCCAAGATTTGGCGTAGGCACTAATTTTATAAAAGCTACTGCCATTTGACCTTTCAACCCAGAATACTATAAGTATGACTTTGCCATTTTATATAAGGCTTTTGAGTAGAATTGTTGAAAAGTGCATTAAGAAAGTATTATTCAAAGTGGAGTCGAGCTGAAGGCATTTCCTTTTGGTTTGTTTTAATGTGGTGTGAACTATGAGAGTTGAAGTTACGAGTATTCGCCTCGCCCCGGCGACGCGGAGGCAAGTTTCCACTAAATCTACTCCGATGGTGTTAGGAATTTGAAATACGAATAGCGCTTTTTAGGGTTCCGTAGACAAAGTGGCAAAAACGGAACCCTTATAGATTCGTCATGTCTGTCCGTCCGTCCGTATGTCACAGCCGATTTACTCGGAGACTATAAGCACTACAATTATGAAATTTGGTAGGAGTATTCTATGAACCGCTACGTAAAAGTGATGTGAAATTGAAAAAAAATATTAGGTTATGCACTCCATACATGTAACCGGTGGATGAAACACAAAATTTCAACGCACATAGTCGTGTGGGGTATCGATGGATAGGTCTTTAAAAATGATATGGAGGATTCTAAAAAACTTGTCCATTTAAGTAAACCGTTGGTGAGATATTAGCTGTCAAAGTCATAGAAAGTGTATCGTCCCCCCCTCTATTTTCGAAACTATTAAGTTTAAAATTCTGAATAAAATTGAGGTGATGTGCATTAGTAAATACTTCCAACAATTTTTGGTTTGAAGAATATAGGTTTTATGGTTTTTGAGTTTTCGCTTAAAAACTGTCTTGTCCAAACAAAAGGTCGTAAGTGCCGTGAGTTCCCTATGAAGATACAACTTTATTAGATTTAATGTATTGGATAGTGATTTTAAATGTGGACTAGTAGGTGTTGGTACAGAACCGCTTGGCCGGTTTTATTCGTAGCCAGGCCCCTATTTCACCAAGTTGACATATGTATATATTTGACATATGTAGGCTGACAAATCGACAGTTTTCCTGTGAAAACTGTTTCACCAACTACAATTGTAATGTTTTTGACAATTGTCGCGCCTGTCAGCTTTGGTGAAATAGGGGCCAGGTAGTCAGTTGTCAATTTGACTTTTATTCATGGTTTTTTACCCACGACGGAACGGAGAAGGTATATGCGTTTAGGGTGAGAGGTTGTTTGTCTGTTTGTGTGTGCACATCAATATCTTCAAAACGGCTTGACCGATTTAGAAGCGGTTTTCGGCAATAGATTTGTAGTTTAGTCGGGACGAATTTCAGCTGGGTGTTGCGATGGTAACTCACCAGGGGCGCTGCAATAAACATTTTTTCACTGTACATCTGTCGTGGGTTTTTCAAAACTTTTTATTTTTTACCCACGACGGAACGGAGAAGGTATATATATGCGTTTAGGGTGAGAGGTTGTTTGTTTGTTTATTTTATGATTACCTACATTTAATAATGCTTAAAATATGATACGTATTTAATTCTTATTTTTGTTGGGCATAATATTAGGCAGACATATCCTGCCTTATTTATATACCCAGCGCGCACAAGTTATTTACTGAAATCGCGAAGTGTCTGGTTGACGTAACTGGTGACCGAAGAGCTGGCGACTTCCTCGCACGACGTATCAGCATTGCGATACAGCGAGGTAATGCCGCCAGCATCCTCGGTACAATGCCCTAAGGGCCTGTTTTAGTAGTTGATCGTAATATTATTTAAGTTATTGTTAGTTGGAATTGACATGATGAGAGACTTCGCTCTGTTCTCATTCTATTTTTAGACTGACGCTCAGAGACCTTATACGTCTCTCAGGATATTTGTTTATTAGATTTTATTATTTCCATGTTGACGTGTTACAGATATAGCTCAAAATATTTTATTATGATTAGTGTACCTACTTTATTACCTTTTACCTTGACGCTTAGAGACCTTATACATCTCTAACAATTCTCGATTGTTATTAGTTTCTTAGTCTTATTTTTGACATGTAACACTACATTTAATTAATGATACTTTGATTATTGTATTAATTTTATTTGATGTACCTAGATAGATTTTGACTTGTAAAAGTGCCCTTGAGGCCTATTTGCAGAATAAATGTTTTGATTTTGATTTTGTCATTTAACTATAATTACCGCTTGTAAATAAAGATTTACTATGGCAAATAAACCAGGATAACGTATAAGGAATTTATTCAAAGTGAATTAGTACTGTTGTTGATCGACTGACTTTTCAAAAAGTAAACAAAAAAAAACCTTGGAATGGTTGCGATACAGATTATGAATATGACATGACCTCTACTTTATAGCTCGTAACGTATGTAGGTCACATAATATATCACGTCGATAAATATATTCAATATTTTTGTATTGATTAACTGTAGCAAAAGATAATTCAAGCGGAAATTCCTCATCACTCTCTTTCCCTTCCGGGAAACAAGGATTACATTTATGAATGTAGTTAATTTAGATTGCAAATATACACCGTGAGCGTTAATAACCCAAAAATGAACCAACGATTTTAGAGCCTAATTAGAGTATATAAAGTTATGTAACATATAGACCAAACCCATAATTTAAGAGAAATGTAAATTGATGTCACTATGTATGGCAATTATTTCGAACCGTGAGATTTTCGAGAAGACAGTACGGTTGCCAGTTTTTGTTGCACTTTTAGCACCACCCAGGGGTCACGTGTAGGGTAGCGGTGGGTACTCCCTACGGACGTAGTGCAACTTCGACCCCTATTGATGTCACTAAAATGACAACTCTCGCTCTCTATTTCTCAACTTGAGATTAATTAAACTCACTTACTCTCAGAAGTAAAGGTTTGTAAACAAAGAAGCGGTAAATTAAGCCGTCGTCTCACAGTGTATATAATATTCATCCCAGGGAGTTCAGGTTAATATAAATAATGAGAGTTGAGGACTTCACAAAATTGTGTAGGTACTAATATGAATTCGGTTGCACATTTCGAAAACATATATATATTTTTAAATTTATTTAAAGGGAAACATACAGCAAATAATAATACAGAACATGATAAAAAAAATCTGAATGATGACAATAGCCAAAAACAGTTTCCACTGGAAATTATGTTCACATAATCTTTGCTCTGTAAGTAAAATGTAGTAAACATATAAACGTTATGGTAAATAATCTAAACGAAACAACAAATTTAAATACGAATTACATTAAATTGACAAAAACAAAATTTTTGAATAAAAAGGGATAAAAGAAGAAAGAATAAAAGAATATTTTTCTTCTTAAACAAAATACGAAAACATACGGCCATAAGTTCAAAGAAAGTCCTTGGAATAATCATTTCCGTAGAGATCCGTTTATTCACATTATTCCAACACATCATTATCATCACCAGCAGAGCGTACATCTTCTTGAGATGAAAATACGGAAATGGTACAGTCAACATCCAAAATATCAAGCCAAAAATGACGACCGGTTTAGCCTAGTGGGTAGTGCACCTGCCTGTGAAGCTGACGGTCCTGGGTTCGAATCTCGGTCAAGGCAAATATTTGTGTGATGAGCATGAATATTTGTTTCTGAGTCTTGGATGTTTTCTATGTATTTAAGTATTTATATCTATTAAATATATCGTCGTCTAGTACCCATAACACAAGCCTTCTTAAGCTTACTGTGGGGCTAGTTCGATTTGTGTAAGATTGTCCTCTAATATTTATTATTTATTTAAAAATATGTGAACATGGCCTTATTTCGACTTTCACACGCCTGTGTACTCAACTCCATTGAATACCGGTGATCCTGTAAAGTTTTCCTTTCTCGCGAAGCACGGAGCCCTATAAAACATGTTTTCGCGACTTGTAACAAATAGCGTCCACGAATCTCCCCATGTATCGAGCCGAGATTGCAAAGTCACTCGAAACTTGCCCGTTTTTATTGGTCGTGCCAACACAATATACGTACCTGCCTAAAACAGTATCTTCATCACTAAAAAAAAAGTCTATTTGCATTTCTAGTTAAAAAAGCTTACTATTCACTAAGGGAATACTTGACAGATGAAGAATTGTAGCTGTTTAGCATGTTCCATCTTGACTCAAAATATTTGTATGCCTTATGGCAAAACATAGAGAGACAGTAATATTAATAATTCTAAGACCTATGTACCTATGTTTACAAATAAATGTTTTTGACTTTTGACTTTGACTTTTTGACTACATAGTATAAAACAAAGTTGCTTTCTCTCTCCCTAATCCCTATATCCCTATGTATGCTTAAATCTTTAAAACTACGCAACGCATTTTGATGCGGTTTTTTTTAATAGATAGAGTGATTGAAGAGGAAGGTTTATATGTATAATACCATCCATTAAATAGTGCACCCGTGCGAAGCCGGAGCGGGTCGCTAGTTGTATATAAACGCTCGAGACCAAAGGACTGAAAGATAATGAAACAAGCACAAATGGCCTTCCTCTCTAGTATTTTCGTGAAATTACGAGTAAATTTGTTTTCACCTCACCCGCTCTGAAAGGCTTACTTTATCGTTTCAAATCTGCGTGCAAAAGTCCATTTTATCCGCTAGCGGATAAAGTGATTTTGAAATTCGAACATGACGTAGTACCGCGCTACCCAATTTTTTTATGGATGCGTTCAGAATCATGGTTCGGCCATGCGGTCTTAAGGCGGTTTCTACACTGATGCGGTTTCCGCACGACGGTGCGGTGTGCGAGTCAGTCAGCGCTATACATGTATATAGCGACGGCCCGCTCGCACAAGGGATGTGTCATCCGATGAAACATTTTATTTTAGGTACGTACATTAAATTGAAAATCATTCAATTTTAGTTTTATATCATTATTTTACCTACTTTTTTAATTTATGGAATTACAATAATAAGAAATATATTCAAACAATATTCGTATTGCAATTTTCTTTAATAATACTTGAATTATTTTCTTGTACCTACGTTTCCTCGCTTGGGTGAGGTGAAAAGTTGTGTGTTTCGCTTGGCAGCAAAGTTATTTGGCTTCTCGTGTCTTAAAACCCTCGCTACGCTCAGGATTCTATTCTTGAACCACTCGCTACGCTCGTGGTTCAATTCTAGAATTCTTCGCTAGCTCGGCTTTCAATTCGAGCACTCGCGCCAAACAACAACTTTGCAGCCTTGCATAACAAATAACTATTTTGGTAACCTCACAGGTTTAAATTGTCAGGGTCATTGCCTCACCAAATGTCACACACCGTAATCGTATATCAATTTCACTAAAACGATGATGAAAGAAGCGCAATTGAAGACTATTCACTTTTATACCTCCATTACTACTTTTTGGGGTTTAGATAGATTCTGGGTGTTTCGAATACAATGTAATGTTGATTTGGAACTCACACTAACCCTGCTATACCTTTAGGATATAGATACTTTTTAATTATTCTGTGCATGCACATCAACGTGGCTATCTGTGCTACATGCATAGATGAATTTATTCTAAGGAAAACGGATTAGTTCCTTTAATGTAGCAATAGCAATAATGATTATGTTATTTAATGAAATTGAATGTAAACAATATTATTATGCCAAACTGACTTGTAAAATGTATTTATACTTTTACCAATAAAATTATCTGAATCTGAATCTGAATCATGGAGCGACCATTATGCGCAATAAAATTGAAAACCGGTACATTGATTCCCCATGACTTGAGCAGCTTTCATAACTTTAGCGCCAGTGTCTGTCTATTACCTGCTCACGCTGAAACCGCTGTTCTGATAGGAACTAGGTAAAATCATCTTAATAGTTTAGGAGCTGTGGCATAAGATTGATCAAACCAATACTTTGCAAATTCATCATCATCATCATCATTTCAGCCGAAAGACGTCCACTGCTGAACATAGGCCTCCCCCAAGGCTCGCCATTTAGACCGGTCCTGTGCCGTTCGTTTCCACCGGATTCCCGCGACCTTCACCAGATCATCACTCCACCTTGTGGGAGGCCTACCGACAGCTCGTCTTCCGGTGCGTGGACGCCACTCAAGCAGTTTCTGGCCCCATCGACCGTCAGAAAATTGTAGAGATGTTTTTAATGTTTTATTTTGAGCGGTCTGTGCGAGTCCTAAGTTAAAATACTGCCTAAGATTATAAATATACCGTGTCTTCTCTAACTTGCACGCTTCTTAAAGGGGGTCGAGATTTATGGCTTTACGAGTATAGTGGTGTAAATTTGATAAGTAAGGGTTAAACTAACCCGGGTGGTGAAAAAGTTAAGGGTTTGGTTTTAGTATCACTTGACGGGGTAAGTTGCTATGATTTGTGAACACTGCAAGAATGGGGGTAATAAGAAAACTTTTAAGCGTGAAGGAAGTTCCGCGTAGTGTGTGAACAAAATTCAGAAGGTATTCTCTTTTTTTTTTATTAAAAATGGGATCGCTCTTGGCCAGCATCTAGCCAGGGGGCAAAGATGAGGCCGACGATGAAGCGAGCTCACCCAGAAGGTGCCTATTCACTCGTGCCTTAAAAAGGTCTAGGTTATATGAGCTCGGAAACACAAACGCCGGCAGAGAATTCCAAACCTTAGAAGTGCGCATTATAAAAGATGATGCAAAGCGCTAGCTCTGCCAGTGGCTTTTTCTATTTTCAATCTGGAGGTCATGGGTTCAAATTCAAAACACGGCTCGTACCAATTGCGCTTAAAAAAAACTTTTGTACAAGACATCTTTTCATATTTACACAACAGTAGATTTTCGGTGAAGGAAAACATCGCGATGAAACCGGTATCCCAGTTTTCCCTCTAGGTTAGAAGGTCAGTTGTCGCTTTCGTAAAACTAGTGAAAAAAATAAAAATGTATATAATAAAAAACCTTTATTATCAGACTTCAGTGGTCTATAGCTTGTTAGTAAACAAAAAGACTTAATCTATGTGTATGTATGTTTGACGACCGGTTTAGCCTAGTGGGTAGTGCACCTGCCTGTGAAGCTGACGGTCCTGGGTTCGAATCCCGGTCAGGGCAAATATTTGTGTGATGAGCATGAATATTTGTTTCTGAGTCTTGGATGTTTTCTATGTATTTAAGTATTTATATCTATTAAATATATCGTCGCTAGTACCCATAACACAAGCCTTCTTGAGCTTACTGTGGGGCTAGTTCGATTTGTGTAAGATTGTCCTCTAATATTTATTTATTTATTTATTTTTATTTTTATTTATTTTTATGTTAAAGATAATAATTTACAATTTTAAAAGTGAATCTAACGGAATATTTTTTTTTAAATAAAATACAAAATACAAACATTTATTCTGCAAATAGGCCCACAAGGGCACTTTTACATATCAAAATATTAATTTATAATTTAAGAAATTCTGACTATAATAAGTAATACATTTTTCATGTCAAAATATTAATTTACAGTTCAAGAAGGAATAATAATTTCGAGTTTACAATTATAACAAAATTAATGTCATACAGTGAAGATAAACTTGCAAAGTTATCTATTACAAATATTACAACATCAGTAAAGTTAGAGATGTATAAGGTCTCAAGATTAAACAAGGAATATAATGAAATTAATATAATATCCCAGAGATGTACATGGTGCGTGTGCATGGAGCGTGAAAATTAAAATTAATTTAATATTGTTAGAGATGTACATATATGGTCTCTAAGTCACTGATAATAAAAACGAATCCACAACAGGATGATGTCTCTCGTCAATCCCCTATAAAAAGACACTAGTATTAACGTAGTCACTATGTCCTAGCAAGCATGAACAGACCGGACTCCACAAACAGCACCCGATCACGAGTATGACGCGTATCTCAGCCATAAATAAATAAATAAAACATAAGTGCGATGGGAGATATGTCTCTGTTTGAGTAACTAGCGAGCTACATCTTAGGTTTTGTCATCGGTTTCCATCAGACCAGAATAAGGCCAATCGCTGTTCATAAAAAACCGTTTTTAGGGTTCCGTACCAAAATGGCAAAAAAGGAACCCTTATGATTTCACTTTGTCTGTCTGTCTGTCACATCGCTAAATATCTCAAGAACTCTTATGCTATCGATTTTAAATTTGGAATAGTTATAAAGAAGGGTAAGAAGGGTAAGGGTAAAATTATATGCACCTGTATAATTATTACATTACATTGATATCAATGTATGTTTTACAGGAGAAATATAACCATAGCTCCATCTAGTTCTTCTTTTTTTCCATCAAAAATCATTTCTATACTAAGTTTGTAATTTAATCACCTTTGCATGTATTTTTGTTTTGTCAATTCCTACGTCATTATATTGACTTACAAACTTACTTTCTTACAAACAAAGAAAAAAATTTAGAAATCGGTTCACGCGATGAAGAATTATCCTTTAAAACCCACCATGCAAATTCGTCGATTGACGCTGCACCCGTTTCGTTCAATTTCGACACCATGTTGTTAAGATTTTCCTGTGTACGGAACCCTCGGTGCGCGACTCGGACTCGCACTTGATCGGTTTTTATTTTTTTAATATTCCCTAGGCATGTGTACCACTGCCCTGTGTTCCTGTTGGACACAGAGTGTTTTCCTCCCTGCGGCTGCGCATTGTTGCCGCTCTATTATCGGAAGTCGCCCCTCCAAACTTAGTTCTAACTGTTTGGAGCTCGTCAAAACATAAACACAAGTCCGACATTCGCTTTGGGACAACCAGTATAAGTATGACTTCTAGCGAACATTTTTTTGTTTGTGTACAATGATTGTGCCAATCATATTTCTCTTGCCGAACAATAAAATCATGGCAGCGAGGATGCCATGACATTGTCGGACGTATACGTAGCTCGAAGCCTATGAATGTATTTACCTCCAGAAAATGTAGATACACTATTAGTGGACCTTAATCCAATGTGATAACGTCTACCAATGGTCAGATGATAATACACTTTCTGAAAATGACTGACTCTCGAGTTTCTTTCAGCGTTTCTTCTTGGCAGTGGTCTGTTGAGAAACGCTAGTAGTTTTAGACTAGTAAAAGTGCCGTTGCGGCCTACTTGTAGAATAAAGTTCATTTATTTCATTTGATCCTACACACTACGGACCTGTCCTAAGAGTTCAAGTCATTTCATTACACGCAAACTGCCACCACACACTTATCCCAAGATTAACGGTCACTCGTACGAACTTTCCTAGTACTGTTTCTGAGTTGCATACAAACGAAATGACATTCCGCTCTGCCCTTCACTTGTTCGTAATCTCGAGATCAAGTTATGCTAGGTGTTGGTGAGGCTAGCCGAGTTTGTTCGTGAATGGTAGCTAGTTGCTCAACTGTTTCGGCGCCGGCCATTTCGGGTGGATGCCATGTTTCGTTCCGCTTTTCTGCGCTCAGAAGCTCTTGTTCATTTAGTTAATATACAGTGGAATCCGGATAAAGCGACAGTCAAGGGACCGGTGATATTACGTCGCACTGACAGGACGTCGCACAAGACTGATTTACTTTGAATGTTTGGTATGAAATCTAATGTGTGGTGATTTCGAAGTCGTTAAAAGCGGTAAAATGTTATACGCGGAGTCGTTATAAGCGGATTCTAGATTAGTTACTGATGAATACTATAACTACATACTTAAATATAATGACACAAGTGTATCAAGAGCATTCTAACTGCCAACAAACTGTTACGCAGT
Organism: Epiblema foenella; assembly: GCA_963556455.1. Classification (NCBI taxonomy): domain Eukaryota; kingdom Metazoa; phylum Arthropoda; class Insecta; order Lepidoptera; family Tortricidae; genus Epiblema; species Epiblema foenella. The sequence goes on along the minus strand of OY747116.1, from coordinate 13,599,217 downwards.
TTGGCAGTGTAGTTAATTTTGTGTATATTCATGTGTCTTAATGAAATAAACGATTAATAATAATGTTCTTGTATTTTTAGGTCCTTTTAGTCACAGTCAATTTAGAGTTGAATAACCACTTTCATCAAGGTATTTGGACCAAGCTAAGTGAGACGCCTTCGGACAGCCCCAAATGAACAGCGAGGTTATTTCGCAAGCCTTTTTATTCAGGAGAAAGATTGGAGGCCTAGGCCAGGCAACGAAAAGATAAAGAGGGAAATGCTTGGAACACAATTTTTGACTTCGTAACTTTGTTTGGACTAGTTAGGAGGTGAACAAATCAAAAGTCCCTGCCTATAGCCCTTGAGCCGAGGGGATAGGGGGGTTTGTAGATCTCATTTTTCCGTTTTCCGTAAATAATTCGTAAACGGTAGCCCATAGCAAAAAAAACTGACACACAAGTAATTAACATAAAATTCTCTACAAAGAAGGTTCTACACACTTTTTCGCTAGAATGAATATTTTACGAGATTTTAAAGGTGGAAAATTAATTCTAAGAAATTATGTGGATTCTCATTCCTTCGTTTTTCAATATTTTTAAAAACAAAAAATACAATATTTATGCACTCAATGAGTTCTAGTCAACGATAGCCCACTCGGCGATGTATTACAATTTTTTTTTCGCATCCCCCTTATAAACATGTAACAAAAAAATATATCTTTTGGACAACAAAATGCTTAAACTGAAATTCTTAACACTATAGTATATATATGATTACCTCCTAACTAATCCAAACAAAGTTACAAAGACAAATTTGTGTTCCAAGAATTTCCCTTTATAGGTAGGTTTGAGTTACCTTTGTTTGAGCATTCATTGCATGAGGGCGTACTCCGAACTTCGAAATTTGAACTTCGTATCGCGTCGGCCCTTTCACTCATATAGTGTATAACACGAGAGTGAAAGGGACGGCACGATACGAAGTTCGGATTTCGAAGTTCGAAGTCGGCCCTCTGAACTAGGCAGTGCATGAACTGGTTGTTAACATAACACAGAACAAAGTGTGGAACAATATTCGGTCATTATGTGTTCACTTTATTTCCTTAATGCAGGTTTTTACAGCGATTTTTCTAGCTAAAAAAGCAAATTTATAATGGATCACCACGTTTTAAACATCAGTGTAAAGCCTGACTTAACAAAATAAAAGACCCTCTACCTAGAAACTCAAACGTAACAGATGGCCAAAAATTACTGTTTGTATACGAACCAAATTGAAAGACACAACTAAGTACCTAACTTTAAGAACGTACATTATACCTCCCTTTTCCCCCTCTCCCACCCGGCGGAGTCGCAAGTTTTTGTCGACTGCATTATAAACAACTACATCATGACTCGAGACTTCTGCTAACAATTCTCAAGTTTTGTGCTTAACTTTTAGTAGGTAGCGCTTTTTTCTTGGATCACGTGCGGTAAATACGTGCTTGTATTCTATAGAGAAATCAACGAGAAAGGAGGAATTGCATAAAAACGGATCTTGGAATAAACAGTTGAGTGAAACCGCGAATAATGTTAATATAAGAGAGATTCTCGGTACGGATAACACACAATTTTGCGACAATTAAAGAAGTAGTCGTAGCCGTGGCCTAGAAAACATCACAACACTAGAAAATATCTTAGATTTGAATAGTTCATTTCAGGGATTTCGGTTTGTTTTCCTCTACAGGTCGCATTTCTTAAACGATTTTTGTGAAATTTTGTGAGCTGGTTCGAAAGTTATTGACCCAGTGAATCGAAGGTCTCTGCTTCAGCTTCGACAAAAAGGCTTTCGTATGTCCGGATTTCCGTTTGTTCTTGTCTACAGGTCGCAATTCTCAACCGATTCTCGTGAAATTTCGTGCGCAGGTTCAATAGTTACGTAGAATTTTATTGTCGTGACGGTTTTTGGAAATTTCCAAAAATATTTTTATTATCAATGATTTTGTAAGTTTCTGCGGGTGAATTTCGGTTTGTTCTCCTCTACAGGTCACATTTTTCAACCGCTTCTCGTGAAATTTCGTTAGCAAGTTCGATATTCACAATTGATCTTTTTTATAACGTCAGATTTTTGGAAATTATAAAAAAACTCACTCACGAGATCTACAGCTCACAGAGCCACTAGTAATAGATTTTTTTGTGGAGTCAGTTTTTGGAAAAAAATTTTTTTTTTTTTAATTAAATCTTAAAACAACAACACTCGCGAGGTCTACACATCAGAGCCACTAGTATCGTAACATGTAAAAAGCCGTTCGAACGAATTTGAGCAATAGGTATTCAATACAATACAATACAAATATACACCACAATAAAAATACAAAACAGGTCAGAAATATAACATAGCGAGATATAAGCAGAGGTAGACAACAGGCGGTCTAATCGCTAACGAGCGATCTCTTTATATATTATGGAAGGTAAAGCATTTGTGTTGAGCATGTTACTAGCAATTCCCCAGAGCCTGAGACACATTCGTAGCAAACATCCCGCTGCCCAAATCCCAACCCATTTTCCGCCATTGGTTAGAAAATTGCTGAAAAATATAACATCTTTTCCCTTTCTGTCATATTTCCCATTTCATTATTCGTTACGATGTAATCCGGCGTAATGAGGAACTAAATAAAAATATATGGCTGCAGTATAAAATATATTGTATTTCGTCTGGCTATTTTGTACCTTTATTAGAGGTATGACAGTCAAAGATTCTACTTATTTCTGTACCTCGTGTTTTTCTTATACTAACCCCGTTTATTGACCGAGTGAAACGAAGTTATAAACTATATACATATAAAGTGGCAGCCTCTAAGTAAGTGTTAACCAAAACCTGGACACATTCAATCTAATGTCATTGATATTCATATTCTTTTATTCATAATGTCGAAATTACATCTCAGCGTCAGTATAAAGGCAAAGTATAGGGTATTGAGTAGTTAATCATCAGGACGTTGCCGTAGCTAAATGAGAAAATATATCTAAACATTACGCCGTAAAATAATCCGGTTATTGTAAATCAATCATTTCCTTAGCGCGCCTTTCAATAACCCTAATATTAAAATCAATAGAAGATATCCCTTTTTTGATAGCGATGGCTCAGGAAAGTTGAACGAACATTTAGACACTAATTAAGGTTCTTTTACTACCGTTAATTACGGTTGACGCAACAGTTAACGAGGGCTTAATAAACAGACGTATGAAACTGAAGGGTGTACTCGTGGACACATACATATAACGTTTAATGTTTGCAAGGTGACAACCCTTGCTTAATAGTAAACAATAAAACAACAACAACAATCATAGCCTATGGACGATTGAGACTCCAGGACGGGCATTTTATTTATTTATCGTATGGCAATTATTTCGAACCGTGAGATCTTCCAGAAGACAGTACAGTTGCCAGTTTTGTTGCACTTTTAGCACCACCCAGGGGTCACGTGTAGGGCTGCGGTGGGTACTCCCTACGAGCGTGGTACAACTTACACCCCCCTTTGTCAAATGAGTGGACAATTTGGCATTTAGAAGTTTTCAAGCCGCCCGAAGGCCTCCAACTTGGCTTAACGACTGCTGCCATAGACAGATGCAGGTCGTTCATTCTCAAATCCGTACATCCTTAGAAACTCTGGCGACCTCACTCACCACCAGAAACAGACTGTATAGATGTTATGTGCTCATTGTGTGCTTCTTACTCCAAAAACTACTGAATCCAGTTTGACGTTACATTCTAATGACGTAGCTTAGGCTTCGCAATAAGACATAATATGCATGCCAAGGCCAAGTTTAAACACGGCAAATACGGGAACCTGGAGCCGAGGAGCTGCCGCGAACCACAAACGAAGTTTTCCCTCTCTGTCTCACTTATGTGTAAACTTGCAAGTGCGACAGAGAGGGAAATCTTCGTTTGTTGTTCGCGGTAGCGCCCCCGGTGTTTGACTTCGTCCCGGTTGTTGTCGAGACGACTGGGCCTGGTGTGCCGAGGCTAAGAATTTTATTAGGGACATAAGGCGGCGCTTAAGGGATAGGGGCTGCTTGCTACCCACGATCTGGTTCTTAACTAGTCCAACAAATTTCACTAGCCATTCAGCGAGGTAATGCCGCCTTTGGCATGTTTGGTCCGGGTGAGTATCAGAACGGGATGTGATTTAGCTTATTTTAATTTAGTATAAACCTGTTGTGGATTTATAGTCTGTGCAATATATGCATGCTATAATTTATACTTTTACGAAGTCACGAGTGGCATTTAGTCTATACCAATCCTACCAGCAGTTCTTTGTTATACATGGGCGGAGCCGCGCGATTAGCTAGTATCAGCCAGGTTATAATAATTACAAAACCGATTTTAATTAAGTACGCTAAGTGGGACCCCTCGCTTGAGCGAACTTCTCTTAAATATGAACGCGAACTCATAAAGCTAGTTTAGAGGAAGCTTTCGTTTAAAACTGGATTCAAATTTACTCTGGCACGCTCAAGTTTTCCGCTTACAATAGTGGTATTAATCCGCAGTTTTTATTTGAGTTGGAGTTTTTTAATTTACTCTGAGCAATTCAGCTCACAGTTGTTTATGTTCAAAGGGAATCGAATAAACATATATATTTAAGTAACGTGGCATGGAACTGGCTTGCCACTTTAGAAAAAAACCGACCGTGTGTGTGTTGAATGAAGGGTTCCGTAGCAACCCCTACATTTAAAACCACTATCCAATACATTGAATCTAAAAAGATTGTATCTTCATAGGGAACTCACGGCACTTACGACCTTTTGTTTGGGCAGGACAGGTTTTGAGCGAAATCACAAAAACCGTAAAACCTAGCTAGGTTAGGTCTTGTTCAAACCAAAAATACACTTTCCTACCAAATTTCATAATTGTAGTGCTTATAGTCTCCAAAAATCGGTCGCTCCCAACATACATGACGAAAGTATAAGGGTTCCGTTTTCGCCATTTTGGCCTTTTTGTTATGTCCCTGGAGGTGAGCAAAGTTGCCAGAGCTCCCGAGGTGGCATTATGTTGAGAGAAAGGGACCTAAATTTGTCCCTTCTACTGTCAACACAAGTGCATCCTCAAATTTTATAAAGGGTCGGCAGCGCGTACGTGACTCCTTTCGAGTTGCGGGCGTCTATAAGTTGCTGTGGACGCTTACTATCTGGTGGACCGTATGCTTGTTTGCCATCGGCATTGTATTAAAAAAAACCACTGACGTCAGATGAAATTGCGAGACTTCATCTGTCAGATGCGTCATGTCAAGCAACGCCGCTCGATTTTGTCTTACGATACGAGCCGTACGAACTCGACCGAAACACAGCGGCTAAGATAAGCACTTTTCTCTGTACCCTATATTAGAAGTAGTTCTAAGTTGAGATTTAATAAAGCGACCCAATGTAAAAGTATGTTACCTCAAGCGATACAATACAATACAAATATTCTTTATTGCTCACCAAACGAAGTACATTCAAAGAACAACATAAATTAAAATACAGCGAATAAATAATAAGCGATTAGGTATATATCAAAAAATCTCAAAGCAAAAACCTCCGAACACATCTCCCTCACGCACCGCCATATTTCACGAAATAAAATCTGAACAACAAGACATATCAAATTAAAACGCCTCGGAAACGACGATTCGGGCCTGCTTGACAAAGTGCCCGGAGATCCGGGGGGAGGGCGGGGGGAGGGGGAGAAGTGGGGCAAAAAAGCCAACTTTAGTGTTATACGCGGTGGATCCGGCGGAGATACGTGGCCAGATTAGGTTATAGTGGAGTTTTTGTACGAAAATTGTCTCGGAATGGCTTTGCGGCCAAACGTAAGTTCGCGCCGCATTCTTGAATTGAGTAAGTGTAGCCTTCAGTGCGTGTCAAGTTATTCAAAAGTAATTTTAAGAGAGGTTGGCCACAGCAAAATGTCATCTTGCTCTAAGGAGCAGCCCAACTGGGTAGCCTTGCAGAAGACCACAGCCATAATAACATTATCTACTATATAAGTATGTAGTGTTGTGTTCCTGGAGGCGAACAAGGTTGCCAGAGCTCCCGAGGATGCGCTGTGTTGAGAGCGAGGGACCTAAATTTGTCCCTTCTGCTGTCAACACAGTGAATTCTCAAATTTCATAAAGGATCGGCAACGCGTACGTGACTCCTTTGGAGTTGCGGGCGTCTACAGGCTGCGGTGGTCGCTTACTATCAGATGGACCGTACGGTTGTTTGCCACCAGCGTTGTATAAAAAAATGCTTTAGGCAGAGGTCTATTTCCGATCTGGTAGTAGTTTGTCGCCATTCATAGGTGCTTCTGTATTTGTTATTTAGTTGGATGCAATTCAGATCGAACAATGTTCCATTCCACTTTCTAGTTCCTCTATTTCATCTAGAGCAAAGAGGCTGAGGTCCGATTTAACATAGAACTCAAGATTTGGCGAAGGAACTAGTTTTACGATAGCGACTGACATCTGACATTCCGACACAGGACTTGTAGTCCGAACTTCGAAATCCGGACTTGGTAGTAGCCCCTCAGAGGGTAAACTACCTACTTGTTACACACGATGTTTTCCTTCACCGAAAAGCCACAAATCATTAAATATCATGTAAAGAGGTTTTTTTAAAAAACCCAATGTGTCCATACTAAAAAACTGGTCACGTGCGAGTCTGAATCGCACACCTAGGGTTCCGATCGTGTACCCGTCCCGACCCCTAATAATTCAGGAAAAATTTGTATATTTTTTATATTATTAATTTGAGCACCTGAATAACTTAGTAAGTATGTTGGTTTTTAAGGATAATTCTTTAGCACATGAACCGAAACAGACGGACAACAAAGTGGTCCTATAAGGGTTCCGCTGTTTTTCCTATTGAGCTACGGAACCCTAAAAACTAATTCAAACATCAGTTAATCAACCATTTCCACTAAAAGAAAGAAAACATAGCTATCAACCCTCGTTCAAATGACCACCACGTGCCCTGCTGATTAAGTTCAAATTTTAAAATTTACATAGCATACTGCACCTAACTAGACCCTTATAACGATACTTAGAAGTTAATGTCAATGAAATTGCTAATTTTGTTTTTCCTTATAAGGTTTAAAATCTTTGGCTTGTATGCCATTTAAAAAAACAAGCTACACTCAAATCTCTACTTCATATACCAACAATAAGAACCAAGTTCATTTATTAAGAACTGGTAGTTTTTGTTGGCGATCAGTCGGGCGCGCGTGAAGCGGGCGTGAAGCGCAGTCGAGCATTAGTATGCCGCGCGCGAGCGGCGATCGGTTTCCGATACCGAGGGTAATGGAGGCAAGTGAGATAATTAGGTTCACCAAACATTAGCTGCTTCGGTTAAGTGCAAAACGGGTTTCGGGCAAAAAGTGTTTAGACTGATAAATAAGAGAACTAAAACTCCGGATGGGACCGAATTGCATTATCGGACTAGTAGTTGTACTACTAATTTAAATTGAACACTATTGAGAACATAGACGACCGCCTTAGCCTAGTTGGTAGTGACCCTGCCTACGAAGCTGGAGGTCCCGGGTTCGAATCCCGGTCAGGGCATTTATTTGTGTGATGAGCACGAATATTTGTTTCTGAGTCTTGGATGTTTTCTATGTATTTAAGTATCTATTTATCTATATAAGTATGTATACCGTCTCCTAGTACCCATAGTACAAGCTTTGCTTAGTTTGGGACTAGGTAGATTTGTGTAAAATTGTCCCCAAATATTTAATTATTTATTTATCTAATTCATATTATGCCCTATATGTTACTAAAAACTCAGGGCTCTAGCTTTAGCCAGCATAAGATTTCAGGATGTCGAAAATGGCTTAGAATCGCTTCGAGAGAAGGATGGTATGGCCGAGCCTCTTTGTTTAGTTACACTTGTCAGGGGATCGCAGATGTGTCCTGTCTTTTGATAAATAAACAAATTTTATTTCTAGTTACAAATCCATTGTTAGCTAAAAATACACCAACCAGTAAAAGGACGAGTAGGATTTTCATTGAAACTTAATACAAAACGTACGATTTTCTCTCAAATATAGTTCATACAGAAAACCAAACATGTTTCTTCAATATACTCTTAGTATTTTTGTGACGTCATTATATCCTTCAAAGCGGAACGGAAATAACGTTCAAGTTCCTTTCGCGAAAAGGGAATATACGACTGTCGATTATAAAGAGAATATGAAGAATGTATCGTAATCCGCCGACGCGTGTGGGAGCAGGATTTTCAATCAAAAGGCTGCGCCGATATTTGTCGAATTTGGAATACCTACAACGCAATGTGCGCAATGCCTGATAGCACGGATACGACACGATTATTTTTTTTGATTGTATATTTTTTTGGGTTCCGTACCAAAATGGTACAAATGGAACCCTAATGGTTTCACTTTGTCTGTCTGTCTGTCACATCGCTAAATATCTCAAGAACTACTTATGCTATCGATTTGAAATTTGGAACAGTTATAAAGAAGGCTGGCTAACATAGATACAAGAACAAGATTTTTAATTTTTTTTTCTGTAATAGGTAGTTCAAAATTTTAAGGTCTAGTGAATATGTCGAGTGGGATGTCATATGAAAGTGCTTGGGTTGCACATTTTGAAACATATTTTTTTACGTTGAATCATTTTTGTTTTATGAGGGAAAATGTTACAAAAACCACCATACATAACTAAGTTAGTCAGTCGCTCAAGTTGTAACAAAAGTCACCCATAGATGGCGCTCTACTGTAGCAAATTATTTCATAAATATGTAATTATATAATTCTAAGATATTTAACGTAACACATACAACGTAATTATAGTTAACTCATTCAGATCACAGTGGAATACATCAGTTGCCTTTTAGTCTATTACAGACAGCTTCTTTATGTTCTTTTTAGGGTTCCGTATCCAAAGGGTAAAACGGGACCCTATTACTAAGAAGTAGCTGTCCGTCCGTCTATCACCAGGCTGTATCACATGAACCGTGATAGTTAGAAATTGAAATTTTCACAGATGATGTATTTCTGTTGCCGCTATATCAACAAATACTGAAAAATGAAATAAAATAAATATTTAAGGGGGCTCCCATACATCAAATATGATTTCTTTTGCTTTTGATAGATGATGATAAGGAACCCTTGGTGCACGAGTCCGACTCGCACTTGGCCGGTTTTTTATGAACCGATTTGCAATGTTTCTAGTTTAGCCATGTTTGAGATTATTGGAATCTTTATGAGATGCACTCTGGTACTGATTCACTAAAAAGTGTCAAATAAAAAATTTTTTTAGTAAAAGAAATAAAACCGAATCCAAAAAAAAAAACACTAAAAAGCTGAGTACGCTAACAAAATTATAAAGTTATCGTGGAAGAAATCATTGAATTTCCATCGAATCCCCGCGAATCGTACAGTGTAAACGTCCTGCACCTAAACCAATAGCTCGGAACCCGCGCAATGGCCGGTGAAGGAATTTAATCTTCTTTCAGCGCTCAAAAAATTACGCCTGCGGGGAACTAGCGGCGAACAAACAGATGGATAGACGAACTGAGGGCTTCATACCTCACCATGACTTTTGGCATTAATACTATTAACTATACGTACACATTCTGTTTTACTTTGAAACACCTATTCGCAGTAAGCAATATTTTTTAAAGATAATACAAAAACTTATTCCACAGAACAGTTAGGCTGCAACTGTTAACGGTTTCTTTGTTTGGTGCATAACCAGTAGCTCGATTTTTTTTTATACAACGCCGTTGGCAAACAAGCTTACAGTCCATCTGATGGTAAGCGGCCACAGCAGCCTATAGACGCCCGCACTCCAAAGGAGTCACGTACGCGTTGCCGACCCTTTATAAAATTTGAGGATGCACTGTGTTGACAACAGAAGAGACAAATTTAGTTCCCTCGCTCTCAACACAGTGCACTCTCGAGAGCTCTGGCAACCTTGCTCACCTCCAGGAACACAACACTACATACTTGTATAGTAGATAATGTTATTATGGCTGTGGTCTTCTTGTGGTCTTCTGCAAGGCGGAGGTACTTCCCCAGTTGGGCTGCTTCAAATTCGAGCAAGATGACATTTTGCTGTGCCCTACCTCTCTTGAAACCACTCGATTCCACTCGCACCTCAGATTTGGTTGAAGCCGCTCAACAAATCTCACTAGAGCGATTCCAGTGTTTAAACCGCGCGCGTGGTCGTATCGGAGGCTTCACTTGGATTTTCCCCAGGCCACTCTCCAACCGTGCACTCCTTATTTTAATTCTCCAGCTTTATTCATTTCACAAAAGTAGCTTCCTCACAACGCATACACTTCGCGTAAGCGAAGTTTGTGTGACCATGTAACCGTAACAGTCATTCAGGTCAGCCGCTCGGATGACATGTCGAATTAGCCGGTAATTACTGTTTGCGGAACTAGGTAACCTAGGTTTGATTCAGATTGAAGCGCCTTGACCCTTGCACTGACCTGTATGCCTAAGGCTAATATAGATGCTAAGATCTTCGAAGTAACTCTTGTACCTAGTATATATAGTCCTCCTCATCGATTGCGATGATGACGACCCTGACAAATTATAGGTTTGCCCTATATTTTGTTTTGCGCTCTGATATGGCTAGCTAGACTAAACTTGTTATATAGTATATTGTAACTTATGCATACGCTTTGTACCGGTATTATAATTATCTTTTTCTTTGTTTTTCTCGGTTTTAACCAGTGTACTGCTATACACGGGCCTAAGCCAAGTGCATCGCAGGTAAGTATGGTTTATACTTCACCGGTGAATATGTCTTCTATATATTATCTTCATTCGGTAGTGGTGCAGCACAGCAGCAGCACTGAAGGCACGGTGAGTTGGCGATAGGTTAAGGGTCTTTAAAGATATAGGAAATTGCTTTGTTATCACGCCTGTAGTGGATAGGATAATCGGTACTATAGGGACTTTTTGGGGGTGCCAGATGCGGGTAATTTCATCTTCCATGGCAATGTGTTCGGTAATTTTTTCTCGGCAATTGTAGTTTGTAAATCGTATGTACTAGGCACAGTTATGTCTACAAGGTATCCAGTTTTTCTAGTTTTCAGTTTGGTGGTAGGGTAGGTTAGGTTAGGTTAGGTTCATGGACACAAAAAAAATTGTTCGTTAAGTTGGCAGCACTGATTACAAAATTTTCACTTGAATGCACCAAAGACTGACTACTAAACATAGTATTTGTAGTAGTCTGTGGCACCTAACTCTGCTTTAATTTTTGATTAAAATAGAGTAAGGGATGTGGTTTTTGGCAATAGACTAGATAGACTTTTTAAACAATAAATAAAGCATGTGTTTATATTAGAGTTCATGATTGCGTAAGTCGAGAAAAAAGTACAGAAGTAGAAAAAATGCTTTAACTATGTGACAAGAGTTTGTGCCTCACCCATACAGCTTTACAAAAGTCGACCAATCAGGTAACAGAACTAATTTCTCTAAAACTTGAGTTTATAGGTAGTAGTCCCTATTTCATAATAATTAAAAAAGTGATAAGATCGTTCGAGCAACGCTTTGAAGCGCTCAATGGAAGATAGTAACTTTTATTCGAGCGTTATAGTAGCTTTTATTCGAGCGTAAAATCACATGCCGCCAAATGATATGATCGTCGTGGAACTTATTATATATATTAATTTTGGGTGGATAACCTTCGTTCATTTATTTTCTCGCAATCGAAGTGTAAGTCTTGTGTATAACTGTAGTATAGACCCACTTGAAATATTTTCCGTCACTTCGTTCGGGACAATAACTATCTCTTGCTAATATGGTTCATTTTAGACCCTTGTCACACAATCTACTATTATACAACCTTTACTTTACCTATACCTCGCCAACTTTCAACCGTATGGTGGGTGTGGGAGTGTGATCCTACCTTTGTCCCTGAACGTTGGTGGTCTCCGGCATCGCGCGCGCGACCCCGCGGCGCAACACTATGTGAACGAACTAATAATTACGTTGTCCGCCTCGTGATTTATCGACATTACCAGGGTTGTTACACAATAACACCTTGACTTTGTATAGTACGGTGCAAACATGGATTTAGAATCAGAATCAGAATCAGAAATTATTTATTGCCACGAATTAAAGTTACAAAATAAAGGCAACAAAAATACAGCAAAAAGAAACTACAAATTAAGATATAAAATAAAATACAATTAAAAAAAAATGAGGCAATGGGTCTCGGTCTCAGCATGTGCTGGGCAAAAAAAAATGTCCAGCGCTGGTTTTCAGACCGAGCCCTAGCGTTTGTCGGTCGCAGAGACTAGAGAAAAAAACAGAAAAAAAAAACAAATATATGTTGTGTTATGCGTGCTCTAGGTTTGTGACAAAATAAAATAAAAAATAAAATAAATAGATAAATAACCAGTGAATAAATATCTAAATGTACATGATGAAAAAAATAATAATAAATGTTCATTTTTCGTGTGTGTTTATGTATGTATGTGTGTGTTTTTGTCCATGTGTAAATGTATGTTTGAGTGTATATGTGTGCATGCGTGTAAAATAACGAGAGGGTCGTCAGGGTCGTTAAGAGGGAGTATAAAATCTGCGCTGCGTGTCTAGTAAATTACTATGAAGTAACCGCTTGAACTTTAACAGAGACATAGACATTTAAACTGCCTGATGGTTAAAAGACATGGTCAACTGCGAGTATTGGTTGATGGGTTGACAGATCGAGACTAAATGTAGGGCCCTCCCTCTCAAGTCTTTATCACCTATTTAAAAAACCGGCCAAGGGCGAGTTGGACTCGCGCACGAAGGGTTCCGTACTAGTATCTATAAAACAGCAAAAATAACTTAACCAAAATTACAGTTAAATCAACCTATCTCAAAAACTATAAGAGATACTTTGATCAAACCAAAAATCGTTGAAAGAGTTAATTAGCATGCATCACCTCTATTTTTTTTAGAATTTTATACCCCGTAGTTATAAAAATAGAGGGGGGGGGACATACTTTTTACGACTTTGAGAGCTGATATCTCAAAAACCGTTCACTTTAAGAAAAATGTTTTTTAGAAAACTTTATATCATTTTAAAAGACCTTTCCATTGATACCCCACACGGGTATGTACATCGAAAAAAAAATTTTCATCCCTCAGTTACATGTATGGGGGGCCCCACCCCCAATTCTTTTTTTTACTATTTAGTGTCATAATTTTGTAGCGGTTCATACAACACATATTCCCATCAAATTTCATCACTGTAGTACTTATAGTTTCCGAGTAAATCGGCTGTGACAGACGGACAGACGGACAGACGGACAGACGGACAGACGGACATGACGAAACTATAAGGGTTCCGTTTTTGCCATTTTGGCTACGGAACCCTAAAAAATCTGTGCTGAAAGATAATCTTAAACCTAATAATATCATCGCTCATGTTTTCAGTAGAGACAAATATTTAGAAAGTAAATACATTTCTGATTACACTGGTGATCAAGTAATGTCATAACACACATCTAATGTTAATTCCGAAGATACGTCAAATAACGCGACTATTTCATCGAGCACAGGTGACCGGTGATCGGCATGACGTGCGTGACAGCTTATTACTGTTTGTCTCGTTACATCATGACGCGCGAGACATGAATCGACGTGACGGCTCGTCCGCGGACCAATCGCGCGCCGCTTTGATGTCGAGATGTTGCCGTTATGAGATTCGATATGTTTTTATGACGTGGTGTAAGAGAACGAGCATGGTATGATGGGTATGTAGATATGATAACGTACGCTTTGAATTTCAAGTGCGTTGTTAAGGCTTTATCCGTCAAAATTTTGTCTCACTCATTCCCTAAATGTTTATTCGTCGTTCGCGCGCGGAAACTTTCGACATTCAGCTTGAAAATAAGTATGTAAGCGCTTTATTGTACACAATAACAGGTTAAAACAATATACATGTCACATAAGATTAGAGTACAAAGGCGAACTTATCCCTATGAGGGATCTCTTCCAGCTAACCTTTGAGGGATTGAGTGGAGAGTAGGAAAATGAGATAGACAAACTTAAACAGTTAAGTTTTTGTTTCACAAAAACGAACAATGATGTGACTTTTTTTAGTGTTAGAAGTCACTCTCGACATATAGCAGTACCCGTATAACGTAAACTTGCACATTTTATAGAACCAAAAAATAATATTATCAAAAAATAATATATTTTTGACATTTCATGAATTTTGTACTACGACATAAATAAATCTAATCTATCTAATCATACATGTTAAAACCAATTAAATCGAGTTTATATTTTCTCTCGAATTTTATTGTAAATAAAAACACGATACGATCTACTCGTCGAAATCGATAATAATCGGTTCATAAACCAATCCTGTCGCTTTAGCCACATCACTTTATTGACATTTCACATTGTGTCAAAAATGACCTCTAATAGCAAAAGCACTGTAGATTAATGTATTCTGATTCTTTCCCCGATAGAGCGGTTAAAATATCACTTTCCAATAGTTTAGTAGCAGTATCGAATTTTAAGTGAAAAACTTAAAATTCGATACTGCTCCTAGACTTGTTTACAAAATTCAAACAATAAAAACCGGCAAGGATTTCGTACCGTTATCTATACAAACAGCAAATAAAAACGTTTGCTGTAATAGCCCCCTTAAATATTTATTTTCTGTTTTTCGTATTTGCTGTTATATAGCGGCAACAGAAATACATCATCTGTGAAAATTTCAACTGTTTAACTATCACGGTTCCTGAGAGACAGCCTAGTGATAGACGGACAGACAGACAGGCAGACGCACAGCGGAGTCTTTTTAATAGGGTCCCGTTTTACAATTTAGGTATTGAACCTTAAAAATAGTTGAGATACCAAAGTTTCAGGAATATTAATATCAGAACTTTTGGTCGCCGCACAGTTAGTTCCGCGTTAGATCACTATCATTACGTTTTTTTATGTTATAGGGGGCAAACGAGCAGACGGATCGTCTGATGGTAAGCAATTACCGTCGCTCATAAACACTTGCAACACCAGAGGAGTCGCAAGTGCGTTGCCGGCCTTTCAGAAGGGAATATGCTCTTTTCTTGAAGGTTTGAAGGTCATATCGGTCCGGAAATACCGCAGGCGACAGTTCATTCCTTAGTTGTACGTTGTAAGTAATCCGAAACATTATTTGTCCTTGCAAGGCAGCCCTAAGCGCAGAGTTCGGCGAGAGATTAGGCCGGGTCTAGGTTGGATGCCGATACCATCTCTTATTAAACGATACGCGAAGAATGCCGCGGCGCTGTTTATACGCGAGCCTCTATTGTCGCGACGCAAAAATGGAATGAAAAATGAAACTCAAACTCACCCGCAATTTTCTTAAAATTTATTGGTTGTGGGCGTATGATGAGGCGGCGTATTGTTAGTTATTACTCACCCATAATGTCGCCTAACCTATCACCTCATCAACAAACTATCCAGACAGATAACATTTTTATTTATTAAATACTAGCAACCCACCCCGGCTTCGCACGGGTGCACTATTCAATGGATGTTATTATACGTATAAACCTTCCTCTTCAATCACTCTATCTATTAAAAACCGCATCAAAATCCGTTGCGTAGTTTTAAAGATTTAAGCATACATAGGGATATAGGGTCAGAGAAAGCGACTTTGTTTTATACTATGTAACTAAATAAACCTACATCATATCGATCAAGGTCCAATTTGTTATTGGGCCATACCCGTAGCGTTGGTAGGAGTGAGAAAACAATTTTCCTTTTTTTTTGCATTCATTTTCCGCCATTTTCATACGTTCATTTGTTAATTTTTTCCTTTTGTAAGTATCTGCCGAAATCTATTTTTCCACGTGTTTACCTCCACTCGGCCTAATTCAGTACATTACCGACCGATGATCAGCGATAAAACAAATAACTTCCAAATGAAACCATTTCCCAAAACGATTGAAACTTCCCTTCAGATCCATCAAATCCTCCTAAACTGCATTATTTAAAAACCAACCTAATCTCTCTGTAATACAGTAGGCTTTACTTTGAGACTGTTAAACTAGCTACTTATGAACGAACCCTAGAATTTGGGTTTTAGTGTTATTAAGTTAAGGTTTAAAATGGACCGCGCTGGTCATTTTAATTTGAGTTAGATGACGTATGGCCGGGACTGATTTAATTAGTTTTGATCGTGATTAGTGAAGTGAGGGAATTAAATTGCAAGTTGATTTATGAAGCGAGCGAGTTGCGAACACTGCCCCGGGTGCGGTCAGGTGAAGAGGACTGTAATGTGACTGAAGATGGGTTTGAACCACTGCAAATAATAGTAGATTGTATGACAATGGCCTAAAATGAGCCGCATTACCACGAGATAGTTATTTTCCCGAACGAAGTGAGGGAAAATAGTTCGAGGGGTAATATGGCTTTTAGATCAGAGTTATACACTCTACTTTAGCCCCGCTTGACAAGTCTAATATGACACTTTTCGAGCATGAGAAGTGAAAAACAAAATACCTGCTAACCGATTTATGGTAGCAACTGCTGCGGTATATATGTAAGTATGTATGTATAAATGAAAACTTATTGCATTTTAAATACCATTGACATGAATAGTGTGACTAAAATAATAATCGGATTAATCGGTTTTTCTTTGCCATTCGACAGGTGAATGGCATGCGTATCGCATAGTTTTGGTTTGTTCCGTGATGGCAGTTTTTGTCAGTCATGTCGTCACGTAAAATACCACCATCTCATTAAATCTTTATGCATTTCCACATCAGCTAACAGAATGAACTACGTATTATAAGATTGTCATCATTGCCAGAAAAAGTTATTTTAATATAGTACACTTTTACACAGTT
The DNA here is from genome assembly GCA_963556455.1 of Epiblema foenella. Classification (NCBI taxonomy): domain Eukaryota; kingdom Metazoa; phylum Arthropoda; class Insecta; order Lepidoptera; family Tortricidae; genus Epiblema; species Epiblema foenella. Next base: position 13,582,434 of record OY747116.1, on the reverse strand, counting down.
AAAACTGAGCTGTATTCTCCAGCCGGTTATTGGGAACGGGTACGCCATTATTATTTCAAAAGTCCAAAACAACTTCACAATTTTTCAACTCCCGCACCCAACTGGTAGCAGAATAAACAGCCGCTTTGTAAACGCCTTTACAAAACTCCATTGTGGAGTCCAATTTATTCCAAACGCCCCACACGGATGAAGCCCGATCAAATATTAAAACGAAAGCTCGGAACCGCAAAATTCCAAATTTAGAATCATTTATTTTTAAAAAGCCTGAAGCTTTTCAAACAAACTGCGTACTCTTAACGTGGGCGCAGCCTAAGGCAGCATGCCCACTGACGAATAAAAACTCTAGCGTAATATTGAATCACACAACAGTTGAGTAACTTTACGAACAATATAAGATTTCAAGCTCACATGGTCATTTACATTAGAATTACGGTGGTAGTGACGGTGACACTGTGCGAAAAAAGCGAACCAGGAAAAGGGTAGATCGCTATGGTGTGTGGGTAGACCACAACTAAAACTCGCAGCACGTCAGTTAATCCTTGATAATGGCGCTTGCAACAGTGCCGAAATATCGGGAACTCACAAATACAAATATACATGGTAAATATCCCGTTTCAAATCATAATTCTAACTTTACGAACGAGCGTTAGGATATAACTATTATTTTCACCATAGAAAATTAGCTAAATGCGTCCGTACCTGACTCTCAAGATCCTATGAGCTCCCATTACTAAATGTTTTACCGCGTTAAGGTGTTTCTTTACGCTGATTACACCCAAACTGTATTTTTAATGCAATATGCAATCTGACGACCGCTTTAGCCTAGTTGGTAGTGACCCTGCCTTCGAAGCTGGAGGTCCCGGGTTCGAATCCCGGTCAGGGCATGTATTTGTGTGATGAACACGAATATTTGTTCCTGAGTCTTGGATGTTTTCTATGTATTTAAGTATATATTTATCTATATAAGTATGTATATCGTCACTTGGTACCCATAGTACAAGCTTTGCTTAGTTTGGGACCAGGTTGATTTGTGTAAGATTGTCCACAAATATTTATTTATTATTTAATACAGGTACAAGTTCAACGTTTCTGATTTGTTCCTTTACTTGTAATGTAAGAGGTTGCTTCTTGCCAGCTTCGTCCACTGCTGGACAGGGGCCTTCCCTAATTGACCGGGGTGCCAGGTCGTCAGCTCTCCGCATCCAACCGCTTCGCGCCACTTTCTTCAGGTCGTCAGTTCACCTGACAGCGAGTCGTCCCACAACCCAGCTCCAACGTCCAACTTAGTCTAAAACACTAAAAAGTAAAAAATAATTGCCTAACTTCTAACATAAGACTTAACGCTTCTTATTGAACAATGTAGATGTACATATTGTAATTTTTGAAGCCGATGCCATCCAAAGAAATTGTCTCAAGTTGGCGAAATGGCACCGACTACAAAAATACAATAGGTACGTCTACATTGTTCAATAAGCGTAATGACTCAAGTTAGAAGTAAGGCAATTATTTTTTACTTTTTAATGGTTTTTTGGAGTCGGTTTTATTTTTTATTAGTTTTTTTATTTATTTCACGCGTTTTAGTGAATCGTTACCAGGGTGCATCTCAAAACGACTCCAATAAACTCAAACACGGATAAGCTACACTGTTTTATTACGGAGTTCTGTTGCCTACCTTCGGCTTCAATTACCAGATTAAGTTGATGCTGACATTACACCAGGACCATTTAAATTGATTTCGTCATAGTCGCTCCCGTATCTTGATCGAAATATCTTAGTGCTAACCGTGAAATACTAGGAGTTTCGGATTATCATCCGTGATCTTACCGAAAATACTAAAATCGCTATATGTTTCCCTTGAATTTTTGAGAACTCATTAACGCCATCTAGTTATGTTATTTCCTTCATAGCACATTTTTTTGTTGTAAGGTTGTCTGGAAGAGATCGCTCTTTAGCGATAAGGCCGCCTGTTGTTCTGCCTCTGTCTCCCTGTATCTTTGTTTTTTGTTTTTTATGTGCTATTTTATTATGTGAGGTGTGCAATAAAGAGTATTTGTATTGTATTGTATTGTATAATGAACAACATTAACTAGATGGCGTTAATGGGCATGGGCACTCTATGTACCTACTATGAATGTATGGAATAGATAGTGCCCCCGCCCAGTAATCCTAATCCTAATCCTAATAATATTATAAACGTGAAAGTTTGTACGGATGGATGTACGTTCCGCTTAATCTCAAAAACTACTGAACGGATCTCTATGAAACTTTCCAGTATTGTAGCTTAGACATCAGAATAGGACATAGGCTATCTTTTATCTGCGGGTAACACCGCAGGGCGCTGCTAGTGCCAAATAATTTACCAGCAGATGCAATGTTACAAAATGCTTACGCCATAATTGGTACGGGATAATTTAAAGTCCTTTCTCAGTGCAATACGTCACATTGTAAATACAAATTTGTAAAAGTTTGCGTTCGTAATATGTATACTTAATTAATTTATAGTCTGCTTCACTTTACTTTGTATGGAGATAATATACGGGATGTTACAAATTCGTTTTTTTCACATTGTTGTTCCTAATTTTTATTTTGAGAAACAATATATTAAACAATATTAAACTAGTGGCTCTGTGAGCTGTAGACCTCGCGAGTGAGTGTCCTTATCATTTCCAAAATCTATCATTATAAAAAATATCAATTATGAATATCGAACCTGCTAACAAAATTTCACGAGAATCGTTTGCGAAATGCGACCTGTAGAGGAGAACAAACCGTTGAACAAATATATATTTTTTTAATTTCCAAAAACTTATTCGAGAAAAAAAATCTGTATATTTATCCAACCTGCTCACAAAATTTCACGAGAATCGGTTGAGTAATGCGACCTATAGAGGAGAACAAACCGAAATTAGCCCGCAGAAACTTACAAAATCATTGATAAAAAATTGTTTTTGGAAACACAAACAGTCTCGTCAAAAAAATTATATATAACTATTGAATCTGGTCACGAAATTTCACGAGAATCGGTTGAGAATTGCGACCTGTAGACGAGAATAAACGGAAATCCGGACATACGAAAGCATTTTTGTCGAAGCTGAAGCAGAGACCTTCGTTTCACTCGGTCAATTATACATAAAATAATTAAATTTAGAAATATACATAAAATAATTTGAAAACTTTCAGCTTTATTTTTAAATTAAGAGAAAAAATTGAAATCGGTTCACGTGCAAAGCATGATCCTTGGAAAACCACCATACATTTTTTTCTGAATTTATTGGGTCGGGACGGGTACATATCTGTGTACGGAACCCTCGGTGCGCGAGCCGGACTCGCAGTTGACCGGTTTTTTTTCTGTTGCTGAACTTGGCATCCGAGCAAAACTGAATCTGAACTGTTTGTTTTCATTAAAATATACGAAAATAGACCAAATTTGTTAAATAACACAAAAACGATGAAAAACTTACTTGTTTACATTAATAGGTAATATGATATGCATTTAATATTACATAAAAATTGTGGCAAAACTGCTTTAGGTTGGCAGAAACCATTTTAATTTTAAAAGTCTTACTTGAAGGCTCTAAAGAATGACTACTAAACATAGTATATATGTTATTCTGTGGCACCCAATTCTACTTGAAATTTTTATTAAAGTAAGGTTATGAATATGTTTTTTGGCAATAGACTACATGTACTTTTTACATAGTAAATAGAAGCAAGGTGATTAGCAACATTGTATGTAAACTGTATGCTGGCAGTTGCTATGAGTTTTGTATGTTACCCACTTTATTTTTAATGACATAGCTTGTTTACCTATTATAGGATTTATAGGTTACGAACTAACTTATAAATACCTTATGCTTTAGTGTAAAACTGCTCTTAATGCATGATAATTTTGTTACTTATATATTTTTCTCATTAAGTGAAATGTAAATTTCTTTTGAGAATAAAGTTCTATAAACTGAAATAATAGAGTTCGTGATTTCTTAAGTCGCGAAAAAATGTGTAGGAGTAAAAAAATCTAATAATATTCTCAGAGATTCATAAGGTCTCTGAACGTCAATATACTTCCAGATGCATTGTCAGCTAGTAGAGTGAATAGGATAGCGAAAGACCGCCGAAAGATTCAGAAGCTGGTAATGTTGTATCTAAAACTACTTCGCTGACTGGGGACCGGTCGGCTACCTAATCCTAGGCGTTTGGACCTAAAGGGGAAACTAGAGTACTTAGCCTCGTCAAATGAGTTGAAAATTTGACTGCTTGAAGTTCTCACTCTGTTGGGCTGCAGGATCTTATTTTTAAGTAAATGAAATTTATTTTAGGTAAATATGGGGTTTTAATTATACAAATGGTTTTAATGGTATAAATAATACAAATTAAGTAAAATTACAGGAAATCGATGTTATTGGTATAAAAAAGAAAAGACAATAATTTAAATTTGGCAAGTTCGACGTCAGTATACCTTTTTACAGCTGTTTGAGACACAGTTTAAATCGTGCATGCATATAACGCTCGAACACACTCATCATAATTTGACTATGAAGAACTCGAGATACGAAAATAGAAACTTGTGATTATTCTTCGTCAATTAAGTGAAGCTTAAATGTTCTATATCTTTTTGTGGAACGTTCATGGACTTCAAAGTGTGTGTCAAATGTCAGGGATTGAATAGCGACCCTTGTCACGATTCTTCGAGATGTCACTGTATATATTCCGAGCTGTCACTGAAACGTGTGGAATGCGGGCCGGGTGGGCGTGTTTGGCTGCACTCGACAGTTTTACGCAATTTGCGCCGCATTCAGTCGCGGCGTTCGATGTAGACGGACAAAGACCGGCAAGGCCTCAGCTATAAACCAATCTCAAATAAAATAATAGTAAAAATCCAATAGGAATATCTGAAATTGAATTGGCGAAGTCATATTATATAATAAATAATAATAATAAATATTAGAGGACAATCTTACACAAATCGAACTAGCCCCACAGTAAGCTCAAGAAGGCTAGTGTTAGGGGTACTAGACGACGATATATTTAATAAATATAAATACTTAAATACATAGATAACATCCAAGACTCAGAAACAAATATTCATGCTCATCACACAAATATTTGCCCTGACCGGGATTCGAACCCAGGACCGTCAGCTTCACAGGCAGGCATATGTCAGTTAATAGTACTTTATGCACCTGATACATAATGAGAGGTCTTAAAACACGAGTGTGGTTTTATGAAACGAGCGTCAGCGAGTGTTTTAAGGCCTAATTATGTACAGTTGTATACACTACTTTATCTCCATCCATACATTAAATCCTCTTTCATGTGTTGAGGCACCATTGCGTTGAAAGTGCAGGAGTTCGAGTTCGTGAGCTCGTTGAAGTTTTTTTGAGTACGAGCCTGTATCGTAATGGGCGGAGATGGCCATAATGATACCGTTTTTGATGCTGTTATGGCCATCTCCGCCTCGGTCCTTACCTACACTTTTTGAGCACATAAAAGAGGAATTACTGTATGGGTGTAGATAAACATCATTTAAGAATATATACTTAAAATAGGATTCGGGGTGGTCGGTTTCGTTCCTTGTGACACGCGCGGAAGGGTGACAAAATCGATAGTTAGTTCAACTACGGTCACCGACTTTTCTATAGGTCTTCCGATACACGTTTAGGAGAAAACGGGGTCAAAAGTTACTAAATGTAAATGTAAGCAGTTAATAATTACGTACAATATATTTAATTTAAATAATTATTCAACGGCAACTATTCCCAATAGTGTACATTAATGTCTACTTTCAAACTTTTCATGTTGTACAATTATAGGTACATACGAAAGTATTAACATCGTAAAAAAATCTTATTCCGTAATATTAATGTCTTACTTATGAATATTTCCTCGGAATATTAGTACCTACAAACTTACATTAATATAGTTCATAACAAACGCAGGAACGTAAGTACTACCCCTTTCTCCCCACTTGTACGGAGTGAAGAAAAACGTATCGCATTACCGACTGCCGCAGGCAGCGATCTTACAGAGCCATAATTAAAACTAATCACATCAAGAGCCGGTACCGTACAACTCATCCGATCCTCCCCTCGCGCCGCATCCACTGCTGCTAATGACTGTAACAAATGTACACGCGCGCTGCGCGAGCGGCGATGTATAGCCGCCATAGCGGGAACGACCGGCACCGCTATAATGGCACGATATGTCCGAGTTAGCATTGACGGGGTATTTTTCTTTGGAGTAATCCCGTTGATTATCGGAGATGCGGATTGGACGGGATCCAAAATGTGTTAATTTCGGTTGAGTGTAAGACAAAGATAACATTGCAATAAAACATTAAACGGTACAAATTGAAATGGACTCAGTAAATGTAAGATGCTATCGATATATTACTCGCAAGACGGGCTTTCCACGCTTGTTTCGAGCGATGTGGACGCGTTCATGGTATGACATTCCGATCTCGGAAAAGTTGCCTGAGCAGCAGACACAACACGTAATATTGCGAGAAGAATTGTCAATAAATAATTATTTTAATAAAATTATACAGTGAATGAAATTCACGCATTAATTTTCAATGCGGGCGACTATTTCTAACGCGTTAGCAAAAACAGTCAGGATGAGATAAACACGTTAGGTAAAAACAGCTTGTAAAAAAAACCGGTCAAGTGCGAGTCGGACTCGCGCACCGAGGGTTCCGTATACAGATGTGTACCGGTTCCAACCCGATTAAATCAGGAAAATCTCAACAAAATGGTGTGGAAATTGGACGCCATGGGTACAGCGCCATCTATCGGCGACTTTTGTTACAAATCTGAGCGACTGAATAACTTTGTATGTATGGTAGCTTTTCAAGGATAATTCTTTATCACGTAAACCGATTTTTTACATTTTCCCTTATAAAATAAAAATGATAACTTAAAAAAAAATGTTTCTGAATGTGCAACCCAAGCCCTTTCATACGACACCCCACTCAACATATTAACTTGACCTTCAAAATTTGAAACACCTATTATCTGTCATATTTCACAAAAAAAAAGTCATGTTGTATGTATGTATGTAAGCCTTCTTTATAACTACTATTACTACTATTTAGTATTATTCATTCATTCATAAAGTGAAACCATAAGGGTTCCTTTTTTACCATTTTGGTACGGAACCCTAAAAGGAAGAACTAATCCCGAAAATCGTCGTGTTTTATTAGCTTGTATAGAAAACATCCAGGACTAAAGAACGCATATTTGTGCTCATCACACAATATTATTTAGTGGTACAAAAACTGTCGTATGATCCTGCCATAAAGACTGCTCCAGTGCCTTTACCATGAGTTTACATGGCCGTACTCGCTAGTGACTGCGTAAAAACTTGTATGGGCAAAAGTACAGCGCCTCTGGCGGTTACGCAATAGAACTAAGAATCGGCATACTAAATCGTTTACGCAGTCGCTAGCGAGTAAGGTTGCAAACTCATGGTAAAGGCACAGGCCCCAACTACTTACTAAACAAATGCGGAGTCTGAACCGCTTCCAATTTATCGGCTTTGCTACTAGTTTCAATATTACGGTATGCTTTTAGGCCACAGAGCATAATCACAACGTTTTAGCGTTAAAGTGTTTACTCAACTGTCCTCATCAAAGTCTAGAGGATTATTCTATTTGATGGAAGTGGCTTTTGCTTAAGTAGTTTAAAATGTACGGTTCTATGGGGACATTATAGGTCACATGATATTTGAACTATCGCGCGATCCAGCAACACGAACACAGAAACATCCAAACTACTAAATATCCAAGTAGATTGTGTCTCAAGGGAGCAAAATGATATATTTACAGAGAGGGCGGTATATTGAATTTTGAGTGAAGCGAAAGATTCTACAATAGAATCCTGAGCGTAGCGAGGGATTCAAGTGTTCACGCCCAAGACGGAAATAATTTTGCTACCGTGTGACACATACTGTTTTTCACACCGTCTATGAGGCCCGCTGCTAAAACCATGAAATGATTTTGTAGGAGTGTCACATACTGCTTTTCACACCTTCTATAAGGAAAAGAGTCATTGTTGCCCTCAAATGAGGGAAGAAAAGTACACCTTTGATCCCTCATTCGAAGGCAACAATAACTCTTTTCTGATTAGCAGGTGTGAAAATATAATTTAATATTGTTAGATTAGATGTTAAATGTTTATAACTGATTCGAGTCTGAGCGAATGAGGGTTATTTGTTTGGATGATGAAATTGTTGCTGCTCCTCGAGACTCATGGTCTAAACAAGATCTGGCAATCCGAATCGTGACACCACATGCGTCACTACCGACGACACTCATACTTACGTCCACATACAGTCGGTAAGCTGATGCTGGTTGATGACGTAGGTCGTGTCCCACAATACTAACCGATCTACCGGATTGCCATTTCTGGCATTCCCGCCGGTATTATTGTTTATTTATTTATTTTATGTCACGCTCCGCACGCGGAAAATCCCACTTCCTGGCCAGGGGGTGACATAAAATTTTGTACTTACCTCGGGCGGTAATTAAGAAAGCCTCAGATCGCATAATTATCGCCCTTGCCTTCGGCTCGGGCGTCAAATACCTGCGATCTGAGACATTCTTTGTTTTACCGCCCTTGGTAAGTAATGTACTATTAACACACAATGTAAGCTTACAGCACTGTTGCACCAAATCACTTACACGCTAGGATAACTATTTCATCACAGAATTAAAATAGGTACATGCACTTAATTCAATGTCAATAATAATAATAAACATCCAAAAAATATACAATAATAATAATTTAAGCAATGTCAAAACTAATAATAATTATAAGAAATTTCAAAATAATAAAAATAATTTAAACAATGTCAAAACTAATAATAATTAAAAGAAATTTCAAAATCATAATAATAATTTAAGCAATGTCAAAACTAATAATAATTATAAGAAATTTCAAAATAATAATAATAATTTAAGCAATGTCAAAACTAATAATAATATAATATATATTGTATCATGGCATTCCCGCCGGTGGAGAAGTCCACCGTGCGATCGCGACAACACTGACACATAGTTCCTATTCACCCCGGTACCGCCACGGGTAGAGTCAGTCCGACCCAGATCGGGCCTAGCTGAGTTTCTTACTCAACTCTTCTCAGCTAGGCTAGGTTTAGTGAACCAGCGACAAAACTCCCAGTAGCTCGATTCCACTCATTCCTCAGATTTGGCTGAAGCCGCTCAACCAATCTCACTGGAGCGCAACCTCTTAGAGTAGGTATTCCAGTATTTATACCGCGTGGTCGTGACGGAGGGTTTTTCTGGATTTTCCCCAGGCCAATCTTACATAATAACAATAATCTGTAATTCTTGTGTATTCCAAGCCTGTTTGTACTAACAAGCATACGACCTGCCTATTACACAAACCGTAGCCTATAGACGCTTGCAAATGTCGAGCGATCACAAGCGTGCTATAACATTTTTTTTTGATACGAGGATACGTTGTATTGACAGCTCAGAGACAAGCGCAGGTCACCCTTATCCTAACCTTTACCTTGTCTCAACACAGCGTGTTCTCAACGAGCTAACAGCCCACTCAGCGACCGCAATGAATATTTCCATCAACTTACAGAGAATTTTTCTTTGTTCCGTCTCTGTATCAATGGTAGACCCTGTTCCATTAAAAAATAAATTGTTCGCAACAAAGCTTTGTCTGCGTTTCCCCTTTCAACGCTCGTTCAATAAGCTTGAATAAGCACTAGTACTCGTAAAAATCATTATTTTAAGCACCTAATAGATAAAAAATTCTGTTAATATACTCAAGAGCAAAACTAACGAGTACGCTTTGTATTGAATTTTCATGGAAAGAGTACCCGTTATTTCTAAATAAAGGTAAAATGATAGAACTCTGTAATAGCACTGCCATGCAAAAATCCTCTCCATATTCCACTGAAGTCGTGTTCTGTTCAGTCAGTCAGTCAGTCAGTCAGTCAGTCAGTGAGGACTTCTTTTATATGTGTAGATGACTACGTAAAGTTAAAACTAAAGAGTAAAGAGTAATTTAGCCCCTAGTAAACGGCCGACCTTACGTAGATAATCTAAATGCAAAGCTTTAGATACACTACGTAATTTCATGGCCCGAAATGGTTATTATAATTCACATCTAAGTCACAGCGTTTAAAGGGTTACCCCGAGGGTCGAGAATAAATATAGTGATGGTACAGGGTGCTAACTGGTACAGAATTATATTTGCGGTTGGCTAACTCCCCTCTTTCAACCACTGAGTATAATTTTTGTAAACTCGACTTGAATTCATCGTGATCATGTTCTAACTATATGTTACTAAGGTTAAAACTCGCGTGAGAAATATTTAGTAAAATATAGGTAGTCAGACTCACAGAGTTCGCATTTTAACCATCAGCAGATGAAACTTGGTAATGTGTTGCCGAATATTAACTTTCTATATGTCGCATCGGAACTAATCTATTTAATTAAATTTAAGTCTTTTGTGTATTGTATTAAGGTTTAATTTAGTTTGTGTACTCTAAATCAGATAAAGACCTCGCTAATCTAGATTTGCGTAGGTCCTTAGGAAAGGTATGTGAATGTCGAACCCTAAGGTCAAGTGTTCACTATAAAAAAAATTCAATTCTAATAACATATATTATTTACCTGTAGGTATTGTAATATAACTTAGACTTAATTTTGTAAAGAAAACATTATTTATGGAGGTAAAATACGCTCTAGTCTTTTCTGTCTGAGGTTTCTTGGATTGCGAATATTATTTTTTGTAGGTATTCCGTAGCCATTTGTAAAAGGTAGCTAGTTAAAGTTTCGAAAGAATTAATTGTACGCCGTAAGTACGTACTCGTACCTACGTTATTCTAAGTACAACAAAGGAGAATACGCTTATGTATAGGTATACTAGACTCGTATTATTTGAGTGACAACTCATACACTGTTAAGCTATTAGTGGCGCCCATTTGCCGGTAACCCTGGGTAGCGAAGGTATTTCATATTTCCCTGACGCGCATGTGTCGTTAGTTACCACGTAATGGTTTAAGTGATAATTTGTGATCGTTTCACTCCCCCGGGGGTCCATTGAATTATAATTGACTGAGTGAAACTAAGGTCTCTGCTTCAGCTTCGACAAAAATGCTTTCGTATAACTGCATTCCGAATTTCCAGATCTCAACCGATTCTCTTGAAATTTGTGAGCATGCTCGATAATTATACAGATTTTTTTTGGTGAGCCAGTTTTTGGAAATTTCCAAAACTTTTTTTCAATGATTTTGATGAAGTTTCTGCGGGCGAATTTCGGTTTGTTCTCCTCTTCAGGTCGCATTTCTCAACCGATTCTCGTGAATTTTTATTATCGGGGTAATCACGTAATTTTTGTACTAACGTTAGCTCATACATTTATACTTCAAAATTGTCAGTAAAATCTATCTACCGTTAGTACATAAAGTTACATGATTCGAGGGCCATAATAATATAAAACTTTTTTGTCAAGTTAGTTTTTGGAAAATTTCAGATAAAAACTAACTAGCGAGATCTACCGCTCACAGAGCCACTAGTGTATGTATGTATGTATGTAGAATAATGATAAAGTATTGCTTATTGTGCACAATTACAAGCATTGATGTCAAAGGCTTATTATAGTGTTGAGGACTATCTAACAGACAGAAATGCATGGCCCAAACCAAATACCTAAATAGCGTAAAGAGTCTAATATTTTCATTGTATCTAGTTGACACATTTCTTGCAGAAAACCATATCAAACGATTCGACATGTTTTGTTTTCTTGTGTAAATACCTATTGTTATTTTTTCCTCGTTTTTCTTTCAATTCTCTTTTGTTTTTACCACTTACATTTACTTAAGTAGGTTAAGTAGTATCATTGTAATAAGCATATTTTGGAGAAAATGACTGACTGTCGAGTTTCTTTCGGCGTTTCTTCTCGGCAGTGGTCTCTTGAGAAACGCTAGTAGTTTTTGACTTGTAAAAGTGCCTTTGCGGCCTACTTGCAGAATAAAGTTCATTTATTTCATTTATTTATTTCATTGGTATCTGTTTTGTACAGCTTTCGTACTAATGTCGTAAACCTAACGCATAAAATGAAAGCGATCCGGAAACATTACAGAACCGACTCAAATTCAATGCGTTTACTGAAATAAGTCGTGCCAAATAATTTAGATTTGATTTCGAATACAACAATATTTGCACATTGATATCTTAGTAGTAAATGTTGGACCAATAGTAAGTTAGTTCCCGCACTAGAGAGTAAATCCCGGTTTATGTAATAGTATCGCGGCTGCTTTACGACGGTAATATCCTGATTTACGGACTGCTAGTTGTTGTAGCCTACAGTACTAAACATACCGGATTTAAGGCCATTTTCAGTCATTTACAATTTATATTAGGTCATAAATAAAGAGTATTAGCGATTGTCTGAATACATAACTTAACAAGTTAAGTTATCGCCCCTTAAACGTGAAAGCATAGGTACTTGTAAATAAATAGTTATCAAATAGTTAGTATGCGTAATATTTTCGTGCTTATTTGAACAATAGTAAATTGTTATACCAGGGTGCAAAGTTGTGTTTTAACCGCGAGCGAGGAATTAAAACACGAGCTAACGACTGGTGCTAGGGTTGAACTACGAGCCAGCGAATGGATGCTATAGTTGAATCAGGAGCGAGTTTTTCCGAAATAGAATCCTGAGCGTAGCGAGTGTTGCAACACACGAGACGTAAAATAACTTTGCAGCCGTGTGTAACATCATCTCACTAAATCGGTGAAAATACTACATAAGAAAAACAACTGAAATATATAAAATCGGGCTTTTTTGTATTTACTATATGTTTTTAATTGAATACGATTTAATATAAAATTATTATTGCGTCCACACCACCTAATTTGATCAAACAATTAAATCAGATGGGCGAAAATTGTCCTGTCTGGACTAGCCTTTACATGTCATTTTTTGTCGAATAAGTTTTTGGAAATTAAAAAAAAAAATTGTTCAACGGTTTGTTCTTCTCTACAGGTTGCATTTCGAAAACGATTCTCGTGAAATTTTGTGAGCAGCGGGGTAATCACGTAACTTTTGTACTACCGTTAGGTAGATTTTAATGTCAAATTTTAATTGTCATCTCATACATTTATACTTCAAAATTGACAGTAAAATCTATCTACCGTTAGTACATAAAGTTACGTGATTCGCCTGCGGGTCCGGTAATTATATAGAATTTTTATGTCGAGTCAGTTTTTGAAAATTTTCAAAAACAACTTTTATTTCAAAGATTTTGTAAGTTTCTGCGTCCGAATTTCGGTTTGTTCTCCATTACAGTTCGCATTTTTCAACCGCTTCTCGTGAAATTTTGTTAGCAGGTTCGATATTCATAATTGATCTTTTTTATAATGTCAGATTTTGGAAATGATAAAAAAACTCACTCACGAGGTCTACAGCTCACTGAGCCACTAGTATAGATTGTTTTTTGTTAAGTCAGTTTTGGGTCAGTTAAACAAAAAATCGTGAGGTCTACAGCGCACAGAGCCACTAGTAATTTAATTTAATTAATTTAGTAGTTTGCGTAAATCTTTCTGCTTCGCCTTAAGGTTGACTGGTAGAGAATGCCATACGGCATTAAGTCCGCCTTTTGTACGATAAGGTTTCTTTTGTGCAATAAAGATTAAATAAATAAATAAATAAATAAAATCTTCAGATGAAAGTTGTTATAATATACACTAAACTGTAGCCATTCCCGCAGTGCACTGCGTGCTAAAAGCAGTCCTCCAGAGCCACAAAGCAGACATCTGCTTAAAATTTCCTCCTGAACTTAACCTCAGTGGATCTAAACCCATTATCGACGTTTTTGCCCGTGTCTGACCCGGACTGTTTGCTTAGACCCCGTTATAGGCCCGGCGCTAACACGCGAAATTTGCCTTCATCAACGACCATGCGGTTAGTTAATAGCGGTTGTGGATTTGACAAACTTTGAATACAATATAGCAGAATTAAATAAACATTTGTCCGTGACAATAACAGAACGTAAACAGAAATAAGGATATAAAACCGGCCAAGTGCGTGTCGGACCACGCACAATGAAGGGTTCCGTACCAACACCTACTACTTAGTCCACATTTAAAATCACTATCCAATACATTGAATCTAATAACTTAACCAAAATTACAGTTAAATCAACCTATCTCAAAAACTATAAGAGATACTTTGATCAAACCAAAAATCGTTGAAAGAGTTAATTAGCATGCATCACCTCTATTTTTTTTAGAATTTTATACCCCGTAGTTATAAAAATAGAGGGGGGGGGACATACTTTTTACGACTTTGAGAGCTGATATCTCAAAAACCGTTCACTTTAAGAAAAATGTTTTTTAGAAAACTTTATATCATTTTAAAAGACCTTTCCATTGATACCCCACACGGGTATGTACATCGAAAAAAAAATTTTCATCCCTCAGTTACATGTATGGGGGGCCCCACCCCCAATTCTTTTTTTTACTATTTAGTGTCATAATTTTGTAGCGGTTCATACAACACATATTCCCATCAAATTTCATCACTGTAGTACTTATAGTTTCCGAGTAAATCGGCTGTGACAGACGGACAGACGGACAGACGGACAGACGGACAGACGGACATGACGAAACTATAAGGGTTCCGTTTTTGCCATTTTGGCTACGGAACCCTAAAAATCAGTATTAATGGCACAAAAGTTCTGAAATAACTATTGGATACAGTGAAATAACGTGGCTGTTATGTAGCGTGTCTGATAAATTGAGCAAGGTCAAGATGATGTCAATAACAGTACTTAATGTATTTATTGCAATATACTATGGTACAGTAACGTCTCAAATTCAATAACCAATTTGACAGTTGGTAATATTGTTGTAGAAAGCGGACTAATAATTTATGGACTCTTTATCCGTATTTACGTATGTATTTCACTGATCTAAATAACTTAATTTACAATGAGTTTTTTTTATGCCCCATGAAGCGATAGTGGCCTGGGGAAAACCAGGGAAAACCCCCGACCACGCGACGCGGGTGGTTTTGAACACTGGAATACTCTAAGAAATTGGTTGAGTGGTTTGAACCGAATCTGAACAGGTGTCAATGGAATCGAGCTACTTGTTAAACCTAGCTTAATTGAGAAGAGTCCAGCGAGAAACTCAGCTAGGCCCGACCTGACTCGTATTGACTCTACCCGGTATGTGGCGCAGTCGTTAGTTTGGAACACTTGGGAGATTTTAAGTGATATAAACACATGGCTACTTCATGAACTGATTAATTAACCATTTAGTATATCGAAGTATCCAATATCCTGAGTATAAATTGTGCAACGCATAAATGATTGAAATAAAAATAAATAAATAAAAATAAATATCTTTGAACAATCTTACACAAATCAACCTAGTCCCAAACTAAGCAAAGCTTGTACTATGGGTACCAAGTGACGATATAAATCAGAAATCAGAAATCTGAAATATTTATTCGTGCAAAAAAAAACACAAGAAGAACAAGAAAATAAATAAAAACAGAAGAAGAAGGTATTGCACGAAATGGTTCTGTCTCAGCGTAGTGCTGGCGCGATACATACTTATCTAGATAAATAGATACTAAATACATAGAAAACATCCAAGACTCAAGAACAAATATTCGTGTTCATCACTCGGGTTCGAATCCCGGTCAGGGCATGTATTTGTACATGCCCTGACCGGGATTCGAACCCGGGACCTCCAGCTTCGAAGGCAGGGTCACTACCAACTAGGCTAAAGCGGTCGTCATATTCAACGATGCGACTCGTCTCGCCCCGGCTCCCGGCCTATAGCAGGCAGATTATGCAGGCCCACGCCGTAATTGATTGTGCCTCCAGCCCCCGACCCGACACGGGTTCGGAGATGATTTCAATTTAATACCGCGTTTGACAACCAGGGGCAGCCTGTAACAAGTAAGGCGCAGTGTTAGCTTTAAGTATTCAGGGGCATATTGTCTATCTTGTATACTTTGTTTGGTTTAGTGATGATACGCACTTTGACATTGAAGTTAGGCATTTCATAGGTCCGGAAAGTGATATATTTTATTACCGCGTCTTAGATTCGAGAATTTGACAGCCGACTCAGTTTTTGTCCTAATGGAAATAATACAAAGGTTAATTAGGATTGCTTGATCTCAATATGCGCATCGGCAGCTAAAGTTTCAACCACGTAATAAAGGGAGGGCGGTATTTTTTTACGGTTTCCCTCATAAAACAAAAACGACTCAACGTAAAAAAAAAATTTCAAAATGTGCAACCCAAACCCTTTCATATAACACCCCACTTGACATATTCACTTTCAAATTTTAAACCACCTATTTATTATCTGTCATTTTTCACAGAAAATAAAAAAAAATAAAAAAGTCATATTCTATGTAAGTATTTAGCCTTCTTTATAACAATTAAGTTTCAATTCGATAGCTTAAGTAGTTCTTGAGATATTTAGCGATGTGACAGACAGACAGAGTGAAACCATAAGGGTTCCTATTTCACCATTTTGGTACGGAACCCTAAAAAGACGTTCAGAAGAGTAAGGGATAACTTCGGTACAATAATCGGTATATGATGTCCGACGCTTAAAGATCAGTAGATAGCGTTTTACGTCTTGAAAATATGTTCCAAGTTTAAAATTATCTTTTAACTGGAAGCTGTAACAAAGCCCATAATTTTTTTATTGATCAGCATAAAAAAGGAGTTTTAGCGCGCGTGTCATTTGTTTTATGACCCCGACTTCTTTCTACGCATTAATGTGGTTACAAATATTGTCGCATGACCTTTGGCTACAAAAAACTCCCTTTCCTAGGAAAACTAAATATCGAATTGATAAAACAAGAAACAATACGTATGAAGAAACTCACAAAGCGATACCAACTGATAGAATTTGAAGTAAAATATTGACTCATGAGGAAAAACCGGCCAAATGCATGTCAGACCACGCACAATGAAGGTTTCCGTAGTCCGTACCAACAACTACTAGTCCATATTTAAAATCACTATCCAATACATTTAATCTAAAAAAGTCGTAACATCATAGGGAACTCTCGGCACTTACGACCTTTTGTTTGGGCAAGACAGTTTTTAAGCGAAAACTCAAAAACCGTAAAACCTATATTGTTGAAACCAAAAATCGTTGAAAGTATTTACTTTATAGTTTGGAAATTAGAGGGGGGGTGACACAGTTTCTATAACTTTGACAGCTAATATCTCACCATCGGTTGACTTAAATTGACAAGTTTTTTAAAAACCTCCACATCATTTTTAAAGACCTATCCATCGATACCCCACACGACTATATACGTTGATTTTTTTTTCATACCGGTTATATGTATGGTCACTTTTATGTAGCGGTTCATAGAATACACACCTTCTTACCAAATTTCATAATTGTAGTGCTTATAGTCTCCGAGTAAATCAAATGTGACATACGGACGGATGGACGGACGGATAGACATGACGAATCTATAAGGGTTCCGTTTTTGCCTCTTTGGCTACGGAACCCTAAAAACAGACGATTTGAGAGAAATGATTCACAGCTTAGCTAATGATGACTTTGCATATAAACTTTTAATTAGCTTTCATTTCAAACAGACTATGGAAAAAAATTACAAAAGATGAGTATCGATAATAGTTCGAACTCTTACCGAAGTCACGGCAAAACCACGTCATCAAAATTTAAGGCAGAGTTTTGGCTATATCCTGTTTGCGCCCGGCGTGTTCGATACAATCTAATTAGTGACACGATCTTATTTCCGCGATCGATAACTAACAAAGACAAACTTGATATAAGGCAGAAATTGAGTTATGAAGTTATGAGTCGAGGTAATGAACCCTGAACGAACAACAACAAGAAATCTTCTAAAAGTTAAGCGAGATTTTATTAAACGCGGAGTTTTTCAACTCTCAATGGATAAGGTATATTTTCAAATTAGTTGACGATATTGTCTAGAGTTTGGGGGAAAATTTGGAGCTCCTTACCCTTGGGAGCGGAGCTTCCAAACAATGTTTAGACCCAGCGCGCAGATAAAATTCACGACAAAAGCTCAAAAGAAACGCTGAATTTGTAATGAGGCTGCTTGTTGTTTAGAGGGATGTGTTAAATATGTAAAATATTACCAGTAAATGATTTAGTGATGTTAATGATAGCTTTGGAAGAATATGGAAGTACTGAATTTAAATTGAATGCAGAACATTCTTATACAACTAGATCTGTAATTAAGGGAAAATACATTGTACATAGAATAAATAATTACTATGGTCAGAGAACAAGACGTTACCTAGTGCCTAAAATATACAAAAGTTTAGCTATAGAAGACTCAAATATGTCAAAAATGGTATTTAAAAATAAGGCAAAGGAGGTCTTGTTATCTGCATTGCATAATGATAATTGATAAGGCGTGTACCTAATCCGTCGAATACCTAACCTCAGCGTAACAATATAAATATATATAGGCATAGTTGCAACGAGAGCGTGTCTCCGCCAACAAACTGTTATACAGTTTGGCGGGTTCTAGGTTAAGCTGCCATGTAACTTTTTTTTGGAAATAAACGATTTTTTTTTATGTACATTTTAGGCAGAGATGTTAGCGATGGATAGCGAAAGTTGTTATTGTCTATCGATTATGTGAATATCTTAATTCTCGTTAACGGTAACTAGTCATAATAATCCGATGGTACGATTCCCGGTGTTCCGAAAACCTTTGTGTTAGTACGTACTATTAAGTCGAATTCATACTTACCTGACCTATTTTTTTTTCCTTTTTTTTGACAGGGGGGACGTGATGCTGTCTGACAGGCTATCACGTTAGCGATCTTTAGATAAATGTAAATCTATTTGAACTAAATGTATATGATATAGAACGGTGGTTCTATCGCGTCACATCAGAAAAATATTACTTCGGCATCATATATTAGAATATATATAAATAAATAAATTATTTGGAACTTTAATAAAAAAAAAAAAAAATTAAATATTTGTGGACAATCTTACACAAATCGACCTAGTCCCAAACTAAGCAAAGCTTGTACTGTGGGTACTAAGCGACGATATACATACTTATATAAGTAGATGAATATATACTTAAATACATAGAAAACATCCAAGACTCAGAAACAAATATTCGTGCTCATCACGCAAATAAATGCCCTGACCGGGATTCGAACCCGGGACCTACAGCTTCGTAGGCAAGGTCACTACCAACTAGGCTAAAGCGGTCGTCGAATATGTTATCAACTTCTTCATGTAATTACAATTTAGATATATATTTATGCAACCAACTTTAAAAGGAGAAAATTAACCTGTATAAAATATGAATTGCCTAAATTTTTCGTATGCAAGTGATTGTATTCTTGTTCTTACATTGTATTAGTTGTTTGTGGCAAATAAGTACATATTGACGACCGCTTTAGCCTAGTTGGTAGTGACCCTGCCTTCGAAGCTGGAGGTTGGGTTCGAATCCCGGTCAGGGCATTTATTTGTGTGATGAACACGAATATTTGTTCCTGGGTCTTGGATATTTTCTACGTATTTACGTATCTATTTATGTATATCGTCACTTTGTACCCATAGTACAAGCTTTGCTTAGTTTGGGACTAGGTTGATTTGTACAAAATCGTCCACAAAAACATTTTATTTAATAGAAAGAAACTCCGGCCTTACGAAGGTAGATAAACTGCTGAGTTCGCAGCTGTTTCCGACATAGTGGAGCATCTTCCCCGGAACGCCGCGAACGGATCACTAATCACACCTGCCCTCGGGACTTCACGGACAGACGCACACACTGAGGGCTATCACGTCATCAACCTCTAAGTCTACTATACAATTGCATACATTTGTTCCTAGTTAAACGTGACCTCTAACATTCATAAAAACTTTGGAACAACATACTCATATTTTGGGAAACAATGTCAACATTACTTTGCAGAAAATCATGGTAATTTACGGCAACAATACGAGAATTATTTATTATTTCCGCTGTAGCCAGATAGCAAAGAATTGAATGCTAAAAATGTATGAGTCTAATCTTTATTTCACAGAAAACACTTCTAATATGAGACATTACGCTTTTTATTGAACAATGTATGTAGACTAACCTATTGTAATTTATGACCATCCAAAAAAAATGTCTAAAGTTGAGGAAATGGCACCGACTGCAAAAATTAAAAAAACCGGTCTAGTGCGTGTCGGATCACGCACGATGAAGGGTTCCGTACTAACACCTACTAGTTCGCATTTAAATTAGGGGGGGACATACTTGTACTTTTTATGACATCTTACCAACGGTTGACTTATATGGAAAAGTTTTCTAGAAACCTCCATATCATTTTGAAAGGCCTATCTAGCGATACCCCACACGACTATGTGCGTTGAAAATTTTTTTTCATCCACCGGTTGCATGTATGGGCTATGGAGTGCCCCCTTAATTTCATAGGATATACCTTTCTACCAAATTTCATAATTGTAGTGCTTATAGTCTCCGAGTACATCGGCTGTGACATACAGACGGACGGACATACGTGACGAAACTATAAGGGTTCCGTTTTAAAAAACACAACCGAATTGAGAACCTCCTCGACAGTATGTTTGGGACAGGCCTGTCCAACCAATAGGCCTATTGGTTAGCCTGTAAGCGACACTCTCAGTGAGTGTTGTGTCCACCGCCCCGCCTGGCTAATAAACAGCACTCAACTTCGTTTTGTTCTCGACTGCAAACTACTAGTGTCTTTTTATAGGGGATTGACGAGAGACATCATCTTGTTGTGGATTCGTTTTTATTATCAGTGACTTAGAGACCATATACATCTCTAACAATATTAAATTAATTTTAATTTTGACGCTCAGAGACCATGTACATCTCTGGGATATTATATTAATTGCATTATACTCCTTGTATTAAACAAGGCGAGACTTTATACATGTCTAACTTTACTGATGTTATAATATTTGTAATAGATAACTTTGCAAGTTTATCTTCACTGTATGACATTAATTTTGTTATAATTGTAAACAAGAAATTATTATTCCTTCTTGAACTGTAAATTAATATTTTGACATGAAAAATGTATTACTTATTATAGTCAGACTTTCTTAAATTGTAAATTAATATTTGCCCTTGTGGCCTATTTGCAGAATAAATGTTTGATTTTGATTTTTGATTTTGACTAACATTTAGGTATAATGACCTTTACATTCCTAACAAACTATGCATCTTCAGAGGTCAGACTAATTGGACAAGTGTAGCGTTCATAAATGTTTTGAATAACTCCAAGCTTTAGCTTTAGCTGATAAACCATATCTGGGAGATTTAGTTAGCGAGGCACAGAGCTAGTTCGTTAGCTACTTATCGTCAGATTGTTTCAAAGTTTAAACGCTAATGGATTTAATAGCATAAGGATTAGCGAGTGCTACTAATTAGGAGTCTCTAAATCCACATGTGCCTATAGGCTACGGTATCTACGTATCATGAGTTACGCCTATGTTTGTGTGCTCCGTCGTGGTATAAATAAATATTAGTAGGTACAATTATTAAAATAACAGTACAATAATTATAGTAGATTGTATGACAAGGATCTAAAATGAGGCATATCGCCACTAGTAGTGGTGATATCCCGAACGAAGTGAGGGAAAATAGTTCGAGGGTTAATATGGCTTTTAGACCAGAGTTATACACTCTACTTTTCACTTCGATTGCGAGAAAATAAATAAACAAAGATTATCCACCCACAATTAATAATAAAGTACATAGTATTTGAAATAGGGACGAAAAAGAACCTATTGTTAGTTAAATTAGTTGAACAAAGTATGTACAAAAAGAACCCAACATTCTGATTGGTTGTCGATGTGTTTTCTGATTGGTGGATTTAATTCAGGTGAAGTATTTTGATTGGTCATATTAGAATGTATTGTGAATCATAATTATGTATTCATATTTTCCCAAGGAGTTAAATATACTACTTTTGCCCCGCTTGATAAGCCTAATATGACCTTTCGAACATGAGAAGTGAAAAAATATATCTACTTCTTTGAAAGTTAACGGAGAATGAAGACTTCACCAACAAGAGCATGTAACTCTTAGCAATAATTATCTGAAATTTACATAGCAGGCGAATCACGCAACTTTATGTACTAACGGTAGATAGATTTTACTGTCAATTTTGAAGTATACATGTATGAGCTGCGGAGTAATCACGTAACTTTTGTACTACCGTTAGGTAGATTTTAATGTCAAATTTTAACTGTCAGCTCATACAGATATACTTCAAAATTGACAGTAAAATCTATCTACCGTTAGTACATAAAGTTACGTGATTCGCCTGCAGACAATTAATATTTGACGTTAAAATCTATCTGACGGTAGTACATAAAGTTACGTGATTCGCCTGCAGGGAGGCAATCACGTAATTTATGTACTACCGTTAGGTAGATTTTAATGTCAAATTTTAAAATTGAAAATCTATCTACCGTTAGTCATAAAGCTACGTGATTCGCCTGCAGGTCCAGTAATCAATCATCAATATTTGATACGGTTGTACTTTGATGTCTATCTTTTAAATGGAACTGTCAGATATCAGTGTGGGTATCTCCCTCTGTTAAGCATGGAATACTGGCTCATATTTTTAAAACCTAAATTCTTTTCTTTCTCCATAAACACTCATGTAGGTAGGTATCGGTTACCGTTACATTTCCGCTGAGTCGAGCCATCATCCCAGACGTTCGGGTCCCAGCTCTGGTTTTTATAGTCTAATGCGGAATATTTAGCGACCTACGTTCAAAACGTTACGTAAGCGCTTCAATTTTGTTCATGGATACGCTTCCACATCCCAATCATGGTGAACATGTTTTATGTGTTCATTACGACACTTAAACACAATGCTCGTGGAAGTCAGCGTGCGAAAGAGATGGAATTGTGATGTATAGGAGGGTATTCCCTTGATTTGCCTAAAAACTTTTTGCCTAATTTCAGTTTGTCTAACGACTTTTCGTGTAATGAATTGTTTGTCTAAAGTCAATTTGTATAATAATATAACTTTGCATAGTTATTAGTTTATCGAAATACGTAAACGTATTTCGATAAACTATATATATATAGTTTCGATATAGTTTAGGCTAAAGCCTAAACTACGATTTGCATAACTCTTTATTTTGTCGAATATTATTTCATCGAAAAATCAGTGTGTCGATTCTTATTTTAACTAATCGTCATATAGTCGAATAACGTTTTTACTAAGTTTTTGTTTGTCCAATACTGAATAATCATATTTTTTTGTTAAAAAAGACACAAAAACACACAATTAATAGAAAATGATGTCTAGGGGATATATGATGGTCATGTGATAGAATGATAAACGGCAAGATACAGATATTGATATTATCAATTCTTTTATCATAATTTGAAATCAAATGATTTTAAATCTTATAAGGCCTCTTAAAAAGCACTTTCAAGTCAATAAATGAAACGTTCGTCTCGAAAGTTATCGTTACATTTGTATTTCTAATAAAAATTAATAGCTTTCCTGTTGAGCCATAAAGCTTAAGCTTTATGCAGCCAGGTTTGTAGTGATTGAAATCAGATTATATTAGATTGAAAACAACGTCGTCGTCGTCCGGGCTTTGCCACGGTTGAACTCCGCGCCGCTTTGGTTCCAGGGATCGGATACCGGTATTTTCTCCATAGAAAAATACCGGTATTATTACGGTCACCGGTTCATTACTTCGTTTTTAATGGGACAATCTAATAATACGACGTTGTTACCTAAATACATGATTCAGCCCTACGTAAAGAGCAAAAAATAATCCAAAATATTGGGCTAATTCAGGGTTTTTTAAAAATACCGGTATCGGTCCCTGTTTGGTTCCTAATCCCATTCTCTGGCTAAATGTTACTAAACTAGTTGTACGAATGCGACTATAAAAACGGGCCAAGTGCGTGTCGGACCACGCACAATGAAGGGTTCCGTACCAACACCTACTAGTCCACATTTAAAATCACTATCCAATACATTGAATCAAAAAAAGTCGTATCTTCATAGGGAACTCACGGCATTTACGACCTTTTGTTTGAGCAAGACAGTTTTTAAGCGAAAACTCAAAAACCTTAAAACCTATATTGTTCAAACCAAAAATCGTTGAAAGTATTTACTGATGCACACCACCTCAATTTTTTTCACAATTTTAATCGTTATAGTTTAGAAATTAGAGGGGGGGGACACTTTCTATGATTTTGACAGCTAATATCTCACCAAAGGTTGACTTAAATGGACAAGTTTTTTAGAAACCTCCATATCATATTTAAAGGCCTATTCATCGATACCCCACACGACTATGTGCGTTGAATTTTTTTTTTTCATCCACCGGTTACATGTACGGAGTGCCACCCCTAATTTAATTTTTATTTATTTATTTATTTAAACTTTATTGCACAGAATACACAAATTGTACAAATGGCGGACTTAATGCCAAATGGCATTCTCTACCAGCCAACCATTGGGCTAAACAGATATTTTATAAAAGGTGCAAAGAAAAGAAAAAAAGAAAAAGAGTATGAAAATGTATATCAGAATATCTAATAAAACATATAAACATTATATATATATGTCGGAGAGAGAGGGAGAGCGGGGGAGAGACGAGAGCTCAGCAACGGTATCAGAAGGATCAAGAGTTGAATCCATATTAAGTGGGCGGAACAGTGGGTACAGTCACGCACACGAGTTTCACACGGTAATAATAATGAATTAGATCACATATCATAAAAGCACAATTCAGTGTCAATAAATCACAATCACACGAGGTGGACATCAAATCACAAGGTATTTCACACTAAATAATTATCAAGCGGAAAACACGACAACAATGTTGAAACGGAAACGAATCCGTGGGTCAAGTGGTACTTCGCACGGCGCGGTCACGGTAGGGAATACGTCCCTTCTCAATCATAGATCCCATCAGAATGCCCGCTCGGCATCCTAACCAAAGCTTTAGAACAATGAACATGATATCAAATTTCATTCAATTCTCAGACCCACGGCTACGTTCGGCAATATAATCTCATCAAAACAACTCATACATTGCCCCGTCTCAAAGAACAAAGACTTCCTCTGTGTCAAATAACAATCTTAATGCTGTTAAAGTAAACATTGAACTAGGAATGCGTGTCACCTGCGCGGGCCCCAGCTATCATGAGCTTTTAACCAGCCCCGCGCCGACACGGCGATCCTGACTGTCACACGTCCTCGTGTGCCAAACAACTTCACAGAGTCTCTACTGAAACATATTTCATATAGTACCACTCGCTTGGCTATCCTGCCACTAAGGCACAGCCATAATTAACTATAGGTAGTTTCCAAAATCCAAGACTTATCACCAAGTCATCAACAGTCATTAAACATTTCACAGGACACAGATCAGGTACAGCCCAAAACTCGTACTTCCATAAGTATCTAGTACAACATTACTCAATTTCATATGGATACAGCTATTTGGCTCAACCATCATCACACACGGACCACAACCAATGCAAGGTCACACAGACCACAACGCAACCGTAATCCTCCTGCTTGCCACCGCACCGCGCAGTCTCCGTACCAGCTAAACTGGGTTTGGCAAGTGACCTACGGCTAGTGAACAAGTCAGTAGACCACGTTGCATAAAATGCACGGCCATACCAAAATGACCACAGTGCAACCAACACAAGGTCTCACAGACCACAACGCAACCGTAATCCTCCTGCTTGCCACCGCACCGCGCAGTCTCCGTACCAGCTAAACTGGGTTTGGCAAGTGACCTACGGCTAGTGATCAAGTCAGTAGACCACGTTGCAAGAGCCAAATCGAAGTATATTAAGCAAACAATACAAAATCTGTGTAAAATCCACATTCAATATACATCGCCGACATGGGCTGATCCTGACTGTTCCCCATAAACGTTAAAACGTAGGCATTTTAAGCTCTGTGGGAATATAGCACTTCAATATCGCAACCAACCCACATACTTGTAAAAGAGCTTTCAAAAAATACGGTCTCCTTCAAACAAATTGAATTCATAAATTTACCAAAAAAAAACTTCGGTTTTTACTTAATTTAATTTCCACTCATATGATTATGATTAATTTTAATCAAAACAAAAGTTTTACCTTAAACATAGAATTCATCACCTGATCCCTGATCCAACCATATCATGATATCAGTTTCATCAATAACTCTAACAGACTAAATCTCTTTATTCCTTTGGCTTTGTTATTAAAAGTAAGCTGTTCTGTTACGGAGCCATCACATCATGTTATGTTCTGCCATTATTAATTTCAACAAGGTCACTTACAGTAACGACTTTGCTTTAGCTGGCACGCTAAGTTAAAGTCAATACGAAATCTTGTAATCATACCATACATAAATCATGTTTTTTTTTTTTCAACATTACAAAAATCAGAAGTCTAACTCAGAAATTGGACAGATCAGAAGTCGATTTGTTATCCTAACACATGCATAAACTAAACGTATTCCAGAATGCAAGGCATTAATAGCAACGTCAATAAATCAGAATTCAGAATTGATAATCAACAAGGTCAAAATAAAATTTTTAAATGTCGGTTTTCAGCTCAACTTTCCTAGAGCGTAAATATGGAAACCATGCAACTACAGCTACATTAATGATCTGGATGAAGCTTAGCTGATATTTTTTTTACCGGAAATTGTTTAAGTTAACTAATGTGCATTTTGTGTAATTCCCCATAAAATCTGCATGATGTTTCCTCACATTGGGAAACCAGCACCAATCCAATGTCTATTAAGTGTCTTTCTCTTTTAAAGTCTCGCGGTATCACGGTATACACAAACACTGATAGTTATCAGGTTAGTTAGTATTTGAAAGATTTCATATAATTTTCATTTGAAAATATAGTAAAAATGTCGACATCTTGTGCTCTATCCAGTATGGAGCCGTTTTTGTTTTCGTTTTAAGTAACAAATCAAACATTTCCAATTGCGTCTTACTTCAGTTAAGGATTTATAAAAACAATATGACCCATTCGTTTACCGTTTCTACAAGAAATATCAAATACAAAAAAACATCAACAACAATACTTGGTGGGTTTTTAAATTTTATGTACCACAAGTAAGGCTTTACTACGAACAGTGCACTTTGCAAAAATTACGAAAATGCTTTACTCCATCAACAATCGCGAAATTGTCTTGTTCGTAATTGATTTCAAAACAACAACATATCCTTTTTCTGCCATAAGTAATATGGAACAACAGGGACTTGCTGTCCTTCTTCTGCATTATCACAGCACTTTAATCAACTGTATTGTAGTGTATTTCTTAGCTTCAGTATGCTACTGAAAACTAGCATGGCTTGGTAGCCCAAATATGCTACTAATCGAGTTCCGAAACATCAATTTTTTAATATTGGATTTTCAGACTGCATTAACGTTTAGGTATCATAATCACATTACTATCACCATAATCTCACCTCGACCACCATAATCTCATCGTGACCACCATAATCTCATCGTGACCACCATAATGTCATCATGACTACCATAATCCCATCATGACCGTCTTAATCACATCATGACTATCAAAATCTCATAATGATCACCATAATATCATTACGACCATCATAAACTCAAGACCACTAATGACCATCATAAACTCATAATTTATGACCATCATAACATCATCATGGGCATCATCATACCCATCATAAGGTTATCATACCTACCATGACATTATCATAATCAACAGTATCATCATCATCACGATGATAACATAGATAACCATAATCATCAAAGCCACAGGCCCAATCTCCTATATATGAGAGAGAACAGGCTACAACAGTTCCCTTCAGTCCAGCACTGGCCGGGGACTACACGTAGTCTCAAACTTTCCCACTGACGCATGAAAGTGTCTCTACGTATTAGAGGCAGGTTTTTTTTTATAATCGCATCGTCAAATATTTTTTACTGAAAAATATTCGTAGTTATAAACATTACACATCAGACTGACGCAATATTCTTGTACAATCAACATAATATTGTCTTCTCGATAGAACCGTGATCTATCAGGCACACTGCAGAATTATTATTTAGTTCTCTTTGTATAATGAACACAAAATCTCAAAAGGTATAAGGCTCGCAAACAATGAGCTACTAGTTTTAATGTATTAGCTATCAATTTTTTTTTTTTAATATCTTCTGACGACCTCATCTCGCACCAGGAACCAATCTACAAGAACATCATTGAACTGTAGAAACCATCACGATCAATAAGGTTTTACTCTTTTGATTCAACTGCATTTAACACTGCTATCGAGCGCGTACCTTAAAACAGCGCGTTTTTTTAAAATACCCGATGATCACAACTGCATCTGCATTTCTAAAGTCAATAAGTAAACGTTGGCTTACTGATATTTCATACGTTGAAACTCAACTGAAAAACATGGGGCACTTACATCCCTGCCAAATAAAATGCCATAAATATTGCATTATCAGTAATAAACAGTATGCAACAGAGATTCTGAAATAATATCGTCAATAGAAAATTTGTTTAATTTATGAGCACTATGTTTCCCATTCAGATTCAGAGCTTATCTGACAAATACTGTTCACATAGGCATGATCAATGCCCTACAACGTAACAAAAGGCTCGAAACTTTGGCCTCCAAAATAATTTGCTCAAAAAGTATCTTTAAAATCAGATATCGTTCAGAAACAAAACAATAATTGGAACGACTGACCGGATATGTAAGCTGAGACAACACAGCTTCAGCTGTCAACTCGCTGCTGCACCGCAGTTCACTTGTCACTCGCGCTGGGCGAGTGCGACGAAGATTCTCGATGAACACCACATTGAGGAGTGATGGCATCCAATTCGCCCGTATTCGAAATTAAACTACAGATCAATTCTGCTTTCATCCTTGTTGTCATCCACAATTTCATTTGACCATATGTACAGCACAAGGCAATTAAAAACAATCACATACACCAGAGTTCTCTTCAGACATAAATGCCAAAAGGGTCGAAACATTAAAATCGCCCATCCTGCCAAAAATATGACAGATTTCTAATGGAAAACTTCACGCACATGTTCATCATCACTAGGCATAATACAATTTATTCACACCAAAAGCTGCGGAAAAATCTCAGTGGAATCAAATATTGCCAAAATTATTTCACAAAACTATTTCCAATTCATTCCGAATTAGCTCGTCTGAGAAAATAACGATGACGCCAAACCATCAACAGGGTGTTCAGAATAATTGTAAAATCTCTCTCTGCTTATCCGTTTCTCTTCAATGCTCGAAGCCACTGTGCCATATCAAATATTCTAACTTTAATTCTGCATACGATCACATTTTTCTCACGCGATTTCCACCTGATTCTCGTTGCGCGTATCCCGACTTCTGATGTCGGAGAGAGAGGGAGAGCGGGGGAGAGACGAGAGCTCAGCAACGGTATCAGAAGGATCAAGAGTTGAATCCATATTAAGTGGGCGGAACAGTGGGTACAGTCACGCACACGAGTTTTCACACGGTAATAATAATGAATTAGATCACATATCATAAAAGCACAATTCAGTGTCAATAAATCACAATCACACGAGGTGGAAATCAAATCACAAGGTATTTCACACTAAATAATTATCAAGCGGAAAACACGACAACAATGTTGAAACGGAAACGAATCCGTGGGTCAAGTGGTACTTCGCACGGCGCGGTCACGGTAGGGAATACGTCCCTTCTCAATCATAGATCCCATCAGAATGCCCGCTCGGCATCCTAACCAAAGCTTTAGAACAATGAACATGATATCAAATTTCATTCAATTCTCAGACCCACGGCTACGTTCGGCAATATAATCTCATCAAAACAACTCATACATTGCCCCGTCTCAAAGAACAAAGACTTCCTCTGTGTCAAATAACAATCTTAATGCTGTTAAAGTAAACATTGAACTAGGAATGCGTGTCACCTGCGCGGGCCCCAGCTATCATGAGCTTTTAACCAGCCCCGCGCCGACATATATATATCTTAACCGAGCCAAACTATAAGTAAATAATAAGTTTGGTTGCAGGCGGAGTATGGTCTCTACGCAACCTATCGATCTCCGTGCCCCGCGCGGTCCTCTCAGGGGAGGGGCAGGCGGCGGTCCTCCGCTGCTCCTACGACCTGGAGGGCGCCGCCCTCTACAGCATCCGCTGGTACCGCGCCGAGACCGAGTTCTACCGCTTCGTGCCGCGCGAGCTGCCGCCCACCATGGTCTTTCCGCTGCCGGGAGCATCTGTTGATGTGAGTGTCATCGTCATATATTCATCGTCATCTTCATGTATTCTCATCAATCAATCAAACATTTATTCTGCAAATAGGCCACAAGGGCACTTTTACATGTCAGAATATTAATTTATAATTTAAGAAAGGTATAATAAGTAATATATTTTTCATGTCAAAATATTAATTTACAGTTCAAGAAGGAATAATAATTTCGAGTTTACAATTATAACAAAATTAATGTCATACAGCGAAGATAAACTTGCAAAGTTATCTATTACATATATTACAACATCAGTAAAGTTAGAGATGTATAAGGTCTCAAGATTAAACAAGGAGTATACTGAAATTAATATAATATCCCAGAGATGTACATGGTCTCTGAGCGTCAAAATTAAAATTAATTTAATATTGTTAGAGATGTATATGGTCTCTAAGTCACTGATAATAAAAACGAATCCACAACAGGATGATGTCTCTCGCCAATCCCCTATAAAAAGACACTAGTATTAACGTAGTCACTATGTCCTAGCAAGCATCTTCATCCTACCTCACAGCGATGGCGACAAGGACGATTTGAGTCAGTGGCAACCATTTTTAGGGGAACCCTTATCGGATCACATTATTCTCCATCTGTCTGTCTCTCAAGACCGTTTATCTCAGGAACGCGTGGAGGTATCGAGTTGAAATTGAAACCATGTACCCTGAGTACATGGTTTTAACCACGGATACCTATAGTTCCTTGAAGCTGTGAAAAAACCAAACACCTAAGTTAACGTAAATAAAGATACGGCCATTTATGTCGCAATAATTATCTCGACACTCTCAAGGGAATCAAAATTTATGGGGTACTTTCCGTTGACCTAGAAAAAAATTTAAAATATGAAATTTGGCGAGTACTATCGTCTTATACTACAAGTACAGGGGAAAAACTGAAAATATTTGTAATTACATCATAAAGAAATATATAGTTTTTATTTAAAGTACGTAATCAATACCTACAAAATTGTACTTAACCCTCGGTGGGCGAGCACGACTCGCATTGTTTGGTTTTTTAGGGTCAAGTAGACATAAATTAAGTTTCACGTTCTTAAACAATTTTATGTATGTTTCAGCTCACTCAATCAGATGAGCACCAGGTCCGCATCGTGAACCTGAACCGGCGGCTCAGCGGGGACTACCAGTGCGAGGTGTCGGCCGACGCGCCGCTCTTCCACACGGACATCCGCTCGGCTCCGCTCACCGTCGTGGGTAAGTCTGTTACATGACCCGGCGGCCCAGAGGAGACCACCAGTGCGAGGTGTCGGCCGACGCTCCGCTCTTCCACACAGACATCCGCTCGGCTCCGCTCACGGTCGTGGGTAAGTCTGTTACATGACTCGGCGGCCCAGAGGAGACTACCAGTGAGTGCGAGGTGTCGGCCGACGCGCCGCTCTTCCACACGGACATCCGCTCGGCTCCGCTCACCGTCGTGGGTAAGTCTGTTACATGACCCAGCGGCCCAGAGGAGACCACCAGTGCGAGGTGTCGGCTGACGCTCCGCTCTTCCGCACAGGCATCCGCTAGGCTCCGCTCACGGTCGTGGGTGAGTCTGTTACATGACTCGGCGGCCCAGAGGAGACTACCAGTGAGTGCGAGGTGTCGGCCGACGCTCCGCTCTTCCGCACAGGCATCCGCTAGGCTCCGCTCACGGTCGTGGGTGAGTCTGTTACATGACTCAGCGGCCCAGAGGAGACTACCAGTGAGTGCGAGGTGTCGGCCGACGCCCGCTCTTCCACATGGACATCCGCTCGGCTCCGCTCACCGTCATGGGCGAGTCTGTAACATGACCCGGCGGCCCAGAGGAGACCACCAGTGCGAGGTGTCGGCCGACGCTCCGCTCTTCCGCACAGGCATCCGCTAGGCTCCGCTCACGGTCGTGGGTAAGTTTGTTACATGACCCGGCGGCCCAGAGGAGACCACCAGTGCGAGGTGTCGGCTGACGCTCCGCTCTTCCGCACAGGCATCCGCTCGGCTCCGCTCACCGTCGTGGGTAAGTCTGTTACATGACCCGGCGGCCCAGAGGAGACCACCAGTGCGAGGTGTCGGCTGACGCTCCGCTCTTCCGCACAGGCATCCGCTAGGCTCCGCTCACGGTCGTGGGTGAGTCTGTTACATGACCCGTTGGCCCAGAGGAGACTACTACTGCGAGGTGTCGGCTGACGCTGCACTCTTCTACACGGCCATCCGCTGGACTCCGCTCACCGTCGTGGGTGATTCTGTTACATGACCCGGCGGCCCAGAGGAGACTACCACTGCGAGGTGCCGGCCGACGCTGCGCTCTTCTACATGGCCATCCACTCGACTCCACTCACCGCCGTGGGTGATTCTGTTACATGACTCGGCGGCCCAGAGGAGACCGCCAGTGCGAGGTGTCGGCCGACGCTCCGCTCTTCCGCACAGGCATCTGCTAGGCTCCGCTCACGGTCGTGGGTGAGTGTTACATGACTCGGCAGCCCAGAGGAGACTACCAGTGAGTGCGAGGTGTCGGCCGACGCGCCGCTCTTCCACATGGACATCCGCTTGGCTCCGCTCACCGTCATGGGCGAGTCTGTCACATGACCCGGCTGCTCAGTGCAGACAAAAAGTACTACTTCCCATTTATATTTTGAAATGAAATGAAATTTTATTATTAGAGGGTTTTTTGCACACAGGCATGCCTATAAAATTTCTCGTGTGTGATAATGACGGATGCAATCTGTGTTTATTAATCAAGTCCGATTACTTGCTTACAGTATCACCATAGTAAAGCATCAGTTATAGAGAAAGAAATTTTAAGTGTTTTTTATCCAACATAATAGATTGATACAAATACCTCTCTTACCTCGTCAGTCAGTTTTACATTAGTAAATTTACTAATATACTACTGCATACTAATATTGACTTGCATTAAGATTACTTCAGCAAGAAGTTGTTAAGACTTAGTTTTCTTTTAATATTTAATCTGAATTAGCAATATCAGGCTCAATGGCTTTAATGCAGAAGTTCTTAACTTTAGTTCAGATACCGAAGTGAACGTAACTACATTAAAACTAGATTTAAAGATTTCGTTTAAAAGTTTTTATTACGCGTCTTTTTTATGCGTCGCAGTTTTACGAGCATGACTTTTTTACTACCTAGTTGATAGCTATTATACTTACACCTTTGCGGGATTTATTCCAACCACGTAAGTATTATAAGTTCGCACTACTATGAAGTAGTGACTATAGTCATTTTATCACTCTTTGTAAGTTTACAACGAGTGATAAAATGAGGTCAACCGTTGTTGACCTTACTTTATTGCTTACCATCAGGCGATCCGTCTGCTCGTTTGCCCCCTATAACATAAACAAAAAACCGGCCAAGTGCGTGTCGGGCCACGCACAGTGTAGAGTTCCGTAGTTGCCCGTCCATCACGTCACCGGTCATATGCGGAATTACGGACCCGTAGAAGTGTTTTTACTGATCTTAGTACTGATGATGTACTTTTTTGATATGTTGTGTTGTATACATATTTTTGCCCTTTACGGTAATGTCTACTTAGCTGTGATAGTTTTCCTTTCAAATTCATCGTATATACTACTACCATGATTTTTTTCACATGCCTAGTAGCCACCGTTTAGCTGGCAGGGGGGGACACTTGACCATAGCAAAATTATCACTTCAAAGCTTAATATTACGCCAACTGATTCTTGAATCAAAAAATGCTTTTAGAAACCTTATAATATTTTTGAAAGAGCTATCCTACGATATCCACCGCGATGGGGTTTGGTAGAAAAAAAAATTGCACCATCACTTTACATGTAGGGGAGGTACCCTAAAAAATTTTTTTGTATGATTTTATTCTACCCTTTTGTTGGCGTCGTTGATATGTATACCCATGCCAAATCATACAGCTTTCTAGTACTAACGGTTACTGAGAAAAGCGGGGGACGGACGGACGGACATGGCGAAACTATAAGGGTTCCTTGTTTACTACGGAACCCTAAAAAGAGACAAGAAACGCGAAAATTTGGTGTACGATTTCATTACTGTTGGCACTAATTTAAACTATAATAAATGTAATTTATTATACTTCAAAATTTTTTATTTTCTTTGCATTTTAGTTGAACTTTATTTCCTTGTAATAAGGATAACGCGAGCAACCAGAGTTCGCTAAATCAAGTGAAAGGCATGTTGGCACCGTCGCGTTTATCTATAACTAGCGACCCGCCCCGGCTTCGCACGGGTGCACTATTTAATGGATGTATTATACATATAAACCTTCCTCTTCAATCACTCTATCTATTAAAAAAAACCGCATCAAAATCCGTTGCGTAGTTTTAAAGATTTAAGCATACATAGGGATATAGGGACAGAGAAAGCGACTTTGTTTTATCCTATGTAGTGATGATGCATGTACAAATATGATAGTATCATGAATGCTTCGAAAAGCATAAAATACCCATAGGTATTTTTCATACATGCCCAAGCTACATTGGTCTATTTCGTACAGACTTCAGAACAGAAGGGATCTTTATTTGACGAGTTTCGTATAGCAGGCGCGATATTGAATCCTGAACGTAACGAAGGACTCCAGATTTTACTCCCGAGCGAAGCGAGTGTTATAAGTTACTTCCCTAGCGAAACGAGGGAATCGAGACTGAGTCCTGAGTGCAGTGAGGGATTTAAGCGCGCCCAAGACAAAACCAGCTTTATACCCCAGGAGTATACTCTACTTGCCTCTTGCTGGAGTCCTCCGTTACGTTCAGGATTCAATATCGCGCCCGTGACATAAAACAGTGCTTTATCCCCTTGGTGTGCAATCTTCTATTATAATAGTAGGTAGGTGCATTACTATAAAAGCCGTGAAGGAAGGAAGGTTATCCCTGTTCCGGCCGAGGTCATTTCTCAAAAAAAGCAATGAATATTGATAATTATGAGGAACCTCAAATTCCCAGGGTTTCAGTAATAATTAGAAGTAAGCGCAGCCGCAGCCGGCATCCGGCCTTTTGTTTCAAACGAGTCGCCGCCGCCGTGCGGACTTCACGAAATTAAACTTTAAAGATATAACAATGAGAACTATGAAAAGTGAAATCACATTATTACCAGGCGGCTCATAATGAAATTCAGTACAATATTACAACCCGGCTCAAGCCAGGGCTATAATAATTTGCTTTCTGTAACGATTACATTATTTATTTATTTATGAATCATTAAGTACAAAAAGGTATTACATAAAATATCGCTCCACAAAACTATTTATAAGTTGAGTGTGGAGTCGAATCTCAGTCTCAAAACAATAGATAAAACTAAGTAATCATTAGGTAACAGATACAGGGATCGGATACCGGTATTTTCTCCATAGAAAAATACCGGTATTATTACGGTCACCGGTTCATTATTTCGTTTTTAATGGGACAATCTAATAATACGACGTTGTTACCTAAATACATGATTCAGCCCTACGTAAAGAGCAAAAATAATCCAAAATATTGGGCTAATTCAGGGTTTTTTAAAAATACCGGTATCGGTCCCTGAACAGATAATACTTAGGTGTTAGGTAATAAGTTATAATATGAATATAGGCGAGCATGCCATTTGCCGAGCGGGTGGTGTGAGAAGATAGTTATATTCTATATGACTCATAAGCTACTTATTTCTTATCTAAATTGTAATCTTTCAGACCCGCCGTTCCGCGCGCCGCGAATTTCAGTGTCGCGCAACAACTACGCGCGAGGTGACGTCATCCACGCTAGCTGCACCGTGGACGAGGCGTACCCCGCGCCCAACATCACTTGGATCCTGGACGAGCACAAGGTCAGTTATAAAGGCACGTTATGCACTGCAGCAAAGCCTACTTGGTATTCAAGGGCACCTAGACTCTAGGACGAAACATAATCTACACAAAAATCACTTGTTCTTTGACGAGCACTAGTCGAATCAGTCAGCAGTAGCGACCAAATTTTACTAACAGCTGAGGTGAGGTGAGATATTGGAAAAATCGGCCAAGTGCGTGTCGGACCACGCACAATGAAGGGTTCCGTATCAACACCTACTAGTCCACATTTAAAATCACTATCCAATACATTGAATCTAAAAAAGTCGTATCTTCATAGGGAACTCACGGCACTTAAAACCTTTTGTTTGGGCAAGACAGTTTTTAAGCGAAAACTAAAAAACCGTAAAACCTATATTATTCAAACCAAAAATTTTTGAAAGTATTTACTAATGCACACCACCTCAATTTTTTTCGGATTTTTTAACTTTATAGTTTGGAAATTAGAGGGGGGGACACACTTTCTATGACTTTACAGCTAATATCTCACCAACGGTTGACTTGAATGGACAAGTTTTTTAGAAACCTCCATTTTTAAAGGCCTATCGACACGACTATGTGCGCTGAATTTTTTTTTCATCTACCGGTTACATGTATGGAGTGCAGGGGGGGCACTCCATACATGTTACCGGTGGATGAAACCGGTTTCTCACGTAGGTATCAAGTTATAATGACAAGTCTCTTCCCTGATCAAGTAGCTATCTGGGGGCACGGCAGTGCCCCCGACAAGTCGAGCAAAACAAAGAGGCACGGCCCTACCATCCTTTTCTTGAAGCGATTCAGGCCATTTTCAACATCCTGTAATTTTGTGCTGGCTAAAGAGAGAGAGCCCTGAATTTCCAGTGACATGTAGGGCATACTATGATATAGATACGTTTTAAAAAATATTTAATTTAAACTAGTAGTTTAAAAATTGTTGCCCGTCAAAGTTCCTGAGTTTTGTCACTGACACACTGACTGACCGATCATCATAATTCTAAGGTACTTCAAGCAGAACCACAACCTTCTAATTTTAAAAATAATTAGAATTTAGTCTATCAATTAATAAAAAAACCCTTAAAATATTGCAATTTCAGTAACGTTTTGAGTTATACAAACTGCATAAATAAGTTTGTAATCCCATACAAATACATGCGATGCAAAATTATACTTTTGGAGTTCCTACATCTATGAAAAGTTTTTAGTTCATTCATAGTTATTGACACATTTGCCTAAAAAATGTGAAAGTGATTAAATTACAAACTTAGAATAGAAAAGTTTTTTGATGATAAAAAATAAGAAAAACTATTGTTATGTTTTTCCTATAAAAATTTTCCTGTAAATTAATATCAATATTATGAAATAATTTCATATTTTTCCTTGGTAAACTTCGGAGATAAGGGGGGAACAGTATTTATTTTACAAGTTCCCTCCTAAATCGAAAATGATAAACGTAAAACAAAAAAAAATTCAGAATATGCAACCCAAACCTTTTCATATGACACCCCACTTGACGTATTCAGTAGATTTTCAAATTTTGAACCACCTCTTCCTCTTCTTCTTAAAAATAAAACATATATGTTCAATACATCTAGGTTACCCTTGTTTATAACTGTTCCAAATTTCAAATCGACAGCATCAGTAGTTCTTGAGATATTTAGCCATGTAACAGAAACAGACAGACTAAGTGAATGTGGTTCCTTTTTTAGGGTTCCGTAGCCAAAATGGCAAAAACGGAACCCTTATAGTTTCGTCATGTCCGTCTGTCCGTCTGTTTTTTTTTTCTATGTACATACCCGTGTGGGGTGTCAATGGAAAGGTCTTTTAAAATGATATAAAGTTTTCTAAAAAACATTTTTCTTAAAGTGAACGGTTTTTGAGATATCAGCTCTCAAAGTCGTAAAAAGTATGTCCCCCCCCCTCTATTTTTATAACTACGGGGTATAAAATTCTAAAAAAAATAGAGGTGATGCATGCTAATTAACTCTTTCAACGATTTTTGGTTTGATCAAAGTATCTCTTATAGTTTTTGAGATAGGTTGATTTAACTGTAATTTTGGTTAAGTTATTTGATTCAATGTATTGGATAGTGATTTTAAATGTGGACTAGTAGGTGTTGGTACGGAACCCTTCATTGTGCGTGGTCCGACACGCACTTGGCCGGTTTTTTTACCATTTTGGTACGAAACTCTAAAAAGTGAGATCCTATAAAAAAATCCATATAAAAATTCACAAAATTGTATATAGTAAGCAAATAAAGATTAGTAACAATGCCTGACTTGGCTCTACGCAATATCTCACAACTTTTTACGGCGAGACTTGGCCTATTTTTACATAGTATGTTTTTTATGGATATTTTATTCCGACGTTCTTGACAACCTGCAAATAATTTGATTATTCAATAACTTCGCCTTTTAGCGTTTTCCGTTGCTAGCCAAATGTCTTTATAAATTTTAATAAGCCCAACACATCTGCAGAGGGGAACTTGCACAATGGAAAATTATTCTCGATTTTTAACAAATTGCTTCGCCGATAAACTTCAGACTCGTAATGAATTTGGAAGTGAAATTCCAACTTTTCGTGAGGGTTCATTTTTTCCGGTACGATGAAAGGGAATGGCAATCGCATATTTCCTACTGATTGTAAAAATCTTTAGAACTTACAATGATAAAACTTTACCTTAACGGATCACCAAATCTTACCCTATAATATAGCACTGTACTGCCCCCATTTTACCAGTGGGTAAGTTGAAGTGTGTCGTGAGCTGGGTTAGCGAACCTTTCACTGCAATATTACATTTTCGCCTTCTCTCAACCTTCAATAGCCAGAATAGACACTGGAAACTAAATGTTGTCTGCCTCCGTTCTTTGGGAATATACGATTGACTGTATACCTACATGTAAAGTTTGTTTGAACCGACAGTTTTACTACATACGTTATAGTAATCCTCCTAATTATGCCCAATCTGGCCACAGCTGTCTGTTGAGCTATAGGAAGATTAAGCGCCTTTGAAATCATGTTTGTGCACAAATAACTCCACATATTTGTTGTTATTCCTTGAACCGTGAATGCTTGAGCAGTCAAACAGAACACCAATGAAATTCGAGTACCTACTTATGAAAGAAAGTTGCGTTCAAAGTCGATATCGAAACAAACGCAATTCGCGGCGTTCGCGGTGCGGGCGGTTTCGTACTTTTTCTCGGCCACTGGGCGCGGATAACACCGATTTGTGAACAATGCGGGTTGCTAGCAACCCTAGAACCTGGTAGCATAACTACGTTTGATAAGTACTAAAGAAACTGTTCTTAAGGTATACGTAATTTTTATTACGATATCATGATAATTTTTTCCGGTAAAGCGATCTGCATTCAATTTTTTTTCTTCCTCTTTTCTCTAGTAATAATTTATTTATTTATTGACCGAGTGAAACGAAGGTCTCTGCTTCAGCTTCAACAAAAATGCTTTCGTATGTCCGGATTTCCGGATTTCCGTTTGTTCTCGTCTACAGGTCGCAATTCTCAACCGATTCTCGTGAAATTTTGTGAACAGGTTGGATAAATATACAGATTTTTTTTGTCGAATAAGTTTTTGGAAATTTAAAAAAATATATATTTTCACCTCAGTGGCTCAAACACGGCGGTTTTGCTGCTTGAAACCAGTGAGCAAAATGCAATTTTGCTGCGAGCGTGAAGAAAACTAACTTTTTAATTTTTCATATCGTAGGTTAGTCACAGGTCATCTTTTCATACTGCGGGGTGTAATACAAACTTGAACATTTAAACTTCATTTTCTCTGTCACTTTCACTCCGTTACGAAAAAGAGAGAGAGACAAACTATGTCGATTCGTCATTCGACTTCGAAATTTCGTAGTAGGCCCCTAAAAAGCGGGAACGAAAAACTCGTTCCGAAACAAAATAAAATTCGAACTCGTGTTAAAGTCGTATAAAAATATTAAACCTATATTAAATCTAATTATTATAATCATATTAATATTTCATTATTCTTAAAATACAATGAAGAAATGCGATATTGATCGCGAACATTAATTATTATAAGTCTTTAGTTTTTTGATACGGTGAACGAATATAAATTCATATACAGTTTCAGAACGCATTTTATATTCTTTAAAAAGTTAGCGCGATTGAACTTTTTAAATGTTATTCGTATTACGTTTTCTTGGATATAAAACATAAACCAAAAACTGTTCTAAATATGAGTGAAAAAATTGACGAAGCCGATGTTTTAACTCCTCAAGAGTTGAGAGATACCGTCAAAGAGGCTGAACTGTGTTTTATGCCCGAAAAGTCTCGACAGAAGTATTTAAAAGAACACGAAATATTCAATAAATGACGATCGAATAAAGGAGCAACCATTATCTCGGAAAAAGTATAAGTATAAGTAAGTAAGGTTATCCCATAACAAACAACCGAAAACCATGTGGAGCAATATTCGATGCTCAAGCGACGATGAAGACGAAACACAATATATATTGAAACGTACCCAAAACTAGTTACATTTCTAAAACGGTTGTCAGTGGGCTTTTTCTTAACGTCATGTAAAGTGAATGTTATGGGAAAGAGTAATTGTAGTTAATGTTTGTTATTTCACATGTATCTGTTGTTTGATTTTCTTACATAAAAATGATTTGATTTATACTATGTGGCGTTTTATTCCATTGGGTTATATGTTCTCGCCGCTGAGGTGAAAAGTTGTATGTATCACACGAGAGCAAAGATATTTGCATCTCGTGTCTTTGAGTCCCTCGCTACGCTCAAGATTCTAATTTTGATTCACTCGCTACGCTCGTGATTCAATTATAGAATCTTTCGCTTGCTCGGGACTCAATATCAACACTTGCAGCAAAAATCTACTTTGCTCTCTTGTTGTACAAATAACTATTGTTCAACGAGTTTGTTTTCCTCTATAGGTCGCTTTTCTCAACCGCTTCTCGTGAAATTTTGTTAGCAGGTTCGATATTCATAATTTATCTTTTTTATTATGTCAGATTTTGGAAAAGATAGAAAAACTCACTCACGAAGTCTACAGCTCACAGAGCCACTAGTAATAGTTAAATAACAATAACTTAAATAATATTAAAACTAACTTAAATCTAAAACAGGACCTTGGGGCATTGTACCGCGGAGGTAAAAGTCTATAAATATCATTCGAAATTTCGCAAGTAACAATGTAATCTCAATTAAAATCCGTCTGTCAAACATAACACTTGGGCTAGTTTTTGTCAATGCATAAGCACACGGACACTCGACTTTGCTAACGCAAGAGATCTCAAGGAAGATTCGTTGAAAGATTAGCTGTGATTTCCATATGTCAAAATTGTGTTCACATAAGTTACATATATGTGATAATCCACATCGAAAGGGACCTTATGGCGGCAGGCGCTTACGTTGCACCTATTCACTATTGTATTGGAACAGCGGCAATAAAGGCGTAAGTGCCGGCCGCCATAAGGTCCCTTTCAATATGGATTATCACATATTAGCACGTATACCGCAAAGACATTTTGACTTTTACTTTACCTATAATGGCTATAATTTTCATCAAATATCCAACCAGTGGAGTACCTAAGCGAGCCTATCATATAATATCTAATCTACTTATAACTTACTAATTAGTTGCATTTCACTAATTAGTACAACATCCTACAAACATTCTAGCAACAAAGTTGTTGACCGAGTGAAACGAAGGTCTCTGCTTCAGGTTCGACAAAATGCTATCGTATGTCCGAATTCCGGATTTCCAGATATCCAGATTTCCGGTTGTTCTCCTTTGTAGGTCGTATTTCTGAACCGACTCTCATGAAATTTTATGAGGAGGGTCGGTAATTATATAGATTTTTTGTAAAGTGATTTTTTGGAAAATTTCAAAAACTTTATTTTTACTTTTTTGTAAGTTTCTATTGGCGAATTTTGGTTTGTTCTCCTCTACATGTCGCATTTCTCAACCGATCCTCGTGAAATGTTGTGAGCAGGTTCCATAATTATATAGATTTTTATTGTCGGGTCAGTTATTGAAAATTAAAAAAATAAATAACTTGCAAGGTCTATATCTCACAGCGCCACTAATTTTAGTTTGTTTCGGATATATCTTATATCTCGTTCTCTTCTCGTTAATTGCAACCTATCTCTAGATTGTAAGATATTGTACCTTATGCGCACTTCCCGACTACCTATACCTGATGTTCAAAAACCACGTTCTGAGCCGGTGCAGTCGCGCCGGTGAACAAACTGAAATCACTCCAAATGAAAAGCTCGCCGTAAATATTAGTGCGCTGTGTTTTTCTTTCAATTTAGTTGCACCTAAATATTCTTCAGTAAACATCAAATATCGACAAGCAAATACCAAATATCTATAGAGGGGGACCGCGAATGAGATGGTTAAATGACCTCAAAGGGGTCGCTGGCAAGAGACAGGCTCAGGTGGAAGGAAACAGAGAAGTAATTTGTGTCAAAATGACACGCTGATCAAATATAAATAATATAATAAAGTGTGTAATATGTTGTAATTGTATTGTATCGGCAAATAATGGCTTTTGACATTGAAACATCAAATATCTATACACACTCAGTGGCAAAATATATGCATTGTGCACATCACTGACAAGGCAAGGTCGTAAGACCTACAAATATCTATACTCGTATTTATTGTCATAGCGTACTTACAGCATTTTGGATTTTCCCCAGGCCAGTCTCTAACCGCGCACTCCTATCCCTTTATTGGACCCTGCCTATAAACCCACTGTCAAGTTAAAATATATATTTTTTAAAAGAATTCCAAAAAGTGACTCTATAAAAAATTCTATACAATTATCGAACCTGACAAACTTTCTCGAGAATCGGTCGAGAAATGCGATCTGTAGAGGACAAACGGAAATCCGCCGGAGATACAGCATTTTTGTCGAAGCTGAAGCGGAGACCTTCATTTCACTCTGTCAATTATAACCGTTTACATGCACTTCCTAACGATATATAATGAGCGTTCATGTATCTGATAATAAACTGACGACTCGAAAATCTGTTGGATGATGCTCAAAAGTAATTTACATCAATTTTATCCGAAAATGTCGGACGATCAACGTGAAATTAAAATGAAAATTTACTATCCATTTTAACTTTTTTCCCCGAGGAATACAGGTTTTAATTTGGAGCCATGTACCTAAGGACGTAATTATTATTTATGATGACAATCATTAGCGCGTACATCGATACATACAGTATGTATGCATCACTCTCCCTGCCTAATCGTTCCTCAAACGTGGCTACCTAATATACACTTATATTACAATTATTTTGGGCAGGAATAAC
The DNA here is from genome assembly GCA_963556455.1 of Epiblema foenella. Taxonomy (NCBI): domain Eukaryota; kingdom Metazoa; phylum Arthropoda; class Insecta; order Lepidoptera; family Tortricidae; genus Epiblema; species Epiblema foenella. Next base: position 13,539,005 of record OY747116.1, on the reverse strand, counting down.
GCCTATGATGTTGCAAACGTCTATAGGCGACGGTAACAACTTACCATCAGTGCCTTTACCATGAGTTTGCATGACCGTACTCGCTAGCGACTGCGTAAACGATTTAGTATGCAGATTTTTAGTTTTGTTGCGTAACCGCCAGAGGCGCTGTACTTTTGCCCATACAAATTCTTACGCAGTCGCTAGCGAATACGGTCATGTAATCTCATGGTAAAGGGACTGGTGGGCTGTCAGCTTGCTTGCCACCGACGTGATATAAAAAAACGGCCAAGTGCGAGTTGGATTCGCACACGAAGGGTTCCGTACAATTATCTATAAAAGATTCAATGTATTGGATAGTGGTTTTAAATGTAGATTTGTAGGTATTTACTGTGCGTGGAACCCTTTACTGTGCGTGATCCGACACGCACTTGGCCAGTTTTTCGTATTATGCACCAACGTGGTATAAAAAATAATGTCAGAGAATGCAGCTCGTGACATTTTAAATTAACGTTATAGATAACTACACGTAACATCTGCTCATCATTATCTGCTTTGCCATAAGATTGACTGGTAGAGAATGCTTTGTGGCATTAAGTCCAGCTTAAAAAACAAACAACAATTATTAAAATACACAAGTACTCCAATTGAATTTATATTTCATTTTGTTTGCTGAAAGGAAGCCCTCAGTTTCCAATTGTTATCAGCACGAGTATAATCTCATTTCCAGCCGGCCCGCGACGCGACGCGAACTCGTCCGTTGAAAGATGCCTCTCCGACGTCTTTGTCTACAAATAGAGTCGTCTATGTTTGCTCGAACTCTCGAAGGAATAAGTACAGTTCATTGCATTAATGAGGGCGTGTCTACAAATACTCCCTTTTAGACGTCCCACATTATACTCGTGTCGTGTTCAAATACACTCAAAAGTTTTGATTTTGGATGATATTTCTACAAAGGGTTTTTCTTACTAGAATACGTCGTGTCAAGGCAATTAAATTAAAATATACTTAATAAATGTATCTTTCTTTCATTCTAAAAGTGGTACAGAATTTCCGCTACAAAGCAGGAAAAACTTCACACTTATGGGATTCATTTTATCAAATGAAAGATTCTAATCCTTGTTGTAGCTCACACACACTTAAAAGTGAACATAACAAGTCACTGCCGTTTCAGTTCAGGAAACGAATGCTCACAATAGGTATAGTTAGTTAGGAGATAAACATATCAAAAGTCCCCGCCCATAGCCCTTAAGCCAAAATGGCAAAAACGGAACCCTTATAGATTCGCCATGTCTGTCCGTCCTTCCGTCCGTCCGTCCGTCCGTATGTCACAGCCGATTTAAGTTTCATAATTGTAAGCACTACAATTATGAAATTTGGTAGGAAGGTGTATTCTATGAACCGCTACATAAAACTGATGTGAAATTAAAAAAAAATATGAAATTAGGGGGGGCACTCCATACATGTAACCGGTGGATGAAAAAAAAAATTCAACGCACATAGTCGTGTGGGGTATCGATGAATGGGCCTTTGAAAATGATATGGAGGTTTCTAAAAAACATGTCCATTTAAGTCAACCGTTGGTGAGATATTAGCTAAGTCATAGAAAGTGTCCCCCCCCCTGTAATTCTCAAACTAAAAAGTTTAAAATTCTGAAAAAAATTGAGGTGGTGTGCATTAGTAAATACTTTCAACGATTTTTGGTTTGAACAAAAATTTGGCCGGTTTTTGGGTATTCCGTAAATAACTCATAAACGGTGGCCCATAGCAAAAAAGTTTTCTAGGAATAATATTTAATGAGATTTTAATATATTAATTCTAAGAAATTATAAGCGGCTTGTCATTCCTTTGTTTTTCAATAAATCGTCATCAGAACTAGATTCTGGTAACAATGCGACCAATGTTGAAGCATATATGGTTTCAATCAAAGAAATGTTTTTCCAAATCGATTTATAACGACGGAGTTCTGAGGTAACAGACACAAAAAAAAGATCATACAACCGAATTGAGAACGTCCTCCTTTTTTGACGTCGGTTAACAACAGAAGAAATGCGAACTCAGTGTATTTGTAAAGGCTCAGAAACGTCTTAAAGTCCGTACATAATTAGCGGTGCTTTTCAAAGTAATGGCTGTATTCAGAATTCCAATCTAAAATCTCTCTAATTCACTCTAACGCTCCGCAGTGTATTTATTTATGAGCAAAGAAGCCAGTGCTTACGCTATCAAGTTATGCTGAAAACTCAACATGCTGTAAAATGTGAGCTTAAATATTAAGCTCTCGTGTGCGACGACTAACAGGGAAGTTACCGGCCGAAGTTTCGGGTCAGAGCTTTCGCGTTATAATAAACTATTAATATTAAATTAATAAGTGTCCGTCGGTGCAGTTTTAACTGGGGGTCGTAGTTGGACTCGCTGCGGGACGCTAACGACGCGGCCCTCGGGAGCACTGGACTTCATATTTTATTATATTAGGGGTTTCATATTTTATTCAGTTCAAATGACATCATATCATAATTTACGTATTTGTTTGACCAAGTGAAACGAAAGTCTCTGCTTCAGATTCGACAAAAAATAAAACCGACTCCAAAAAACACTAAAAAGTTTAAAATAATTGCATTACTTCTAATATGAGAGTTTACGCTTCTTATTAAACAATGTAGACGTACCTGGTCTATTGTAATTTTTGAAGCCGATACCACCCAAAGAAATTGTCTAAAGTTGAGGAAATGGCCCATTAAATTAGAATGTTTTGTAAATCATAAATATGTATTAGAAAACTGGACCGACAAGAGTGAAACTCTTAAATAATAATAATAAATATGTATTCATATTTTCCCGTGCTAAATGTACTACTTTAGCCCCGCTTGATAAGCCTAATATGACACACTTTTCGAGCATGAGAAATGAAAAAACATTTTGGTCTACGTCGACCCAGGATCAGGTGCCTGCTAAAACTTTCAAAGGACTTTTTCCCTTGGCTCCGCTTACCCCAATTTAGGAATAACGTATAGTATCAAAATAAGAATCCTATTAAAGTTTCGCTACTAATAGCGTCTTCCTTGCAGATAGCGGAAACTGTTCCGGAGGCGGTATCGGAACTGGACTTCACGGAGCGCGGGGCGTCGAGCCACCTGGAGATCACCGTGTTGGAGACGGAGCAGTACCGCGTCGGGCTCACGTATACCAGCGCCAGCCTGGCGCGCGCCTACCAACACGCCGAACCCAGCAAGAACCACAGCGCGGTCAGGTGAGGTCGCCGGCTAGACCGCATCGCTCTCACGTATACCAGCGCCAGCCTGGCGCGCGCCTACCAACACGCCGAACCCAGCAAGAACCACAGCGCGGTCAGGTGAGGTCGCCGGCTAGACCGCATCGCTCTCACGTATACCAGCGCCAGCCTGGCGCGCGCCTACCAACACGCCGAACCCAGCAAGAACCACAGCGCGGTCAGGTGAGGTCGCCGGCTAGACCGCATCGCTCTCACGTATACCAGCGCCAGCCTGGCGCGCGCCTACCAACACGCCGAACCCAGCAAGAACCACAGCGCGGTCAGGTGAGGTCGCCGGCTAGACCGCATCGCTCTCACGTATACCAGCGCCAGCCTGGCGCGCGCCTACCAACACGCCGAACCCAGCAAGAAACACAGCGCGGTCAGGTGAGGTCCCCGGCTAGACCGCATCGCTCTCACTTATACCAGCGCCAGCGTGGCGCGCGCCTACCAACACGCTGAACCCAGCAAGAACCACAGCGCGGTCAGGTGAGGTCGCCGTCTAGACCGCATCGCTCTCACGTATACCAGCGCCAGCCTGGCGCGCGCCTACCAACACGCCGAACCCAGCAAGAACCACAGCGCGGTCAGGTGAGGTCGCCGGCTAGACCGCATCGCTCTCACGTATACCAGCGCCAGCCTGGCGCGCGCCTACCAACACGCCGAACCCAGCAAGAAACACAGCGCGGTCAGGTGAGGTCCCCGGCTAGACCGCATCGCTCTCACTTATACCAGCGCCAGCGTGGCGCGCGCCTACCAACACGCTGAACCCAGCAAAAACCACAGCGCGGTCAGGTGAGGTCGCCGTCTAGACCGCATCGCTCTCACTTATACCAGCGCCAGCGTGGTGCGCGCCTACCAACACGCTGAACCCAGCAAGAACCACAGCGCGGTCAGGTGAGGTCACCGGCTAGACCGCATCGCTCTCACGTATACCAGCACCAGCCTGGCGCGCGCCTACCAACACGCTGAACCCAGGAAGAATCACAGCGGGTGAGGCCGCCAGCTAGACCGCATCGCTCTCACGTATACCAGCACCAGCCTGGCGCGCGCCTACCAACACGCTGAACCCAGTAAGAAACACAGCTCGGTCAGATGAGGTCGCCGGCTAAACCGCGTCGCTCTCACGTATACCAGTACCAGCCTGGCGCGCACCTACCAATACGCTAAACCCAGCAAGAACCACAGCACGGTCAGGTGAGGTAGTAGGCTAGACCGCATCGTTCTCACGTATACCGGTGCCAGCCTGGCGCGCGCCTATCAACACGCTGACCAATTGGCGTTCAGTTTTAGTTATTGCCCACTAACGAGAGGAAATCACAAAGAAATAAAAAATGTGGACTGCCATTAATTGGCATCTTTTAATCGATAAAACTTTGGTTTTGTTTTAGAACTAATTCCTAAAGCAAATCTAGCGAGAGGAGACTTCATTCTTGTGAGATGCGTTAATTTCACCCCGCGCTAATCAAGAAGCACTCATTTGAATGTATGGTCGCTGTAAAGAATCTGTACTGACTTGACTTACAGGTGACAACATGCAACATCAACAAATTCTGAAGTAGCCGTATAGTACCTTCTTATTTATTTATTTAGAAAAATACATCTTTCAGCATTTAAGTCAATAAAGAAACTATACAATGCAAACACAAACTATAATAAGCAAATAACAACACAAAATGTCTGTCACATAATTTCTTAGTGATAGAAAGACGTTTGCTCTACTTGTAGGCAAACAAATCGCAATATTGTGCATACGCAATTAAGTAGCGCTTGCGCACTGACAATTGGTGAGTCCTCCCCCCCCAAAAGACGGTGGGTGTATGTGTTTTTTTTTTGAACCTGACTGTGGCTTTATAGGCCGAGCCCAATAAAGCGATAGGAGTGCGCGGTTGGAGAGTAGCCTGGGGAAAACCTCCGGCACGACCACGCGTGTGGTTTGGAACACTGGAATACTCTAAGAGTTTGCGCTCCAGTGAGATTGGTTGAATGGTTTCAACCGAATCTGAGGTGTGAGTGGAATCGAGCTACTGGGAGTTTTGTCGCTAGTTCACTAAAGCTAGCCTAGCTGAGAAGAGTCCAGCAAGAAACTCAGCTAGGCCCGACCTGGGTCGGACTGGCTGTATTTATGTGTTATAACAGTGTACGTTGGTCAGGTACACGCTCGTGCCGCCGCCGAGCGGGCAGTTCGAGCTCGGCTGCGTGTCCACCATCCTCGACATCTACGCGCGCCAGTCCGAGCGCGTGGCGATCCGAGAGGACGCGCCGCGCCCCGCCTCCGTCACCGGGGAGGATTCCTCCGGTAACTTGGCATTACATCCTATACTCGTATTCACATTACTCCAAGAACTGTATTTTACTAAACCGTTAAACTCACTTATTAATTGTCACTCCGAGCGACATGTTTCGAACTTCGAGCTCTTCCTCAGGATGAGTGCATTCGCGACGAGGATGCAACGCAACGTACGTTCAATTTCATTCGCATACAACGGAGAGCAGCTCGAATCGTCGGCTGCCAGCGTATTTCTGATCGGCTCGACTCCTTGGCATTGCGTAGAGATGTAGCCTCACTCTGCATTTTCTGTCGCTTGTATCACGGGGAGTGCTCGGAAGAATTGTTCGGAATGATCCCTGCCGCATCTTTTCGTCATCGTCCTACGCGTCAACATTTCCATCCTCACCATTTAGATTGTTGGCAGTCCAAAACTGTGCGTTTCTCAAGAAATTTCCTCCCTCGCACAACCAAACTATGGAATGAACTGTCGCCTGCGGTATTTCCGCACCGATATGACCTTCAAACCTTCAAGAAAAGAGCGTATTCCCTTCTGAAAGGCCGGCAACGCACTTGCGACTCCTCTGGCGTTGCAAGTGTTTAAGCGCCCTTGGTAATTGCTTACCATCAGGCGATCCGTCTGCTCGTTTACCCCCTATAACATAAAAAAAAATTGCTCCCAGATATTACGCCCCGTGTGATGTCTGGTTGGAATAGCATCGCCGCCTTTCTTTCCATTAGTATCTTAGGAGTAGGCGATAAGAATCGGGTTGAAGTGTGGGCAAAGGACTAGCAACCTGCTACTTTTGCTTCTGGTTCTGTATTTAAATTGTATATGCTACTATCCCTTTTGTCAGTTAACATATTTAATAAAATCCCGAAGACATTACAGGACGAAACTAACAAACATAGATTTAAAACACAATTAAAACGGCACTTGGGCAATAAAGCATACTATTCCGTTAAAGAGTTCTTAAATGAATAAGTAAGACTCAGATAAACATATATATAAATATTTTATTTTGTATAAAAAATTATGCCTAAATTTTTAGCATGTACCAACCTAGTCTTAGTTGTGTTGCTATACCCTCACAGGGTTCATGTTGATACTATATATGTTTTTATTACGATCACAATGTACACATGAAAAGCAATAAACCATTCTAATTTGAATTTGGGTATACAAGCGTGAAATTATGTAATTATGTCTGTGTGTACTCCAGGTACTAATCTAACCATCGCTTAGCTGTTATTATCGCAACCACCGTTACTGTTTCAATTGTCATCATTCATTCATGATTATCATCATAATTCGAACATAATATATCAATGGAAAAAAAGTCGTCAATTTCGCTTAGTCCTATTCAATCCATCCCAAATCATATTTTTAAAGAAGAGCGCCATCGCATCATATCCGCCATATTCGAGGGAAATCGATGGTGGCTAACAATGCGACAGTGGTCTTTTAACACGAGTACACGGTACATAGTTTTGCGAAAACGATTCAAATTGAATTTGGAACTTTGTTGGTAAAACAAAAATCATGCAATTCAATGGTGATCTCTTTTGTAAGTTGGATCGTTTTTGCATAGCTACATACATATTGTCTCCTAACGACTCCTCTCTGGTCCGCAGCCGCGGCGCCGGCCGTCAGTCTGCTGCTCGTCGCGTGCGTCGGCGCCTACCACGTGTTATGATTGCGCGCGCGCCGGCTCTAAGAAACTGAATGTTGTGATAGACACATAATGACTAGTCTAAGATAAGATATATACGTCAATGTTGCAGATTATATGTGAATATGTAAATAAATACATTAGTTACTTTAAGTTTGTTTTAATGTGTTAATCTCCGTTTTGAACCTGTTACAATATGTGAGCACAGTTTAATAACTCAGGATTACCTACTGTAAAAGAACTAAAAAATATTCTTGAGGTAGATAAATAGTTATTATAAAATTATCATCGAAACTGAACAAAATTCACAAGAAATGCGACCTGTAGAGGAAGACAAACCATTAAAAAAAAACTTTTTCTGTAATTTACAAAAACTAACTACAAAAATATCTATAAAATTATCGTACCTGCTCACAAAATTTCACGAGAATAAGTTGTGAAATGTGACCTGCAGGAGAATCACGTAACTTTATGTACTAACGGTAAATAGTTATTATAAAATTATCATCGAAACTGAACAAAATTCACAAGAAATGCGACCTGTAGAGGAAGACAAACCATTAAAAAAAAACTTTTTCTGTAATTTACAAAAACTAACTACAAAAATATCTATAAAATTATCGTACCTGCTCACAAAATTTCACGAGAATAAGTTGTGAAATGTGACCTGCAGGAGAATCACGTAACTTTATGTACTAACGGTAGATAGATTTTAATGTCAATTTTGAAGTATGAATGTATGAGCTGACAGTTAAAATTTGACATTAAAATCTATCTAACGGTAGTAAAAAAGTTACGTGATTACCCCGCTGTAGAGAAGGACAAACGGAAATCCGCCGGACATACGAAAGCATTTTTGTCGAAGCTAAAGCAGAGACCTTCGTTTCACTCGGTCAATAAAGTACTTAAAATGTGTCTTGAATCGGCTCCCAATTCTGTGACTTTCACGCGAGATTATAGTGAAAACTATAATTCAAACATTAAGGTTTTTAAAAACAGTAAAAACTGCTCAAATGCTCACATCTTATTGACAAAATCTTAATGTGGAAGAGTTTGAAAATATGTGAACGGACAAAGCAATCAAAATGATCCTACGTGGATCCTACACATATTTATGAACTTGACGATTACGGGGTCGCAATAAACCACGAAAGTAAATCAATAATCCCTTACACACCATTAAGGTCATTAACTAGCAATGATCGTTCCCGTCTTGTTGTGAAAAACTCGAATAGCGCGGACAAAGCGATAGGTCTCAGCCTTACAAGCTACACGGCTCGAGGTCTGTCGCTTATGGGCCGTAAAGCAGCGTAATCGCGGTATCGAAACCCGAGCCGCGGGCGGACATTTGCGCTGAATATACGTCGTCAACAAATGTATTACCGGTAAGTGCATTTTAAAGCGATCTCAATGTCAGCAGTCAAGGAATGGCACGAAGATATATTAACATGACGCCATTACCCCAGCGCTGGTATCCATCGTGGCTGAGCCAGCAATTGGATACGTCTAATCTATCGTGCTTATAGTAATCCAAATCACATGACGAACGCGTCAGTAAGACGTCTGATATTGACACCCATTGTTATGATATTCGTGTATGATATTCGGCAGCTAAATACTGTTGACATTGTTACAATATATGTTGAACAGACAGATTCAGTCGAGTGTGAAGCTGAAGCACTAAATTAATTCTGTTTCATTTGATATTGATATCCACCGGGATCGTTATCAATGTAATAAAATAATACTTATGTAATCCCAGCGAGGGCCTACAGTGATTTTATTAGAAGTGGATAAACAATATGTTATTATAAAGTTACCTATACGAATTTATTACATAACATTATATTGTAGAACAGATTAAAACAGGCATAAAATTATACAAGAGAGTGTAACATATTTAAAAACAAATGAAATAAAATATAATTATATTAAGTCCGACTCTGACTTGGTCCAAATGTGCCGAAAATGCTGGTTGGATTGTATGGCGATAGAAATCTGTTGGACTAGGTAAGAGCCGGAACGTAGGGCGCAGCCCCTGTCCATCAAGCGTCTTCCTAAATTTTTAATTGGGTTCTTTGCCTCGGCATCCCCAGGCCCAGCCGTTTCGACTGCGACCGAAACAAAATCGTACGCTGGTTTTAAACTGGCATATTTGGAACGCTTTAATTTGCTGCGCCTGCTGTTGGGTAGACTGTTAGGGTTGAAGCGTTGATTCGTTCTGTGTGTTGTGGGAGAGATGCAGCAGCAGTAAAAGAGTATAATTTGTAGGAAACAATGTATTGCGAGTATAGGCTTGCACACGAAGTAGATAAGTATGGCGACAAGTACCACAGATAATAATCCAGACAGGAAACACTGAATCTTAATACTACGTTTAATCTAGAATATCAGTAGTACCAACTTAATGATTTAGTTATCTATTGTTGGACTCTCCAACACATGCTACTTTACTTGCTGCATCCCATAGCAGGCTGCGCCCTTTTGCCCAGGGTACCAGCGTAAGACCGTCCGGTCTCACGTCAGACTATCGGTCCGGCTTAGACCTTAGGGCTCCAGGAAGACATGGCGGGATACGCCCTGAAGACCGCAATCAATTTAGGCCATGGTGACCGTTCGCCTCGCCTATTCCTCCACTTTTTGGGGCGAAAGACAATGGAGCAATAGTTCTGGAGTCGCAATCGTCCTAAGGCTACGGTATTTACTTACCTGCTGTTAATTAAAAATAAGAAATAGTGTCATGCGCTCGTGCATTGAACGATCTAAACTTTATACACAAATCCGATTCAAAATATACCCATATTCACAGTTCGACCGTGGCCAAAATGTTGACCTGTGGCTTTACCATGAGTTTGCTTGACCGTACTCGCTAGTGACTACGTAAACGATTAATATGCTGATTCTTAGTTCTATTGCGTAACCGCCAGAGGCGTTGTATTTTTGCCCATACAATTTTTTACGCAGTTGCTAGCGAGTACGGTCATGTAAACTCATGGTAAAGGCACTGCTCGCTGAGGTTAGCTCAATATGCTGCCTCCTCGCCTCGAAGACTTGCGAAAATCGGGATGAAATCTGTTACTTACCTACGAATTTACCTAGGACGGGCCTTAAAAAATTTGCCTAGTCTTGAGTATCTGAGCTGTGTATAATCCGTCCGTACCTAAGTCAAGAAGCTCGACATGCACTACCCGAGGGGAAACTAGACAGACTTCTGCAAACAAAGTGAAAGTATTTTCATCTCACTAGCTCGCAAAGCCCTTCTTTATTCTTTAAAAACTGATAGCAAAACTGCATTTAATCCACAAGAGTCCAATAGTAGATTGTGTCTCAAGGGAGCAAAATGATATATTTACGGCGAGGGCGGTATATTGAATTCTGAGTGAAGCGAAAGTTCCTACAATAGAATCCTGAGCGTAGCGAGGGATTCTAAAGTAGAATCTTGAGCGTAGCGAGGGATTCAAGTGTTTACGCCCATGACGGAAATAATTTTGCTACCGTATGACACACACTGCTTTTCACACCGTCTATGAGGCCCGTTGCTAAAAACATGAAATATCTTACAAATGATTTTACTACAGAGTGTCACATACTGCTTTTCACACCTTCTATGAGGAAAAGAGTCATTGTTGCCCTCAAAAGAGGGAAGAAAAGTACAACTTTGATCCCTCATTTGAAGGCAACAATAACTCTTTTCTGAATAGCAGGTGTGAAAAGAGTCATTGTTGCCCTCAAATGAGGGAAGAAAAGTAAAACTTTGATCCCTCATTCGAAGGCAACAATAACTCTTTTCTGAATAGCAGGTGTGAAAAGAATATTTGAAATCCGAACATGCTATTTGTAACTTTTTAAAACATAATAACATTTATAGGCCAGTCCAGACAGTCCACCAACAATAATTTTATGTTGTGCTGTTGTGTTAAAAAACTAGTAGGTACCTACGGGACACGTACAATCTCGGGATTAGGTAGTGGTCCCCGGGCATCCAACTATATTTAAGATGCAACTGTTCTGGAATACCGCTAGGCCGAGGAGGAAAATAAAAAAAATCCTCGCTCTAGTGAGGTGAAAAGATTTGTGTTATACACGGCTGAGTTATTTTACATCTCGTGTGTTGCAACACTCGCTACCTTCAGGATTCTATTTTTGAACCACTCGCTTCGCTCAGGATTCTATTTTCGAACCACTCGCTTCGCTCGCGGTACCAAAGAATCCATTCGGTAGCTCGTAGTTTAACCCTAGAATCCATTCGCTAGCTCGTGTTTCTATTCCACTCGCGGTTAAAATACAACTTTGCACCCTCGTATAACAAATAACTATTATTTTACTTTGTAAATCTTGGTCAATAACTTCTTTACGGTCCCGAAGCCAAAATGGCAAAAAAGGAACCCTTATAGATTCGCCATGTCTGCCCGTTCGTCCGTCCGACTAAAGGAACTGTAATTATGAAATTTAGTAAGAAGGTGAACCGCTACATAAAAGTGATGTGAAATTACAAAAAAATATTAAATTAAGAGGAGCACTTCATACACGTAACCGGTGGATAAACTAAAAATTTCAACGCACATAGTCCTGTGGGATATCCATGGATAGGCTTTTAAAAATTATATGTATGGAGGTTACTAAAAAACTTTTCCATTTAAGCTAGGTATATAAAAGTGATGTGAAATGACAAAGAATATTTAAATTAGGGGGGTACTCCCTACATGTAACCTGTGGATGAAAAAAAAAATTCAACGCACATAGTGTAAGTGATATTGAGGTTTCTAAAAAACTTTTCCATTTAAGTAAACCGTTGGTGACATATTAGCAGTCAAAGTCATAAAAAATGTGTCCTCTAATTTCCGAACTATGAAGTTTAAAATTCTGAAATAAATTGCAGTGGTGTGCATTAATAAATACTTTCAACTATTTTTAGTTTGAAGAAGATAGATTTTACGGTTTTTGAGTATTCACTGAAAAACTGTCTTGCCCGAACAAAAGATCGTAAGCGCCGTGATTTCCCTACGAAGATACGACCTTTTTAGATTCATTGTATTGTATAGTGGATTTAAATGTGGACTAGTAGGTGTTGGTACTGAAACCTTCATTGTGCGTGATCCGACACGCACTTGGCCGGTTTTTTACGTTCGACATAAAGCATTTGTCCCTCATTCTCTCGACATAAAAGCGACCATTTTAGCGGGACTGGGCCTGTGCGCTTCGAGATTCAACACTGCTAATCATGTCATCACAATCTACTGGCTAATTGAAAGAAAGAAAGAAACTGATTTATTTGTGACAAACAAAAACAACTATTTCAAGTCGTTAGTTAAGTCACTCGTTAATGGACGTTAACTGTCCCGTCCCGATACGTCTAACCTCGTAATCGTAATATGTCCCAGATTGATTTTTGTGATTTTCAATTTGGAACCTTCGTTAATTTTCGTTAGAGTTCCAAACTCGATTAAAATTTGTACTTGGTACAAGTACGCGGGGTAATTTCGAAGCTGAGATTCATTATAAATGAACTAAGAACAAAACAAGACAGTTTTTCGCCGAAAACTCAAAAACCGTAAAACCTATCTTGTTCATACCAAAAATCGTTGAATCGTTGATTAATGCACACCACCTCAATTTTTTAAGAGGGAATGCCGCCAGCGTCCTAGGCACCATGCCACGAGGGGGCGAACTGGGTGGGGTATTTTATATATAAGTAGTATATAGTTTATAGTTCTTTACTTCCAATTATGTTAGATACTTACTTAATTTAAAGAATAAATAGTGATAGATAAAGATAAGATATAAGACGGACTGAGCTAACCGGCACTTTACGCAATTAGCATGCTAGATTAAATAGTTTCTCGCTGATGTCCACTTGTGAAAGAGTGCATGTTTAATTACGTGTGGCCAAATAAAGAAGCCTGCGCGTGACATATTTCATGTCGCGCGACACCCGCTCTTCAGATAACGAGACCGCAGCGCAGCGAAACAGCCAGTTCACTCCACGCCGCTCACTCCTGGTGGGTATGGGACAGGGACCGTTTTCGGTACGGTTTAAACGGTATGGTAGCGGTATTGGATATCGATACCGCTTCGTTATAAAGGTAGAACTATACCGGTTGAAATATAAAGGTACGCTACCGGTATAAAATAACGATATCGCTATTTTTCATAGGTGTACTCAAACCTTTATTATAACGGTAGCCTACCGGTATTATTTCGGTACCGAAAAATTTCGATCGTAACTCTTACGATGGGTACGTAAACGCGACCAACAGCGAACAGCGATTACGTCAGTTATCTATCGCGCCGAACGAGATTTAACAAAAATGGGTATTTTAGGCATACACCCAATAACTAGCTCTGATGGGTTGGCGCCATTGCCGGCAACCTCGTAAAACCTAAACGATACCTTAATGAAAATGGTTCAGGTATCATAAAAATTGCTGTACCTTTATAATTATTCCGCTACCGAAAAAAATCTTTTGTGGTATCGAAACCTAACCGAAACGAAACGGTATGACGTCATACCGTTTTAAAACGCTACCTTTATTTTTCGGTTATGCAGTCCCTGGTATGAGATGACAGCTGCCAGCGAGGCGCCATGTTTAAAGTTGATCCGTTTGTAATCGTAAGTGCAATAGATGGGGCGTGCGTCTGGGATCCTTTGCAAAATTTAACAGTCATAATTTATTGCACAATCTTTACAAAAAAACTGGTCAAGTGCGAGTCTGACTCGCGCACCGAGGGTTCCGTATGTGTACCTATTAAATCAGGAAAATCTCAACAATATTGTGTAGAAATTAAACGCCATGGGTACAGCAGCATCTATAGGCGACTTTTGTTACAAATTCGAGCGACTGAATAACTAAGTATGTATGGTAGTTTTTCAAGGATAATTCTTTATCACGTAAACCGTTTCAATTTTTTTTTTATTTGCAAGAAGGTTCTCAGCATAATCTCGTAGGAATTTATAAAACAAAAGTACGTGCAAAGGTGACTAAATTACAAACTTAGAATAGAATGTTTTTGGACATTAAAAAAAACTAGATAATAATAATAATAATAAAGGGTGCGTGTACTGCTCACTGCGCACCGCATGCTACACCCACGCTCGTCTGTTATGAGACTGTACATCCCACGGAAGTGTGGAGGTCGCGGCTTTCTAAATGCCAAAGACTTCCACAACCGTGAGGTGTGCAGTCTCAGGGATTATTTCCTTAACAGCGAGTGTGGGATGCATCGGGACGTAGTAGCAGTAGACGCATCTTTCACCCCGCTTTCCATGGCAAAGGAGAACTGGCGCAGACTTAAAGTATGGAGCACCGAGGAACGCAAGGCGGTATGGAAGAGTAAGGAGCTACACGGGCGGTTCTACAGGGCCCTCACAGGGCCCGACGTAGACCTGCTCGCGTCGGTGAACTGGCTACGTTTCGGGGATCTCTTCGGGGAGACCGAAGGTTTTGTCTGTGCAATTGCGGACGAAGTTATCATGACGAACAATTACCGGAAGTATATCCTGAAGGACGGTACGGTCGACATTTGTCGGGCATGCCGCCGTCCCGGAGAATCACTCAGGCATATCATTTCCGGTTGTGGTCATCTTGCTAACGGCGAGTACTTGCACAGACATAACTTAGTAGCCAGGATCATTCACCAGCAACTTGCTCTTTTATATGGTCTTGTGGACTTCGAAGTGCCGTACTATAAGTATACACCTGCACCAGTTCTCGAAAATGGTCGTGCCACGCTCTATTGGGATCGATCTGTCATCACGGACAGGACTATTGTGGCCAATAAACCTGATATCGTGCTGACAGATCGATCGAAGCGCCAGGCAGTACTCGTTGACATCACCATCCCCCATGACGAGAACCTCGTGAAGGCCGAGAAGGACAAAGTCAGCAAGTACCTAGACTTGGCACACGAGGTGACTGCCATGTGGGATGTTGATTCAACGATTATTGTCCCGATAGTCGTCTCTGCGAACGGTCTAATAGCGAAGAGTCTCGACCAACACCTCAAGAGACTCTCGCTAGATGGCTGGGTCAAGGGTCAGATACAGAAGGCGGTACTCCTGGACACGGCGCGGATAGTCAGGAGGTTCCTCTCTCTGTCGCCCTAACCACCGGTAGCTTAGGCCCTGCCTCGCTGCCGGCGGCACACTAGGTTAGGTTTTTATAATGATTTTATGTTTTGTAAATATTGATTTATATTTTACTTTTTATATAATTATTATAAAAATCTAGCCTAAGTCTTAAAGAAAATAAAGAGATAATAATAATAATAATGTTCATTGTTTCAATACTACAGATCTAAATAATTGTACATTTCATTAACTGCTATGGTATTTGATCTTCTAGACATTCTATCGCTGATGCTTGTAATAGGTGTATACCTGTGCTACAAGGTTCAGCTACCTTCCTTCTGTCTATGATGGATTATTACAATAGCTTGTTAGTAACTTTTAGTTAAATTATTACAAAAAGAATATATATGTATAAAAATCAAGAAACGAGCAGAGAACTAAAGGTAAAATACAAAAGAAGTTAAGCAAAGTTCACAACAATGCGGTGCGTATCAAAATAACTCCTGTGTGTTGATTATATGTTTGTGGATATGTGTGTTTGTGTATGTGTGAGTGTGTGTACGTCTGTACGCGTGTGTATGTGTATATTTGTGTGTGTGTGTGTGTGCGCGCGCGCGCGTGTGTGTGTGTGTGTGTGTGTGTGTGTGTGTGTGTGTGTGTGTGTGTGTGTGTGTGTGTGTGTGTGTGTGTGTGTGTGTGTGTGTGTGTGCGTGTGCGTGTGTGTGTGCGTGTGTGTGTGTACGTCCGTTAATTTATGATATAGGATGCAAAATGTTTTCTGTGCTGTCGTAATTTAAACTCAGTAGCCAGGTTTTAACGTCTCTTTTGCATACGTACTTGCTTTTACTCTCTATATGTAATAGTTTATTTAGTTTATTGTAGAGGAAGCGTCCAAGATAGAAGAAAAATCGTCTGCTAAAAGCGGTTCTGCTAGTTATTTTACGATGGATCAGATTAATGCGTCGACGTCGGTGTTTACCACTGTCCTCAGTGGGAGATCGAAAGAGTGTGGCATGTTGCTTCAATATTATTTGCTGTATAAATAACTGCCTCACCGAAAGAACTTGACTTATTTTGTATAGGTTTTCAGTTGGATAGCGGTAAGGTTTGCAGAAACTGACCTTCAAAAGAGCACGTTGCGCACGTTCTAGTTTTAGGAGGTGTGTTTTGGCTGCCCCTCCCCATGTTAGGATGCAGTATCCAAGCAGTGATTGGCATAACGCGTGGTAAACCATTCTGATTATATCAGTATTTGCTACATGACGCAAGTGTTTAAAGATAAAGATCAATTTGCGCACTCGAGCAGAAAGTATGTCTATGTGTGTCCGGAAGGTAAGCCTGTTGTCAAGAGTTACTCCTAAGTATTTGATTGTTTCAGCTCGTTGCATTTTTCCTGTAAAATATACATTGATATCAATGTTATGTAATAATTTCATATTTTTCCTTGGTAAACTTCGGAGATAATGGGGGGGAACTGTAGTTTTTTTTATATTTTCCCTCATAAAACAAAAATGACAACTTTTTTTATGTTTCATAATGTGCAACCCAAGCCCTTTCATATGACACCCCACTCGACATATTAACTAGACTTTCAAATTTTGAAATTGTAATTTCCCACAGAAAGTAAAAAAATATTTAAAGAAAGTCATTTTCCATTTGTCTAGGTTAGCCTTCTTTGTAACTATTCCAAATTTCAAATCTATAGCATAAGTAGTTCTTGAGATATTGAACAATGTGACAAACAGACAAAGTGGAACTATAAGGGTTCCTTTTTTACCATTTTGGTACGGAACCCTAAAAACACAGTAGTACAGGATATAATCACAATCACAATGAGTAGAGGCAAACAATAGGATAGATTACATACACATTACACAGACTGATAACCATTTTTATATTCAATACGATGAGGATGCGATGATGAATATCAGGGAGTTTCAACCGCCTAATTCTTTAGCAACATCTATGGTAAAGAGTATCTACAGTTTTATGCTATTTCAAGTTCTTTGACGACTTCAAACAACATGATATATCCATTGAAATGTCCACAATATGGTTTAAACGCTCTGATGTCTTCATCTCCGATGAATAATTGAGTACATCTTTTAGTGTGCATCAATGTCCACAATATGGTTTAAACGCTCTGATGTCTCCATCTCCGATGAATAAATGAGTACATCTTTTAGTGTGCATCAATGTCCACAATATGGTTTAAACGCTCTGATGTCTCCATCTCCGATGAATAAATGAGTACATCTTTTAGTGTGCATCAATGTCCACAATATGGTTTAAACGCTCTGATGTCTCCATCTCCGATGAATAAATGAGTACATCTTTTAGTGTGCATCAATGTCCACAATATGGTTTAAACGCTCTGATGTCTCCATCTCCGATGAATAAATGAGTACATCTTTTAGTGTGCATCAATGTCCACAATATGGTTTAAACGCTCTGATGTCTCCATCTCCGATGAATAAATGAGTACATCTTTTAGTGTGCATCTTGCAGTGCGCCCGCTGCGCGCCACTTGCGCTGTCTTCGGCATGATCCAGCGCGACGCCGAATTTGCCGCCTCATTTCATTTTTATTGTCACTATATCAGACCCTTCACCGAACAAAATACTGCCTGATGATGTCGTTTAGCTCGAATTATGTCCCAGGTCTGCTGAGATAGTGCGAACAATGGCCTTTGTATCGTGCTGGGGTTAACGACCTCTTAAAATCAAAATATGTCTCCAAAAAATGATTAGATTAGATATATTTATATATTTCTTTCTGAAAATTTACATGATATTTTATAAAAATGTCAATTGGTAAAATATCGTCAGATTAAACAAATAAATTTTATTAAGTGAAAATTACAATTATTAATCTAAACCTATAAATAAACTAAAGTGATTGTTATTAAATTATTTTAAACTTAAATAGAAAATTAAATATATAAACATAATATCGTCAGATTGTATACGTATTAAGAATAATAATAAAATAATAATACAGTCTAACACAAAAGAAGAATATTTTTTAAACAATACAAAATAATTCAATAATTATAATATGGTCATCAAAGTTACATTTATTAACCAACTTAACATTTAATAAAAAATACAAGATCTATATTAACATAGAACTAATAAAAATAAATTAAATTAAATTAAATTAAGACCTAACCTAGGTAAGGCTAGGTTAGGTCCCCCAAGTCTGATCCCTGCGGAACGGTGCCCATAAGGCTGCTGCATTCCCCCGTTGAATGGCGATGCCTATTCTTTGTCCGAGGAATGAGCCAGCCCTGGGGTCACGTGTTGTTTCCAAAAGTCTCTTTTTTAAGTTTTGGAACAGAGAATGGGCATCTCGACTCCACGGTCTTAAAGTCTCCACTGCGAAAGCCGCAAATATGTGATTGTGCGTTAGATCAGCATATTTGCGGCGCTTAAGTGCCTCAGCCGCCGCCGCCGCCCCGCCAGCCCTTGATATGGTACAATGGCAAATATATAAGATGTAATTAAAATGTCAAAAAATAATAATTCAATAATTATTATTTTTTGACATAAATGGAATAGGTAACTATTGATTCTAACAGCAGCCTGATTCAGTAGGCATAAGACGTACTGGGGATCTCTATAGCATATCGTGCTAAATAAAGATTCGGCCACACCGCTGCGTAATAGTAGATTGTATGACAAGGGTATAAAACGAGCCATATTACCACGAGATAGTTATTTTCCCGAACGAAGTGAGGGAAAATAGTTCGAGGGGTAATATGGCTTTTAGACCAGAGTTATACACTCTACTTTTCACTTCGATTGTGAGAAAATAAATAAACAAAGGTTAACCCACCCAAAATTAACAATAGATTCCACGGCGAAGATATATACTTTTGCAGCATGTTTTTTTTCACTTCTCATGCTCGAAAAGTGTGTCATATTAGACTTGTCAAGCGGGGCTAAAGTAGTACATTTAACCCCTAGGGAAAATATGAATACATATTTATGATTTACAAAACATTTGAATTTGACCAATCAAAATACTTCACCTATTAAATCCACCAATCACAGAACACTAATTTAACTCTTAAAAAAAATATTTGGTGTTGAGTATTAACCAACCAGAATACAGCTTTACTAATATCGACCAATCTGGAAACATAATAAATTTTTCTAAAGAGCCTAAAGATTAAGTTTGTAGTAGTCCCAATTTCACAATAATTAAAAAAGTGGTTAAATCGTTCGAGCAACACTTTGATGCGCTCAGTGGAAGGTCAGTTATATTTTTTCGCGCGTGAATGTTGCGCGCGAACCGCAGTGTCTATGTTTTGTGTGTATAGAAAAAAAAACATGCTGCAAAAGTATATATCTTCGCCGTGGAATTTATTGTTAATTTTGGGTGGGTTAACCTTTGTTTATTTATTTTCTCGCAATCGAAGTGAAAAGTAGAGTGTATAACTCTGGTCTAAAAGCCATATTACCCCTCGAACTATTTTCCCTCACTTCGTTCGGGAAAATAACTATCTCGTGGTGATATGGCTCATTTTAGACCCTTGTCATACAATCTACTATTTTCTATACTCCTTTGACACACAAAAGATAGAGACTGCGGTTCGCGCGCAACATTCACGCGCGAAAAAAGCTAACTGACCTTCTATTGAGCGCTTCAAAGTGTTGCTCGAACGATTTAACCACTTTTTTAATTATTGTGAAATAGGGACTACTACAAACTTAATCTTTAGACTCTTTAGAAAAATTAATTATGTTTCCTGATTGGTCGATTTTAGTAAAGCTGTATTCTGGTTGGTTAATACCCAATACCAAATATTTTTTTAAGAGTTAAATTAGTGTTCTGTGATTGGTGGATTTAATAGGTGAAGTATTTTGATTGGTCAAATTCAAATATTTTGTAAATCATAAATATGTATTCATATTTTCCCTAGGGGTTAAATGTACTACTTTAGCCCCGCTTGACAAGTCTAATATGACACACTTTTCGAGCATGAGAAGTGAAAAATTAATTAAGTGGTTCATATCATGAGTTACGTCACTGCTTTTTAGGGTTCCGTACCAGATGAGCCCTAAAAGGAGCCCTTATGGTTTCCCTTTGTCTGTCTGTCTGTCACATTGTTAATAACCTCAAGATCTGTTTATGCTATCGAATTTAATTTTAGAACAGTTATAAAGAAGGGTAACCTAGACGCAAATCATACGGTTTTTTTTATCTTTTTTTTATTTTCTGTGAAAAATGACAGATTTGAAAGTGTACTGAATATGTTATAACGATACGCCACTCTGTGATGAGGGCCTATAAGGGCTGTGAGAGGCCACTTATAGGTATCGCTGCAGCTAAGCTAATGTCTAGTGGTGAACATGAGATTCTGTTTTAGTAGGCCGTGAGTTTGGCTATGGCCAGAGCAGTAGGTATCATCAAGAATTTATATTTAATGAGCGCCAGATGAGACCACTGACAAATATGAGAATGAGCTAAATAAAAACATCAAGTAAGTTTAACAATTATTTATTATGACACACTTTTGTTTATAAGCACTGAGGTCAAACATGCAAAGCTAAAGTTTCTAAGACCTAAGTCTGTTCAGTTACAAGAGAATATGCTTAAGAGTAATCACTTTAATAGGGTTTGGTCTTCCCGCTAGAACGGTGGACCACTTCAGTGCAATATAGGCATAGGCTTAAAGCACAAAATAGTAAGACTAAAGATTTAAGCGAGTTACTAAAGTTAGCTAGACACAGTGAAATAAAAGGATAAATACCCGATAGGTGAGGCAACTCAAACCTCCATCACAGTACCCCTCCAAGCAGCTACTCGCTCCGCAGTAAGTACAGAGGTAGGCGGCAGTCTCAGCTAGTAGCTGGAGCCGGAGAGCAGATCAGGTAGGCTGGTTCCACTCAGTGACTTCCATGAATATGCTCTTTGTCAAAGCAGAGCAAACTTACAATCTTCACATTAAGCTGACAAACTAACAACGTTAACTTACAAAGTTAACTTACAACTAACAAACAAGGTGACCTTACAAGGGGAACCTTCAAGGTGAACTTTCAACCCTAAAAGAAATTGTTTCTATTAGTAAAGAGTTGGTATTTGAGAATACAGATTTTGCCTTAAAATTAGGAATTCAAATAGGCTTACCACGTATGGTGGGTTGTTTTACAGTTCATAAGTAGGTACGGCTTTGGGAAACTACACGTGGCGTGGTTGAAGATTGCCGTGACAAAATGAAACTGAAAAGTACGAAATTCACACTTCAATGACAAGATCTACCATAAAATTGTGAACAAAGTCGTTACATGATAAAAGAAAACTCACCTGAGTATCGAATTATGAGATAGAAGGATAGAAAGTTCTGGACGGGCTAGTCCATATTGGTGTGACACTAAGTTATGCAATCTGGGCTGTACGCTGGAACGAAATAAAACACTAATTAGCACCAAAGACAACAAATAGGTACACAGACCTTGCTAATTGAAACACTTACCCCGAAGCGATTGACTTTCAGACCAAGACGACTCAAAAACGTTGCTTTTACATCGTGATGGAATCTCAAAGTGACCAGGCACTTTCCGACCTCCTTCAGGAGTCTCAAGAGTACAGAGAGTGTTCTGAATCTACAATCTTTAGATACAGGCAACGATGGAAACTATCATAAAGGAAAGAAGAATTTTATTTATTTTTACCGAAAACGATGCCTATTCAAACAACGACATTGCTATTATGAAAACGACGACGACCTGGGTTCCATCCAGCTAACAGGAATAAAAAACCTACATAAACAAATTTATATTTATAAACACAGGTCGCATACCTAAGTAGAGAAACAGAACGGTCGCGACATAGAATATAAAATATTGGTACGTTTCGTTCCTTTGCTAACTACACAAACGACAAAACTAAATATTTCCATTCAATTCCAACAGTTTGAATTTGTAATAAAAATGGAATATATGATAACCTGAGACTAATAGGTTTAGAAATTGCTATCTTACGAATTTAAGAATAGTTTTATCCAAATAGAAATAAAATAACGAGTGCGGCATTTTGACAGATTCTGAAACAGCAAGCTGTAAATGCAAAACGCTTCGCGCTGTCCGACACGGAACACTGAGACTTGTTTACTTGTGAAAAAAAATGTAATTTATTATCTAAAACGAAGTGAAAGTGAAATGAGTGCATTTCTTATGAATTCTGCAGCTAACATGGCAGGATATATGCCCATGACAAAAGGAATTATCGCCGTACTTACAGCAATAAAGTGACTCGAAAGGTTAACCTCCGGTACGTACAAACGAAATGTATATTTCTCAACAAATTGTTCTAATAACGAACCTACAAAATGTTACAATGTCAAGCCAAGTGTCATATGGAAGGAGTTGCACATTCTGAAATGTTATTTTTTTACCCCCTTACCCCTAACGACAACCGAAGCCGCCGTATCGAGATCTTCACCTCAATTTGTCGTCAAATTTAAAACACTTGGAACTAAAAAA
This sequence comes from Epiblema foenella, assembly GCA_963556455.1. Classification (NCBI taxonomy): domain Eukaryota; kingdom Metazoa; phylum Arthropoda; class Insecta; order Lepidoptera; family Tortricidae; genus Epiblema; species Epiblema foenella. The sequence continues at coordinate 13,516,258 of OY747116.1, read as the reverse complement.
ACTACGTACTTACATCCCGCGATAACTCAACAGAGATCCAATTCTCTTATTCAATTTTAAACAGTACAACATCTTCTCATTTTCTACCGTCGCAGTCTTTATCTCGTCGGTATAAGATACAGCGTCGCTTGCATCAACTTCAAAGATATCTCTGTTTTGCTACTAAGGTTTTTCTCCTAGATGCGTTCTTGAAATCCTTGTCTCTTGAGCACAAAGTTGAGTTTCATCATATCCTAGTGCTTTGGCTCGGCCGGGAGTCGTTATTCGCGAGCTCGGGTACCGCTGTAAAGAGCTGTCAGTAATTTACGAAGCACTTCTTCTCGACCGTAACTTGGCTAGTCTAACTTGACCGCTAGATCAGTAACAAGTATGGACACGGAAGTGACTAACACTGGCTAGGAAGTAGGCGTTGAGGGTTGTGAATAGCGCCTGGAAGGCGGCCAGAGGTGAGCGAGTCCGCGATACCCTGATAAGTGTGGTCTGTATTGGAAAAGTTTAGTTTCGGAATGTTATTCAGATAAATGGTGTTGTTTTGGCGAGACCTTATCAATTACGTCTCCGCTCGAATCCGTTATTGTTTAAATGCGTGTTTATGCGGTTAGTTCAGCGCGCTGGAAACTGCCCGATAAGTACGGATTGAGCAATGTTCCGAATGCGAGCCAAATATGTATTTGCAATTTTTAGGCAAGGAAATATATTCAAAGGAATATGCTTCAACATATATTTCGGAATCTACTCTCTTAAAGACTTACTTCCTGTACAGTTCACGTCATATAAATTGTTTCACGCTTTTACACAGTAAAAAATCTTGTTACAACTATAATGGTAAGTTCGCGTTTCGTTTTATACGTGAACGTCTCAAACAAATGTTTCACGCATGATTTTTTTCAGTTCCATTTTTGGATTTTCCTTATTCAGAATCGCTGATCGACTGTAAGAATCGCAGAAAAACATAACATACTTAATATCTTTCAGTGCGTCACGTATAATCAAATAAATAAAGACGCCATACAAACATGTTAGGATATGGAATGGAATACGTGGGCCACTCGTGCAAAAGTAACAATTCTGAGTGCCTATCGACAAGAGAAATAATTGGAATACTGAAAAGAAAACTACATTTATGTCAGTTTATTTGAAATACGCTCAATTTGTAATTTTCGTCAAATACCTATTAGGTAATTGATTTTAACTCAAAAATAGTATGAAATGTTCTCATAACATCTCTGAAGATAGTACCCGAAAGTGACTCATCCTGGACACTTACTAGAAGTGTCCAGAAATCACACCTACTGTCCAGGAAGTAAGGTTGTAAATCCCATTACGTATCATAATATTTAAATTTATAACTGTTTTTATCAAAGAAGCTAAAGTTGGCAGTGATCATCGCTTTTATACTTTACCGTGGACGTGCACATCCACGATATTCTCTATGGTTTCATTAATAATTAGTGTAACGTCTATAATCCATGGTCTCGAAATAAAGATTTATTATTATTATTGCTAGTGGCTCGGTGAGTACAGCTCACAGAGCCACTAGCCTCGTGAGTGAGTTTTTTTATCATTTCCAAAATCTGACATTATAAAAAAGATCAATTATGAATTTTCTTTATTAATATACAACAAAAAACGAGCAAAAAACAAACAACACAATAATATAAAGCATTATAAATAAAAAATTTGCCCTAAGTCTTCGGTGCTCGGTAGGGTTCCCAGAAGGCTGGCCGCATTTCCACGCTGGATAGCTATGCTAATCCGCTGGGCGAAATAGTGGCCAACCCTCTGGTCACCGGAAGCCTCTATAAGGCGCCTTGAAATGTCCTTATAGAGGCGCCGAGCACTTGGACCCCATGGCCCCAGGGTCTCAACCCCAAACGCCGCAAACATATAACTACTGCCGAGAGTGGCATATTTGCGGCGCTTGAGGTTTTCAGCTGAGGATGCAGCTGCATCAGCATCAACTTTGGTGCCTGGAATATGGGACGGCGCCAGGGTATCTACACAAGTAGCATCCCAGACAAGGGGCCGACCCATACTCCAAGGCACCAACGTCATTCCGTCGGGTCTCTTGCCGTCATCATATTGAATATCGAAACTGCTAACAAAATTTCACGAGAAACGGTTGAGAAATGCGACCGAAGGCAACAAACCGAAATTCACCCGCAGAAACTTATAAAATCATTGATAAAAAAATTGTTTTTGGAAATTTCCAAAAACCGCCTCGACGAAAAAATTCTATATAACTATCGATCCTGCTCACGAAATATCACGAGAATTGGTTGAGAATTGCGACCTGTAGACGAGAACAAGCGGAAATCCGGAATCTGGACATACGAAAGCATTTTTGTCGAAGCTGAAGCAGAGACCTTCGTTTCACTCGGTCAATTAGGTTTCCGTACCAAAATAAAAAAGGAACCCTTATGGTTTCACTTTATCTGTCTGTCACATCGCTAAATATCTCAAGAACTACTTATGTTATCGATTAGAAAATTGAAACAGTTATAAAGAAGGGTGACCTAGATGCATGGAACATGTTTTTTTAATATTTTTTTTATTTTATTTAAATAAACACAGATAATAGGTGCATGTATTTGGTTTAAAATTTCAAAGTCCAGTGAATATGTCAAGTGGGGTGTCGTATGAAAGGGCTTAAGTTGTACATTCCGAAACATTTTTTAATTTTTTAAGTTGAGTTATTTTCGATTTATGAGGGAATACGAAAATGTAAAAAAAAAACTTTTTTTGAGACAAGCACTATACATGCTTCGACCATAAGTGCCATCCTGAGGGCTTACTCCGAATTTTGAAATCCGAACTTCGAATCGTGACGTCACTTTCACTCATATAGTGTATAACACGAGAGTGAAAGAGACGGCACGATACGCAGTTCGAATTTCGAAGTTCGGAGTATAGGCCCTCTGGCCTCGTATTATCGCCGGACCTCGCCTTCGGCTCGGCTCACTCATACTCGTCCAGGATGGCTTACTTACTGGTCTCTGCAGTAATATACTATATCCTGAGACATGACTCACACAGCTGACAACATGATTTCCACACTTCTCTAGTGCGAGGAAACGTTTCCACTCACAAGCACACAGTCATGCTCTCTAGAACTCGACTTTGTAAATGAGAACTGAATAAAGATAGACTAATAATATGTGACAAGAAAATAGTGAAATGTAGCAAATTATACCGATAACGGAAAGTATGGGTAGGTATTGTAATATGCAGGTGTAGAGGTACGGGTTTAGAAGGATCTAGAAGAAGATCTTAACTAAAAGGAAATACTATAAGCATATATGAATATCTATATTTCCCACAAAGACTGAAATACAATCACAATCATCAATACAGTATATCTTATAGTAGTTTATGCAACTGATACATAATGAGAGGTCTTAAAACACGAGTATGGTTTTATGAAACGAGCGTCAGGAAGATTCATAATAGGATCACACTCGTATTTTAAGGCCTAATTATGTACAGTTGTATACACTACTTTATCTACATCCATACATTAAATCCTCTTTCATGTGTTGAGGCACCATTGCGTTGACAGTGCAGGAGTTCGAGTTCGTGAGCTCGTTGAAGTCTTTTTGAGCACGAGCCTGTATCATAATGGGCGGAGATGGCCATAACGATACCGTTTTTGATGCTGTTATGGCCATCTCCGCCCCGGACCGGCGCGATATTGTAATTTTTTTCCTTACCTACACTTTTTGAGCACAATAAAAGAGGATTTACTGTATGGGTGTAGATAATAGTACATTATTGCCGTGGCCGGGAAGAAGTCAATTGCAGGCTGAGTATTTGTTTAAACGGACGAGCTTGCGAGTCCATTGCGATGCCATTCCGGCTGAGGCCAATATAGTACTTTTCTCAAAAATAGGGGAATAAAAAGGAGTAAAATAAGTTTTATTATGTACAAACTGAGGATACCGCAAATTACTTTCTTTTGACTTTTCTGGAAACAAATTATTGATTACTAAATTCGCTTCATCCCTCAATTCCTCAGGCGTACACTCAATTTCTTCGTCACTTGAACTCATATTATTTATTTAATAACTTTAAAAAGTTTGGAACTCGACAAATAAAGGAATTTATATGTAACATTCCAGGCGGCCTGCAATGTTTTTTATTTTTTTATTTTGATCTGACCTTGAACTATACACTTTACCGTCCAATATGTAGCGAGTAATGTTCACTTTGCGGGCCATTTTTGAGAAAAATAATTTACAACACATGTGACCCCGAGGGAGTCGTGAAGTAGAGTCACTGAAAAACCACTTGATTCCAGGAGATTGCCGCTTTGACAGGCATTCTAGAATATATTTCACAATACAATTTGTATCATCATCATCATCATCATTTCAGCCGAAAGACGTCCACTGCTGAACATAGGCCTCCCCCAAGGCTCGCCATTTAGACCGGTCCTGTGCCGTTCGTGGCACACTGCACTGCACTGGTTCGTGCACTGTGGGCACATTGCTCGCAGGACTGTCGGTCGATGGGGCCAGAAACTGCTTGAGTGGCGTCCACGCACCGGAAGACGAGCTGTCGGTAGGCCTCCGACGAGGTGGAGTGATGACCTGGTGAAGGTCGCGGGAATCCGGTGGAAACGAACGGCACAATTTGTATACGTTATAATAATACTCCTGCATTTTATACAGACATCGCGTTTACAATATAGTTGGCGGCCGAGACAGCGAAGACAACATTTTAGCTCGGTTTCACTAACACAATCATCTGGTCCAATAATCTGTGTGGAACTTGCTCGGCGCCGTCTGAATATTGCACAACTTCACAACTGGGATCGACCCGCTTCCCACAAATACGGAAAGAGTATACTTTTGAATAAGCTAGTTGCCTCATGTTACGATTTATATCATACTAGCGACCCGCTCCGGCTTCGCACGGGTGCACTATTTAATGGATGTTATTATGCATATAAACCTTCCTCTTCAATCATTCTATCTATTTGAAAAAAACCGCATCAATATCCGTTGCGTAGTTTTAAAGATTTAAGCATACATCCCTATGTAGTATAAAACAAAGTCGCTTTCTCTGTAGGGACAGAGGAGGGGATATAGGGATATCCCTATATAGGGACAGAGAAAGCAACTTTGTTTTATACTATGTAGTGATTTAGTGTTGCCATATGGATACTAATCAACATCTTAAAAAGATTGAACTTGAAATATTATAAAAAATATTATATTTAAGAATCTGAGCAACGTCAACCCAGGTCAGTTCTTTGATGGGTGACCGCTTTGAGTGGTTATTAACTGAGCGCTCCCGTACTTTGGAAGGCACGTTAAGCTGTCGATCCCGGCTGCTGTCTATGATAGCAGTCGTTAAGCCAAGTTAGTGGCCTTTGGGCGGCTTGAGAACTTCTAACAGTCAAGTTGCCCAGTCACTTGACAAGCCAATGCCAATAAGGTCTGGTTTCCCCTCGGGTTGGAAGGTCAAATGGCAGTCGCTTCTGTAAAAACTAGTGCCTACGCCAAGTCTTGGGATTAGGTAGCGGACCCCGGGCATCCTTCAGGATGCAATTGTACTGGTATAACGCTAGGAGGATGATGATGATTTAAGAATCTAAATGTAAATTTAAAATTAGCCAAGTACGTGGTCGGACCGCACGTTTAGGGTTCCGCACCAACAGCAAAATTAAGTTGGTTTTAATTGGATATGGAAATTTCCAAGAAAAAGTCCGATTGATCAATATATTGGTATTTTTTGGTAAAAATGTATGTAATAATAAACATTATCGCCTAATTTCAAGTTCATAGGTCAATGAGAAGTTTAAAAATTCTCAAATAAAATTTTGTAAAATAACCGGCCAAGTGCGTGTTGGACCACGCACAATGAAGGGTTCCGTACCAACACCTACTAGTCCACATTTAAAATCACTATCCAATACATTAAATCTAAAAAAATCGTAGAGAACTCACGGCATTTACGACCTTTTGTTTGGGCAAGACAGTTTTTAAGCGAAAACTCAAAAACCGTAAAACCTATATTGCTCAAACCAAAAATCGTTGGAAGTATTTACTAATGCACACCACCTAAATACTTCAGAATTTTAAACTTTATAGTTTGGAAATTAGAGGGGGGGGGACACTTTCTATGACTTTGACAGCTAATATCTCACCAAAGGTTGCCTTAAATAGACCAGTTTTTTAGAAACCTCCATATCATTTTTAAAGGCCTATCCATCGATACCCCACACGACTATGTGCGATGAATTTTTTTTTGCATCCACCGGTTACATGTATGGAATGCCCCCCCTAATTTAATATTTTTTTGTAATTTCACATCACTTTTATGTAGCGGTTCATAGAATACACCTTACTACCAAATTTCATAATTGTAGTGCTTATAGTCTCCGAGTAAATCGGCTGTGACATACGGACGGACGGACGGACAGACATGACAAATCTATATGGGTTCCGTTTTTGCCATTTTGACTACGGAACCCTAAAAAGTTGACTGTCTCAAGATTGGTTTCTCATTCCTTTTTTTTTCAATTTTGTTCTTAAACAGACTTCACATGTTCTGAACCACGTTGGTCTAACAAACGGACGAAGTTCCGTGGGTTTCCTATGAACATACGACCTTTTTTAATTAACGGCATAGGGTAGAGGATTTAAATGTGGACTAGTAGTAGTAAGCACGGAACCCTTCATGGTGCGTGGCCCGACACGCACTTGGCCGGTATTTTTATAAACTGCTTAGACACATAACATTAAATTTTAAACTCTCGCTTTTTGTGCAGTCATACTTAAAAGATTTGTTTTTAGTGTTGTTTTTTCTATACACTGCGGTTCGAGCGCGAGTAAAAGCGCCATTGACCGCATCAAAGCGTTGCTCAAACGATTTAATTACTTTTTATTCATTATGAAATAGGGACTACTACAAACATAATTTTTAATGAAATGAATTCTGTTTCCTGATTGGTCGATTTTAGTAAAGGTGTATTCTAGTTTGTTGCTACCCAAGACAAAATATTATTAAAGAGTTAAATTAGGGCTCTGTGATTGGTGGATTTATTAGTTTTGTAAATCATAAATACATATTTTTTTCCATATGGGCTAAATGTACTATTTTATCCCTGCTTGACAAGTCTAATATGACTCACTTTTCGAGCATGAGAAGTGAAAAAAAAGTTTGTCAATTTGTATGCCTTTGGGTCAACAAGATGCTTATTACTATGTATTACCAACGCCGTAGAAAGACAGAGATGGCAAGATTCCCTGTCTCACTTGCTGCGCCTACGTCACAGCCCGGCGGTATTCTCCCGCCACGCAGCAGCCGGACGAGGAGCGGGGAGGTGGGGAGAGCACCAGACCACATCGGAGCGACGAGAGTCACGAGAGCCACTTCTTGCCAGCGCTCGTTGGGGATCGGACGATTAGTTAGGACCCGTAGATCGTATTTTCATAGCTTACAAAGTAATTAGCATAATTAGAGTAATTGTGATTTATAACTTAATAAATTCTTTGATTAAGACGTTTAGTTTAATTCCATATACACCCTGATCCATAAGATATGATTTTATTCTTCCTTGATTATTTGATTCTTGCTTGATGGTATCTGATTACATTTTATTCTAAGCCGGAGAAGGCAGCCCTCATCCCTACCACCGACACAAGCGCGCACACAGCCCCCTCCCGCGGCGCGGCGGCTGGCCGCCTGCGCTGGAACTAATTTAATAGAGCGCGAGATATACGGGTTACGATTTCAGGCTTCAGTCGACGGAGTGACAGATGGAGGACAATTTTCACACATTTTCCCCGTAGTCCGAGAGACAGGCGGCATCATTCACGTATTACGATATTAGGATAGATATTATGTAGGCGTTCTCAAATTCCAGTGGCATACTAAAAATAGGTACCTGATTTTTAGGGTTCCGTACCAAAATGGTAAAAAAGGAACCCTTATGGTTTTACTTTGTCTGTCTGTCTGTCTGTCTGTCTGTCTGTCTGTCACATCGCTAAATATTTCAAGAACTACTTATGCTATCGATTTGAAATTTGGAATAGTTATAAAGAAGGCTTGGCTTACCTACATACATCATAGAACATGACTTTTTTAAATAATTTTTATATTTTCTGTGAAAAATAGTTCAAAATTTGAAAGTCTAGTTAATATGTCGAGTGGGGTGTCATATGAAAGGGCTTGGGTTGCACATTCTGAGACATTTTACGTTGAGTTATTTTTGTTTTATGAGGGAAAATGTAAAAAAATACCCCCCCCCCCCCTTATCTCCGAAGTTTACCAAGGAAAAAATATGAAATTATTACATAGCATTGATGTCAATAATATACATTACAGGAAAAATATAACTGTAGCTCTATCCAGTTTTTTTTTGTCGTCAAAAAACATTTCTATACTAAGATTGTAATTTAATTACCTTTGCATGTATTTTTGTTTTATCAATTCATACGAGATTATGCTGAAAGTACCTTCTTTCAAATAAAGAAAAAAAATTGAAATCGGTTTATCTGATAAAGAATTATCCTTGAAAAACTACCATACATACAAAGTCCAATTTCCACACCATGTTGTTGAGATTTTCCTGATTTAATAGGGTTGGAACCGGTACACATCTGTATATGGAACCCTCGGTGCGCGAGTCCGACTCGCACTTGACCGGTTTTTTAATTACTGTTTTATTTTTTTATTTTATACGTGCGGATGTGTCATTTTCACTCGTGCGAAAATACATACCTTCCGCACTTGCATCAAAATGTACTTTTTTCGCTTATTCGAAGACATAAGGTCAAGAGAGCGCCGTCTCCCGCACTACAGGAAAGTCTCTGAAATAAATAAACCCTCTCGTACGGCGACTGAAGCCACTTTAGCATTATAATATTTTATTCGCCATACTTTATTAAATGCCGGGCATTCGCCAGTAATGGGGCATAGTTGCGCGGCCCCGCCGGGAACCAATATCGCCCGCGGGCAAACAAAATGGCTACATTATGTAATACATACATTTAGATCGTCTTTCTTTGATCAAACATCCATCCGGCGGATATTTACATAACAATCGGAAACAGATCGCTTCAGGATTCCACCTCCATGCGTCCAATGAGATTGGTTTTTACGTGGGAATATTGCCCATTTCGGGATTCAGGATTCATATTAGTGGACCGGAATAGCAGAAACATCAAAGCGACATGTCAATTGTCATGTGCCCTTCTGCCGACTATCGTGGATGGAATAGCGTCCCTCCTGGCACGGCATATCGCCAAAGTTGATGACATAGCCATTCCCGGAAACTGATCCAATGTTCGTAGGATTCGAAGACAAGGAAACACCAGGCAGGCGCGGATACAGGGATACAGGGGCACGGCTGCAAAGTTATTTAACGTCTCGTGTGTTGCAACACTCGCTACGCTCAGGATTCTATTTTTGAACCACTCGCTTCGCTCAGGATTCTATTTAATTTCTATTTTCAACCATAGAATCCATTCGCTGTCTCGTGGTTCAATCCTAGAATCCATTCGCTAGCTCGTGTTTCAATTCCACACTCGCGGTTAAAATACAACTTTGCACCCTTGTATAACAAATAACTATTTCTGTTTTTAGCGTATCACAATAGTAAAAAGGAACCCTTATGCTCTCACTTCGTCTGCCTGTCTATCTGTCACATAGCTAAATATCTCAAGAACTACTTATGCTATCGAATTGAAAGGAACAGTTATAAAGAAAGGTAACTTAGATGCATAGAATATGTTTTTTTTTTTGTGAAATATGTCAATTGATAGACGGGCGCACTTGACTGGTCTTTAGGGTTCCGTAGCCAAAATGGCAAAACCGGAACCCTTATAGATTCGTCATGTCTGTCTGTCCGTCCGTCGGTCCGTCTGACTTTTTTATCTTATCTATCTTATCTTATTTCTGTTCCCGCTATAACAACAAATACTAAAAAAATGATTGTAGTGCTTATAGTCTCCGAGTAAATCGGCTGTGACATACGGACGGACAGACATGACGAATCTATAAGGGTTCCGTTTTTGCCATTTTGACTACGGAACACTAAAAAGGAACACATTACGTGGTGCATGACATTAAGTATATGCAGAGATTCCAGCGGTGAAATAGATCATCTGTGAAAATCTCAACTGTCTAACTACCACGGTTCGTGAGATACAGGCTGGTGATCACCAGAGGACGGATAGAGGGACGGACAGACAGACGGACAGCGGAGTCTTAGTAATAGGGTCCTGTTTGACCCTTTGTGTACGGAACCCTAAAAACGGATTTTTTGACCGAGTGAAAAGAAGGTCTCTGCTTCAGCTTCGACAAAAATGCTTTCGTATCTCCGGATTTCCCTTTGTTCTCGTATACAGGTCGCAATTCTCAACCGATTCTCGTGAAGTTTCGTAAGCAGTTTCGATAGTTATATAGATTTTTTTTGTAGAGACTGTCTTTGGAAATTTCCAAAAACAATTTTTATTTCAAATATTTTGTAAGTTTCTGCGTCCGAATTTCGGTTTGTTCTCCTCTACAGGTCACATATTCAACCGCTTTATGTGAAATTTTGTTAGCAGGTTCGATATTCGTAATTGATCTTTTTTACAATGTCAGATTTTGGAAATGATAAAAAAACCCACTCACAGAGCCACTAGCATTATTTTTGACGACAGTTTTTGTTATTTATTGCCCCATCCTGGACACATATTTATTGATAAAGACATACACAATGTTCTGCCTCGAATAGAGTGACAGAAAACTGGGATAGCGGCTTGAACTCATGTCAAGTTGAGGTACTATAGGGGCCCTCCTTTAGAGGTACGGTTTTAGGGGATCTGAGCCGGAAGGTAGCTGAAAATAAACATTGAATGTAAACACACTCCGAATGCGACACTGCGACTCCTCTGGTATTGCAGGTGTTTATGGACGACGGTAATTGCTTACCATCAGGCGATCCGTCTGTTCGTTTGCCCCCTATAACATAAAAAAAGAACAAAGGTAATCTATTTATACTGGTTAAAAACACATTTACATTAATACCTTATAATTATTAACAGAACATGTGACTCCAAGCGAGTCCAGATCAAGAGTCCTCTGGACAAAGAAATATACCATAAAAAACATTTTATGTAAAAATAGGCCAAGTCTCGAAACCATTTCAGCGTAAAAAGTTGTGAGATATTACGTAGAGCCAAGTCAGGCATTGTTATTAATCTTTTTTTACTTACTAAATAAAATTGTGAGACATTGAAATCACGCAACTTTACCTCATGCATTAATTTTTGCATACATAATACTATTGTGTCATTGCCGAGTTACTAAATTTTATTTAGTAAGCAAATAAAGATTAGTAGCAACGCCTGACTTGGCTCTACTTAATAACTCACAACTTTTTACGCTGAAAGGGTTTCGAGACTTGGCCTATTTTTACATAGAATGTTTTTATGGGATCTCACTTCTTTTGTAGGTCAAGGTGTCAATTCAAATTTATGAATGCATCTAGAACTAAAAACTTTTCATAAGTACAAGACCTACAAAAGTATAACTTCGTATAGCATGTATTTGTATAGGATTACAAAGTTACTCCTATAAATTAATTATAAAATTAACAATAACTGTTTTCTCATGTATAAATGTAATTAAACTACCACATGACATAAAATGTATAGCAAAATAGTTTTGGTTTTGGCTGAATGCTGACAACCATTGCTTGTTGAAAAAACACTATCAATTAAAAGTTAAACCGACTTTTTAATTCCCGCCTCTTTCATTCATAATATTACGAATTAATTTTATAATAACGTATTGTTTTAATAATATTTTTGTGATATGTGCAATTTATACAATTCTTATATAAAATGTATGAAAACTACGCCAGATGTAGACCAGGTAAGTGTAAAGCCCACAATGGCAAGAAAATACATTTTGTTTTATCTCTCTTTTAATTACTGTTTTATTTAGTTTTGTTTCTTTGATATTTTTTCGCAACTATTAAAAAACGTCGTTTGATATACGTGCGGAAGTGTCATTTTGTCGTGAAATGACAAACCTTCCGCACTTGCATCAAAATGTACTATTAGAAACCTTATAATATTTTTGAAATAGCTATCCAACGATACTCCACACGATGGGGTTTGATAGAAAAAAAATTTGCACCACCACTTTACATGTAGGGGAGGTACCCTAAAAAATTTTTTTATATGATTTTATTCTACCGTTTTGTCGGCGTCATTGATATGTATACTCATGCCAAATTACAGCTTTCTAGTACTAACGGTTACTGAGAAAAGCGGGGAACGGACGGACGGACATGGCGAAACTATAAGGGTTTCTTGTTTACTACTGTAACATCCCATTAGCGAATATCACTACTGAGCCATGCAACCGCAAAACCTCAGCATTGACCAGCGTTCTCACGACAGCAAGGAGTTTTGCTCGAGTCGTCAATCAACCTATATCGCCATTGACCTTTCACATTCCATCTCGCCCATATAGTAGAATATATAAGGGTACATAGATATTGGGGTCTTTAATGTTCAGCTTCAGCAAACGGCAATACAGACTTCTGGTCCCGGCGGGTCTATAGTGTCTTGTTTGAATCAAAGATTCCCACAAGCAGCTAAAGGCGCTCCGCGTGCCTAAACAAGACCGCAGCCCTTTTCAAAGCTCGTCTTGGGATCGAGACTAAAGACGAAAGCCTGTCGTTGAGAATCTGTGAGACTGGCCCTAAACCCCATTGATGAGCGTATTTCATCGATCTGGAGTGAAACCATCGTTTAGCAACAGTAATAGTTATTAGGCATATTTAGTATATTTGGGTACTACATTGTACTACCAAAACCTTTCGTCATAGGCTGGAACATACCATACAAAATCGTAATAAAACATTTGGCAGTCCAACTTGTGACATTACCTCATTGCTGGAACAGTCACGAATAATAAAAATCCACTGCGACCAGTCCCAACAACTACAATAGATTAGTAAATGTATGTATGTTGCTACATACATGTGGAATATTGGAACAGTATCTACTTGTCCAATAAAATAAATATAATTATCGCGCAGGCGAAGATATTGATATACATATGATGATATGTATATGAAGGTTTTGACGTAATATTAATTACGTAGTCAACAGACTATTAGGTATTGTAATAGGAACCAAAGTTCCATAAAAGGGTAAATAAGCCAAGATCACTTCAAATAAAGAGTGCAATAACCATGTCAGGTCACACAACACAACGATAGCATTTCGGCCTATTAAAAGGTAACATTATGTATGACATTTACATAGAACGGGAACGTGAATAAGTATCATAGTTAACGCAGTCAGAAAGTTTTGCGAAACTTAGAAAACCATTTAAGGATCTCTTCATCTGCGTGTGTACAGTGGTAGGCTATGAGGTCATCATGCAGGAACAGCCTCGTTGTCCAAACGCCGGAACTGTGATCAGCTTGGCAGGATCAGCCAATGAGGGGTCTCATATTGTCATGGCACAGCGTTGGATTGAGGATGGCCTGGCTCTGGTCGTCGATTGCCCACATGTACGAAAGTGCTGGCAGGTACACGTCCCGTAGAAATGTCCTGGGTCCAAACGATAGGTGGAAGACATATCGTCGTTGACAGTGTAATTGCGCGGAGGCGCTGACATGGTCATCTTCTTGACACCAGTGCGATGATACGTCATTTGATGTCGTCTATCCTTCTCTTATAAAGGTTTGATTTCGCAAAACCCTCCAAATACCCAAACTATGGCATTGTAATCTTTAGATATATTCATAAATAAAACATTCTCATTTAATAACCTAAAGTAACTATTATCACCTACAACACTGTACTAAATCAATAAGAACATATTTAAAATACCAACGAAACATAACAAACCTAATGAAAATGAAATAATTAATGCGTTAAATAGTAAGTGTAAGAATATAATGACTATCTACATTAGCAAAAGATTAATTCAATTACTGTTACTGTAATAGTAAAATTACAATCCTTTAACGATTTGTCTACTAATAAATAAAGTCATTAAAGTCAAATAGTCTTTTAAAACTAATTGAAATCAATAGTCAAATATAGTAAGACTCAAATATTAAATCCAGCTTGTATGAACAGCGCCTACCCCCATTATTCATGAAAATCTCAATAATACTGAATAGTATCAAAAATAGATACGAATTCACATAGCATGCACAAAACACCACCATAAATCTTAATATCTAACATGCACAATAAGTATGGGTATAATAAAACACAATGTATTTATTAAATCAGGTAGCAGCACTCCGACGACGCAGATGTGCCTAGAATATATTCCATTTAGCAAACATTATCAATTAAATATCTGTTGCACTAATGGTAAAACTATATCCGTAACAATGAATTAAACGATTAACGTACTTAAATGCATTTTAAAGCCATAATTATTTAAAAGGAGATACGCCACCCCACATCGATATTGTTACCGTAGATTTTACCTTAAGCAGGTTATTCAAATTAAGCAAAGGTATTGTCAATCTAACTTGAACTTTATACTGAACACTATAGGTAACGACAAGGTAATTGTACCTATATAAGCAGCGTAACGCACGCGCATAATACATTATGAAAAGAAATCACTATCGTTTGCTATATGGAATTTAAACACTCCGTCTTCATAAATCCTGTGAACAGAAAGGATTAAACACACAACACCCTATTTTATCCTAACATAATGAATCCCTACGTAATTCCTATCTATCACGACAAATAAACTTTAAAAACTCACATAAGCGTTCCTGAAGGTGCACGTCGCTCTCGTGAGGTCTACCCGCAGGAGCCGTCGAAGGGGAAAAAAGTCTCGAAAACGTTATGCATCTCCTTATATTACCTCATCTCGTTCATGAGAACCCCTAACATCACGCGATCAACTCCTGTTCCATCATTCTCGAGGGAAAACCATCGATTGGTCAACTAGCTGAATCTGGCTTCTCATTGGTCTAGAATAACTTTCCGATCTCCTACTCAACACCAGATGTCTCTCCGATGTCTATCCCATTAAAGCCTGACTAAAATAAATAGACACCTACACAAACAAGATTGTTTCGTCCTTAAACATTTCTCATTTTAGTAGGGTAGCCACGCGCATAACATTTTTTCAAATACCCGCCAAAGGCAGCGATGCAGCTACTGCTTTGCAATTGACCACTTGCGTCAACTAGACTCAACGCTCACGTCTAGTATATCTTGACGTCGAGACTCGTACTAGCATTACACAACTAGAGACCCGTCCTACACTGGTTCGTTAAGGTGACTTGGTGTTCAAGTTAGTTTCAACGTTGTAAATGACAGCCTGACTCCACACTAACCTTGCAATTTCAGATGGCTACGTATTTCGCTACTATATGGACATAATGACAACCTTTCTACGCGGTCGGATTATTTACTAATAGTTTAAATACTCGACACCAGATGTCCATACTTGACCTTTGCAACTTGAGAAATGCTAATAATATAAAGCAGGAAACCGTTGTCCAAGCTTATTCAAATTACAAAAGTAGCACTACTCTTAGGAAAATGAAAATAACTTGAAATTCAAAAGATTGGTGATATTCATTATAAATAATCGAACTTTTTTAGACTTAATTTAAACGCCATCTGTTTACAATGAGAGTCTTCATTGATGATGAACATTTAGAATATATAAATCAGCTTTTACGAAGCCAAGAAGCGTTCCTGAAAGCTTAGAAGCTTTCCTGAAGCTGAGAAGCTTCCCAGAAGCCTTCCTCTGAAGTTAAGAAGCTATACTGAAGCTTAGAAGCACATCTAAAGCTTTACCGAAGCTTAGAAGCTTTCATGAACTTTTCACACGAATGACGGATGTCGATCTGTTACACTACGGAACCCTAAAAACTTCGTTTGATATACGTGCGGAAGTGTCATTTTCACTCGTCCCTAGTCTTGTCTCGGGACTCGTGCGAAATGACAAACCTTCCGCACTTGCATCAAAATGTACTATTAATTTCATGTTCGTATTTATTACGATTCTAGAGCCACATGGCCAGACTCATACCGTAACAACCTCTGCAGTGCTTACGACGAATCTGTCTCCAAAAATGTCAAATAGAACTAAGAAAATATGAATGACCCCTCCTCTGCATGTCGTCGGGGCTCCAAGCTCGTGTCTCATTTTGATGCAAATGTTGATATTTCTATGAAAGCCCCCGCCGCTCGTTAGCTGCCGCTGGCGACTCGCCAGCCGCGGCGGGCGCGCTCGCGGATGCCACTCCTGACGTATCCAAGGTTAGATTGGGATCGTACTTGTCGGTGGCTTTATTTTACATTACTATGGCTAACAAGAATACGACCTGCATGACAGTAAGCAGACACGCTTTTTATATGAGGTTTCGTTGTATTTACACAGCGCATACTCGGGAGCTATGGTGCACTTACTCAACACCAGTGAACAATGACCCACCACCAAGGACCAACACACACCAGAGGGCCTACTCCAAACATCGAAATCCGAACTTCGCATCGTGCTGTCCCTTTCAGTTACATGGTGTATAACAAGAGAGGGAAAGGGACGGCACGATACGAAATTCGGATTTCGAAGTTCGGAGTAGGCCCTTAGGAACACAACTCCACACACCTACACTACAAAGCAAATAGTGGTGTTATTATGGCTGCAGTTTTCTGTAAGGTACTTCCCCAGTTGGGTTGCTATTACACATGAGTGAGATGATATTTCCCCGCGCCCTGCCTGTGTTGTGTGGATACAGCTACGAGTACAAAAGGTTGGCTACATATTTTGACTACGCGTTATCGAAAGCAGAGCGCGTCATTATAATGACAATTCTTCTTAATTATAACCGCAACGTATTCCGGAATCGAGACCGAGCTGACCACGAGTTGCTACTACTTACACCACCATATGTTGGTTGCTCAAGTGGCTAGAGTTAGTAAAATTTTTGAGGGCAAAATGGTTATACTAGACACACACATTATTAAAAATATTGCGTAGCTCGAAAATAAAAGCACCGACGATATTTTCAAACATAATCCGAACAAAAATAAAGCGGGTCGCAATAAAATTGCGTAAACCCGACGGCATTAATTTCTTTATTTACACTGTACGTACCGAATACGAAAAGTGGTTCATAAAAGAATTATGTATTTACACTTAAGCAAGTACCTGCTGATCGGCTTTAAGGAGACGTTTTAAATATTTTTTTCTTCTCCTGTACTTTTTTTCGCGACTTACGCAATCATGAACTCTAATATAAATACATCCTTTATTTCTTCTGTAAAAAGTTTATCTAGTCTATTGCCCAAAAACACACTCCTTACCGTACGTTAATGAAAAATTAAAGCAGAGTTGGGTGCCATAGACTACTACAAATACTATGTTTAATAATCATTCTTTGGTGCGTTCAAGTGAAACTTTTATGATTAAAATCAGTGCTGCCAACTTAACGCAACCTTGCTATAATTTTTATGTATTCATTAATGCATAATATACTATTTACTAATATAAATACATACATTTATCATCTTTTTTGTGTCGTTTAACAAGTTTTATCTATTTTCGGATATATTTATGAAAACGAATTAAGATTCGATCCGGATTTGAATTCAGATTAGGTGGGATGCCAAGTCTAGCAAATAAATAAAAAAAACAACAAAGCATAAACAAAGTGTCATATAATTGTGTTTTCCCACCAAATTCTTAATTGAAAACGAAAACATTCAAGCTGATAAATGATTATATTACTTAAATAAAACGATTTTTTTGTGTTCATGAAGATGTGTAGGTACGTTGATTCTTTTAAAAATCCACGTAGAAGTTATATAGCATTACAGAGCATTACTGAAGAAATTGCGTGGGTAAGTTGCACAATTACTAAGGGGAAATATGATGCATGAAAAGTCAGAAAAATACTTACTTTTTATTTGAAATAAGTCGTAGAAAAAGTATTGTATGCAACGGTGTATAACTGGTATAAAAAGGCTCGTGGTGTCTTTACTTGCGATGTTCGCCAAGGCTCACATCGCAACCCACACCACTCGCCTTTTTATACCCTTCTAATACACCAGTTGCATAATATACTATTATATTATTACTATTATATATACTATCAGATGGACTATCCATCGGCCGTGAGACAGTCCCTTGTGTCAGTACATAATTATATACTTACAATAATAAATTCCATATACTTTTGAAAACTTGGATGAAATTAGGACCGTTATCATAGTCCAGACCTTTATTATGTCCCAAATGTGGTGGATATATTTCTTCTCTATCGTGATGTTGTAATGTTTCATATAATTATATTTCATTTCATTTTAATATTCTCGGATTGATTTAATCATATACTTGTAAATTATTGACCAAGTGAAACGAAGGTCTCTATTTTAGCTTCGACAAAAATGCTTCGTATGTCCGGATTTCCGTATTTCCGTTTGTACTCGTCTACAGGTCGCAATTCTCAACCGATTCTCGTGAAATTTCGTGAGCAGGTTGGATAAATATACAGATTTTTTTTTGTCGCATAAGTTTTTGGAAATAAAAAAAAAATTGTTCAACGGTTTGTTCTCCTCTACAGGTTGCATTTCGCAAGCGATTCTCGTGAAATGTTGTGAGCAGGTCCGGTAATTGTACAAAATTTTTGTCGAGTCATTTTTTGGAGATTTTCAAAAACAATTTTTATTTCAATGATTTTGTAAGTTTCTGCATCCAAATTTCGATTTTTTTCTCCTCTACAAGTCGCATTTTTCAACCGCTTCTCGTGAAATTTTGTTAGCAGGTTCGATATTCATAATTGATCTTTTTTATAATGTCAGATTTTGGAAATGATTAAAATACTCACTCACGAGGTCTACAGCTCACAGAGCCACTTAGTTACGTATGTCCAGGAATACAATTCTATTACAGTAAATTAATCCTTAATGCCAAAGAACGGCCTCTTAACGAGTGTTCAGCGATAAATCAACGACTTTCTACAGACGAACAAACACAATTAAACGTAAGCCGATTGCATTAAACATTATTTCGGACTCTGAACATTCTGGAACATCCCAACGTTTTATTAGCTATTATGAGTGCGTTCGTTCAGGTCTCAGCTAAGCAACCGTTGCCTGGGGCTAAACAAAACGCATTTGGCACAATAATGTGTGAATGCGACGCACTGACAATCATGGGTTGGTATTTTTAGAAGAAAAGGCACTAAACGGACAAGGTGTCTAGAACACTGTCAACCGTTTTTAGGGTTCCTTAGCCAAAATGGCAAAAATGGAACCCTTATAGATTCGTCATGTCTGTCCGTCCGTCCGTCCGTCCGTATGTCACAGCCGATTTACTCGGAGACTATAAGCACTACAATTATGAAATTTGGTAGGAAGGTGTATTCTACATAAAAGTGACGTGAAATTACAAAAAATATAAAATTTGGGGGGTTCACTCCATACATGTAACCGGTGGATGAAAAAAAATTTCAACGCCCATTGTCGTGTGGGGTATCGATGGATAGGCCTTTAAAAATGATATGAAGGTTTCAAAAAAACTTGTCCATTTAAGTCAACCGTTGGTGAGATATTAGCTGTTAAATTCATAGAAAGTGTCTCCCCCCTCTAATTTCAAAACTATAAAGTTTAAAATTCTGAAAAAATTGAAGTGGTGTGCATTAGTAAATACTTTCAACGATTTTTAGTTTGAACAATATAGGTTTTACGATTTTTGAGTTTTCGCTAAAAAACTGTCTTGCCCAAAGAAAAAGTCGTAAGTACCGTGAGTTCCCTATGAAGATACGACTTTTTTAGATTCAATGTATTGGATAGTGATTTTAAATATGGACTAGTAGGTGTTGGTATGGAACCTTTCATTGTGCGTGGTCCGTGGTCTTGGCCGGTTTTTTTTTCAAACTTCTACAGTACTTTTGCACGGTGACAAAACTTGTCCTGATATATTTGCAGACATGGTAAATATCCCGTTATTAATCGTAATTCTTCGTAATACTTCAAATCTTTTAGAGCTTGTCCTGGACTGTTAGATAAAAGAAATAGGTAGGTACTGCATAGCCCTGCAAATCCGTACAATATTTATTGCCTAACTACTACAGACGATTTTGTATGACAATTCTGCCACTAAACAATACAAAATACTATCTAGAGAGATAAACTACGAATATCGTTCATTCGATCAGGATTAATTTGTGTTAGCGTTTGATAGATACCGGGCACTCATAGAAAAGGATACTGTAGACGCCGGTGCCGGTGATGATGGAACTCGACGACTCAAATAAAACTTCGATGTAAAGTTGACTGTATAATTTCAATAGGTGCTGATTTACAAAATAGCTTGGCCAAAAGAGGTATGTGCAAAAGTGGTTGTATGTAAGAACAAAGAATAGGTAATGACGAGCAAGATTCGATAATTTGAGTTAACGTGTGTTACAATGGTAGGGATAAAGCGTATGTGAAGCGTTGCTATTGGTGGCTTTATAAAAGCCGCTCTTATACTAACCGTGCCCGACGGGGGCGTTTTGCTACTGCATACTAAGTTATTATATATAAGTATGTATAAAATTAAATAAGAGTTGCGTTCGCAACAGATACTGAAGATGAAACTGCCTAATTTATCTGAATGCCGTCCGATTTCCGGCGCACGCGGACCCAGTTGGGGCCGCTCTAAAATAAACCCTGTTTATTTGTTGCCATAAATCCGACGAATGTGCTTAGAATGGTGTGGGCCGGAAATCGAACCCGTATCCTTGGCACTGGAGCACCAAACTTGCTAATAAATTGCTTGATGCTAACCACACAAAAGTGCGTTTATTATATAACTAGCAGCGCCCTGCGGTGTTACCCGCGGATAAAAGGTAGCCTATGTCCTATTCTGATGTCTAAGCTACAATACTGGAAAGTTTCATAGAGATCCGTTCAGTAGTTTTTGAGATTAAGCGGAACGTACATCCATCCGCACAAACTTTCACGTTTATAATATTATTAGGATGTAATTTAATTTGACATTTATAATCATCACTCAATAACGTTTTGCATTGCGGGCACTAACCACGACCAAACAAAAATTATAAATAATTAAACTTATGTACACTTTAGTTATTTATATAAAAAAATACATATTTAAGTAACATTCTTTGTGTTAAATGTCCGTTATATAAGGTAAACGTGCCAATGCCTGGTACCTATTGGTCACCTCTGTCACTGTGACTATCACTCTGACACACTGACATAATATTGAAAGTGCCATGCATGCCATAACGGGTTCGTGTCGAGCACTGGGCCATTTGACCTTAGTTACCTATAATTGAAAGTAAACACAAAAATATTCTTTAAACAATTCAAACATATTGAACGTAATGGTTAGAAAAGTATGATACTTTAGATATACTTATTCACAAGACATCTTTACTTGAATGGTAACTATAATTTTAGTAATTACGAGTACAGAGATGTTCGTATAATAAATCCGAGCTCAACGGAACATTTTGAACATAACAAATTACACCAACACGAAAACCATGAAAGCTTCCTTATAAAATTAGCAATAAATTAAAGAAGGGAAGTTAGTGCCCGTCACTATTAATCTCCCGTTTGGCAAACTTACAATTTATACGTCTTGCAAAAACGTGAAAATTTTACCGGACAGCGCTCGACAAATACCACAGACATTAGGGGGTATGGCTTAAGTGAAAAATTCATTGGTTTTATATGCACGCGCCGCTACCCGCTTAGTTCCGAGCGAGCACTCAGGTTACTACATTCAACCGGTATGCGGTATTTTTTCTGACAGCATATTGACGTGGTTAGACTTGATTTCTTTATTTATCGATATAGGTACGTACTGTCAGAAAACGTAGCTTGACTCCATTGAGGTGAGATTTTAGAAAGAATACAATTAAATGAAATGAAATGAAATGAAATCATTTATTCTTCAATTTAGGCATGTTACATGCACTTATGAATGTTAAAAAAACTACCACCGGTTCATAAAATAAACCTCTGCCTCGAGAAGAACCGGCGTAAGAAACTCGGCGAGGTGTCATTTTTTCAAAACAATATACAATTTATATAAAATAACAGTATCATAATACTACAGAATTCAAATGCTACAATATAAACATACATACATATTTTTTAATATTAAAGACAAAATATTTCTGTGTTAGATTACTTGTGCGGGACGCTATCACTACCAAACACAACAAACAATGAATGTAAGATTAGCCCCCAAAGGACTCAGATTTTATTTTAGGGTGATGAGGTTATGTGGGTTGGCTTGATCCTGGTTCCGCTACTGAATTTAGCTCTTAGGAAGGACGCCTAGTTTTCGCAACCCCAACGCTCTGTACTACACCACTCCCTCCCGCATGAGTACCGCCATGAGCACAAATAAACCGATTAAGCGTTAATCCCCGCGCTCGCCTCGTTACGGTTTACATGCTAACAGCACAACGGTTGATCCTTATCATTAATATAATATACATCAATTCGTAATACCCGGTAGTTCCAGGTACAAGATCAATTTCTGATTTCAGGCTTTGAGATAAGTGTGTCCCAAACAAACTTCAAAAGTAAACAACCGGTCAAGTGCGAGTCCGACTCGCGCACCGAGGGTTCCGTATACAGATTTGTACCGGTTCCAACCCTAATTCAGGAAAATCTCAACAACATGGTGTAGAAACTGAACGCCACGGGTACAGCGCCATCTATCGGCGATTTTTGTTAAAAATTTGAGCGACTGAATAACTTAGGTTTTTTAGGGTTCCGTAGCCAAAATGACAAAACGGAACCCTTATAGATTCGTCATGTCTGTCCGTCCGTCCGTCCGTTTTTAAGCGAAAACTCAAAAACCGTAAAACCTATATTGTTCAAACCAAAAATCGTTGAGAGTATTTACTAATGCACACCACCTCAATTTTTTTCAGAAATTTAAATTTTATAGTTTGGAAATTAGAGGGGGGGGGACACTTTCTATGACTTTGACAGCTAATATCTCACCAACGGTTGACTTTAATGGACAAGTTTTTTAGAACCCTCCATAT
Source organism: Epiblema foenella (assembly GCA_963556455.1). Classification (NCBI taxonomy): domain Eukaryota; kingdom Metazoa; phylum Arthropoda; class Insecta; order Lepidoptera; family Tortricidae; genus Epiblema; species Epiblema foenella. Next base: position 13,493,226 of record OY747116.1, on the reverse strand, counting down.
CATTTTTAAAGGCCTATCCATTGATACCCTACACGACTATGTGCGTTGAAATTTTTTTTTTCATCCACCGGTTACATGTATGGAGTGCCCCCGCTAATTTAATATTTTTTTGCAATTTCACATCACTTTTATGTAGCGGTTCATAGAATACACCTTCCTACCAAATTTCATAATTGTAGTGCTTATAGTCTTCGAGTAAATCGGCTGTGACATACGGACGGACAGACGGACGGATGGACAGACATGACAAACCTATAAGGGTTCCGTTTTTGCCATTTTGGCTACGAGACCCTAAAAAGGGCTTCCCGAGCTAGTGAAGTGAAAAGTAAATTGATCAACCCACGAAATGCTGGTCGACCAATCGAGTATCGTCCGGCGAGCACACTTTTTATCTGAAAATAATAGTAGGGGTTAATGACGCGGCGTACGCTGCGCTAAGTGCCGTAAACGGCGTATTGCGGGTTAAATCACGGTCCGCGCGGCACTTACACTAAAGTAGGGTTAACTCACGGAATTATACGCAATAAGGCCCAAACTGCATGTTCGTGTTTTTGCTTTTAATTTACCTATTTTATTTTATGGTTTGACTTCATATAATAGAACTTCAAGTGGTAGGACAACTGCAATACCCTAACAGGGTTTTCATGTACCTACTGATTGAAATGTTGACATCTTTTGTATTTAATGAACATGGTTGCAGTAAATAAATAAATAAATAAATAGGACTCAGCGGAATATTATTTCGCTCACATTTTTATCACCTACCAAGTAGAAGGACGCAGCCATAACACCACTAATCTCTATAGGTTTCCCGAAGGAGCAAGGTCACCAGAGCTTTCTTCTGGAGTCTAAATCGTGCTAACATCAGCAGGTAAACTTGAATGTTAAATTCGTAGAAAACAAGTTATACAAATTGTATCCGTTTTTATAACACTTCAGAATAAATTGAGCCTTATGCGCTCCCAGCTGTTACATCAGCACAAGTGAAGCAATCACCGGCACTTGTGAAGCGCGTCTGCCGACAGATGAGTATGCTGATAACTCGCGAAACGCCATCCATCTTCAACAAATTCACAACTACTCGCCTAATCCCGCTGTTCCATTACCGCAGCCATTAACCATTTTTCCAATCCCGGCGGCGATGAGGGCTGATCCGCCGAAACAAAACTGTTGGCGATGAGTAATCTGCTACAATTTCGCTTCGCGATAATGTATAGCTGTTTTGGCGTGTGGTGCAAGGCATAGAATGTAGCGAGCCGGGGTTAAATTTGAGGATCGATCATGCAGAAGCTCAAAATACAGAGACGCCGCGTCCATTGTCACTTGCCCTCCATGCCGAAAAGTTTCTCTAAAATAGCTTACTAAGGCTAATATAGTGATTTTCAAAAATGGGGAAAATTAGACGAAATTTGAATTAATATTTGATAAACATAACCTTAAAATGTCAAAAATTTCATGCTTTCCCCCGTTTATTAGGGTTTCGTACCAAAATGGTAAATAAGGAACCCTCATGGTTTCACTTTGGTTGTCTGTCTGTCACATCGCTAAATATCTCAATAACTACTTATGTCATCGATTTGAAATTTGGGACAGTTATAAAGAAGGGTAATCTAGATGCGTAGAACACGTTTTTAGGGTTCCGTAGCCAAAATGGCAAAAACGGAACCCTTATAGTTTCGTCATGTCCGTCTGTCCGTCTGTCCGTCTGTCCGTCTGTCCGTCTGTCACAGCCGATTTACTCGGAAACTATAAGTACTACAGTGATGAAATTTGATGGGAATATGTGTTGTATGAACCGCTACAAAATTATGACACTAAATAGTAAAAAAAAGAATTGGGGGTGGGGCCCCCCATACATGTAACTGAGGGATGAAAATTTTTTTTTCGATGTACATACCCGTGTGGGGTATCAATGGAAAGGTCTTTTAAAATGATATAAAGTTTTCTAAAAAACATTTTTCTTAAAGTGAACGGTTTTTGAGATATCAGCTCTCAAAGTCGTAAAAAGTATGTCCCCCCCCCTCTATTTTTATAACTACGGGGTATAAAATTCTAAAAAAAATAGAGGTGATGCATGCTAATTAACTCTTTCAACGATTTTTGGTTTGATCAAAGTATCTCTTATAGTTTTTGAGATAGGTTGATTTAACTGTAATTTTGGTTAAGTTATTTGATTCAATGTATTGGATAGTGATTTTAAATGTGGACTAGTAGGTGTTGGTACGGAACCCTTCATTGTGCGTGGTCCGACACGCACTTGGCCGGTTTTTTTTTACTAATTTTTATTTTCTGTGAAAAATGTCAGATTAGGTGGTTCAAAATTTGAAAGCATAGTGAATATATTCTTTATTCTTTATTCTTTAATCCATTGTAGTCATGTTCATAATACATTAAGGTGTTACAAGACAAGTATGGTAGGTACATGACACCCTGTAAGGGCACTCAATAATGTATCTTAAATCTAGGTAATTACATGCTTTTTTTTTTTTTTTTTTTTTTAAATAATTTATGTACTCAATAACAATGAAATCAATATCAAGTGGGGTGCCACATGAAAGGGCTTGATCTAAAACTCCTAGTGTTTCATGGGTGGTATTAAGATATTTCGATCAAGATACGGAAGTGACTATGAAGAAGTCAATTTAAATGGGCCTGATGTAATGTCATCATCAACCTGATCTGGTAATTGAAGCCGGAAGGTAGGCAACGGATGTCGGTAATAAAACAGTGAAGCTTATCCGTGTTTGAGCTTATTGGAATCGTTATGAGATGCACTCTGGTAACGATTCACTAAAAAGTGTGATTTAAATAAATTATTCAATAAAAAAAAAACAGACTCCAAAAAACACTAAAAAGTAAAAAAAAATGCCTTACTTCTAACATGAGACTTTACGCTTCTTATTGAACAATGTAGACGTGCCTATTGTAATTTTTGTAGTCGGTGCCATTTCGTCAACTTTAGACTATTTCTTTGGATGGCACCGGCTCGGCTTCTAAAATTACAATAAATACGTCTGCATTGTTCAATAAGAAGCGTATAGGCATAGGCTCATGTTAGAAGTAAGGCCATTATTTTTTACTTTTTAGTGTTTTTACGAGTCGGTTTTATTTTTTTATATTAATCCAGAAGAAAAATCATAAGATTCATAAGCTCAAACTTTCATCGCAGGGTTCAAACCGATTATAAGTTTGCGGAAACCCTCCTTATACAACTTCTCCAAACGCAAGAGCCCAAACTTATCTAGCCGCGCGTCCCTTGTGGCCCACGCCAAGTGCTAACTTTAAAAAGCTTTCACAATAATCGTGCGATATAACACTGATATTTCAATGGCCACTTGTCAGCGATCCGGTGCGGCCCGGCCCCGGCTGCGCAAGGCTCTCATTTTAATGGTACAAGAATTGATACCCAAATGGGCGTAATTGGTACCCAAATTACACGCTGGAAAGGTTCGCATCGAATGGTTTTCATTTTATTTTTGTGTGCATTTTACGCTCGAGAGGTTAAACAGGGGTCGCGTTTTGTATATTGTTGTTATTGTTCCGTGAAATCATAATAATGATGTTCGACGACGGGCCACTTACGAGGTCGACTTTTGAGTTCTCAACTTATCTGTTTAAACTTTCTGCATTAAACAATAGCATTTCATTATTAATTTGACCCCGAATGTGACTTTATTTCAATTATGTACTCTTAGGCTCGGTTTTATAAAGATCCGTTAGACCTTATGTCAGTTTGTTATGTCAAAAAATGTACTAAGTTACTGAAATTTGATCTGACATTTGGTCAAACGGATCTTTATAAAACCCGGCCTTATTAATCCCGGGAAATCCCGCGTTCAATTAAAATAAATAATATTTTTTGGTGGTTGTAACCACTCTTAGTTAGGTACTCCTGCGAAGTTTAGGTAAATAGGCACTACCTAATCCGAGCTCTGGTAATAAGTCCTGCTCGACTTCCAGCCCGCTACTGCAATATTCATATTCGAATCGTATTGGTTATTTCGCTCTCGCTTGTGTTAGCGTATAAAAATGAAAGGGTTGCTCTGTAAACGTATCATGCTTTAGATTCAATGTTGCCGAATGCAGACTATGCAGAGAATCTGATGTTTTTACAAAAGCATTTTTTTGTGAGTATCTCAAAAATTTCATGAGGTAGGGATAGCTAAGTATACTAATAAAGCATAAGCATAATGGATAAAGTATAATTTTGCACTGATACTAAAATCCAGTAATATGCTATAAATTTATATATCAAAGAAACAAAACGAAATAATAGTAGTTTATCTACCCCCTTATAGTAAATCTAATTTGCTCAAACCAGTGTACGTAAGGACCAGTTTTACAATATATCGCGCCGGCCTAGGATAGAGATGACCATAATAGCATCGAAAACGGTATCGTTAGGGCCATCTCCGCACATAGCGATACAGCCTATATTATATTTAAGATAAACCTCTCATCGCTGTCGGCGATTACAAAAGCGCAATTAGCGAGCCGCGCTCATCCCGCCTTCATGACTTGAGTGCCCCCGACCACCCGCGCTATTCATGAACCGGTGTCTACTCGTCTCTGTACCAACAGTACGTCTCATTACCCTACATTTCCCACATCATTTACTCATATTAGATACATAGATAGCTACGTTGGCATGCGGCAGCCAAACGGCGGTGCTAGTTTCGAATCTCGGCTCTTATTCGAGTCGGAACTTATATAAAGCATATCATACTAGTGGCTCTGCGAGCTGTAGACCTTGCGAGATTTTTTTTAGTTTTCCAAAAACTGACTTCACAAAAAAATTGTATATATATAATTATCGAACCAGCAGGCGAATCACGTAACTTTATGTACTAACGGTAGATTTTACTGTCAATTTTAAAGTATAAATGTATGAGTTGACAATTAAAATTTGACATTAAAATCTACCTAACTGTAGTACAAAAGTTACATAATTGCCCCGCTGCTCACAAAATTTTAAGAGAATCAGTTGAGAAATGCGACATGTAGAGGAGAACAACCGGAAATCTGGAATGCAGACATACGAATGAATTCTTGTTGATTCTGAATCAGAGACCTATTAGAGGCCAGTTATGATATTTACCATTAGGTATCGTTTTAACAGCATCTAAAGGAATCAAACATCTACGAAGAAATTCGAATATGCTTATGCAGGTAGGTGAAGTCCCTAACGCGTACTAAGCCAGCTTGGGAACTACTGCTACCATGTTCCCATTCCACGTCTAAGTGGAGGTCATAGTTACAGTGGTCAGTTTACTGAACACTCGTAGATGGCTTTGGGAACTACAGCCGACGTCGATCATTTAGAAGTGTTTTCTAATCCTCATTATGCATTAAAAAGAGTTGAGGGTTTTACAGTCTGTCTGCTTTTCAGATTAACGTTTAGCTTGTTGAGTTTTTAGCACATAAAATAATAGGTATTATTTTCCTGAATATCAGTGGAAGCAAGTAAATTAATGGAAGCTGCTTGTTTCATGCATTGTTCAGTATATATTATTAGGGTTCCGTACAAAAATGGTAAAAAAGGAACCCGTGGGGTGTCATATCACTATCATACTCTAAAACGGAGAATTTGTTTTACACGTATAAGTAGGATCACGTATACACACACACACACACACAAACACACACACACACAGTTATGTTTTATATCCAAGAAAACGTAATACGAATAACACTTAAAAAGTTCAATCGCGCTAACTTTTTAAAGAATATAAAATGCGTTCTGAAACTGTATATGAATCTATATTCGTTCACCGTATGAAAAAAACGAAAGACTTATAATAATTAATATTTGCGATCAATATCGCATTTCTTCATTGTATTTTAAGAATAATGAAATATTAATACGATTATAATAATTAGATTTAATATAGGTTTAATATTTTTATACGACTTTAACACGAGTTCGAATTTTATTTTGTTTCGGAACGAGTTTTTCGTTCCCGCTTTTTAGGGGCCTACTACGAAGTTCGAAGTCGAATGACGAATCGACATAGTTTATCTCTCTCTTTTTTGTAACGGAGTGAAAGTGACAGAGAAAATGAAGTTTAAATGTTCCAAGTTTGTATTACACCCGTAGTATGAAAAGATGACCTGTGACTAACCTACGATATGAAAAATTAAAAAGTTAGTCTTCTTCACGCTCGCAGCAAAATTGCATTTTGCTCACTGGTTTCAAGCAGCAAAACCGCCGTGTTTGAGCCACTGAGGTGAAAAAATTATTACATAACATTAATATCAATGTATGTTTTACAGGAAAAATATAACTAACTCTATCTAGTTTTTCTTTTTTTTATCGTCAAACAACATTTCTGTACTAAGTTTGTAATTTAATCACCTTTGCATGTATTTTTGTTTTATAAATTCCTACGAGATTATACACCGGATTGGAACCGGTACACATCTGTATACGGAACCCTCGGTTTTTTTTCCTTCTCTAGAGTATTACTATTATATGTATGTTGTTGATCTTGCTTAAGAGGATGAAAGTCTACAAGATCCCAATGCCGAAGGCTCGATATCGATTGATAATTCAAGTTTATAAAAATCTTAATGTTCGTGTCACACAGAATATTTTTCATCACAATTGCAAAGAAATAAATGCGCAATGAATATTGAAAAGTCCATTTTGTTCATTTTGGCGGAAAGCGCATTAGGCAAAGACTCTTTGGAATACAGCCATGATTTTAGACTCATTTAAAAATAGGTTAATACTGAATAACCTTAAACAGGTTTCTGTGCGCGGCTACTAAATATGTTTTGTCATTTTTTCTCTTTTAATATGAATAAATAAAAAAATAAAAAATATGCATATGATTAAAGATACTACCATTTATGCCCATGGCCGTAATAGAGGCTATCGGAGCACTGTAGGCGCTCATTATGATGAGTATGTAGTCCTTTACGAGAATTACGAGCAACTGCGATGAAAACTAATTTGCGTAGCGACATATGCGGGAATTGTATGAATATTTATGGCACTTTCACATTCATTGCCTCACCTCGGCAACGGTATGAAGACGACAAAATATAGACGAAAACTCCTCGCCACGCTCATTTATTTTATCTCTCTGTCAGACCGAGACTGCTGACTGCGGATATAATCTTGGAGCTTGGATACCTACGTCGGAGCACATTTCATGACACGGTAGTCATTCTTCAATAAAAAAATGTATCATGTTATATGTACGCTCAAGTAGCATTACAAATTGGTTCTTATACGATCAAGTATTTACTATATCCTACTAATATATGTATGTGAATGTTTGTTACTCAATCGCGCAAAAACAGATTATGGTGAAATTTGGTATACGAGTTTATAGCCTGGATTAACGTATATAATTGTATCCCAAAATCATCCCTCAAAGGGATGAAATAAGGAGTAGAAGTTTACGCGGACGAAGTCGCGGGCAAAAGCTAGTCGTCCATGAAACGGATTTCGAATAATCGAATTAGAATTTTTCAAGTATAGAAGAAGTATTTTTTGAATTTTTGGCTCACCCCATCAGGTCTTATGCTTCTACAAACAACTGTAAGGTATTAAAAACCGGCCAAGTGCGTGTCGGGCCACGCACAGCGTAGGGTTCCGTAGTTGCCCGTCCATCATGTCACCGGTCATATGCGGAATTAAGGACCCGTTGAAGGGTTTTCACTGATCTTAGTACTGATGATGTACTTTTTTGAGATGTTGTTTTGTATACATATTTTTGCACTTTACGGTAATGTCTACTTAGCTGTGATAGTTTTCCTTTTAAATTCATCGTATATACTACTGCCATGATTTTTTTCACATGCCTAGTAGCCACCGTTTAGCTGGCAGGGGGGGGGGACATTTTACCATAGCAAAAATTATCATAATATCACGCCAACCGATTCTTTAGTCAAGAAATGCTTTTACCTTATAATATTTTTAAAAGAGCTATCCAACCCGCACGATGGGGTTTGGAAGAAAAAAAATGCACCACCACTTTATCCCTTACAGGGATAAGCTCGCCTTTGTACATATATGTCAACTGTTCTTGTAATTTATGTTATGTTTTACTCATGTACAATAAAGAATTTTACATACATACATACATACTTTATATGTGGAGTGGGGAGGTACCCTAAAAAAAAATTTTCTTACGATTTTATTCTACCGTTTGGTCGGCGTCATTGATATGTATACCTACTCATGCCAAATTACAGCTTTCTAGTACTAACGGTTACTGAGAAAGCGGGAGACGGACGGACGGACATGGCGAAACTATAAGGGTTCCTTGTTTACTAGGGAACCCTAAAAAAGTACTAGTTTGACCACGGTCAGGCTCGTGGTCAACTCGCACTTTCAGCAGTTGTCTCCCGGCGAAAAAAAACAATAGCAATCTCTGGGATCCCAGGGACCAGTAGACAACGGTTAATACCACATTTTTTATGGAAAAATACACTGATAGGAATCGTCTGCATCTATTTTTATTAGCTCTTTTCTATTAGCATATAACTGAAGGTTGTTGGGACCAACCGTTTGGGTGGGCTCGGTGCTCGATCGACGTCAAATACATTCTCACACATTTGCACCTTATTCCTTTGCAGTAAGGCGAAGAATGTATAGATATCTTTGAGCCAGCCAGTACATTTAACGGATTGGGCAATAAGGGCGGGACGTCAGCGGGAATACAGACAGGCGGCCAAATAATGAAGCCTTGGGTTCTCTAGCACGCGCAGGAGGAGGTTTATTGATCACCTAACGGCTAAACCTAAATATGTTGCTCAATTCGGGCTCAATTTCAAAGTAAAATGAATTGATAAATGTGAAAAACTAAACCAAAATATGTTGTTCAATTCGGGCTCAATTTTAAAGTAAAATGAATTGATAAATACGAAAAGCTAAACCAAAATATGTTGCCAAATTCGGGCTCAATTTCAAAGTAAAGTGAATTGATAAATACGAAAAGCTAAACCAAAAAATGTTGCCAAATTCGGGCTCAATTTCAAAGTAAAATGGATTGATAAATACGAAAGACTAAACCGAAATATATTGCTCAATTCGAGCTCAATTTCAAAGTAAAATGAATTGATAAATACGAAAAGCTAAACCAAAATATGTTGCCAAATTCGGGCTCAATTTCAAAGTAAAATGAATTGATAAATACGAAAAACTAAACCAAAATATGTTACTCAATTCGGGCTCAATTTCAAAGTAGAATGAATTGATAAATACGAAAATTAAGTCAATAATTATTGACCGAGTGAAGCGAAGCTTCAGCTTCAACAAAAATAGGAGTCACCTTTGGGATGGCTCGGCTAAGTACCGCACCTGACTCAGTAGATCGCAGAGCCAGGCAGGAGGCTCATTGGCGACTGTACGGTAGTAGGAACTAAGCTGCAAAACTTAGCACATGGACGCCAAGTACCTTCTTTCAAATAAAGAAAAAAAATGAAATCGGTTCAAGTGACAAAGAATTATCCTTGAAAACTACCATACATCCTCGTACTTCAGTCGTTCAAATTTTCAACAAAATTCGCCGATAGATGGCGCTATACCCATGGCGTTCAACTTCTACACCATGTTGTTGAGATTTTCCTGAATTAATAGGGTCGGGACCGGTACACATCTGTGTACGGAACCCTCGGTGCGCGACTAGTTCTTGCAGTTGACCGGTTTTTATTTATTTCGGCCGCATTTTGTAAGTTTCTGCCGGTGAATTTCGGTTTGTTCTCCTCTATAGGTCGCATTTCTCAACCGATCCTCGTGAAATTTTGTGAGCAAGTTAATAATAACATAATAAATAATAATCATAAAATAATAATAATAAATAAAATATAACAACAATAATAAAAAATGGTAGTATAATTTTTTAGTTGTCAGTTTTCGGAAAATTCCAAAAAAAAACTCGCGAAGTCTACAGCTCACAGAGCCACTACTTTATTTACACATCAGAACAGTTATTTACATTGCTGCAGTCTCAGGACTTCCATTTTTACCATTTTTACCATTTGCTGGTGTTTGCGTATCTGCCCGGGCCGTTAAAAGGCTGTATCTTCTTTTATTCCCATCCAGTACCTTTACCATGAGTTTACATGACCGTACTCGCTAGCGACTGCGTAAAAATTTGTATGAGCAAAAGTACAGCGCCTCTGGCGGTTACGCAATAGAACTAAGAATCGGCATTCTAAATCGTTTACGCAGTCGCTAGCGAGTATGGTCATGCAAACTCATGGTAAAGGCACTGGTCGGCCGTGCTAGGACAGGCAACCGAACGGCACAAATCTTCCGTCGAAGACGGATCGGGCGCTCGCTTCTGAATTAACAAATACATGTAAATTCGATTCTCTTGCGATGCTGTCGATCGACTGGCAGTGCAGACGAGTAACGCGGAATTACATTTGCAATCAGATTTCACTTTCAAAAACAGACACTTGATATCTAACACGCATTCAAAACATATATATTAGGTACGCAACTACACTGTAAGAAGATATATTTTCGGTTTGCTTATTTTGAGGCCATGAGTAGGTTAGCGGTTTCTACCACTAGTCGCAAGTGAGTGACGAATAAACTGAGAACGGTTGTGTTCCGTGCCGGGGCTGGAACACAGCACGCTACTAACGATCCCGGGAGAACCGGTGAACGCCGGGAGAGACGTGCTGAACTTTGCAGTAAACGGGTACCTGTCGCGAATCTTGAGTTGTAAAAGATCGGCCACGTCGCACAAAACACTTTCCAGATAATTCTTTCTACTCTCTATAGTTCCATTATTAGTTTTTTTTTTCATTTTTGTTATCTTACTATTCTACTAATATTATAAATGCGAATGTTCAGATGTGTGAATGATTAGATGTTTGGATGTTTGTTACTCAATCACGCAAAAACGGCTTAACGGATTATGATGAAACTTGGTAAACAATGAGTTTGTAGCATGGATTAACATATAGGATACATTTTATCCCGACGCCATCCCTCGAAGGGATGAAATAAGGAGTGGAAGTTTACGCGGACGAAGTCGCGGGCAAAAGCTAGTCTATTATAAATGATAGTGTTGCGTGACTTGCACAAATCTAAATGTACAATAGATTAGGCTTATACATTTGTTCTATTTGTCTAGAATTTACACACTTGCAAAACATACAAAGGTCCTTCTGGCTCGGCTGAAATTCAGTAGAAGTCCCTCAAAAATGACGACAAAAAATCTATATAATTACCGCACCTGCTCACAAAATTTTACTAGAATCAGTTGAAAAATGCGACCTGTAGAGCAGAACAAACCGAAATCCGCCAGCAGAAACATACGAAATCACTGAAAAAGAAAAATATTGTTTCCAAAAACAGACTCGACAAATAAATCTTCGTAATTTTCGAACCTACTTACAAAATTTCAAGAGAATCGTTTGAAAAATGCGACCTGTAGAGGAGAACAAACGGAATTACATAAAGCATTTTGAAGCAAAGACCTTCGTTTCACTCGGTCAATTATTTTATTTTGAATGGCTACTACCTATTTCTTTTAATGACATTTGACAATTACTTAATTATTGCCAGCCTGATGAGAAAATGTTGCTCCTAGAAAATATACCAATTTAAGTGAATTTGAGATATTTAATTAAGTACCTAATTTCTGAGAATGTAAGTCTAAGCATGTTGTTATTTAAGGAAATACTGCAATGTTACAGCATGTATACTTATTACTTTGCTTTGCGACATTTTGCGACTGCGACTGTCATCAGTGCGATTGTAAGTCGCGCGCCTACGCTGACCGCGCGATTGGCCCGTCGATATAAATCATTCGGCGCGGGCGCCATCCATCACGCGATGCTCTGCGGTAAAAGCTCTTTGATAATCTCGTCGCGACTGACAGCCCCTCTAATGACTGCTAAAGGGTGCATGTACCTTTGTTTACTTTAATATCACCTACGCCTAAGATTTGGTTAAGGAATCCTTATTTATTAGTCTCTTTCAGTTCCTGATTAAGGTCTACCCGGGTTTGGAACTGTGTGCCGAAGAGTATTTAAAACCATAAATATGTTTCAAACCTATATACGAATTTGTAGCTCGTTTTTAGAACGTTACAATTTTTAACCAATTATTAAAACCATTTTTCAAGTACTTTTTTTGAGAACGCAGCCTCAACATACAATGTACTTTTGTCCCGATTGTGTTAATACCTATGTATATAATGTTGTTCGTAGGTTTAAAGAGCTTCTCCAATGTCTAGCTCGAGTGCGCGCGGCCGCCGACTGTTCACAAAGCGACCGTGATAGCGGTGGACACGTTCTTTCCGACCGTTTCGATTATCTTACTTCTGACCGACTTTCCATTATTCATTGTGACCATGTCTTGTAAGTCGTCTAGTATCATTCACTTTTGAACAGACATTTAAAGTTAATGGCACCAAAACTGTAGCTGTATCAGTGTTATCTCTATCCTGGGATAGACAACACGAACAATTCGATTGTTTCAGACATATTATATGTGAACATTCCTGCCCGCGACACGCGCCCCGCGCCCGCGACACGCACACAGCGTGTCGTTTCTCTAACTCGTCCGGATATTAAAACATTGAAGGAATAACACCGAGAACGTGACAATCAACACAATAAGCACACACTTAGCGTTTTTGCGAGGATAGGGCATGTGGCCACGACCAACACAAGCATAACTTCTCTTGTTACGCTATCGACGTCAATTATCTGGCTAAGGCAGACCTACTTTTGAAGTCTATAGTCGGGTATATCTCTGTGGATGCTGACTACATTTCAAGTGCTTTAGTATTTTTCTGGACAATACCGCCATCCGCCTGGTTAGTCTACGTTTAGGGGCCCCAACAAACCAGCGACATCGCTTTCAATGCGGTGGCATGGCCGACAGCCTAGGCCACCACGGCCTTTCATGCGTCTGAAGCACTGTCAGTGGCAAACTTCCGGCAGTCCTAGAGCCTAGCGGTTTGGCCAGAAACGACGGCAAAAGGCCCGACGGAATGACACCTTTGCCTTGGAGTATGGGTCGGCCGCTTGTTTGGGACGCTACTTGCGTTGCTACCCTGGCACCCTCCCATATTCCAAGCAAAATCGCTGCTGGTGCTGCGGAATCCGCGGCTACAAACAACAAGTGCCGCAAATATGCCGCCCTAGGAAGGGGCTACATGCTTGCGGAGCTTGATATTGAAATTTGGGGCCGTGAGGGCCAAGCGCGTTTCAACTTTACTATAAAGATTTCTCGAAGCGCCGCATAGAGGCTTCTGGTGACCAGCGGGCTGGCCACTATTACACTCAGCGAATATATATTTCCAGTGCAGCGAGGCAATACAGCCAGCCTTCTGGGCACCCTACCAATTGCCAGCGATTTAGGCCAAGTTTTTTATTTGTAATTTTAATTTTATTTAGTACTTATGTATGCCCTTAATTAGCTCTAATGACTCTCACGGATTTTGGGGTGGTGCATTCGTACATTTCTTAAAATAATTAATCAAAAAATGCTAACATAGGTATGTTTAGATTGAATGAAAGGCTGCAACATTTTGCTGATTCTGAAATATATGCTTTAAAACTTATACAGGTACAGGATATGAGCATACTGATTAAACAGCCATGTACGTAGTTCTACAAATGCGCAGTGTATTTGATTATAAATTCAAGCCTTCACTCGGCTGCTTTGCTATGCATTACTGCTCTCGACGGGAATCGAGGGCTATAAGCGACCCGAGCGAGCAGTGGAGAGGCGGACAAATGACGCGCGCTCGTCGCCGTATCCCAAAAACACGGAATCCGATTGCGTTAAAGATATAATGAAGACGTTTTCTATTGATCCAAGGTTATTTCAAAATCAAAAATAAAATCAAAACATTTTATTCTGCAAATAGGCTTCAAGGGCACTTTTACAAGTCAAAATCTATCTATATCAAATTAAAATAATACAATAATCAAAGTATCATTAACTAAATGTAGTGTTACATGTCAAATAAGACTAAGAAATTAATAACAATCGAGATTGGTTAGAGATGTATAAGGTCTCTAAGCGTCAAGATAAAAGGTAATAAGGTAGGTAAACTAGTCATAATAAAATATTGTGAAATATATCTCTAAGCGTCAAGACGAAAATAATAAAATCTAATAAATAAATATCCTCAGAGATGTATAAGGTCTCTAAGGGTTAGTCTAAAAATAAAATCAAATGAGAACAGAGCGAAGTCTCTCATTTATTGTATGTTGTCAAAGAGCTAGCCTTGTACGGAACCCTACTATGCAATTCACTAAGCACCTTTCTCACCTGTCACCTCACAGCTCACCCGGAAACTTTGCTTCCGGCTTTGGAAACTGTCAAATGTCATTTGACACTTTTTGACAGTTTCCATATAAAACCGGCCAAGTGCGTGTCGTACCACGCACAATGAAGGGTTCCGTACCAACACCTACTAGTCCACATTTAAAATCACTATCCAATACATTGAATCCAAAAAAGTCGTATCTTCATAGGGAACTCACGGCACGTACGACCTTTTGTTTGGGCAAGACAGTTTTTAAGCGAAAACTCAAAAACCGTAAAACCTATATTGTTCAAACTAAAAATCGTTGAAAGTATTTACAAATGCACGCAACCTCAATTTTTTTCAGAATTTTAAACTTTATAGTTTGGAAATTAGAGGGGGACACACACTTTCTATGACTTTGACAGCTAATATCTCACCAACGGTTGACTTAAATGGGCAAGTTTTTTAAAAACCTCCATATCATTTTTAAAGGCCTATCCATCGATACCCCACACGACTATATGCGTTAATCTTTTTTTTCATCCACCGGTTACATGTATGGAGTGCCCCCCTAATTTAATATTTTTTGTAATTTCACATAACTTTTATGTAGCCGTTCATAGAATACACCTTCCTACCAAATTTCATAATCGTAGTGCTTATAGTCTTCGAGTAAATCGGCTGTGACATACGGACGGACGGACGGATGGACGGACGGCCGGACAGACATGACGAATCTATAAGGGTTCTGTTTTTGCCATTTTGGCTACGGAACCCTAAGAAGCAGTGGGTTGTATCGCGAATACAACCGTAATTTATATTCGGTGGATGTCTAATCTTCTTACGTTGCCAACATATTTATTTTCGTCACTAATTAGAATAGTCATCAATGTAAAATAAACCCAAACATAATTAAATACAGTGCAAATAGTGATTTAGTATTTCGTTGATAACTACATATATGAATACGTTTGTTTTATTTGCTTGAACATGCCATAGAAATACCATAATGATTAGAATCAAAGTGACATCGACGAGTTGTCGAGGCGAAGATTGCCGAGCGGAGTCGAATAATGCCGAGCACGAGGCTTATATTCACAAGGACGTATCGAAAATCTATCTAAGATGAACAAGTCACAGCCTGACCTCCGATAATGAATAGTTGTTACGAATCCCGGGGTCAGGATATGGTAAGGACGTGTATGGAAAGGCGAGTCTGCTCAGGTTGTGAATATGGTGGTATTTGACAACTCGTATTTTGGCTTAAAATGTCAACCGTATTTCAGGAAATAACGACTACTGTCTATGAGAATTTCTATGAAATATGAGCCTTAGCGACATTGGTCAATTTGGCTGCCAAGGTCGACTTTAATTGATGTGCAACTTTACCCTTATTCTCGCTTAGATAATAGTAGATTGTATGACAAGGGTCTAAAATGAGCCATATTACCACGAGATAGTTATTTTCCCGAACGAAGTGAGGGAAAATAGTTCGAGGGGTAATATGGCTTTTAGACCAGAGTTATACACTCTGCTTTTCACTTCGATTGCGAGAAAATAAATAAACAAAGGTTAACCCACCCAAAATTAACAATAGATTCCACGGCGAAGATATATACTTTTGCAGCATGATTTTTTTTCTATACTCCTTTGACACACAAAACATAGAGACTGCGGTTCGCGCGCAACATTCACGCGCGAAAAAAAGCTAACTGACATTCTATTGAGCGCTTCAAAGTGTTGCTCGAACGATTTAACCACTTTTTTAATTATTGTGAAATAGGGACTACTACAAACTTAATCTTTAGACTCTTTAGAAAAATTAACTATGTTTCCTGATTGGTCGATTTTAGT
The DNA here is from genome assembly GCA_963556455.1 of Epiblema foenella. Lineage (NCBI taxonomy): Eukaryota > Metazoa > Arthropoda > Insecta > Lepidoptera > Tortricidae > Epiblema > Epiblema foenella. Next base: position 13,477,132 of record OY747116.1, on the reverse strand, counting down.
AAAGCTGTATTCTGGTTGGTTAATACCCAATACCAAATATTTTTTTAAGAGTTAAATTAGTGTTCTGTGATTGGTGGATTTAATAGGTGAAGTATTTTGATTGGTCAAATTCAAATATTTTGTAAATCATAAATATGTATTCATATTTTCCCTAGGGGTTAAATGTACTACTTTAGCCCCGCTTAACAAGTCTAATATGACACACTTTTCGAGCATGAGAAGTGAAAAATATGTTTTTGCATGCTACCATTAAATGTCGCACTCCTATACGCATTTGTAACGAAAATACAATAGTTGAAAGTTTTGTTACATCTCATACAAGCTTCCAACAAAGAAGTATCCACTTGAAAAACAATATTTTTTTGTCAATTCCAGATCATGTTTGGAAAATGACCTGACAAGTTGGCCCTTAACGTTATACCCCAAAATCCGGTTTTAGAATCCTCTAAACCCGTTCAAGTATGTATAATATTATCATACAGTAATATGTTATCCAAGAAGAGTGAACAAGTTTTTAAAGAATCGACAAGTTACTATAATATCCATCTAGTTTCAGACGTCCACACACGCCAACTTGAATGAATATCATAAAAGCAAGTCGCAAAGTTGAAAATGCTCAGTGCACTAGCTCGCTAACACCGAAAATAGGTCAAAGCTTTAATTATAATCAGGTTGCCCATCCCTACGCCCAGGCACAGGTGTTCTTAAGAATATTCTTTGCGAAATTATACCTGTCAGGCGTTGCGAACTCATTGGTATTAAACACGGTGATAAAGGCTGACGACCGCTGACATTAAACGCGGCTCGATCCTAAGTAGGTTGACGATCCCTGCATCTCGTTTGAAGGGTTGTTCGTGATGAGTTTAATTATTGTTCTAGCCGTGGTTACTTAAGGCTCTATTCTACACGTTTTAAGGGCGCTCGTGACATGATGATAACATAGATACACTTCAAAATCAGTCTACTTTTGTGAGTGCTTAACGTCACTGACTGTTTCAAGCTTGAGAAAAGGTAGTGTGCATATTTTTATTACTAGTGGCTCTGTGAGCTGTAGACCTCGTGAGTGAGTTTTTTTATCATTTCCAAAATCTGACATTATAAAAAAGATCAATTATGAATATCGAACCTGCTAACAAAATTTCACGAGAAGCAGTTGAAAAATGCAACCTGTAGAGGAGAACAAACCGAGATTCGGAAGCAGAAACAAAATCTTTGAAATAAAAATTGTTTTTTAAAATTTCCAAAAACTGACTTGACAAAAATAATCTGTATAATTACCAGACCTACTTACATAATTTCACGAGAATCGTTTGCGAAATGCGACCTGCAGAGGAGAACAAACCGTTGAACAAATATACATTTTTTTTAATTTCCAAAAACTTATTCGACAAAATAAATCTGTATATTTATCCAACCTGCTCACAAAATTTCACAATAATCGGTTGAGAAATCCCGACCTATATAGGATAACAACCCGAAATTCGCCCGCAGAAACATACAAAATCATTGATAAACAAATTGTTTTTGGAAATATCCCAAAACCGTCTTGACAAAAAATTTCGAAGCTGCTCACGAAATTTCACGAGAATCGGTTGAGAATTGCGACCTGTAGACGAGAATAAACGGAAATCTGGACATATGAAAGCATTTTTGTCGAAGCGAAAGCAGAGACCTTCGTTTCACTCAGTCAAAAATGTAAAGCACAAATAACACACTATTATATCCTTATAAATCTTCCGCAGGCACGGTACAACAAGTTTTGGAAGGAGACACAGACACGCCCGAATTCGCCTCAAGTTGATGACATTAGCGTCTCCCGATCGTTCGAGCTCCAGCATTCCGCTGTATTCACAGAACACATCAAATCATGACATCCATTTTGCTTCGCGAGCCTGGGCTGTATAAAAACGCGATTGTCAATTCTCCTGTCTATCACGTCCAATTATCTTGGAGAAGGCTCGCTCTAGCTCGTCTATGAAACGGGAAAACAGGTTGGATTTCAAATGGCGCTTACGGCTGTTATATCCGCGCTGGAAACTCGTCCTGGGACAGATAATGATCAGCGTTCGGGAACCAAGATTCCACAAAACAAAAATAATGCTGTTTTAAGGAATCGTTGAATTTTAATTACTTCATCTTGTGTTTTATATAAAACATTTGATTTGTTTGCGGTCCGGAGCCGGGCAGCGGGTATGTAATCATCTATATTGGAACCCTGTAAAGTGAGTCGGTGAAATCGGATTTCGGGAAATTTCCGATATTGCCTAAAGTTTCACCATTACTTAGGAGTTTTTAGAACGTAGGTATTTTGCTTACAAACGAACCAAGTGAGTTTGATAAGAGGGCAATTAGAGGGTTTTAGTGGAAATGCTAGCTGGCTTTTTGTCTACACAAAAACATGGTTCGAGATCTCTAGATCTCGACTGTTTTCGATTTCAATATTGTACCTAAATTAGACATTCTTTTATTTGTAGATCAATAGAGAGATTTAGTTAGTCTGAAAATAGACCTCACCGCGAAATCGTTAATTATTGAATCTTTTACGGTCGTTTTTGGCAGGCACTCTAGACGCGAGGCCATCGTAGGTACAAATGATAATATAGTCGATTCCTCCATTACAGACAATTGACTCCATAGCTTTTTACAATATCGTTATTACCTGTAATAAAATTGTGCCTATCGTCGCAATTCGCACAAAGTAAGACGTCGTTACTTATGCCAACGGCGACATGAAAATAAATTAGTGTAAATTGGCTCAAAGAACATCAGAAGGCGAATAACGAGGCATCGCGACAGCCACCGGCGGCGGCGCTTTCATCACATTAGGGGCAGTAATATGCGCGTGAGTGGCAGACAGGCAGACGACACGGTGTAGGCATATAGATGATAAGTAGTCATATCGCTACTTGAAGACCCACAGACTGAATCCTAACTATCAAAGGTCTTTTTCCCTTTTTTGTACGTCAAAACAACGCTCGTCTAAGTTTGGCACTCGTTGAATATACCAAGAGTGCCAATTCTGACTGCATTCCCCTCCAAATCCGACTTACAATTTGTGTAGGTTCTACTTCTTAAGCCCGGGAAAGATTATGAATGAGACTTTCTGCCACCTGGTCCAGGAACTATCAGGGGCTCTACTTACATGACTGATGTGATCTTAAAGCGGTCATTTTATGCCAGCAAAACGCGAACGTACATTCTTATAAGCAGATTCATTCTCAGATTGGCTTTTTGGATCAGATCGATGGCAGCTAGTATAAATACAGAGTATATTTCTCATGTATAAGACATTTACCAAACAAGTCCATTAAGGGAAGTGTTACGAGAGTCTTATCTCCACTAGCGTAGGTAATATTAATAGAGCCATTCATATCGCGCCCACTCGCGCGCGGGCGAGAGGGGGCACTAATGTGATTGTCCAATCCGCCGCCGTATCTTCACATAAATAACCACACAACTTGCAGAAAAGACAAGTTCAAATTGAGGAATTGTGTTTTCTCAAAAACAGTATGAAATGTTCTCATAACATCTGTGAATATAGTATCCGAAAGTGACTCATCCTGGACAAGTACCAGAAGTGTCCAGGATACCACACCTACTGTCCAGGAACGAAGTATGTTGGATAGTTACATATATAGAATTTTTTTTCGTGACGGTTTTTTGGAAATTTCCAAAAACAATTTTTTTATCAATAATTTTGTAAGTTTCTGCGTCCGAATTTCGATTTATTGTCCTCTACAGGTCGCATTTTTCAACCGCTTCTCGTGAAATTTTGTTAGAAGGGTTCGATATTCATAATTGATTTTTTCTCTTGGAAATGATAAAAAAACTCACGAGGTCTACAGCTCACAGAGCCACTAGTTTAATATTTTATTTTATTTTCTGTCCTTCTAGACATATCTGTCAACGGCGACACCCTAACAAATTACTGTAAGGTACGTTTCTAAAACCGTGCCTGACTCAATCAAAATCAGTTATACGCGTAATACACATGAGTTAATACGCGTGGTATTGATTACGGCAAATTTAACTTAGCATTATGCTATTAGCAGCGATATCAGAAAATAACATAGAACTGCTGAAGCGTACCGTTTTTATTGAGAGTTGTGAAGATTTCATTAAATAATAAGTTTTGAGTCGGCTGGAAACGGCTACATTACCGGCGCCGTGCCGTGCCGTGCATGACGGCGGCAGTTGCCTTTAATAGCTTCATTCCTGGCCTGACCTCAAGGCAGACGAGCTCAAACGCCATAGGTATCTTAACACATACGCCCTTCCATCGCGAGACAGCGTAACACCAGGGAAGTAAGGCGTCCCGTGAATCAGATTTCAGCCGACTGCAGCAAAAAAAGGACGGTTATTGCTGTCAGCTTCTATCTATGTATATGTATTTCAATATCTTAGACGACCTAATGTGTATTAAGTCAAATTGAATGTGGTCGTAATGACACGTACTACTTTTAGTTAACGTACTAAAAGGACTCTAAACTCAAACACTGCATATTGAATAAGGGTCGGTTGCACCAACATACGATCACAGGCCGATCATCGTCAAATATGGCGCCGGCAGCTGTCATCCCAGTAATCAGTAATCAGTCGTTTATTTGCTAAAACATGGTACAACAAATAGGTCATAATCTAAAATATAAGGAACTACATGTTTGGTCACAAGGACATGCAAATATTTAAGGTATGTCATGTGTATCGCATGCATAATTTACTTATAAACTAAAAAACAATGTCATTTAAATATTCTTGAATGGAATAATAGGCCTTAGATGCTAAAAAATTATATAACGCAGTTTTAAATTCTTTTCCACTTTCCAGTTTTAAGATCTTAACTGGCAGTTTATTGAAAATTCGGGGCGCCATACCAAATACACTTTTTGATAAAAAAGCGGTTTTGGAGGACTTAATTCGAAACTTATCAAACTTTCCATACAATCGGATTTTAACGAACACCGCTTTGATTACAGACGGTTTGGTGCAACGCACCCTAAGACTTTAGTTAGAAAAACATCGGCACCGTTACAGCGATATGAGCGACACATCCGCAAAAACATCGATTCCGACAAACAGTGAAATGGGGCGTTCCTTCCAATTTATGTAATGCGATAGCCCGCGCTGACTTCACCATATCTCCCCCTCCCGCCTAACAATTCGTAACACATGCTGAACTCGATCCTAGAGCCCATCTCTAGCGGAACTTGACCCTTACATTCGCGACAACTATTCGTAACTGTATGGATTACACTGGTCCACTGCGGCGTAGTCGGTTCCCTCTCTGAATACCCTGTTATGACTATAGCAGATAAATATCTGCACTTGACGGGAATAGTTTGCGTGACGTCTGTCGTTTTCGCTGAAACTTTACCAGTTTCGCTTATGATTTCATAAGGGTATTGTTTTTCACGTGTTCTGATTTCGGCCTGATTTTATGTTTTTCCTTTCAAGATTTGGCGTAATTTTGGCTACTTAGCTATTCCTAAGACAATATCACCTATTTTTACATGGTAAAAATATTTTGTACTTAATTCATGATGTTGTGGTTTTAGGGTTCCGTACGAAAATGGTAAAAATGGAACCCTTATGGTTTCACTTTGTCTGTCTGTCACATCGCTAAATATCTTAAGAACTATACTAATGCTATTGATTTGAAATTTGGAATAGTTATAAAGAAGGCATATACGGGGTTCTACATACATAGAACATGACTTATTTAAAAAAAAAAATCTGTGAAAAATGACAGATTATAGGTGGTTCAAGATTTGAAAGTCTAGTTAATATGCCGAGTGGGGGTCATATGTGTGTGTGTGGGGCTAGGACGGCTAGGATACACTGTTTTATTATGGGGTTCAGTTGTCTACCTTAAGGCTTGAATTACCAGATCAGGTTGATGGTAATATTACATCAGGACCACTTAAATTTGCTTCGACATATTCGCTTCAGTATTATGATCGAAAGTTTTTTTTTTTTATTTTTTTTTTTTATTTATTCAAAATAAACTTATGTGGTAGGTATACAAATACTTTCGCCAAACTGAGGTCAGTTTGTTGGCGAATAGTGCGCTCACTTTAACAACATTTTCTGTTATACCTACTATATAAACTAAATACTAAGTTACTAATATACTCTGATCTAAACTTGGTTACAAGACTAAAGTGTGAGTACTATGTATTTATTATGTTAAGTACAGCAAGACGTATGCATTTGCTACCCTCTTCATCCCACGAAGGCAATGACCCTGGCCAATGTTATTGTTATTGTTATGATATTACGTTTAATGATTACCTACTCTGAGTAAATCACCTTCGTGAGTTGGAGCAGGCATCTACATACACAAATATATATGTAATAATAATAATAATAACACTAATATATATATATTTACGTTATGTATCTATATTATCTAAGAGTGATATTTTTAATATTTTTTTAAAAATCTCTTTACTAGTACATTCTTCCATTGTTGGGCTTAGTTGATTAAAAATCTTAGGTATCAAGTGTTTCCGAGTTCTTTTGAATGACCACCCGTGGTCTCAAGGGAGCAAAATGATATATTTACAGCGAGGGCGGTATATTGAATTCTGAGTGAAGCGAAAGATTCTACAATAGAATCCTGAGCGTAGCGAGGGATTCTAAAGTAGAATCAGCGTAGCGAGGGATTCTAAAGTAGAATCTTGAGCGTAGCGAGGGATTCAAGTGTTTACCCCCAAGACGGAAATAATTTTGCTGCCGTGTGACACATACTGCTTTTCACACCGTCTATGAGGCCCGCTGCTAAAACATGAAATATCTTAAAAATTATTTTACTACAGAGTGTCACACACTGCTTTTCACACCTTCTATGAGGAAAAGAGTCATTGTTGCCCTCAAATGAGGAAAGAAAAGTACATCTTTGATCCCTCATCCGAAGGCAACAATAAGTCTTTTCTGAATAGCAGGTGTGAAAATGCTCGTATTGTTACCGAAAATACTAAAACCGCTATATGTTTCCCTTGAATGACAAGGAGTTCCCTCAATTCCTCATGGTTTCCATTATTAGAAGTGAACTTTGAAAACAACGGGACCAATCTGGAATAATATGCTTTCAAACGAAGACATAATTTTTCGAATCTGGTCATATATGACGGAGTAGTCTAACAAACATACAAAAAACATACAGGCAAATTGAGAACCTCCTCCTTTTCTTGAAGTCGGTTAAAAAATCAATATTCCGTTGTATAGTATATGGGTCCGCATATGAATGAATCACGTGTTCTTGTGAACAAGGGCCCCTCCGCAAAAAACCTCTTTGACACTGAAGCGAGCGATGAATAAAATAAAATATTAAATAAAGAGGCAATACATCACGCTGGTCGCAATTAGAATCGATCAATCTCAATCGCCGGAGATCGGGGCCTAGGTACATTTTGTGTCAAAAAACAGTCATATTCAAGCTGTGCATAGCTGTGTGTGTGTTTATCTAGAAATCACGCGAGGTTCCGAAGAGGTTTCGGATATATTTACAACTGGGATAGGATGTTTAATGACGGAATGCAAGAAGGTGATAGAGAAGAATTCAAGGGAAAGTCCAATTTTATTACTACATATTTACAAATTGGACATTTTAACAACACACAATTAATTTTTAATCATAATTCCAAATGTATTAATAGAATTTTAATATTTGACATAGTTTTACCCTTATTTATTTATTTATTTAAATATGAAACAACCTCACATCTGTCCTTGGCAAGTGCATGCTGGAGCTAGCTAGATATATATATTTTTATAACGAACTGTACCTACCTATATCTACTATAAGTAGTGGTACAATTTTTAGAAAATGTATATAATGTATGACTAACAACGATTTGGTGATATCATGTATTACTGCCATGTTGTAAGTATATTGAATAAACGAATTGAATAAGAGGGGTGTCATGAAAACCTCACGACTGATCACGTTGGGGGGGGGGGGGGGTACAACATAACCCTCACGTGTATTCTTTTCCAGTACTTACAAAATTGAGATATAATATGTACTCACGAAGGAAATTATAAATCATCATTTCGCACGTCAAAAACAGCGAATCTATTAACGTTTTTTGAAATTTTGGAGCTCTTGCATAACACATATACGAAAATGAACACAATACCATTTCAGTCTAAATTTTTAATAGTGAAAAAATACACGTGAGGTTTCGTGGGGGGGGTCTCCCAGAACCTCACCAAAGATCACCAAGGGGGACGGGGGGGGTCTAAAAGTGGGCCAAAAATCTTGACGTGATTTCTGGATAAGCCCTAAGTGCGAAAGTGGAACACTCTTATATTTTTGCTAACGCAATAGCGTCGCTATATAGATTCCTCATTAAATTTAAATTTGTTTTAGTGGAGCCACAATGGAACATGAGGAAAGCATGGCGATCTTGTTGCGTGCACCTGCTGCATTGCGTTGCGTTTACATGCAGTCCCAATCTGGAGGGTGCTTGTGTACAGCATCATAAACATGCATACATTCTAGCTGTCGCAACAGCGACACTGTAGTTCGGTCGGTAACCGCTAGATGGCGCCGGCAATCTGGTTATCGACAATTACTCGGTCGGTAAAACTGATCGATCTTTTTTCTAATATGGACTCTGCATAAAAAACACTGTGCCACGATGCACGACAACTGATAATAAATGTAATAATTAATTAAGTTTATTTCGCCACTTCGTCCCAACACTAGCTATTTATTGTTTTGAGATGAGGTTGACAAGTGTATACATATTTATGATGCTGGCCGTACCAAGTTACTTTCCTATAGAGACTCGTACCTACCTTTAGACAAACTGTTCTTTTGTTTTGGGGTCTACCTAAAAAAAAACGGAAACCTTATAGGATCACTTTGTTGTCCGTCTGTATGTCAAGTCCCCTACCTAGAACTATGAATTTTAGCCAGTAATATCGATTTCATCTCTCCTGTTCAGAAAGTTCGGTTTTCATGAGTAGATAGCCGGGTTGAAAGGCGCTTTTTCGACCCTAGGGTGGAGAGTTTTTTTTTAATAGTTCAATAGGCCGGGGCCCGATCGCGGGGCGCGGCGGCGCCAGCAGCTGGTTTTTGCAGCGCGAGTTTTTATTACTAAATCTTTAGAACATTATTTATTACTAGTGGCTCTGTGAGCTGTAGGCCTCGTGAGTTTTTTTTATGATTTCCAAAATCTGACATTATAAATAAGATCAATTATGAATATCGAATTTTTTGTCGGGACGGTTTTTGGGAATTTCCGCAAACAATTTTTTTATCAATGATTTTGTAAGTTTCTGCGGGCGAATTTCGGTTTGTTCTCCTCTATAGGTCGCATTTCTCAACTGATTCTCGTGAAATTTTGTGAGCAGGTTGGATAAATATATAGATTTTTTTGTCGAGTCAGTTTTTGGAAATTTTCAAAAACAATTTTTATTTCAAAGATTTTGTAAGTTTCTGCGTCCGAATTTCGGTTTGTAGTCCTCTACAGGTCGCATTTTTCAACCGCTTCGATATTATTCGCAGGTTCGATATTCATAATTGATCTTTTTATAATGTCAGATTTTGGAAGTGATAAAAAAACTCACGAGGTTTACAGCTCACAGAGCCACTAGTTTATTTGGTGTCAACATCCCAATAGCTAAGTCTTCCTAAGGAACCAAGCTGCTTTGTACTAAAACTATATACCTACATAAACTATAATAGAAAATGTTTGATTGCTGAGGATGGATTATTCGATTATCTCTTACTTCAGCAAACACAGGACATATCCGACTAGTGAAGCGAAACCGCCGCCAGCTGTTCACGTAGCCAGAGCATCAGTACTTTGAAACCAGTATAAATCTGGCCTCTAAAGCAACGGACCTAGGGGCCAGGTTACGCCGGTGACGACGTGTCGGTCGGGAGGGAGCACGCCTTGAACGAGCTGGCTGTTTGCCGAGCCTCTAGCGCAATATCCGCGTATTTGCCTGCTGATGTAAACACATGTTTGTGACCATATTAGTTGAATCTGTTATTCTGTCCACGAGTCAAGTTCGCGAGATGGCTGACTCGACTCCTCGCTCTCTTTGTGTTCATAATACCTAATCGAATCTAACCACTTATATGAAACTAGCGACCGGCCCCGGCTTCGCACGGGTGCACTATTTAATGGATGTTATTATACATATAAACCTTCCTCTTCAATCACTCTATCTATTTAAAAAACCGCATCAAAATCTGTTGCGTAGTTTTAAAGATTTAAGCATACATAGGGATATAGGGACAAAGAAAGCGACTTTGTTTTATACTATGTAGTGATATGGGAAAGAAGACCTGACACTATACTTATATACTAAGTGGCCCTATGAGCTGTGGACCTCGCGAGTGTAGCTTTTTTAGGGTTCCGTAGCCAAAATGGCAAAAACGGAACCCTTATAGTTTCGTCATGTCCGTCTGTCCGTCTGTCCGTCTGTCCGTCTGTCCGTCTGTCACAGCCGATTTACTCGGAAACTATAAGTACTACAGTGATGAAATTTGATGGGAATATGTGTTGTATGAACCGCTACAAAATTATGACACTAAATAGTAAAAAAAAGAATTGGGGGTGGGGCCCCCCATACATGTAACTGAGGGATGAAAATTTTTTTTTCGATGTACATACCCGTGTGGGGTATCAATGGAAAGGTCTTTTAAAATGATATAAAGTTTTCTAAAAAACATTTTTCTTAAAGTGAACGGTTTTTGAGATATCAGCTCTCAAAGTCGTAAAAAGTATGTCCCCCCCCCTCTATTTTTATAACTACGGGGTATAAAATTCTAAAAAAAATAGAGGTGATGCATGCTAATTAACTCTTTCAACGATTTTTGGTTTGATCAAAGTATCTCTTATAGTTTTTGAGATAGGTTGATTTAACTGTAATTTTGGTTAAGTTATTTTTGCTGTTTTATAGATACTAGTACGGAACCCTTCGTGCGCGAGTCCAACTCGCCCTTGGCCGGTTTTTTTAAATGTTGTTTTAAAAAAAAATGTTTTGAAAATTTCCACTAACCGCTTCGACAAAAAATCTATGAAATTATCGAATCTGCTCACAAAATTTCTCCAGAATCGGTTGAGAAATACGACCTGTAGAGGAGAACAAACCGAAATCCGCCCGCAGAAACACTCGGGCGGGCTACAGCTCACGAAGCCAATAGTATGTTTTTACATAATAAAAAACCGGCCAAGTGCATGTCGGACCACGCACAATATAGGGTTCCGTACCAACATCTACTAGTCCACATTTAAAATCACTATCCAATACATTAAATCTAAAAAAGTCATATCTTCATAGGTAAATCACTATATTGTTCAAACCAAAAATCGTTGAAAGTATTTACTAATGCACACCTCAATTTTTTTTCAGAATTTGAAACTTTATAGTTTGGAAATTATATTATAGTATCCGAGTTAATCGGCTGTGACATACGGACGAACGGACGGACAGACATGACGAATCTATAAGGGTTCCGTTTTTGCCATTTTGGCTGCGGAACCCTAAAAACCGGTCAATTGCGAGTCGGGCTCGCGTATACAGATGTGTACCGGTTCCAACCCTGTTAAATCAGGAAAATCTCAACAACATGGTGTGGAAATTGGACGCCATGGGTACAACGCCATCTAGCGGCGACTTTTGTTAAAAATTTGAGCGACTGAATAACTTTGTTTTACGGCAGTTTTTCAATGATAATTCTTTATCACGTAAACCGATTTCAATTTTTTTTTTCATTTGAAAGAAGGTACTTTTAGCATAATCTCGTAGGAATTTATAAAACAAAAATACATGCAAAGGTATAGAAATGTTTTTTGATGACAAAAAAAAGGAAAACTAGAGCTCCAGTTATATTTTTCCTGTAAAATATATATTGATAATATTGATATCAATGTTATTTAATAATTTTATATATTTTTTTTGGTAAACTTCGGAGATAAAGGGGGGCGGTATTTTTTTTACATTTTGCCTCATAAAACAAAAATGACTCAAAGTAAAAAAAAATGGTTTCAGTATGTGCAACCCAAGCCCTTTCATATGACACCCCACTCGACATTATCTGTCATTTTTCACATCATCATCATCCTCCTAGCGTTATCCCGGTACAGTTGCATCCTGAAGGATGCCCGGTCATTTTTCACAGAAAATAAACAAAAAATATTTAAAAAAGTCATGTTCTATGTATGTAGGTAAGCCTTCTTTATAACTATCCCAAATTTCAAATCGATAGCATAAGTAGTTCTTAAGATATTTAGCGATGTGACAGACAGACAGACAAAGTGAAACCACAAGGGTTCCTTTTTTACCATTTTGGTACGAAACCCTAAAAATAAAACCCACTCCAAAAAAACACTAAAAATAATTGCCTTACTTCTAACATGAGACTTTACACTTCTTATTGAACAATGTAGACGTACCTATTGTAATTTTATCCAAAGAAATTATAGAGTTTTATTTTTTTATTGTATCATCGTACCGTCCCATTTTCTTCGGGTTTTCTTCCACTTCTTATAACACCTCCCCTTCGGTAGTTTTTACTGCAATGTCCACCTTAATATCAATTTAATACTTACTAAACTTGTATTCTTTATAATCTACGTACGACAGTGTTAGAATCAAGAATGAGGAAATCCAATGACCCAGAGCGTCTTGTCGTAAAAGCAAAGAGCGTAGCATTTGAATACAAATTGCACCTAATATTTACAGCCGGCATAAATATCGCATCAAAAGATTAATGATAATTTTGAGCACATAACATTTAATAACCCGCGCTAGATGGCGTAGATACATGTGCGCGTAAACAGTCGGCCACGTATCAAAATTCAATGGCATCGTAAAGGCGTAAAGCACATCGAGACGGGCTCTCTCGCGCCATGAATTTCTCCCATATCGTTTTTGCCGAGAATTTATACTAATGACCAAGCCCTTTACCAAGTGTTTGCGTCAACTACAGAATTCTGGTCCGTAAGCCGAGGGAGTTGCGGTTAGTTTTCCATGCACATGCGTGCCCTGAAAGACTCATTATTTGTGGAAGGTTTTACTTTGATGGTGGTTCAGTTAGATCGCCGCGTGATATTAGAAATCCGATTCAAAGTTTAAACATTAAAATGGAATTCCATAAAAACATCCCATGTAAAAATAGGCCAAGTCTCGAAAGTCTTTCCCAATAAAAAGTTGTGAGATATTACGTAGAGCTAAGTCAAGCATTGTTATTAGTCTTTATTTGCTTAATAAATAACATTTTGAGACTTGAGAATCACAAAACTTTGCCTCATTCATTAATTTTTGCATACCTTAAACGATGTACTATTGTGTGATTGCCAAGTCATAAAATAAAGGAAATAAAGAGTAATAACAATGCCGGACTTGGATCTACGTAATATCTCACAACTTTTTACGGTGAAAGTGTTTCGAGACTTGGCCTATTTTTACATGGAATGTTTTTATGGGATCTCACTTCTTTTCGTAGGTAAATGTGTCAATACAAATTCATGAATGCATCTAGACCTAAAAACTTTTCATAGATGCAAGAACTACCAGGTATAACTTTGTATCGCATGTATTTGTATAGGATTAAAAACTTACTTATGTAGTTTGTATATCTCTGAAACGTGACTAAAATTGCAATATTTTTGGGTTTTTTTATGACTTGAAAGGCTAAAAACTAATTACGTTTAAAGCTATCTTAGAATTATGATGATCGGTCAGTGTGTCAGTAACAAAGCTAAGGAACTTTGACGGGCAATAAGTTCTTAAACTACAAGTTTAAATTGAATATTATTGAAAACGAATCTAAGTCATATTATGGCCTACAGGTTACTGAAAATTCAAGGTTCTAGCTTTAGCCAGCACAAAATTACAGGATGTTGAAAATGTCCTGAATTGCATCGAGAAAAGGATGGTAGAGCCGTGCCTCTTTGTTTTGCTCGACTTGTCGGGAGCACTGCAGTGCCCCTCATACTTGAAAGATCATCGACAACTTTGTAGCAGGATATGATGTGTAAGATTCCGGTTTGTGTGTAGTTTAAAGGCATTTCGATTTTCATACAACGCACTCAATTTGGATTGCGTATTGACCGATAGAGTATACTGTTAGCGTATTTCCAATATGTTGAGCTAATAAAATAAGTAGTTCTTCGGAAAGAAATGTGGGAGGTAACCGATAGTTGTGTTGCGAACTCCGAAGTCCCTGCGTTTAATATAAAGTTGTCGCGGGTCTGTTTGTGGGTTGAGACATTTCCCGCCGGGTCGCCGCAACTTTCCCTGTATCCATTTGTTGGTGAATTTTTAAGTTCATTTGCAAGCCACAACCTATAGAGAGAAGCATATTCAAATTGTTCAGTCACGTTTTATTAAGAAGCATTCTAACTTTAGCATCGTTACCAATTTCAATTATTGACCGAGTGAAACGAAGGTCTCTGCTTCAGCTTCGACAAAAATGCTTTCGTATGTCCAGATTCCGGATTTCCGTTTGTTCTCGTCTACAGGACGCAATTCTCAACCGATTCTCGTCAAATTTCATGAGCAGGTTTGATAGTTACATAGAACATTTTTGTAGAGACGGTTTTTGGAAATTTCAAATAATAATCAATGATTTTGTAAGTTTCTGCGGGCGAATTTCGGTTTGTTCTCCTCTACAAGTCGCATTTCTCAACAGATTCTCGTGAAGCAATGTTGTTTTTTACTGCGAGTGCTGATTTTGATTCCTGAACAAGGGAAAGATTCTAAATTTAGAATCTCGAGCGTAGGGAGGGAATCAATAGCACAAAATGCTAATAACTTTGCTCGCGTGTGACACAACTTTTCACCAAAACTTAAGCATTCATCAAGACACTGCTTGTTTTATTAACTCCTCAGCACAGCGTTCAGGCGCACGACAAAATTCGCCGATAGATGGCGCTGTACCCATGGCGTTCATTTTCATCATCATGTTGTTGAGATTTTCCTGAATTAATAGGGTTAGAACCGGTTTTTGTTCAACAAACTTTATCATCATAGAGGTACGTGTTAGGGAGCACTGCACTACGTTTTCCGTGAGTGAAAAGTGGTGTGGCTGCGCGAGGGCTGCGACTCGGGGTCCTAACGAGGCGCATTGTCCCGCGGGCGCGACACATCGCGACACAACATTTGTGACACCAGCCACCTCAGCTTATTGCAGCACGGGACTACACGAGACAATATTTTTGAACATGGACTTTGCAAAGTTTGTTCAAAAATATGAACAAAGTTTGTAAAATTATATGCAAAGCCCCTGTCGAAATTAAATAATAAAAGGAAAAACAGAGAACCCATATCTAAAACGTGTGCTCCCCGTAAAAACTTGGAACCCCCTTTTCAGCCCTTTAGGGGAGCAATTTCGAAAAACGCTGAATGCGTTTTGTTATATGTGTATTCAAACATAGAGTCTATTTACGAAGTTTCAAATATCTAACTTCAAAAAAGATTTGCTCCTTGTACAAACTTTGAACCTCCTTTTCACCCCTTTAGGGCATGAATTTAGAAAATCGCTGAATTTATTTCATTATATTTAAACAGATTCCAAATTTCTAAGACCGAAAAAATTACGTTTCCCATACAAACCTTCATCCCTTGTTTTGTCCCCTTAGGGGATGAATTTTGAAAAATCCTTTCTTATCCCTAGCTTATATTATAAATGTAACCGATTACCAAATTAATGTACCGTGAAACTGTAATATCATCAGAAGTTGGCTGTCAGCAAGGCGATCCACTCGGGCCGGCAATTTTCAGTTTGGCTATTAATCCCATAATTCAAAATTTAAAATCAAAATTTAATGTCTGGTACCTAGACGATGGAACTCTTGGAGGCGATTTGGAGACTGTTATTTCAGACCTTTCGACCATAAAGTCTAAATTTCAAGCTATTGGCTTGGAATTAAATTTCAGTAAATGCGAACTTTTTATAAAAAAACTCTACCTTAAATTTTGATGACGTAAAACAAAAAATTGAAATCCTGACGCCCAATATAAAATTTATAGACAGAAGCTCACTTTGCCTCCTAGGATCTCCTATCTTCGAAGAATCCTTTTCGAGCTTTATTTCTGCCTCCACATCCAAATTTCAAAATTATGAAAGTCGTCTTCTTGAAATTAGTCCACATTTTGCAATTTCGATAATGCGTTTTTGCCTCTTTGTTCCAAAATTAACTTATGTTCTTCGCTGCTGCCCTTTCACTAAATTTCAAAATTTATTAACCCCCCTGGACGACTTGATCAAATCCAATTTAGAATCAATTTTGAACTTGCAGCTCAGCGAAGATTCCTGGATTCAAGCATCCCTTCCCATTCGTTACGGTGGGATAGGGATACGCAAAATTACAAGTATTTCGGCACCGGCGTTTCTGTCTTCCGTTCATAGCTCGGCTAATCTCATAGGTAAAATCCTTAGGGACTTCCCTGAAAACTATGAGACTACTGGCTTGACGGAGGCCAAAAACGCTTGGTCCATTGCCTGCCCGGGTATGAATTTCCCTCAAAATTTAAAATCCCAAAGGACCTGGGATGACATCCAATGTAAAATTGCTTACGATTCCCTCTTAAGTCGCAGCGCAGGTTCCGATCGAGCCAGAATCTTAGCTGCGGGCACCAGAGAAGCAGGTGCCTGGTTGCACGCCTACCCATCAGTGCATACCGGCACCTTCCTCGAAGCCCATACTCTGCGCGTGGCAACCTGCCTGCGACTTGGAGTCCGGGTTTGTGCTCCACACAGGTGCCCCTGCGGCAGCGATGTTGACACCCTGGGACATCACGGACTTTCTTGTTTAAAGAGCGCAGGTCGCTTCTCAAGACATGCCGCACTTAATGACATTATCCGCCGTTCTCTTGCCACCGTCAATGTGCCGGCGCTACTAGAGCCTCCCGGCATTCTTAGAGATGATGGCAAGAGACCGGATGGAATGTCTTTGATTCCGTGGAAGATGGGACGTGTACTAGTGTGGGACGCCACCTGTGTGGACACGTTGGCCCCTTCCCATCTCCACGGAACTTCCACCAGAGCGGGTGCGGCTGCTGAAGCGGCCGAAAAGGCTAAGATAAACAAATATAGGGGTCTCGGCACCGAATACAACTTTGTTCCGTTCGGTGTAGAGACCCTCGGTCCGTGGGGTCCCAGGGCCCAAGAGTTCTTCAAAGAACTTACTAAAAGGTTAGTGGACACCACTGGTGACCAAAGGGCTGGCAGCTTCCTCGCTCAACGCATAAGCATTGCTATACAGCGAGGAAATGCTGCCAGCATCTTTGGCACTATGCCGCGGGGGGACCCCTTATTTTAGATTATTTATTTTTAAGTTTTTATTTTAAGTTTAGTTTGTAGGCCTTTTATTATATCGTATATTATATTATGTTATGATTTGTCAGAGAATTAAATTGTATAATTGGCTTTACCGATTGTGTAAAGATCAACTGTGTCAACAGTGCGTTGATGAGTCAGTCAGTGAGGGCTTCTTTTATATATACGTATATGTGAGGCCATGACCATGATAAAGTTTTTATAGCTGGGATCGGTTCGTCTACCTACGGTTAGGTATCACATTTTAGTACTAGCGCACTGTAAAGCTGCGTGTTCACTGGACACAGCGGGGTGAACGGTCCCAACACGAGGCAACGAGCGGAGGCAGTGCCTCTAGAGACTTGCCTCGACTTGCAAACGAGATGCCAAATTATATTGTTAAAATATTTCCATTTTCCGAAACGGTACTCAGTGAAAATGGAGATACATTATTTTATTTCATGCTAACTTCCAATATTTGGAGTGTAGTGCAACGTTAAATCGGTCATTCTCGAGACCTATATTTTGCGTGTCCGGGCCCTAAATCGAATGTAAATTAAATAATAATAAATCCTTGATTTTTTGTGAGATACTTTACGTCTATTTCTATTTCTTACACTTTAAAAAAGAGCCCTGCGATTAGTTGTTTATCTAATATATTTTTTTAAACCCCTGTTCTCATAATTGCCATGGTGCGTCCAAGTGCTCCCTCGGTTTACAAACGTGTCCCATGCTTCATGACGGCAGGGAGTTTCGTACTTTTAGAATTCTTTTTAAATAGAGATATAATACAAACTTTGTTTAAGAAAACAATTAATAAAAGATTTGTCCAACCTGAATTTATTATTCCTATACCGTTTACAATCGTGAGCGTACATCCCTGTTTAGCTATATTCGGCACATCACTACAGAGCGGGCCGCGAGCCAGCAGTTGTATCGAAGCTATCGACGAGTATAGACGTCCGCAGAGTATTTGAATATAGCAGTAATGCACGAACTAATCTAATTGCCACGACTTTGGTTTACAATATTTCTAATTCATGTTATCTTGTTTTACAATACACCTGTTATTGTCAGCGTCTTGCTGCTTACTAAAACGAAAGCACGATACTAGGCCCTATGTTTGTGAGGTGTAGATAATGAATTAAGATTTTTTTAAAGATAATGAATTTCTCCCTTATTGCCACAACTCTTAATTGCCAGGAATTTTTTAAGTGCCACAACGCTAATCGCTAATTGCCAGGACTTGAGTTGAATATTTTAGATACTTCTTCGCTTCGCTTCTGATTTCACATTGCCAAAGTGATTAAATTCATCATTGACCAGTATTGATTCTCTTTTCGGGCATATTATGCAAACGTAACCAGGGGATAAAAACGATCGTGTCAATTAGGCGGAGAATGCCAAAATTAAGAAAGGCCGAAATATGTTAGAAAATTGTCGAGCTTGCCCTGCAACACAACTTCCGGTTACCGACAGTTTTGTGTTAGGTTTATTTTTGTTAAATTATTGTTTTCTGTATATTTAATTAGTAAAACACCACCATTTTGTAAATGGGCCATTCTACTTTTTCATGTAATTTTCAGACACTTTTTTTTAAATGCAGATTTTGGAATTCTTGGCCACACTTCATATTTATGTATTATTATTTAGAAAAAGGTTTAATTGCAATATCACTTCCGATAGTTTTGGTGGTCCTTGGATGTCTCACCATTTGTATGAAAAAATGGTTTTTACCACTGTGTTACCCACATTTTAAATAAAAGCAGTAAGTTAGTATTTAAGTATTTTTACCTATAAATTTCTTTTATTAGGTTCAGGTACTATTTCGAAACCCTGTTTTTTACACTAATTCAATACATATCATGGATTTTTTTTGTAATAGAGAACTGGTCATGAAAATGTATGACACAAATAACACGGTCACACTAAGATTATTTCATTATTATCGTCATTATACGTTTTCACTGGCAATACTGATATTTTCGAAATGGTGGGGATTGAGAGGTTTAAATAAGCTGGACTTGAAGGAGAGACTCTTTTGGGATGGTGCTTGATTCTAGAAGAAGAATAATAGAAGAAAGAGAAGAAAATAAAACATTGTGCAACAAGCGAATTTTATTTCAATTATCGAGGCAAGTCGCCACGAGGCTGCGTACTTAGATGGATACACAACTTTATAGTTCCCGAAACTGTGGCGGTCAATCGACGAAACTGAGTAAGTTGGCTCGAGTAATAACCGTAAGTGACGCGTGAGTGAGGGGCGACTCGTCTCTGGCACTCGCTGTAGTCTACAAGTTCTCGAAGCTTGACTTCGGCGACTGAGAACATCATAATAATTCAGAAGCTTAATTGTTGTAGATATATGTAAATGATATAATCCTTCGGGTTCCAAACACAAAGTAGGAAGTTAAACTGGATATTTCTTTAATACCCCAGCTTGATATGTACCAATGCGACGCCAAGCAAACTCTTATTAACCGACTTCAAAAAAAACCGGCCAAGTGCGTGTCGGGCCACGCACAGTGTAGGGTTCCGTAGTTGCCCGTCCATCACGTCACCGGTCATATGCGGAATTACGGACGCGTTGAAGGGATTCTGATCTTAGTACTGATGATGTACTTTTTTGAGATATTGTGTTGTATACATATTTTTGTCCTTTACGGTAATGTCTACTTAGCTGTGATAGTTTTCCTTTTAAATTCATCGTATATACTACTACCATGATTTTTTTCACATGCCTAGTTGCCTTTTAACTGGCGGGGGGGGGGGACACTTTTATTACTTCAAAGCTTAATATCACGCCAACCGATTCTTGAATCATAAAATGCTTTGAGAAACCTATAATATTTTTGAAAGAGCTATCCAACGATACCCCACACGATGGGGTTTGGAAGAAAAAAAAATTGCACACACCTTTACATGCAGGGGAGGTACCCTAAAAAAAAATTTTTTTATGATTTTATTCTACCGTTTTGTCGGCGTCAGTGATATGTATACTCATGCCAAATTACAGCTTTCTAGTACTAACGGTTACTGAGAAAAGGGGGGGACGGACGGACATGGCGAAACTATAAGGGTTCCTTGTTTACTACGGAACCCTAAAAAGGAGGAGGTTCTCAATTCGGTTCTATGTCCTTCTTTTTATGTGTGTTACTTCAGAACTCCGTCGTTTATGAACCGAATAGATTTTTTTTTTGTTTGAAAGCATGTGCTTCAATGTTGGTCCCGCTGTAACCAGAATTTAGTTCTGATGATAGGATCCATGAGGAATAGAGGGAACTCCTTAAAAATTCAAGGGAAACATATAGCGATTTTAGTATTTTCGGTAATAAAGCAAGCATTTGCATTCAGAAAGTAGCATTTGGTGAACGTTGATGAAGAAGAACACGGATGGTCATCCAAAACTCCTAGTGGTTCATGGGTGGTTCGTTTAAGATACGGAAGCGACTATGACGAAGTCATTTTAAATGGTCCTGATGTAATGTCACCATCAACCTGATCTGGTAATTGAATCCGTGTTTGAGCTTATTGGAATCGTTATGAGATGCACTCTGGGAATAATTCACTAAAAAGTGTAAACTAAATATTTTTTTAAATAAAATAAGTATTAAAACCGACTCCAAAAAACACAAAGAAAAAATAATTGTCTTACTTCTAACATGAGACTTTACGCTTCTTACTGAACTATGTAGACGTACCTACTGTAATTTTTGTAGTCGGTGCCATTTCGTCAACTTTAGACAATTTCTTTGGATGGCACCGGCTTCAAAAATTACTATAGGTACGTCTACATTGTTCAATAAGAAGTCTTATGTTAGAAGTAAGGCATTTTTTTTCTTTTTCATGTTTTTTGGAGTCGGTTTTATTTATTTATTTATTCAGTTTTTTTTATTAGTTACCCACCTAGCGGTGGGCATTTGACGCGCACCAGTTCATGCGCTGCGATAACTGCATGAAACAACCGCGAGTGTTTTCTGTCTTACGAGAAATATTAATAAATAACTAATTCTACTCGCAATTCTATGTGTGTCAGCTTGATTCCGATGACTTAAACCGCACAATGGTAAAAAGCTACACGACGGGAAAGACGCGGACAATGGCGCCGGCCGCATTATTCCCACAATAGTTGACCGCCGATTCCTGCGCGTCCTCACAATGCTGTAATACCGGCAGACTCTTCCCGGCGGGACCGCAACCTGCTCCACTTGTACTTTTTTATTTACTATATAAATAAACGTCAGAATCGAGAGTTTTATTTTACTCCACTGCCAACAACAGTGCCTTTACCATGAGTTTACATGACCATACTCGCTAGCGACTGCGTAAAAAATTGTATGGGCAAAAGTACAGCGCCTCTGGCGGTTACGCAATAGAACTAAGAATCGGCATACTATAGTACATTGTTGTACAGGCCGGAAATTTTTGTATCATCTGCGTAGACAAGGTGTTCTGAGTTTCTGAAGCAGGTTGCCATGTCATATCACTATTCAATCAGAGCATGAGCTGTCCTAGTAAAACGCATTACTTGACCGACGCAGGTTATCCCAGTGTTTAATGTATTAACTTCGTCAATTTGCTCAAGCTACTGCCGAAATTATGGGTATGTTGTACTAGATCATGTAGTTTCCACGCCTGCGTAAGCTGTATGCACTTTTATATTTGCAACGACCGCTTTAGCCTAGTTAATAGTGGCCCTGCTTACGAAACTAGAAGTTCCAGATTCGAATCCCGGTCAGTGCATTTATTTGTATGATGACGACAAATATTTGTTTTTGAGTCTTTATTTATTTATTAGGTTGGGTAGGGTAGGTCGTTATCTACGTATTCATGTATCTATCTATATAAGTATTAATTTGATGCGCCAGTTTGCGGCCACTTGCATGAGTTGATGAACTGGAAGGATATTTCCTTGCTTTGTTAATATATTCCCATTCAATAGCTACTGATTAAAACGCATACGACTTTGATTAATTGAAAAAACTTCGTTCTTCAGAAGGCTGCGAACTGACGCAGGCCGCGTAACTGGCCTAGCGACCCACAAGCTTTGCTTAGTTTAGGACTAGGTCGATTTTTGTAAGCTTGTCCACAAATAATAATCTATTTATTGGTTATTAATCTATTTACTAATAGTCATACTTATGAACGTCATTTTGTGAAACTGTTAACAGTGGCGATCTTTATAAATTACCTGTGACCAGTATGTAGCGAGTTGTTACCACCCCGCAATGAAATTGATTTAATTGAATTAATGCTCTGGTGGAATCGCAAATAGCAACTCGCGGGCCGCGAGCGGAGCAGCCCGCCACGCAGGACCTTACGTTAGCAGAATGATGAAATTAATACAATCCCCTTTCAGACTAAAGCGAAATCAACACAAAATAACCCTCCAAAAATACCCTCCGTTCTGGACCCTACGGCTATGGCAATAGAGCAGCGAGGGACGCATGAAGATGAGAGCGAGTTGTCGTAACGCGAAATAAATCTCTGAAGCATTTGAATAACAAAAGACGAGTTGTCGGACGGATGCTTTTTGATTCTATCTGCGGGGGAAGCCGAAATTATTTATATTCGGTGTTTATTGGACTTTAGCGGAGTACAGCGAGTCCTCGGCCGCGGCCGCGTCGCGCGCCGGCGACCGCGGGACTCTTGTTGACAAAGGGGCCGCTATACACCCCGCTTGTTGGATGAATGTCGAGAATAAATTTCGCATTCCAGTTTAAGTTTAATCTGAAAAGCGCTCTCGCTTCCACACACGCTCCCATGCTCATCATACGATGGTCAGTGCAAAAAGCAGGGGCATGTTGAAATCTAGACAGACACGCGGCAGGGTGTCAAGCCGAGTACATTTCATTCATTATTGTACATTTCAATATAAAAAAATATCCCAAAAAACATTCTATGTAAAAATAGGCCAAGTCGGGTTTCGAGACTTGGCCTATTTTTACATAGAATGTTCTCTCTTTCTCTTTATTTGCTTACTAATTTATTTAAATTTTGAGACTTGAGAATCACACAACTTTACCACATTCATTAATTTTTGCATAAGTACATGAAACTTATATGTACTTGTGTGATTGCCAAGTCACAAAATTTTATTTAATAAGCAAATAAAGATAAATAACAATGCCTGACTTGGCTCTACGTAACATCTTTTTACGATGAAAAGGTTTTGAGACTTGGCCTATTTTAACATAGAATGTTTTTTATGGGATTTCACTTCTTTTTGCAAGTAAAGGTGACAATACAAATTTATGAATGCATCTAGAACTAAAAACTTTTCATAGATGCAGGAACTACAAAAGTATAACTTTGTATCGCATGTATTTGTATAGGATTAAAAACTTACTTATGTAGTTTGTATATCTCTGAAACGTGACTGAAATTGCAATATTTTTGGGTTTTTTATAAGTATGTATATCGTCACTTGGTACCCATAGTACAAGCTTTGCTTAGTTTGGGACTAGGTTGATTTGTGTAAGATTGTCCAAAAATATTTATTTATTTATTTATTTATGACTTGATATCCCAAAAACAAAACAAGTTTAAAATTTGAAGCTTGTGGGTCTACTAGAAGTACTTTAGAATTATGATGATCGGTCAGTCAGTGTTTCAGTGACGAAACTAAGGAACTTTGACGGGCAATAGTTCTTAAACTACAAGTTTAAATTGAATATTATTGGGAATATATCTAAGTCATATGATACCCTATATGTTACTGAAAATTCAGGGTTCTAGCTTTAGCCCGCACAAAATTACAGGATGTTGAAAATGGCCTGAATCGCTTCGAGAAAAGGATGGTACGGCCGTGCCTCTTTGTTTTACTCCACTCGACTTGTCGGGGGCACTACTGTGCCCCCAGATATAGGCTACAGCGCCATATATCGGCAAAATATCAATGTATATTTTACAGGAAAAATATAACTATAGCTCTATCTAGTTTCAGTTTTTTTTATTACAAAAATATTTATCACCTTTGCATATATTTTTGTTAAAGAAAGAAAAACTTAAATCGGTTCACGTGATAAAAAAATATATCTGAAAAACCACCATACGTACTAATATATTAAGTCGCTCAAATTAAAATTTGTAACAGAATTCGCCGATAGATGGCGCAGTACTCATGGCTTTAAATATCTACAGCCTGTTGTTGAGATTTTCCTGAATTAATACGGTTGGAACCGGTACACATCTGTGTAAGGAACCGTCGGTGCGCGAGTCGGACTCGCACTTAACCGGTTTTTTTTTTTTCATTTAATCTGACTTTCCCATCGCCTGATAGACATTATGAAACAATATCCGATACGAATATTATTCTGCGACGGTATAACTAAGCTCGTTGATGGGTTTTTGATTCACACTTGCCGACAACTACAAATATATTGCCCTTATTCATTAAGGCTAATACTCTTATAGTCGTAGTTCTTAAGATTATTGATTATCCTCAAGGCTTAGCCCAGTTCGGCACAAAAACTAATTTCCCCTGTTTACCATAAGCGATACATTCGGCATCGACGTCATTACTCAGGCGGGCTCAGCGGGATTACCCGCGCCGCCGCCGCCGCCGCCGCCGCCGCACACATCCATCATACATCTTCACCGGCCTCCAGCCAGGCTCATCCTGGACAACACCGCACTTGTTCCACCGTTATACTAGTGGCTCTGTGAGCTGTAGACCTCGTGAGTGAGTTTTTTATCATTTCCAAAATCTGACATTATAAAAAAGATCAATTATGAATATCGAACCTGCTAACAAAATTTCACGAGAAGCGGTTGAAAAATGCGACCTGTAGAGGAGAACAAACCGAAATTCGGACACAGAAACTTACAAAATCTTTGAAATAAAAATTGTTTTTGAAAAATTCCAAAAACTGACTCGACAAAAAACCTATATAATTACCGGACCTGTTCACAAAATTTCATGGGAATCGTTTGCGAAATGCAACTTGTAGAGGAGAACAAACCGTTGAACAAATATATATATTTTTTAGTTTCCAAAGACATATTCAACAAACAAAATCTGTATATTAATCCAACCTGCTCACAAAATTTCACGAGAATCGGTTGAGAATTGCAACCTGTAGACGGAAACAAACGGAAATCCGGCCATACGAAAGTATTTTTGTCGAAGCTGAAGCAGATACCTTCGTTTCGCTCGGTCAAAAAAAATGAAATAAATAAAGCATTTATTCACGAAAACAGTACTCTTTTACAACTTTTTATAACTTCTGCCAAACTGTATAACAGTTTGTTGGCAGAAATAAGCTCCCTTTCTTTATATTTTTTTCTTAAGTTAGCTATTTAGTTACACGGAGAAAAAACTTCACTTGTAATCACAAAATTTTTGTTAGGGTTACTAAAATATTACTTAACGGCACGACAACAAAACTTTTGTAATAACTACACATTGGTTTTAGTAACGGCTGTTTAGTAATATCCTATATTGATGACGTCACGGATATTAATGGCGTTTTGTAATTTCTAAGATGCTACATTAATTTACCGAAGTGATGACGTCACGGATTTGACAATAAGTTTTGTAATGTCAAGTCAGAGCATATTATTTCC
This sequence comes from Epiblema foenella, assembly GCA_963556455.1. Lineage (NCBI taxonomy): Eukaryota > Metazoa > Arthropoda > Insecta > Lepidoptera > Tortricidae > Epiblema > Epiblema foenella. Next base: position 13,451,277 of record OY747116.1, on the reverse strand, counting down.
GAAAAATAATGTGGTATCTTTTACTTGATCTTTAGCAACTTTTACAAAGTACTTTCGTAATGTCCATGATTTCATACTTGTAATTACTAAACTTTAATGTATATTTAACAACCTACTTTTGTAATATCAATGATTCGTTACTTGATATTACTAAAGTATAGCGTGTACTTTAGAAAAACGTTTTGTAGTAGCAAGGATGCAATATTAAATATTACTAAACTTTAATGTATGTCTAAGAACCTACTTTTGTAATATCAATGATTCGTTACTTGATATTACTAAAGTATAGCGTATACTTTAGAAAAACGTTTTGTAGTAGCAAGGATTCAATAGTAAATATTACTAAACTTTAATGTATGTCTAAGAACCTACTTCTGTAATATCAATGATTCGTTACTTGATATTACTAAAGTATAGTGTGTGTTTTAGAAAAACGTTTTGTAATACCAATGATTTAGGCCTAAATATTACTAACCTTTAATGTATGTTTAAGAACCTACTTTTGTAATATCCATGATTCGTTACTTGATATCACTAAACTGAAGTGTGCAATTTAGAAAAAGGTTATGTAATAGCAATGATTTAGTACTAGATATTACTAAACTTCAATGTATAATTCAGAAACCACCTTCGTAATATTATAATATCGTTTGTTATAACAACAGAAAAGAAGTGTTTTTATTACAAGTCATTCTATTAGGTATTATTGTTTTGTTTAGTGTTTCTTCTGAATATACGCGCTTGTATAATTACCGGCAACTCGGTCAGAAATTTGACGCCCCTTAATTTAATGTATAATTTGTTAACAAAGTCAAACATCGTACATAAAAGCAAGCAAAATAATTATATCAACAAATTATATTTTATGGGTAGACCCCGTCTGACTTAGTTTGCCCTTTAAATATAATTTATATACATAGTAATCTTGCTTGCTTGTATGTATGGCGTTTAACTTTGTTAACAAACTATACATTATATTAAGAGACGTTAAACTTCTAAGTTGCCAGTAATCATACAAGCGCGTATATTCAGAAGAAACACTAAACAAAACAATAATACCTAATAGAATGACTTGTAATAAAAACACTTCTTTTCTGTTGTTATAACAAACGATATTATAATATTACGAAGGTGGTTTCTGAATTATACATTGAAGTTTAGTAATATCTAGTACTAAATCTAGGCTATTACATGAAGTTTTTCTAAAATACACACTTCAGTTTAGTATTTTAAATCACTAAAGTTTAACACGTTCACAGTCGAGACAATCGTAAGTACGTTCTTAACATGCTGGCTGGTCCAGTGTACCAATTGCACTAAAGTGCGTGTCGGAACTTTTTTTAAAAATATTTTATTACATGGACTGTGAACTTGCTAATAACTTGTACAAAATCATAACAGGTAAAGGAATAGTTTGATTGAAACTAAGAATCCTAATTGAAAAGTTTATTTTTATGATTAATATCTCTTATATCTAAATACATTTCGGTTCATAATGAATACAATGCTAATTATTCTGATTAGCACAATATATTAAATATTGTATGAATTAATAGAACTGATATAATTATTAATATAGGATTTTATGTTAATACTTGTGTACTTTTTAGCGTGAAAGGAACGTAGTAAGGACAGATTGAAAGGGATGGATGATTGTGGGAGAGAGCGCAGATATGGCGGATGAGCGATTTGTAATAAAAAGGGAACTAGTGCGCAAATAAAATAAAGTGTTTGATGTATAAAAAGTAACTTTTTGTTAATGGTGTACTCCTAACTTAACACATCCTACATTAATCTTTATATCTGACATGTAATATTTCTACATTATGAATAAATGAGTATGAGTCTTTATGTATACATGATGTATAATGTTTTTTACATTATATTTAACATGCCTAATTAGACATCTAGGTTAAGATTGAGCACCTGTGGCATGAATAATTTTAAAACAAGCATCTACGGCATTTAACAACTTGTCAAATTTATAATAAGTGTCTCCTACGACAACATAGCAATGCGAAATTTCGGCTATAGTACGACCGACGAAGACTACAAATGGCTATAGAGTCCTGCCGTACCTTTCGAGTTTCGACCTACGGCTAGTAATAGTAGTGGTTAGATCGGCGTCTGACGCAATCTGTGTAATAAATCCGTCTCTTACTTGACTCTTAGAAGGTCTCCACTGCGACTTTTTCTTGTCCTTCAAGGGCACACTAGACGTCAAGTAAGGTAGATGTAGCAGACAGCCGTTATTTAACGCATCAGATGATTCCGGTTCTGAAACGACACATTACGATAAATGATAATATCAACAGCATCACCCCCAACCAACCAACCTATTTGTAGATGTGCCTCCAATTTTCACTACCGGGATATTTATTTACTTTACCAGCACACTACGTCATGAAAGATATAAAAGCAAGTCAAAGAAAAGTAGGTTATCACCGAAATGACGCATTAAAATTCGGTAAGTATGATGTTCCACAAAATGGACGCCATGTTTATCGAGTAAGAGCAGACCATACGGGTCTGCTAAAGGTAAAATACTTACTTTAAAATGCTCAATCGCAACGTAGGTAATGTAGTTCTTTAACTGTACGCTCCGCCCCCTTAGCACAAGTCTTCTAAACATCGGCCGTGACACACGCGCACACGCTGCCGCTGCTAAATCGAAAATGGCAGGTAACTCTAGACGCGCGCCGCGCGAGCGGAGGACACGCGGGACGGAGAGGGCGTACGGAATTGTAGAATTTGTTAAAGTTAATAAATTCTGCAAAACATTACATTAACTAGTAAGAGATTCAGTAATTTCTAAAAAACACTCTGTTAATATTACAAAACGTTTTGTATCGAGAACAAGGATTCTACTGGAGATTACAAAAAAAAAAAGACAGGTGATGGGCGTGCCGGGCAGTGTTGCCAGACGCGGAAATTTAAAAAGCGGAAGGTGCCCATGATAGACGGCGAGTAAGTTCGCGGATTTAAGTAGGGGGGCGCCCTTCTATCACTCACTTCAGTCAGCATAATGAAATTATGAATTATGAATAGATTTACGAGTATGAAACTTTATTTATTTAGTCTTTCTCACGTAGGTAACCGGTAAGTATACAATCGGCCCAGGCCAAGTGCGTGTCGGGCCAAGCGCAATGTAAGGTTTCGTAGTTGAAACAAATTAAAAGATAGAATTCTGGGATTTTGAAATTTATTAGGGGTGCTTCCAATAATGATTTAAACATAAAAGGGCGCGGGAAAAATGAATCCAAGTTCAACCCGCGCCGTCACTCATTATCTATTATTCACAAAGAAAACATTTCGTCTTGGTTGTTATCACCTTCCCAATAAGTCTCCGGTATAACTTGATACAGAGATTCTAAACAGTTATGCCTAATCGGTGGTCTGACTTACATTTATCAATATTAGGCGACGTGGTTGGCAAGCGTAATGAATTACAGCAATAGTGCCGAAGAACACCTAATGCGTCCAACGGTAAACGAACATACAATGGTGTAAAATATAAATGTAAAACATTAAAAGCTAATTAAGTTCGAGCTATTCCCGACACAAACAACATTTGGATTTTGTTACCAAATTTTGGAAACTAAGTACCTGACTTTTTCTCGAAATACTAGATTTTTTAAAGTGATAACGTCTTCTAAATCGATGAACGGATGCCAACACGAAAAAGTGTGACGTAATGTCTGAATAACCTGAGCCTTGTTCTTTAAAATGTTATTGGATTTTGAACCTTATTGTTCGAATCGTAAAATAGCTTTTTGAACGAACTACTTTGATGCGACTCGGCGAACTGAATGATTTCAAGTTATACCTAAACAGTTGACGATCAAACCGGTTTCTCTCCTCAAAGGGTAAAAACGCGTAAGCGCACGGACATTAGCCGTACTTAAGCTCTTTTTGGCAAACTCGCTCTTGGCGTTGTTGCTCCGTTATCACGTAAAATTATCGTCCGTAAACCGACTTTACAGATAACCAGTTTTTTCATAAGATGACAACCCTGACCACAGATAAAGTTTACTAAGAATTGATACATTGTATAGTTGAAATTAATAAAATGTGTTTACTTGAATTCACTAACCAATTTCCGTTTGCAGCAAAACATTCTTGTATTGAAAACAAAAAGTTTACTAAGAATTGATAAATTGTATTGTTGAAATTAATAAAATGTGTTTACTTGAATTCACTAAAAAAATTCCGTTTGCAGCAAAAATTTCTTGTATTGAAAACAAAAAGTTTACTAAGAATTGATGCATTGTATTGTTGAAATTAATAAAATGTGTTTACTTGAATACACTAAAAAAAATCCGTTTGCAGCAAAACATTCTTGTATTGAAAACAAAAAGTTTACTAAGAATTGATAAATTGTATTGTTGAAATTAATAAAATGTGTTTACTTGAATTCACAAAAAAAAATCCGTTTGCAGCAAAACATTCTTGTATTGAAAACAAAAAGTTTACTAAGAATTGATGCATTGCATTGTTGAAATTAATAAAATGTGTTTACTTGAATTCACTAACCAATTTCCGTTTGCAGCAAAACATTTTTGTATTCAAAACAAAAAGTTTACTAAGAATTGATACATTACATTGTTGAAATTAATAAAATGTGTTTACTTGAATTCACTAACCAATTTCCGTTTGCAGCAAAACATTCTTGTATTCAAAACAAAAAGTTTACTAAGAATTGATACATTGCATTGTTGAAATTAATAAAATGTGTTTACTTGAATTCACTAACCAATTTCCGTTTACAGCAAAACATTCTTGTATTGAAAACAAAAAGTTTACTAAGAATAAATATATTATTTTGTTGATATTAATAAAATGTGTATACTTGAATTTATCAATAAATTTTTGTTGTAGCAAAACATGCTTGTATTTAAAACAAAAAGTTTACTAAGAGTTAATAAAATATGTTGTAGCGATTAATAAATTTTGTTCAGTTGAATTACCAAATCGATTTCAGATGCAGCAAAACGTGTTTGTATTTACGGCAAAAAGTCCACTAGTAATAACTAAAACATGTTCTTGAAATTAATAAAATGTATCTCATTGAAATTACAAACAGATATATGTAGGAATAACTCAACGATCGCAATATTTACTAGTGTTTTGTGATTGCATCATTTACTAAAACTGATTACTCGATATCACAATTCTGTTTACTAGGGTGCATTTGGAATTTACTAGAGTATTATAAAATTTACAATATTTTCATGGAAAATACAAAATTTTGTATTTTTGCATTTGAGTAAAGATAGTTTGTAGGGATAACAAAAACGTAATACTATGGTGGTGTAAAACATAGCTTTTGCTAGTAATGCCAGCTAAACTTTAGTATTAATTACATAACTTTGTATTTTTGCATTTGAGTAAAGCTAGTTTGTAAGGATAACAAAAACGTAATACTAGGGTGGTGTAAAACATAGCTTTTGTTAGTAATGCCAGCTAAACTTTAGTATTAATGACTAAAATTTAGTAATTAGGGCAGTAACAAAACGGCTTTGTAAAATCTAGTTATGTTTTTTTCTCCGTGTAGTACATCAACTGCTGTAGTAATGTAAGTTACAAATATAAGCCAGTATGTATGTATTGCCAGGCCGTATGTAGTCGCATCCCAACTTAGTACTGAGGGTTTATTAGTGCGCGTGTTCTTTCGAAGCACAGCGTATGCTAATGAATGATTACATGAAGAAACTCAATTCGACTTTGTCAAGTCGACTCGTTAGATATGCGATGCATGTAAGCATGTGCTGATGGCGTACTGAATATTTACCTAAAGCCTGTTAGTATTGTTTAACGCAAATTTTGAATATTATAATTGTTTATATTACTGCATGGTTATTTAGCCGTAGACCCTCAAAAATGTCGTTTTTACCTCACCGCGCGGACGTTACCTACGCCTTAACACGCGAGTACTAGTGACGGCTTCACGGTTCTAGTATAATAATAATAATGTATCCCTTGCATTTCATTAAAGTGTCAAAAGGGCCTCTACGTGTTGGCTATGTGGTACTCGTTTGGTACTTCGGTGCCTCGGTACTTCGGCTCCGCGCACGCCTCCCAAAGGTCCGGGATACCATTGTCCCGTGAACGGGAAAGACATAATAATAATATCGTTTATTGCGTATCACATTACAAGCGTGGATGGAATTACAAATAAATAGGTATACATGTGACACCCTGCAAGGGCACAGCAATATCAGGGGACTAATTATTTATAAGCAGACACAGACAAAATCATTACAATAAGTAAATCACACGGTAACATTTTTCACATTCCGACATCATTAAAGTATTCCTTTAGGCTATAAAAACATCTGTTTGATAAGAACAATTTCAATTGTTTGTTAAAATGTTTTGGATTTTCTAGATTTTTTATAGCGTTTGGAAGATGATTATTGATAGTCATATGGTGAGGGCTGCTTGTGACGAGTTTTAATTTTGAAAATGGTGTTTTAAGTCGGTTTAAGTTACGTTCGTTTCTTTTAATTAGAGTTGTTTCTTTCAGTGAATATAAGTTTAAGTGTTTACTAACGAATTTACAAGATTCAAGTATGTGCATTGAAATAACGGTTAGAATTCGATGTTTGATGAAGTAGGGTTTGCAAGACTACATTTGGTTTATATTAACTAAAATTGTAATGCATTTTCTTTGCATAATAAATATCTTGTCAATGTCACTGCTATTTCCCCAAAGAACTAGGCCATATGATATTCGCGAGTAGGCATATGAATAATATGCCGTAAGGGCTATCTTAATAGTAGTTTATGCAACTGATACATAATGAGAGGTCTTAAAACACGAGTGTGATTTTATGAAATGAGCGTCAGCGAGTTTCATAATAGGATCACACCAGTGTTATAAGGCCTAATTATGTACAGTTGTATACACTACTTTATCTACATCCATTCATTAAATCCTCTTTCATGTGTTGAGGCACCATTGCGTTGAAAGTGCAGGAGTTCGAGTTCGTGAGCTCGTTGAAGTCTTTTTGAGCACGAGCCTGTATCGTAATGGGCGGAGATAGCCATAACGATACAGTTTTTGATGCTGTTATGGCCATCTCCGCCCCGGACCGGCGCGATATTGTAAAGTTGGTCCTTACCTACACTTTTTGAGCACATAAAAGAGGATTTACTGTATGGGTGTAGATAAAGTCAGTTACTCGCTTTAGATGTTGGAGGGCATAAATAAAAGACGACAACTTTTTGGATAATTTTTGGATATGGCATTTCCAGCTCATACTTGAGTCCAATTCTATACCTAACAAGGTGGCAGAACTCACGGTCTCGGTTTTGAATTTTTAAATCTGTAATCTTGTATATATCTGTAAATTGCTAATGGCGCTTTTTGGTACGGTTTAAATTGAATTATTTTTGTTTTATTAAAGTTGAGCTCTAGGTTGTGACATTGCAACCAGTTTGTAATTTTATTTAACGTTGAGTTTAACTTTATTTGAATTTCTAATGAATTAGAGCAAGGAAGCTGTCGCGAGGCCTGCCATACGGAATCATATTATCTTGCAACTCTAGTGGTAGAGGTATCTTATCAGATATGGCAGACGTCGCGATGTGAAAGAGACAAAAGGTGTCTTACCTTTCGTCTCCTAATGTTTCGCCTATCTCTCTCTCGCTCTCGCACACAGCCTGACCTGCATCCGCTGCAGTCAGCTTCACCTGCGAGGCCCTCACGTACCACCTGTGGTTATTAAAGTTATTCTATGACTATTTATCAGTGTGTTTTTTTCGGTAGACACGTATTAAGTATTTTTTTCACTTCTCATGCTCGAAAAGTGTGTCATATTAGACTTGTCAAGCGGGGCTAAAGTAGTACATTTAACCCCTAGGGAAAATATGAATACATATTTATGATTTACAAAATATTTGAATTTGACCAATCAAAATACTTCACCTATTAAATCCACCAATCACAGAACACTAATTTAACTCTTAAAAAAATATTTGGTATTGGGTATTAACCAACCAGAATACAGCTTTACTAAAATCGACCAATCAGGAAACATAATTATTTTTTCTATAGAGTCTAAAGATTAAGTTTATAGTAGTCCCTATTTCACAATAATTAAAAAAGTGGTTAAATCGTTCGAGCAACACTTTGAAGCGCTCAATAGAAGGTCAGTTAGCTTTTTTCGCGCGTGAATGTTGCGCGCGAACCGCAGTGTCTATGTTTTGTGTCAAAGGAGTATAGAAAAAAAAAATCATGCTGTAAAAGTATATATCTTCGCCGTGGAATTTATTGTTAATTTTGGGTGGGTTAACCTTTGTTTATTTATTTTCTCGCAATCGAAGTGAAAAGTAGAGTGTATAACTCTGGTCTAAAAGCCATATTACCCCTCGAACTATTTTCCCTCACTTTGTTCGGGAAAATAACTATCTCGTGGTAATATGGCTCATTTTAGACCCTTGTCATACAATCTACTATTTCAGTGTGTTATTGAATGAGTTATAATTTTCATTTACAGTTTTATTCATTTGAATTATACTATCCCATTTTATGTTTTGGAGTTCATTTTTGAATTTATCTATATTTTTCTGGTTAAATTTCTTTTCCGGATAATCCAGGACTGTAGATTTATTAAGGTAGAGGGTGTTCTGAACAAAATACCCCTGTGGTCAGAAAACCCTAATTCGTTAACACTTAACTTCGAGTCCGTGATTTTAAAATTTGTAAACATCAAATCAATACAGGTAGAGCTAGAAAGTGTAACCCGCGTGGCTTCCCGAACTCTTTGGTAAAAATTATATGAAAACATCAAGTTGGATAACCTAATTTTTTCATTATTATCTAATAAAACATCTACATTTAGGTAGTAATAACCCTCAGCAGGGCACACAGCCACGCCGTTTGTTCGTGCATGACTCGTGGTACATGCTCCACGCACTCGCAAGTATAATTATTAATTTAAATAATCTAACAGTCATGGTTGCAGAGATATGACGTCATAACAGAGTTAAATTCAACAAGACATTTCCTTGAATTTCTGAAGGAATTTGAGGAAAACCTGAAAGTGTGTCACAGCGAGTTTCAAAATACAGTCTTACTATGTAAAAAGACGCATCTGTTTTGGAGAAATGTTTACACTGCGAGTGCCGGTTTGCACAACGTAACGTTTTAAAAGGCGAGTCTGTGATGTAATATAAACCACAGCACCTCGGCTATAAATTATTAATGAGGAGATTTCTTTCACTCTTGTCTTAATGGAAATTAAAATCGCGGGTGAAGTATCTTCATCTCATAAATCTCCAATAACGCTATCAGTATACCGGGCAGCAGCGGCGGTGGCGAAGACCGCCGCGTAACCCGATAACTGTTGTAATTACCGCCCGCAATTAAAACTTGCCTTCCCCCGCTCACCTGTACCCCCTCAACCCGCACCCGCAAACCGCCCGCGGCGATCGCGACTCAAAAAACTTCCCGCAACTTTCCTTTTGAATTGCGATGATGAGCTGTTTCACTCGACGTTTGAATTCATTACTCCCCCCCCTACCCACCATAGCGCGGTGACTCGCCGACGTCTCCAGATTAATATTTATGATCCTGCTTATCAAATTAATGTTTTAAAAGTTCCCGCTCCGCGTCCCATCAGATGGTTTTATCACCCTTTTTTATTTGACACTTCTTTCCTGCCTTCTGGTTTTTACCTCAAAGTTATTCAAGGGACGCCATTCTTTGCTCGCGGACGGTATGACTTACTTGAAGATTATTCAACATAATTTATTTTCCTTTCGCAGCGCCGCGAGACTAGTCTCGCGCTGAAGATGCCCTTGACCCTTTCAGACGGCCAAGACCGCATCTCATTACGTCAACAATGGATTTATGCGCACGAGTAGACTGACATCGATCTACTTCTACTTGCAATACCTAATATTGAACAGGTTTGACGTAATGGCGACATTGCGGGTGACCCGGGGTGGTCAACTAAGCGTAATTTTTAACCGTCTACAAAAAAAGAGGTACTCAGTTTGACCCGTATGTTTGTATGTACCTACGTATGTAGGTATATATGGATGTCATTTTCGTAATTGGCTCCTTGAGGAAGCCCGAAGATGACACCCATATCGATTTTTAATAAAAGTAAAGAGTTGCTTCCCGCAAAAACTTGGAACCCCCTTTTCACCCCTTTAGGGGAGCAATTTTGAGAATAATCACTAAGTAGGCAAAAATACCACTTATGCATTGACGCATTGCGTAAATCTGAGTTATGCTACTGATACTTAACGAGTCCGCATCGACGGCACATACAGATACTCATCGGCACCAACATATGGCCCTAAAATACAGGATGAGGTCGCTACAACGACTCATACGCTTACCCATCCGCACCAACGGGTGACTCTAAAGGCCCATCCGCACCAACGGATGGTCCTAAACGCCCATCCGCACCAACGCATGGTCCTAAGCGCCCATCCACACCAACGGATGGCCCTGAGCTTCAGAATATATTTTTTATCAATGATTTTGTAAGTTACTGCGGGTTGGATAAATATACAAATTTTTTTTGTCGAATAAGTTTTTGGAAATTAAAAAAATATATATTTGTTCAACGGTTTGTTCTCCTCTACAGGTCGCATTTCGCAAACGATTCTCGTGAAATTTTTTGAGCAGGTCCGGTAATTATATAGATTTTTTTTGTCGAGTCAGTTTTTGAAAATTCTCAAAAACAATCTTATTTTCAAAGATTTTGTAAGTTTCTGCTTCCGAATTTCGGTTTGTTGTCCTCTACAGGTCGCATTTCTCAACCGCTTCTAGTGAAATTTTGTTAGCAGGTTCGATAAGTATTCATAATTAATCTTTTTTATAATGTCAGATTTTCGAACACTAGGTCTACAGCTCACAGAGCCACTAGTACCTACGAGACGGGTTGGTCACAAAACCGCGGGGCAGGGCACGGGGCGCGGGGCTCGCCGTGCTTTCAGAGGACTTTTTTCAGTTTGCACATCCAATTGAGCGCCGCCCGAGTTCGTTAGTTTGTTTTGTGCCGCGTAACTCGGTAATTCACTAGATCGTCCTGTTTGCCTCGCCGCCGCGCGCCGAATTCATTTAAATAAAAACTGTTAATCAGCCTGCACACAGCTGACCAATGCCCGGTTAATGAGTGGCACACCAACAGACAAACAACAGAGACACCCAACATAGACAGCGCCGGGAACCGAAGACAATGAACCTTTTGTTTGTTACGGCTGCTGTTCCGCGGTCGGCGCGGAATCAACGCTCAATGCGCTGCGCTTCCTTAGAGTCCTACCTTTTTCGAACCAAAAATCGTTGAAAGTACTGTGATATACTGCTAAAGAGGTACGGACTTAACGGAAATAGCAGATCGTAGCTAACATATAAGACTAGAAGCACATATGAATCTATTATATTTAATTAAGCAGTTTGTTTCACAAATTAGCCAATACCAAACGAACACATCGAAAATAATTTAATATTATTCGCGCCTATCCGATTACAACGACGCAGGCTAATGTAGCCGAGGCCCATAGGAGCCTCCTCGCCCTCTGCTGATGGAGTACAGCGAGTTCCCATCTCTGCGAAGTGGTCTTATTTTTTTCGAACTGCCTGGCTTTCTTTGTTCTAGACTGCTTAGCTGGTGATCCTTCTCCCCTCGTTGACAAGTTCGTTTCAGAGTCGTGACAGCAAGTCAGCATACTCGTTCGCATGAAATTAGACAAGACAATATTAGTTTACACTTGAAATTAGTCACACAAGAATAATGTTTCTAGAAATGTTACTAAGACTTCAAATCACTACACATGCGAATCCGAGGGAGTCGTGGCGTCAAGTCCCTGGAAAACCAGTTGTTTCCAGAAGAATGGCGCTTTGACGCCTCTGAGAATCGTATTTGAAAATACGGTTTGGGCGGAGGTTACCAAATTCGGAATAAGTTCGATTTATATACGTTATGATACTGGATCTACACGGCCAGTCTCATACCGTAACAACCTCTACAGTACTTATTGTTACGAGCATGGGGTTCGCGTAGATAGAAAAATTCACTAATTAACACGAGAACTTTAGTACGGAATTCACTCTCACAATTGACACCAACGCACACAAACAGAAGTTAAAACAACGTCTCGTCAACGAACTGACTCCCCAACGGTTGGCGGCCTCTTTTATATTCCATGGAAGGATTCTCAAATATTCTACCCTTCACTTGTTTGTCCCTGCCAGTACTGTCGAAGATGGCCGAGAAAGTTCTTGTCCATTGCCGTCTCTGTCCAATGGAGATTATCTCTGTCACGCTCTTCTGGAATGTTCCTATCTAAGAAAGAAAGATATTCCATAATTTTATTAATTGTTGAAGCGAAGCGTGTCACCCACTGCAGCGGCCTGCGAGCTGCGGTGGCGGCCTGTTGTACACTATGATAATCCTAACATTCATTCAGACACATGCGACCTTGATTGTCATAGTGACAGCTGGCCGCCACCACAGGCCGCTGGAGTGTGTGACAGACTTTAAATGGAAAAGTTTTTTTGAACATCTATTATATATATATATATTTTAAAAACTTAGTTTAATACAATTTTTAATTTCTGTCTGTTGTTACTAACACCTATGGAGTCCTGTGCTTCGAAATAAAGAATTTATTATTATTATTATTATATCATTTTTAAAGACCTATCCATAGATACCCCACATATCGATTTGCATTGAAAAAAAAATTCATCCCCGGTTACATGTATGGAATGCCCTAATTCAATTTTATTCGTAATTTTTTATGACTTTTATGTAGCGGTTCATAGAATATACCTTCCTACCAAAATTTATAATTCTAAAGTTATAGTCTCCGAGTAAATTGGCTGTGACATGCAGACGGACGGACGGACAGACATAACGAAACTATAAGGGTTCCATTTTTACCATTTTGGCTACGGAACTCTAAAAATGGTTTGAAATCAAAGACGTCAGCTCCTCACAACACGGTTCCCTCGATGTAATTCCCACCCCAATATGTACAGAAGCGCTGTACGCGCAGCATTACGAAAACGCCTTGAATAGAAGCACCGGGTGTTACGGAAAACGCTAGCGAGCACCGACAGCTAATGATAACTTGGCACCGCGGGCGCGCAAATACGGGCTCTGATTGACGCAAACACGGCCCGCGGCCCGCCCCGCGCGGAGCCCGCATCGCGAGACTCTTCTGTTTGCCCCAACTTCCCTTTATTATTCACACACGTCGCCGGCGATCGGATCATCGCGGGCAATTAGCACAAGGCGGCCCGACTCAAGTTTCACAATTAAAACTTGCGCCGACCCACGGCAACTCGAAATTGTGGACGGGTTAATGAGGCCCCGAGACGCCCGACTTTTTGTAAAACAATGACACGGTATTCAGATTGCACTTTTTATGCAATTATGGCTCAAAAAAGACATCCTCCGAATTGTGGAAGAATGCTGCCACGCGGCAATTTCCTGGAAGCCTGGAAGACGCCGCGAGCGCCGGCAGCGGCGGTGCTGCGCTTCGTGATAGGTACTTAAAAATATTTTTCTACTCCGGTACTTTTATCTGTCAATTATATGGTCCCCCAAACGAATATTTAATAATAGTTTATGCAACTGATACATAATGAGAGCTCTTAAAACACGAATAAAAACGCAAGTCAGTAAATAACAGTCAAAAAAAATTGCCGTGTCTATGATTACGTTCTCTGGACTGTCATTTGTCACTATCCAACTTACCGCTCTTTGTTTTGCTGTATTGCTGTTTAATTTTGTGTTTTATTATTTAATCCCTAGTCGTAGAAAAAGTAATGTATGTAACGTTGTATAAGTGGGTCAAAAAGGCTCATGGCGTCTTTATTAACAATTTGAGGCGAAGCCGAAAATTGTTACATACGCCACTCACCGTTTTTGAACCCTTTTATACAACTATTGCATAAAATACTATAATCCGCGTCGCACGCCGCGGTGGCGGCGGAGGCGGTCCGCGCCGCGTCGCCCGAGCCCTCATTATCATAGCGTCTTTTTAAGTCCTTGCGCTTAAAAAAGTAAACAAAAGACTTTCTTTTGCGGATATTTATTCAAGGTGTAATTGCGACGCCGGTTGTAACGAGGGGCACAAAGCGGCGGCGCGACGAGGTGGGGTGGAGCGCACCACGAGCGCACCGAACATTCCTCGGAGTATGAATTCTTTTAATATTTGCAATCTGAGAGTTGGCGATAGTCCGGCGCCACGGGCCCTTGCGGCGATGCTCCAAGTTCTATTGTCCGTCGCCGCCGCTTTACGCCGCGCCCCGCGCCTCGTATATCGCCCGCTCGTCAAGTTAGTTCGGTTGGTTTTCGTGACTCGCTGATTAAAAAAGTTCATCAACGCATCTCTTTTTAGTTTTTCCAGCGAACTCCTTTATCGGCCGCCAACTTTGGTAATAAAAAGTTAGTGGAAGTGAGGTGCGAGCGGGAGGGGGAGGGCCCGCCGCCGTTGCTTCCGTTACACGCTGATATGAACGTATGAACCGCATTAAATGTGCATCTTACATAATGTTATACCTACATATCGTTTTTACGTAACGGGCAACGTTAAGTCGTGTTTTGTCTCATTTTCAGGGTTCCGTACTCGAAGGGTCCAAACAAGAACCCTGTTGCTGTCACTCACGCGTCCGTCCGTCCGTCGTCGTCTGTCACACAAGTTTTACAGCCAATAGTATAAAAGTAACTACCTATTTTTCAGCTTTTCATGCGGTATATTTTCCCTTAGTAATTGTGCAACTTACCTACACAATTTCTTCAATAATGCTATATAACTTCTTCGTGGATTTTTAAAACAATCAACGTACCTACACATTTTCTTCATGAACGCAAAAAAAATCGATTGATTTATAGTATATTATGCAACTGGTGTATAAGAAGGGTATAAAAAGGCGAGTGGTGTGGGTTGCGATGTGAGCCTTGGCGAACATCGCAAGTAAAGACACCACGAGCCTTTTTATACCAGTTATACACCGTTGCATACAATGCTTTTTCTACGACTCATTTCGAATAAAAAGTAACTACCTATTTTACAGACTTTTCGTGCGCCATATTATTTTCGCTTAGTAATAGTGCAACCTACTTACACAATTTCTTCAGTAATGCTATATTACTTCTTCGTGGATTTTTAAAAGAATCAACGAACCTACAGATTTTCTCCATGAACGCAAAAAAAAACGTTTAATTTAAGTAATGTAATCATTTATCAGTTTTGAATGTTTTCGTTTTCAATTAGGCATTTGGTGGGAAATCAAAAATAAGACACTTTGTTTATGGTTTAATTTTTTTAATTTGCTAGACTTGGCATCCGACCTAAACTGAATTCAAATCCGGATCGAATCTTAACTGTTTCGTTTTCATAAATATATCCGAAAATAGATAAAACTTGTTAAACAACACAAAAAAGATGGTAATTGTATGTATTTATATTAGTAAACAGTATATTATGCATTAATTAATACATAAAAATTATAGCAAAGTTGCGTTAAGTTGGCAGCACCGATTTTAATCATAAAAGTTTCACTTGAACGCACCAAAGAATGACTACTAAACATAGTATAGGGAGTCAATAGGTCAAAAAATGTGTGAATGGGATTTTTTTTAACTCGTCGAGTAGATAAATCTATACCATAAAAAACATTCCATGTAAAAATAGCCCAAGTCTCGAAACTCTTTCACCGTAAAAAGTTATAAGATATTACTTAGACCCAAGTCCGGCATTGATTTATTTACTAAGCAAATTAAGATTAATAACAATGTTTGACTTGGCTCTATGTAATATCTTACAACGTTATACAGTGAAAGAGTTTCGAGACTTGGCCTATTTTTACATGGAATGCTTTTTATGGGATCTCACTTCTTTTTGTAGGTAAATGAATCAATACAAATTTATGAATGCACTAGCGACTTCGTCCGCGTATAGTTTTTAGATGGTAACAAAGATATAAATGAGGTTTATTTGTTTCTATCAGTTGTCTGATGCTATTAATCCTTTGTGAAAAATTACTCAAAAGAAAAAATAAATTTCCGCCATCTTGGATATGAAAATGGATGTCATTTTCGTAATCGGCACTCCGAGGAACCTCGAAGATGACACCTATAACGAAACACTGAAATACGGTATGTTGTATTTAAACAGAGAGTCTATATACGAATTTTAAACCTCTCACTTCAAAAAATATTTGTGTCCCGTACAAACTTGGAACCCCCTTTTCACCCCTTTAGGGTAGCAATTTCGAAAAACGCTGAAATAAGTTTTGTTGTATTTAAACATAGTCTATTTATGAAGTTTCAAATCTCTAACTTCAAAAGAGAAGCTTCGGGCTTTCGGCTCTACGCGGAACGGCTTCTGACCTCGTATGCCTCGGCCCTCAGGTTCATTTGTAAAACACTTGGGGCTCGAAATTGTCGATTAGGGCTCGCCCCTCGGGCCTTTGGTCCTCGGGCTCGTATAGCGAACGTGCTCCAAGGAGAACGTAGCCTTCGGCCTTTCGCGGAACGGCTTCTGACCTCGTGTATTTCGCCTCTTAGCTTCGGGCCTTCGGCCCTCAGGCTTACTTGTGGCCACTTAGCACTTTCTTATTTTTGTAGCTCCTTAGGAAAACATTGGTAGGGAACTCATTCCACAACCGAAGTGTTCGAGGGTCAAATGTATAGGTATAGGTCTTATCTTATCTTATCTTATTTAGATGAGGGCCCTAGCGGATGCACTTCGACCCAGTGGGATCTTTTGTGCAATTGCCCCCTCCTTTATGCCTACTCCAAGCTGCTCTCCAGCATTTCCACAAACCGAATGATGGAGTTCAGCGGGAGTACTCTAAATTCCTTTGGTTCAGGGTAACCATTGCCAAAGTCATTCATTCTTTGTCTGGTATTCTTTGTTTTAGGTATAGGTACTTAGACTGCTCTCTAAAAAGATTAAAATAAAGGCAAAATTAAAAATTTTGAAAATACCAAATAAATTATTTCTATGTCTATGTCTATAGAGTCGGGGGATTTTCAAATGCATTATTTAGTTATTTTTCAATTGAGCACATCCGTCGTGGGTATATTCAAATTTTTTATACATATTTAGAAGATACAGAACTAAAAACTTTTCATAGATGCAGGAACTACAAAAGTATAACTTTGTATCGCATGTATGTGTATAGGATTACAAACTTAACGTAAGTGAAATTGCAATATTTTTAGGTTTTTTATGACTTGATAAGCTAAAAACTAATTACGTTTAAAATTAGAATCGTGGGTATACTAGAAGTACCGTAGAATTAAGATGATCAGTCAGTGTGTCAGTGACAAAACTAAGGAACTGTGGCGGCAATAGTTCTTAAACTAGAAATGTATTCTGAATTTTATTGAGAATATATTATATATTATAGAATATATGGTAGCCTATATGTTACTAAAAATTCAGGGTTCTAGCTTTAGCCAGCACAAAATTACAGGATGTTGAAAATGGGCCGAATAGCTTCGAGAAAAGGATGGTACGGCCGTGCCTCTTTGTTTAGCTCGACTTGTCAGGCGCACTGCCGTGCCCCAGAACTAGTTCACACCAAAAATCGTTTAAAGTATTTATTAGTGGCTCTGTGAGCAGTAGACCACGGCCTGTAATCTTCAAAGAAAAAATCTTAGCGTTAGTCATCTGTGGTATTCTAGAATTGACCACGACAGGGGCGCTACCGCGACACCAAACGAAGTTTTCCCTCTCTATCGCACTTACGTCCGAACGTGCAAGTGCGACAGAGAGCGAAAACTTCGCGGTAGCCCCTCTGTGCAATAGCAACAACTGTCAAAACTACCGTTTCCCGCGCGAACTGACAGCGGTTATCAGTCGGAGTATTTGAGGCTTTGTTAAAAACTCAGCGGATCCAATAATATATTATACATATTATTTGTGCTCCGGTCAGAGCATTGATATTGAAGAAAGCTATTCAAAAATCTTACTAAAACATTGAAAAAGAGTCGTACCTGCATGTTTATTTAGTTACAATCAGCAACTCCGATTCACGGTTCCAGCAGAGCGGCGCGAATGAGGCCTCTGAATCGCGCGCTGTCATCTGTCAGATGTGACAGTCCATAACTCCATAGGCATCTCCATAGGTACATAGCATGCAATTTTCTTATGTAGTAGGTAACGCATTTAGGAAAACAAAAGAAATAATCATTAATTTAGCGTTTTATACTTCATAAAGTGAGGAATGTGACCACAGAAGTGGTTTGTAATAAAAGAATTGTGTCGTCAACTGGTTTTGGGACCGTGTTTGGCGAAGTTAAATCATGGTAAACCGGTGATGACCAATGAGCTCAAAATTATTGCTTGTAATAAGAATGATTAGTTGATGCTGCCCCATTGCGGGCTCCGTTGTGTAAACTAGTCTGCTTCATCCTCGGAGGATGAACAAAGACGCATCTGATTCAATTTCTTAAGACACATTAACTAGGTAATTGTGAACATTATAACTTTACTGGCACTTTTTAGAAGATTGGAAGTGTTATTCTTCGTCATTGTAAGCAAATACTTGCCTCATACTAAGAAGGAGTGGTCTAGAATCGCTAAGAAACAGCGATACCCTAAAGCATTGAGCTGTCAAAATTATAAGGTGTATGTGGGCTCCACACTGTAATTTTAGGGTACTGTACCAAAATGGTAAAAAAGGAACCCTTATATTTAACTTTGTCTGTCTGCCTGTCACATCGCTAAATATCTCAACTACTTATGCTATTGGTTTGAAATTTTTAACAAAGAACATGTTTTTTTAATTTCTGTGAATGAGGACTAGGTGGTTATAAATCTTAAAGTCTAGCGAATGTGACAAGTGGGGTGTCATGAAAGGGCTTGAGTTGCACATTCTGAAACAAATTTTTTTTATGTTGAGTCATTTTCGATTTATGAGAGAAAATGTAAATAACAATACTGTTTCCCCCCTTACCTCTGAAGTTTACTAAGGAAAAAATATGAAATTATTACATAACATTCATATCAATGTGTATTTTACAGGAAAAATATAACTATAGCTCTATCTAGTTATGTAACTAGTGCCCGACACTGTTTGGTGTTTGAATTAGTGAAATTAACAAGAAAAATCATCATGGATCATTATGGTATAGATTTCTGGAGTTAAATATGTTTAAATGCGTATTTTTGTCCATTTTGTTGCATGTGTAGTGCAAGTTCACTTGGGTAGTAATTTATTTAATTTACATTTCAGAGGTAATCATAACTTACATGATATTCAGGGAATGCTTAAATCCATCAGTCATGTGGTATGAGGCTACCTGTCTGCATTTATTTGCAATTCAATGCAACAGCTCTGGCTAGCTACTTAAAATAGTTTTTTACAATTGATACTTTTATATCCTCCATATCTGTGGTTAGAAACAGGCGACCCGCAAGCCTCCTTATTGATAACCGACAGTGTGATAACTTCTGTCAAATAGACTCACAAATTATTAACACTTGTGGGCCCTACTTTGTGGCCCTGGCTGCTAAAAGGTAGCCGACCCCTGACCTATGAATTCTAATGCACCTTCATTTGGAATCACTATCATTGAAGTGACGAACCTGTGAATAAAAGGCTTGACTGACCCAAAAAATGTTTAAAGTCAAAGTGATTTATTTGTAAACATAGGTAATACAATATATGGCGGTAGGTACAGAATAGAAACTACTACTTAAAGCAATTCAGTGTTTTTTGGAGGAATAATAAATTTGGCCTGTTATCGTGATTTCTTCTCTTGATTATTGTGGTTTATTAAGCTTTTATTTAACTTTTATTCTTGCAATGTGTGTTCGGTGCAAATCTTGCAACTGAATTTTGGACCATGTATCCTCAACCGATTGAGCTGAAATTCGTCATACCTACATAGGCTGATCTGGCGATGGAAATAGAATTTGGCAATAGTAACTCCTAAACTACACAAGTTAAACCTGCCATTTACGAACATATGTTGGCGCTTCAGGTAATGGTGGGCGTGTACAGTGGCGCCATCGGCAACACTTATGCTGTTACACTCTGCATATTGTAAGTAATAATGTAGTGTTTCACTTATTCCTGATTGCTCTGCTTCTGTCCTGGGCATGCTGGGTGCCCTTTATGCACTGCCTCAATCATGTAACCATACACATCCGATTAGATTTGTATTAGCATTAAACATAAGGTATATCTGTGTTGCAAATCTCTGTTTAACACTTTCACTTAAGGGTCCTTATAAGTTAAAAAACGCACATCTATTTAGGCCATTTTCTGTTTGATTTGACATGTATCTTGACATTTTCTCAATGTTACTATCTAGAACAGGACTATTGCGACCTTACGTCATAAATTTTGAATGTATTTTTTGAATTTTTCATTAAGAAATATCGTTTCAAACATCAGTCCAAAGCGACCATTTTCAAACTTTTGACTTTTCCAACTCACATTGTTGGGGCCTATGCATGCCGAGTTTTTTAAACGCACTGTTTACTCGCGTTCTTCTACTACCATGTCCAAGACAAATAGTAGTACAGAACGCGCGTTTAAAAAACGCAATATGCATAGGCCCTTGATCTAATTCCTTAAGTCTTATTTACACACGTGTGAGACTAGCATGCGAGTTTCATTACAGGTATCCCAGGTATAATGACTTCAATTGATCTATCAAATCGCGCAATGTTGTTAAACTCTGTAGCCAGTCTCCTACGTGTTAAGGCCCCGCGACATTGAATGCGGTAGCGGAGTGGGGGGTAGTTTGAACGTGGGCTTGCGGTGATCTGAATGCACTGAACGTTATGAGCTATGTCACACCGGCCCGCGCTCAAACTGCACCCGCCCCGCTACCGCGCTCAATGTGGCGAGGCCTTTACGGTATTTATTGTGTTTTTCATACAACATCACGCCGCGGCCTCGTCTGCCGGCCACGACTGAAGGGAACGTGCAGGCGCTCGCCGACACAACAGTGAGTTCAATGGTAACATTAATTAGTATAAACTAGTACCGTGCCATCCCTTTCACTCATATAGTGTATAACACGAGAATGAAAGGGATGGCCCGAGACGAAGTTCGGAGTGTAGGCCCTGCTCATAAAATTTCACGAGAAATGGTTTCAGTAAAATGTGATCTGTATAAAAGAACAAAGCGAACGTTCGCATTTTTGGACCTTCTTTCAAAGGAATAGCATTGCCTTCATTAAAATTGTTTTTTTTTTAATTTCTTAAAACTGACTTGACAAAAAATGCAATTTAATTACAGGACCTGCTAAAATTTCACGAGAATCGGTTGAGAAATGCGGTCTCTAGAGGAGAACAAACCGAAATTCGCCCGCAGAAACTTACAAAATCATTAAAAAAAAAAAAAAATTTAAAAAAAGTGACGTCAAAATAACTATAATTATCGAACCTGCTCACAAAATTTCACGAGAATCGGTTGAGAAATGCGATCGGAACAACCGGATATCCGGACATCTGGACATACGAAAGCATTTTTGTCTAAGCTAAAGCAGAGACCTTCGTTTCACTCGGTCAAATAGTACCTGGAACTCCGAACTTTGCTCGGCGTTATCCTCCCGAAAACCACCATATTTAATTTCATCGAAATTGTTAGAGCCTTTGTATGAATACCTCGACACCGCATCTGTTATTCTTGCGATGGAATCAGTGTCTAGACACTGGCGTATAGAACAGGCCGTTGATCTTCTTAATATTCTGACGCTGCCGCCTAACGCCATCACACTAAAGCTTGCATCTACTTCATAATACAATAGAATCCGTTTATTATGACTCCGCCTCTATTGACCAATCGCCTATTATGACGTAATTACACAACGAAGTTTGGTTTTCACATAAAAATCTTTGTACCAAAGTCGGATATAATGACTTCGCTTACAGTGACATGTCGCTTATTATGACGCATTTTAAATAAATTTTGTCCGTTTATAGTGACCGACACGATTCTTTACACCTACCTTCGGTCATGTTCGTTGATTCCCGACGACGTTCGGCACGTGGCTGGTTTTTGTTCTGAATCTCAGTGAGTAATTGACAGTTGAACGTCACGGATTTGGTTATAGCGATATTACGTGCAGTTTTTATTTTGATTTAATATGCTATGTTTCCCTATTAAAATAAGTATTTACCTAAATAATAGAAGATTGTTTTTTTTTAATGCTTTGTATGACGTCCGCTTAGTATGATGTGTTAGTCAATTCCCTTCGATGTCATTATAAACGGATTCCACTGTATTTTAGTCCCGAACTAGCTACCCGCCCCGGCTTCGCACGGGTGCACTATTTAATGGATGTTATTATACATATAAACCTTCCTCTTCAATCACTCTGTCTATTAAAAAAAAACGCAATAAAATCCGTTGCGTAGTTTTAAAGATTTAAGCATACATAGGAGTATAGGGACAGAGAAAGCGACTTTGTTTTATACTATGTAGTGAAGATGGAATGCACTGTACATAATATTCAGATTTGTGTTTCCAGGGAGGCGCGTGAAGGGGAAAGACAACGCTAAAGAAGGAAACTGGAACGAGGGAGAGAACGGGACAGAGAAAGGTTGGTACGATTTAATTGCAATTTTACGGTCGCTATAACGAGCGACATCAAAAGGTTGCGGTGAGTGCCTGAAGCTAGTTTACGAGTTTCTGGAAACAAATAGTTACTCATTGCATAAATGAGTGACAGTGTAAACAGGTCCCAAAAACCGGTCAAGTGCGAGTCGGACTCGCGCGCCGAGGTTTCCGTATACAGATGTGTACCGGTTCCAACTCTATTAAATCAGGAAAATCTCAACAACATGGTGTAAAAATTGGACCCCATGGGTACAGCGCCATCTATCGGCGACTTTTGTTACAAATTTGAGTGACTGAATAACTTTGTATGCATGGTAGTTTTTTTAGGGTTCCGTAGCCAAAATGGCAAAAACGGAACCCTTATAGTTTCGTCATGTCCGTCTGTCCGTCTGTCCGTCTGTCCGTCTGTCACAGCCGATTTACTCGGAAACTATAAGTACTACAGTGATGAAATTTGATGGGAATATGTGTTGTATGAACCGCTACAAAATTATGACACTAAATAGTAAAAAAAAGAATTGGGGGTGGGGCCCCCCATACATGTAACTGAGGGATGAAAATTTTTTTTTCGATGTACATACCCGTGTGGGGTATCAATGGAAAGGTCTTTTAAAATGATATAAAGTTTTCTAAAAAACATTTTTCTTAAAGTGAACGGTTTTTGAGATATCAGCTCTCAAAGTCGTAAAAAGTATGTCCCCCCCCCTCTATTTTTATAACTACGGGGTATAAAATTCTAAAAAAAATAGAGGTGATGCATGCTAATTAACTCTTTCAACGATTTTTGGTTTGATCAAAGTATCTCTTATAGTTTTTGAGATAGGTTGATTTAACTGTAATTTTGGTTAAGTTATTTTTGCTGTTTTATAGATACTAGTACGGAACCCTTCGTGCGCGAGTCCAACTCGCCCTTGGCCGGTTTTTGTTTCAAGGATAATTCTTTAGCACGTAAATCGATTTCAATTTTTTTTCCTTATTTAAAAGAAGGTACATTCAGCATAATCTCGTAGTAATTTATAAAACAAAAATACTTGCAAAGGTGATTAAATTACAAATTTATAGAAATGTTTATTGACGATAAAAAAAAAAAAACTAGATAGAGCTACAGTTATATTTTTCCTGTAAAATATGCACTGATATCTATGTGATGTAATAATTTTATATTTTTTCCTTGGTAAACTTCGGAGTTCCCCTTCATATGACACCCCACTCGACATATTAACTAGACTTTCATATTTTGAACCACCTGTTATCTGTCATTTTTCACAGAAAATAAGAAAAAATATTAAAAAAAGTCATGTTCTATAAAAAGTACCGCTTTTCCGCACTAGTGCTTTTTATTTTTGAAGGAAAATGTTTTCCTCTTTATTCAAACATGAGAAATCTTCATGTATCATTTATTATCCATTTAAAATATTAAACACATCAAGGAGCCGTGTACATCGATCGCCATTTATTCAGGAGAGAGCCCGAGAGATCGCCCTGCCTCTCTCTCCAAGGAGCGCGGGTTCCGGTTGGTAAAGCAGAGCGATCCCAGCGCTACCTAGCGGGTACGGCCCGAACTACAGATTGTAATTTTATCACTTCTCAATTGTATGGGTAAATCTAAGCCTCGGTGGTTTCAGGCCGCGCCACTAGGTGTCGCTTGTGACAATTTTTTTTTTTTTAATTTTGGAGTGCCATACAAAAAAGGAACCCTTGTGGTTTCACCTTGTTTGTCTGTCTGTCTACCTATCTTTCACATTGCTAAATATCTCAAAAACTACTTTGAAAAATGTCTAGTGGGGTGTCATATGAAAGGGCTTGGGGTGATCATTCTGAAACAATTATTTTTTTTTACGTTTAAGTAGTCATTTTTGTCTTATGAGGGAAAATGTAAAAAAAATACCGTTCCTCCCCTTATTTCCAAAGTTTACCAGAAAAATACAAAATCATTTCATAAAATTGATATCAATAGTAAGTTTGAAATTTAATCACCTTTGCATGTATTTTTGTTTCATAAATTCCTACGAGATTATACTGAAATTAACTTCTATCAAGTAAAGAAAAAAAAATGAAAATCGGTTCACGTGATGAAGAATCATCCTTGAAAAACCACCATACATACAAAGTTACTCAGTCGCTCAAATGGGTAAGAAAAGTCGCCGATAGATGGCGCTGTACCCGGTGTCCAATTTCCATACCATTGACTAAAGTTTTAGAAGTCATTTAATCATAGATGTAAATTCTTATAAAAGGTATATAAATATGAATACTTCATTAAACGTATTATTTTTTATCTATAAATAATTTGTAAATATTCACTAACATACGTGGCTGAATGCAGATTTAGCCTGTGCCTTCCGTTGGCATTGACGTACCCAATGTAAATTGTAACCTATAAATTTTAAATTAACTTTTCTATTAAATTTTTCATTTCCTTGCATAATCCTAATAATATTATAAACGTGAAAATTTGTGCGGATGGCTGTACGTTCCGCTTAATCTCAAAAACTACTGAACGGATCTCTATGAAACTTTCCAGTATTGTAGCTTAGACATCAGAATAGAGCATGACGACCGGTTTAGCCTAGTGGGTAGTGCACCTGCCTGTGAAGCTGACGGTCCTGGGTTCGAATCCCGGTCAGGGCAAATATTTGTGTGATGAGCATGAATATTTGTTTCTGAGTCTTGGATGTTTTCTATGTATTTAAGTATTTATATCTATTAAATATATCGTCGTCTAGTGCCCATAACACAAGCCTTCTTGAGCTTACTGTGGGGCTAGTTCGATTTGTGTAAGATTGTCCTGAAATATTTATTTATTTATTTATAGGCTACCTTTATCCGCGGGTAACAAACGCAATGCCCAACAAGTGGCGGTGAACAAAAACACGAGCGATTAGCCAGTATTTAGTATCTACTACAGCAAAATAGGCTTGTTCGAGCTGCTGAGGTGAAAATATCAATCTGCAAAACTCACGATTTTTGCGATATATACATTGTTTCTTCATGGGTTTTAGGCCGATTTAAACCTGGAGACGTTAATTTTTTTAACTGTTATTTTTGCAGGTTAGATGTATAATTAAAATCAAAATCAAAACATTTATTCTGCAAATAGGCCTCAAGGGCACTTTTACAAGTCAGAATCTATCTAGGTACATCAAATAAAAATAATACAATAATCAAAGTATCCTTAATTAAATGTAGTGTTACATGTCAAAAATAAGACTAAGAAACTAATAACAATCGAGATTTGTTAGAGATGTATAAGGTCTCTAAGCGTCAAGATAAAATGTAATAAAGTAGGTACACTAATCATAATAAAATATGTTGAGCTATATCTATAACACGTCAACATGAAAATAATAAAATCTATTAAATAAATATCCTCAGAGATGTATAAGGTCTCTGAGCGTCAGTCTAAAAATAAAATCAAATGAGAACAGAGCGAAGTCTCTCAGCATGTCAATTCCACTGAACACTAGTACGAAGTTACTAGTCCTTGCAAACATGAACATTAAATAAAGATCACGACGGTATTAAAACACTGTACAGTGTGCACTATTTTAGGAAATATGTCGGTATTATACCTACCCGTATTCTTTGCTTCGCGAGCTTTTTCTTGTGACTGTAAAATACTACTGATTTTAACAAATATGGAGTGATTTGTGCACATTCAAATTTGTATTGCGTTTGCAGCGAGCGCGACCGCGACCGCGACCGCGACCGCGACCGCGACCGCGACTACGACCGCGACTACGACCGCGACTACGACCGTGAGGAGGAGGAGAACAACGAGAAAATATGCTCGAGAAGGAGGCCGCCTACTAGCAGAGGTAAAGTACGTCCGAAACTATAAGGCCAAATTCGATCTAATTAACGCAAGCAAGAATCTTCCTTATAATCAGAGCTTTTAGTCGTTTTTGCTTTCGTTCGTTTGACAGAATTTGGCCTTAGTCGAACTAACTATACGCGTTCACGCTTCACCGCCGGTAATAAACGCTAATTTTTACCTACCCCGTCGAGTGGGGTATCGTCGTTCAGTGCTTATTGAGTAGGTAAATTCCATATTTTTTGTTTTTAAAAATATTGTAAGACAAATAAATGAGAAGCGACCAAAGTCAGCTTTTTTTCAAAATGTTGTACCGAAGAATTTTTTTTACTTCCCATAAACTTGAAATTTGGTGGTAATGTTTATTATTACGTATATTTTACCAACAAGTACTGAAATCTGATAAATCAGATTTTTTCTTTAGAATATCCTTGTTTTTAGGGTTCCGTACCAAAATGGTAAAAAAGGAACCCTTATGGTTTCACTTTGTCTGTCTGTCTGTCTGTCACATCGCTAAATATCTCAAGAACTACTTATGCTATCGATTTGAAATTTGGAATAGTTATTAAAGAAGGCTTACCTACATACGAGGGGCGTTCAAAATATTCTCGGTATTGGAATGAAAACAAACAAGTATGAACAGTTTGATATTTTTTATTTTTCAATATACTCCCCCCCTATGTTAATACACTTAAAAGATCGATCAATTATTTTTTTTAATCCCTCATAAAAATATTTTTTATCCTTGGTATAAAAGTGCTCCTCTACTGCCGCCTCGTCAAAAAATCGATTTCCACGCAGATCCTTTTTGAGATTGGGGAACAAAAAGAAGTCGCTGGGGGCTAAGTCCGGACTATACGGTGGATGAGTTATAGTTCCGAACCCACATTCAGCAATAGCTGCCTTGGCAATATGAGCAGTATGGACAGGGGCGTTGTCATGCAGAAGCAGAATACCTTTAGACAACTTTCCTCGCCTTTTTTCTTTTATTGCGTCCCTTAATTGATGTAGAATATTCGCGTAGTACTGTCCCGTGATATTTACACCTTTTTCTTTATAATCGATCAACAATACTCCTTCACAATCCCAAAATATTGTTGCCATGACCTTGCCAGCGGAAGGGACGACCTTGAACTTCTTGGGATGAGCTGAACCCTTAATGTGCCACTGCATGGACTCCTGTTTACTCTCTGGGTCATAATGATGAACCCAGGTTTCATCTCCAGTAACTATCTTTTGCAGCACCTCATCAGGATTTTCACCACACAGGTCAATAAAATCGGAACAGCAAGCTGCACGCACATCTTTTTGAAGTCGAGTCAGCATTCGCGGAACCCATCTTGCACTGACCTTTGACATATTAAGATGGTCATGGATAATGTCATGTACGGTACCAATAGAAAGATTGGTTACTTGAGCTATTGATTTTATCTTCACTCGACCATCTTCCAATATAAGGTTTTCCACCTGATCAATATTTTCTTGTGAAGTAGCTACTACAGGCCGGCCAGGTCTAGGGTCATCTTCAATACTCTCCCTGCCACGTTTGAATTCGCTTGACCACTTTTGAATTGTAGATAAAGAAGGAGCAGACTCACGGTAAACACAATCCATTTCCTCTTTTATGGTTTTTTGGTTTTTACCCTGTTTCGTCAAGAATTTTATTACGGAACGATGTTCTAATTTCGTTAACTCATTGTGTTCGTGTTTGTTCAGAAATTGCAGAAAAACAAAAGAACATCTCGGTTTGAATTATACTTTTTTTTAATGTCAAAGAATGAACCTTACCAGCCAGTAACAAAACAAATTCAAAAAGAGGTTATAAGATATCAATACCGAGAATATTTTGAAAGCCCCTCGTACATAGAACATGACTTTTTTAAATATTTTTTTATTTTCTGTGGAAAATGACAGATAACAGATGGTTTAAAATTTGAAAGTCTAGTTAATATGTCGAGTGGGGTGTCATATGAAAGGGCTTGGGTTGCACATTCTGAAACATCCTACGAGATTGTGCTGAAAGTGCCTTCTTTCAAATAAAGAAAAAAAAAATTGAAATCGGTTTACGTGATAAAGAATTATCAAAAGTTATTCAGTCGCTCAAATTTGTAACAAAAGTCGCCTATAGATGGCGCTGTAACCATTGCGTCCAATTTCCACACCATGTCGTTGAGATTTTTCTGATTTAATAGGGTTGGAATTGGTACACATCTGTATACGGAACCCTCGGTGCGCGAGTTCGACTCGCACTTGACCGGTTTTTCATTTTAAAACCAACTTAATTTTGTGGTTGGTCCTCAATTCTAAATGTGCGGAGTCCGACATGCATTTGGCCGGTGTTTTCTGAAGTTCATTATATCATTTTATCACACACACAGTGTGGGAGACGCGCGAGCGACGAAGACGCCGAGTACGAGAAAGAGAAGGGGCGAGAGCGCTGTCGCGAGGAGGAGCGGCTTAACCCGTCACCTACCGAGCCCGGTAATTCCCGTCCACAAGTTATTGTTATGTATCGTTCTTATAGGACACGAATTTTTATAACCCTATTGTTGTCACTCACGCGTCCGTCCGTCCGTCCATAAGACTCAGCTCTGCTCTAAATCACTACACTACTTATGGTGGGTTGCACCAAACCGTCTGTAATCGTAAGCGGTGTTCGTTAAAATCTGATTGTATGTAAAGTTTGACAAGTTTCTATGGGATGACAGCTGCCGGCGCCATATTTGACGATGACCGGCCTGTGCTCGTATGTTGGTGCAACCGAGCCTTACTGTAGTACACTCATCAATTACAACTGAGCCTTACTGTAGTACACTCATCAATTACAACCGAGCCTTACTGTAGTACACTCATCAATTACAACCGAGCCTTACTGTAGTACACTCATCAATTACAACCGAGCCTTACTGTAGTACACTCATCAATTACAACTGAGCCTTACTGTAGTACACTCATCAATTACAACCGAGCCTTACTGTAGTACACTCATCAATTACAACCGAGCCTTACTGTAGTACACTCATCAATTACAACCGAGCCTTACTGTAGTACACTCATCAATTACAACCGAGCCTTACTGTAGTACACTCATCAATTAAACTGCATGCATGCTGCGTCTCAGTTCATATTCATACTACGGTGTAATTATGATAATGAGTGATTGAATTGAACACCTATAACGAGCCGGTCGCTTTATGTAGTTTTTGACAAAATCTTGACCTAGTGAAACGAAGGTCACCGTTTCAGCTTCGGCTAGAAAGCTTTCGTATGTCCGGATATAAACAGTTTGCGTAATAGTCTATTATACAGGTTGTAACAAAGCTAGTGAGGACATAAGATAGGGAGGGTATTAAGGACATATGGTATCGTGTTATGATTAGGAAAAATTAAAAGAAAACTTTTTGACGCAAAACAATTTTTCTTTTTTCTATGGGCTAGGTCGTCCAAGTCAGCCAACTGTCCGTACGAAGGCCAAAAATTTATTGCGTTAAAAAAAAACTTCCACTTTTTCCTAATCATAACACGGTACCGAATATGCCCTTAAACGGATACTCACTAGTTTTGTTACACCCTGTATAGTTTTTTTGTAAAATAAAATAATAAAACAAATATTTGTAGACAATGTTACACAGATCGACCTACTCCCAAACTAAGCAAAGCTTATACTATGGGTACTAAGCGAAGATGTACATACTTATATAGATAAATATGTACTTTAATACATAGAAAACATCCAAGACTCAGGAACAAATATTTGTGTTCATCACAGAAATAAATGCCCTGACCAGGATTCGAACCCAGGACCTCCAGCTTTGTACGCAGGGTCGCTATCAACTAAGCTAAAGAGGTCGTCATGTCGAACCAGCGGGGCTAGCACAACTACCGCTGCGACGCGACGCGAGTAGAGAAAAGTCTACGGTCCTCTTTCTAATTCGTACAGTTTGAGCGAGACAGGAATCGCCGAGTCGCGCGAGATGCGACTTGGCAGCAAGTTGTGCTAGCCTACCAGTATTTGAAATAAATGCGATATTGCAGAGCCACTAGTGATATGGTATTGTGTTTTTATCTACACCCATACAGTAAATCCTCTTTAATGTGCTCAAAAAGTGTAGGTAAGGACCAGCTTTACACTATCCGCCGGTCCGGGGCGGAGATGGCCATAATAACATCGACAACGGTATCGTTATGGCCATCTCCGCCCATAGCGATACAGGCTCGTGCTCAAAAGACTTCAACGGGCTCACGCTCTAACTCACTACACTTGCAAAGCGGTTCCTGAACACATGAAAGAGGATTTAATATACGGATGTAGATAAAGTAGTGTATGCGACTGTACTCGTGTGATCCTATTATGAAACTCGCTGACGCTCGTTTCATATAACCACACTCGTGTTTAAGGCCTCTTATTATGTATCAGTTGCATAAACTACTATTACACGGTACATGTGTGTTGTGTCTGTCCAGGTGCGGGCGAGCCGGCGCCGGCGGCTCCGGTCGCGTCGCGGGAGCCCGAGTCACACACTCATGCTGAATAAAGTTTGAGTAAATGTCTATTCAGCTGTTATTCAAGCAATTTGGGCACATTTTAAAATGCTTCAGCCTGTATAGCAGCGATGTAAAGTCTGGGTGATAGCTTCGTAATACTGTGGTACGATACCCACCTTAATTCAACTTTTACTAAGCTTAAAGAGGTATTAAAGATCTAAAGAGAATATTATTCAGAATTTGGCTATTCACATTATGGAGATTATTGCTGATAAGAGGTGTTAATATTTGCGAATTGCTATTACTCAAACTTTATTCAGCATGCTGTGTTACTTGGGAGTACAGTCAGCGTCATACAGTATATGACGTTGATTGCTTCCGGCTGATTTTACACTACACCCAAAATACTCTAGTCATTAATAGACCCTAATTTCAAAATTACCTAATATGCGAACCTACTGTTCATAAAAATAAATATCGAAATAAATTCACGAAAATGAAATTTTAGGGTATTTTGGCACTAGAGGGTTTTGTGAATAAGCGATTATGACATTAGGTTATTTCGCCACTGTTAGGGTATTTTGAGACTCATTCGTAATGGGACGCAGTCCATTTGAATTTGGGTTGTATCGTCCGTAGTGTCCTTCGAAAAAAGAGTTTTTTGAGAGAAGGTGATTTTGAAATTAGGGCCTATTAATGACTAGAGTATTTTGGGTGTAGTGTAAAATCAGCCGGAAGCCGTTGATTGTACTATCACATACGTGGGGTTAATTGGACCGATTGGAGAACAATTTTGGCGTGCATAAAATTCACCCGGACCATACCGTACCAAATACTGTGAAAGTCACCCGGAGATAGCTGCGCGCCCCGGAGACCGCGGGGGGACTCCAGAGTTAGACTACCAGAAACACTGGGAAATTCAAAATAACTTTTTATAGACTAGTGAAGGCGAAAATGTCGTTCTTGGGAAATTGTATAAAAGTCTACAATAAAATTCCAAGACACATTACTGAACTTACGGATTCTAAATTTAAATCTGTCGTGAAACAGACACTTATTTCAAAAGCATATTATAAGATAAACGATTACATCATGGATGGAGTTTGGCAGTGATAGCGTCCCGCACAAGTAATCGAACACAGAAATATTTTGTCCTTAATATTAAAAAATATGTATGTATGTTTATACTGTAGCATTTGAATTTTGTACTATTTTTACTGTTGACGTGACAACGTCTTATAAATTGGTTTGCCGGGTGACACTTCAAGAAACTGCGTTACGCTCCGCTCACGTTATGCGCTCACAATGAGAGCGGGTGAGAGGCATGGTTAGCCCGCCTAAGAGCGAGAGAGACAGACATAAAAAGTGAAAGGCACGCGTCCCTTCCACTCGAGCAAAATTATTTTACCACTCAAAGTCGTTGTCACGTAAAACTTTCGCCCGTATACCGACTTTATTATTTTATATGCATTGTATATTGTTTTGAAAAAATGACACCTCGCCGAGTTTCTTACGCTGGTTCTTCTCGAGGCAGAGGTTTATTTTATGAACCGGTGGTAGTTTTTTGACATTCATAAGTGCATGTAACATGCCTAAATTGAAGAATAAATGATTTCATTTCATTTCAGACGCTTTCCCACCGAAAACCAACGGAGCTCCGCGCGAGTGCCAACCGTGCCCTTCGGGGAAGATACAAACACGCCATGAAGCAAACAGAGTCGGGCAGTGAGGGTCCAGCTTATCGAGAGGCCTGCGTCCCCCTGAACGTCACGACCGGCACCAAGCTCGTCGAAGGTTAGGGGGCGTCCATAAATTACGTGAGATGTTTAAGGGGGGAAGGGGTCGAGTCAAATCTCATCTAATCTTACGTTGGAGAGTGGGGGGTTCTCGGCAAATATCACGCAATTTTTTTTCTGATTGAAACAAAAAAAAATTATACCATTTTGGTCCATTTAATCCAGATTGTACACGCTTATAAGATTTAATTTTAAGCGTAATCGTAATACGATTAAGATTATTCACTAATTCGTTCGAAAGAGAATAATTTAATTCATGCTTCGACGTTAACTCTCAGCAATATTGATTACTAGTCTTAAGTAGTCGTAAATAAAAGCACGAAGCAATTTTTTTGTCTTTTTACAATAACAATCCAACGCGTTTACGTAAGAAACCCACATTTTATAAAATCTCACATGAGATCTCACCAGTTACAGAAAATTAAAAAAAACACCTCACGTAATTTATGGACGCCCCCTTACACAGAATCGACTGGGGACACAATGTCGACCTCCTCCACACTCCCCGGACGATCAGCCGCAGTGACACCATCCACCACCGGCCTGTCCGCGTGGCAGCCTTACCTCGAGCAGGTGGAGTGGAGGGTATGTACTATCACATAGATTTAGACTTATTTATTTCATAATATAACAATACAATATAAATTATCCTAAGTCAAT
The DNA here is from genome assembly GCA_963556455.1 of Epiblema foenella. Taxonomy (NCBI): domain Eukaryota; kingdom Metazoa; phylum Arthropoda; class Insecta; order Lepidoptera; family Tortricidae; genus Epiblema; species Epiblema foenella. The sequence continues at coordinate 13,417,961 of OY747116.1, read as the reverse complement.
TTATACGACTTTATATTATGATCGTCAAAAAAATTATGAAATGTCAAAAATGATAATAATAATAATAACATTAAATTATACAACAATTATCAAAATTATTTAAATAATGATCATACTACTAAAATCACATTATTAATAACAATAAAAATCCGCGTCAATAATATAATGTCGAAAACTTAAATAAATCATCAGTCACAATACATTAAAATTAAAATCAAACAAAACTATAATTTAAAAATTAAATGTCAAACAAATTTCATTTCCATGAAGTCATTTACAGAATAAAAAGAATTTTCCAATAAAAAGATTCTAAGTTGGCGTTTAAATGAAATAAGAAATATTTCGAAATGCTTCGTCAGATGTTTCATTTTTTTATACTTATTTATTCCGAGGATCGCCCACCGGGCATCACGGAACGAAGCTGGTTGGTTACTGACACGAAGCGGGCGAAGCCCTCTCCGGCAGCATGGCGTTGACTCAAAATACGACAAATGACGACCGGTTTAGCGTAGTGGGTAGTGCACCTGCCTGTGAAGCTGACGGTCCTGGGTTCGAATCCCGGTCAGGGCAAATATTTGTGTGATGAGCATGAATATTTGTGTCTGAGTCTTGGATGTTTTCTATGTATTTAAGTATTTATATCTATTAAATATATCGTCGTCTAGTACCCATAACACAAGCCTTCTTGAGCTTACTGTGGGGCTAGTTCGATTTGTGTAAGATTGTCCTCTAATATTTATATTTAAATTGGACTACTAAAGAAACAAGGCATTAAAATATGTCAAATTATGAAAAGCCTATTCAAATAGCTCACAAAATAGCAATGTTGGTACGGAACCCTTCATTGTGCGTGGACCGACACGCACTTGTTTCTAAAAATTACCTCTTGAGTCGCATTCTATCTTCTTGGCCTCCGTAGTAATAATATTGAGACTAAGGGTGGGTTGCGCCAAACCGTCTGTAATCGTATGGAAAGTTTGACAAGTTTCTGTGGGATGACAGCTGCCGGCGCCATATTCGACGATGACCGGCCTGTGGTCGTATGTTGGTGCAACCCACCCTAATGAGTGTTCTGTTCTTGCCCTGTGCGAGCGGTCGGAGCGCCGGCCGGCGATTTAAAAGATTTAAAAAATATAAATCTCGCTAAAATCTGTTTCTCTGAAATTATCCCACATTTGAAACTATTTGCACTAGATTCCCCGAGACTAGCTATGTAAGAAACCCAACTTACTAACATAACCCATAATTTTCAGGTAACGAAAACGAAGAGCAAAACTGCTGATAAAGAAAAAGACAACGAGAAGGCGGGCGAACAGAGCTCGTGCAAGAAAGAGACGGAGAACAAGGCGCCGGCCGAGGAAAGGAGAAAGCATATCATGAGCTTGATTCATAAGATTACAAGCTCAGGTAGAAGGGGGGTATCGCTAACTGTAAACGAAGGTTTCCCTCTCTGTCGCACTTGCAAGTCTGTACGTAAGTGCGACAGAGAGGGAGAACTTAGTTTGTGGTTCGCGGTAGCCCCTCTGTAGTGGTTATGGAACATCCTATTCAGTCGCGCAGAATCTTAACAAAATGCGCAAATAGATGGCGCTGCACCCGTTAAATGGCGTTAATTTCGTATTCGTATAATTTCTATGACTTTATGTTATAACGAAGAAACCGGTCAAGAGCGAGTCCACTTCGCGCATCGCACAGATGTGTCCGCTCCCGACCCCATTTATTCAGGAAAATCTCAACGACATGGTGTAGAAGATGAACGGGTACAGCGCCACCTATCGGCGGTTTTGTTACAAATTTGAGCGATTGAATAACTCAGTATGTATGGTGGTTTTTCAAGGACAATTGTGTCAGTGCATCTGGAAAGGTACCTAGTCACGACATTTAGTTACATGAGTTTTTGTGGAAGCTGGTGAAGTAGAAGTGTGTTTTTTGCCACTATAAACTTTAAATGCAATTTTCTCAACTTGTGCATTTCGGAAGTCGAAAATTCAAAAATTTATATAAAAATAGTGGTTCCACCTACAGTCATTATTCTTTTTTGTATTGATAGAAAATTTAATCTATTTTTTGGAACTATGCATAACTCAATACCTGCAACTAGGTACCTTTCCATGTGCACTGACACAATTCTTTATTACGTAAACAGATTTCAATTTTTTTTTTGTTTGAGAGAAGGTACTTTCAGCATAATCTCCACACGACTATGTGCGTTGAAATATTTTTTTTCATCCACCGGTTACCGGAGTGCCTCCCCTAATTTAATATTTTTGTAAAAATTTCATAATTGTAGTGCTTATAGTCTCCGAGTAAATCGGCTGTGACATACGCACGGACGGACAGACATGACGAATCTATAAGGGTTCCGTTTTTGCCATTTTGGCTACGGAACCCTAAAAATTACTCACTCGACATATTCACTAGACTGACATTTTGAGCCATCTTATTATCTGTAATTTTTCACAGACATAAAAAAAAAACTTGTTCTTTGCACCTAGGTTATCCTTCTTTATAACTATTTCAAATCTATAGCATAGGTAGTTCTTGAGGTATTTAGTGATATCACAGACAGACATACAAATTGAAACCATAAGGGTTCCTTTTTTACCATTTCGGTACGGAACCCTAATACATGCAAAGGTAATTGAATTACGAACTTATTATAGAAATGTTTTTTTATTGATGATAAAAAAAGAAAAAGTAGATAGATAGAGTTGTAATTATATTTTTCGTGTAAAATGTACGTTGATATTAATGTTATGTAATAATTTTATATTTTTTCCTCGGTATATAAAATTCGGAGATAAGGGGGAATTCTAAAACCCGTTTTTAGGGTTCCGTAGCCAAAATGGCAAAAACGGAACCCTTATAGTTTCGTCATGTCCGTCTGTCCGTCTGTCCGTCTGTCCGTCTGTCCGTCTGTCACAGCCGATTTACTCGGAAACTATAAGTACTACAGTGATGAAATTTGATGGGAATATGTGTTGTATGAACCGCTACAAAATTATGACACTAAATAGTAAAAAAAAGAATTGGGGGTGGGGCCCCCCATACATGTAACTGAGGGATGAAAATTTTTTTTTCGATGTACATACCCGTGTGGGGTATCAATGGAAAGGTCTTTTAAAATGATATAAAGTTTTCTAAAAAACATTTTTCTTAAAGTGAACGGTTTTTGAGATATCAGCTCTCAAAGTCGTAAAAAGTATGTCCCCCCCCCTCTATTTTTATAACTACGGGGTATAAAATTCTAAAAAAAATAGAGGTGATGCATGCTAATTAACTCTTTCAACGATTTTTGGTTTGATCAAAGTATCTCTTATAGTTTTTGAGATAGGTTGATTTAACTGTAATTTTGGTTAAGTTATTTTTGCTGTTTTATAGATACTAGTACGGAACCCTTCGTGCGCGAGTCCAACTCGCCCTTGGCCGGTTTTTTTTTTTACGTTTAATCATTTTGTAAAAAAATACCTCCCTCGGGCTCCCTTTTTTACCAAGAAAAAAATACATTACATGATATTGATATCAATGTACATTTTACAGGAAAAATATAACTGTAGCTCAATCTAGTTTTTCTTTTTTTTTATCCTCAAAAAACATTTCTATACTAGGTTTGTAATTTAATTGTCTTTGAATGTATTTTTGTTATGTTGAAAATACCTTCTTTGAAATACAGTAAATTGCAGTCGGTTCACGTGATAAATCAGAATCAGAATTCATTTATTTCTTTAACATAGGTACATGTAAAGATCTTAAGACTAAGGGTGGGTTGCACCAAACCGTCTGTAATCGTAAGCGGTGTTCGTTAAAATCTGATTGTATGTAAAGTTTGACAAGTTTCTGTGGGATGACAGCTGCCGGCGCCATATTCGAAGATGACCGGCCTGTGGTCGTGTGTTGGTGCAACCCACCCTAATGAGTGTTCTGTTCTTGCCCTGTGCGAGCGGTCGGAGCGCTGGCCGGCGATTTATTAGATTAAAAAAATATAAATCTCGCTAAAAACTGTTTCTCTGAAATTATCCCACATTTGAAACTACTTGCACTGGATTCCCCGAGACTGGCTATGTAAGAAACCCAACTTACTAACATAACCCATAATTTTCAGGTAACGAAAAAGAAGAGCAAAACTGCTGATAAAGAAAAAGACAACGAGAAGGCGGGCGAACAGAGCTCGTGCAAGAAAGAGACGGAGAACAAGGCGCCGGCCGAGGAAAAGAGAAAGCATATCATGAGCTTGATTCATATGATTACAAGCTCAGGTAGAAGGGGGGGTATCGCTAACTGTAAACGAAGGTTTCCCTCTCTGTCGCACTTGCAAGTCTGTACGTAAGTGCGACAGAGAGGGAGAACTTCGTTTGTGGTTCGCGGTAGCCCCTCTGTAGTGGTTATGGAACATCCTATTCAGTCGCGCAGAATCTTAACAAAATGCGCAAATAGATGGCGCTGCACCCGTTAAATGGCGTTAACTTCGTATTCGTATAATTTCTATGACTTTATGTTCTAACGAACAAACCGGTCAAGGGCGAGTCCACTTCGCGCAGCGCACAGACGTGTCCGCTCCCGACCCCATTTATTCAGGAAAACCTCAACGACATGGTGTAGAAGATGAACGCCATGGGTACAGCGCCATCTATCGGCGGTTTTGTTACAAATTTGAGCGATTGAATAACTCAGTATGTATGGTGGTTTTTCAAGGACAATTGTGTCAGTGCATCTGGAAAGGTCACCTAGTCACGACATTTAGTTACATGAGTTTTTGTGGAAGCTGGTGAAGTAGAAGTGTGTTTTTTGCCACTATAAACTTTAAATGCAATTTTCTCAACTTGTGCATTTCGGAAGTCGAAAATTCAAAAATGTATATAAAAATAGTGGTTCCACCTACAGTCATTATTCTTTTTTGTATTGATAGAAAATTTAATCTATTTTTTGGAACTATGCATAACTCAATACCTGCAACAAGGTGCCTTTCCATGTGCACTGACACAATTCTTTATTACGTAAACCGATTTCAATTTTTTTTTTGTTTGAGAGAAGGTACTTTCAGCATAATCTCCACACGACTATGTGCGTTGAAATATTTTTTTTCATCCACCGGTTACCGGAGTGCCCCCCCTAATTTAATATTTTTGTAAAAATTTCATAATTGTAGTGCTTATAGTCTCCGAGTAAATCGGCTGTGACATACGGACGGACGGACAGACATGAATCTATAAGGGTTCCGTTTTTGCCATTTTGGCTACGGAACCCTAAAAATTACTCACTCGACATATTCACTAGACTGACATTTTGAGCCATCTTATTATCTGTAATTTTTCACAGACATAAAAAAAAACTTGTTCTTTGCACCTAGGTTACCCTTCTTTATAACTATTTCAAATCTATAGCATAAGTAGTTCTTGAGGTATTTAGTGATATCACAGACAGACATACAAATTGAAACCATAAGGGTTCCTTTTTTACCATTTCGGTACGGAACCCTAATACATGCAAAGGTAATTGAATTACGAACTTATTATAGAAATGTTTTTTTATTGATGCTAAAAAAAGAAAAAGTAGGTAGATAGCGTTGTAATTATATTTTTCGTGTAAAATGTACGTTGATATTAATGTTATGTAATAATTTTATATTTTTTCCTCGGTATATAAAATTCGGAGATAAGGGGGAATTCTAAAACCTGTTTTTTTTTTCGTTTAATCATTTTGTAAAAAAATACCTCCCTCGGGCTCCCTTTTTTAGGGTTCCGTAGCCAAAATGGCAAAAACGGAACCCTTATAGTTTCGTCATGTCCGTCTGTCCGTCTGTCCGTCTGTCCGTCTGTCCGTCTGTCACAGCCGATTTACTCGGAAACTATAAGTACTACAGTGATGAAATTTGATGGGAATATGTGTTGTATGAACCGCTACAAAATTATGACACTAAATAGTAAAAAAAAGAATTGGGGGTGGGGCCCCCCATACATGTAACTGAGGGATGAAAATTTTTTTTTCGATGTACATACCCGTGTGGGGTATCAATGGAAAGGTCTTTTAAAATGATATAAAGTTTTCTAAAAAACATTTTTCTTAAAGTGAACGGTTTTTGAGATATCAGCTCTCAAAGTCGTAAAAAGTATGTCCCCCCCCCTCTATTTTTATAACTACGGGGTATAAAATTCTAAAAAAAATAGAGGTGATGCATGCTAATTAACTCTTTCAACGATTTTTGGTTTGATCAAAGTATCTCTTATAGTTTTTGAGATAGGTTGATTTAACTGTAATTTTGGTTAAGTTATTTTTGCTGTTTTATAGATACTAGTACGGAACCCTTCGTGCGCGAGTCCAACTCGCCCTTGGCCGGTTTTTACCAAGAAAAAAATACATTACATGATATTGATATCAATGTACATTTTACAGGAAAGATATAACTACCGGTTTAGCCTAGTGGGTAGTGCACCTGCCTGTGAAGCTGACGGTCCTGGGTTCGAATCCCGGTTAGGGTAAATATTTTTGTGATGAGCATGAATATTTGTTTCTGAGTCTTGGATGTTTTCTATGTATTTAAGTATTTATATCTATTAAATATATCGTCGTTTAGTACCCATAACACAAGCCTTCCTGAGCGTACTGTGGGGCTAGTTCGATTTGTGTAAGGTTGTCCTCTAATATTTATTAATTTTTTTATTTTATTTTTTTTACTATAGCTCAATCTAGTTTTTCTTTTTTTTTATCATCAAAAAACATTTCTATACTAGATTTGTAATTTAATTGTCTTTGCATGTATTTTTGTTATGCTGAAAATACCTTCTTTGAAATACAGTAAATAAATGCAGTCAGTTCACGTGATAAATCAGAATCAGAATTCATTTATTTCTTTAACATAGGTACATGTAAAAATCTTAAGACTAAGTGTGGGTTGCACCAAACCGTCTGTAATCGTAAGCGGTGTTCGTTAAAATCTGATTGTATGGAAAGTTAGACAAGTTTGTATGGGATGACAGCTGCCGGCGCCATATTTGACGATGCCCGGCCTGTGGTCGTATGTTGGTGCAACCGACCCTAAAGCACGCCGGCTGGCGTACAAATATTTCTCCCTACTATGACTGTGCAAAAGGTTTATCACAAAGTGCATTTTTTTTCATGACGCTTATTTGTACCCCCGAGTGACGCTCATAGAGATCTGTTATCAACCCTATTCATTAAATTTAACAAAGCTTTGTGAAACCAAACGTGAGTGATCCCTTTCACATAAAAATAAGTAAAACATAATTAAATTAAAGGGATTTAACCTTTTGAACGCCAAGCGTGGGACACAAATGATGCATTGCTGATGCCACACCATTGTACTGAGGCGTTCAAAGGTTTAACGGTATTTTAGCATAAGTTTGATGAACATTTATGAATTTGGTTTTAGGAGTTGTTATTATCGAGCTCATAGATGGCGCTACGCACCCCACCATGGTGTTACACTGTACAGCACCGGACTTGTGGCCAACTCCACGGTGACATAGCCCCCTTATTCATAAACGTCTATCAAACCTGTATTAGTTAACTAGCCGCTAAAGTTCGTTTGTCCTTATCTGTCACTTAGACAGATGTGCTTGTGAGACAGTGACAACAGACATTTTAGTTAGTAGAGGTTTGTTAAGTTTTGTATTACACTCCTTATTGATAAAACTTAACAAACCTCTACTACCTCTACTACTCAAATAATTTTGACATCTTACGAGCTCTGTAAAGAAAAGATTTACTGTAAAAAAATACCATTTACTGATTTATTATCTGTTACGTATATTTGGAAGTTTCTTTAAACTTAGATGTTGGTAACTTATTACTTAAGGAGTATAATACGAGTTACTAACTTCCAAATATACGTAACAGATAGTAAATCAGTAAATGGTATTTTTTTACAGTAAATCTTTTCTTTACAGAGCTCGTAAGATGTCAAAATTATTTGAGTTTAATTTTTATTTCATAAATGTTCCGTGTATTTATGATGGTGACGTTTACGGCGTTATAGACGACAATATAAATCTGTCACTTTTTGATGCCGCTCGATAGTAACAGATGGTTTGATGCCGCTCGATAGTAACTGATGGTTTATCTTGTCGTTTACCACGCTGTAACTGCGATTATAATATGGAGCTCAAAAAAGTAATCGTTATTTAATCGTTGCGTTTGTGTGTGTGTGAGCAGGTGCTGGACGAGAGGCGGCGGCTGCGAGGGTGCGGCGCTGCTCTGCGTCTACTGAGTGACCTTCATGCGTTGCGAAGAGACACTCCGTGCTTTTATAATATACATGAATATTTCGATAATTTGACATTTTAAATTAGGTAGTTTCATATTTTTGCATGCCATATCCTCCTGGCACCTGGCGTCCTTTACAAAGTGCTAAATAAACCTTACAGTAAAGTCCGAATATTTTTGAACTTCTTATTTGGCCAACAGACGGCCGATCTTTTGGTAGCGTCAATTCCCGAGTGTTTGTTTTTTCCTAAAGTCCTTTATAAAAGACAAAAAATACCTAAACAAAAATATGCTCAATGTCTTTGTCAAGTAATATTAAAAATGATTTGTTTTAGTGAAAACTCGAGAAAACCTTAGTTTATATTTTATTTAACAGAAAAGGTCTCGGACTTTACAACAAAAACAGTTTAAGTGTAGTAGTGGCAAGTGATTTCAGTAAATGCTCAGGGGTCAGGAGGATATTGCGGCGGATTATATATTCATGACAAATATTATATCTCACTGATATGTAATCTTAACACTCGTGTATGTGTATGTTCTTGCAAAATAAATCATTTCATTTGTAATTAAGTAAGTAAACTGGAAGTGATTCCTGTATTACCTGAGATTGACGCGTGTATGCCCAGTACTGTGCCTGTGCCTGTGCCTGTCCCGACACGACCGAACTAGAGTCAAGTCCCGAGGGTCGTGTAGCCAAATATTGTATGCTCTAATCTCAGCTATCAAATTTATTTTGCTATTAGTTTGATCGAATCGACAGCATACAATACTTATCTCACGGGCGCGGGTTAGTCTTAATTGTAGTTGTGCCACATACTAACGCATAGACAACATGAATTCACGTACAACACACATACAGACAATGTGCATGTTTATCTCAACACAATCATGATCACCCGCTTTTGTGAGATTATAAACACGGGTCGACGTCTAACTGGTATTCCACGCTGTCACTGCTCCCTTGTGAGAGTTACCGACTTGGACCTATATTGAGGTAGCTCTTTATTAATATTATGAAACCACGATTAGTTTGGGAATGGAATAGCTGTTAATACATAATATACACTGATGTGAAATATGGAATAGTAATTTATGCAACTGATACATAATGAGAGGTCTCGCTGACGCTCGTTTCATAAAACCACACGAGTGTTTTAAGGCGTAATTATGTACAGTTGCATACACTACTTTATATCTTTTGAGCACGAGCCTGTATCGTGATGGGCGGAGATGACCATAACGATACCGTTTTTGATGCTGTTATGGCCATCTCCGCCCCGGACCGGCGCGATATTGTAAAGTTGGTCCTTACCTACACTTTTTGAGCACATAAAAGAGGATTTACTGTATGGATGTACATAAAGATTGTAGCTATGCTCAGAGTTGTGTATTTATGTATTCTTATCGAGCGACGATAAAATGTGGTCTGGATACTGAAGGTGCGTTTGTGTGATTCTTCAAAGAAATTGAACCATGGACTATATTGTCACAATGACAGGCAGTCAGTAAATCTCCTTACCCGCGCTTCCAATAGGCAGACTGAACTGTCAAGTTTAACTGTACGAGTAAATTATTGCGATACGAATGCCAGAGTGCGCGAGAGAGCGAGTGAAAGGGACGCGTGAACGAATACGCTAACTCTAATGATAATTATCTAATAAAATATAATTATTACGGAATATTGTCTTTTATTTCTGTAACACCAACTAGTAGTTTTACCTCAAAGCTTGCTTCCTGGTGCTGCATCTGCTGCCATCTATTGACAGCTTGATGAATATGGGGCGAGAAATCACTAGACATTTTCTTATTGCTATAGGTAAGAGTCGTTTTGTATGATCAATAATCATCTTACAACTTACATAAAACGATTGGATTGGATGCCAGTGACTGCCTGGGTCCTGTTTTTGT